>CM042016.1:80930881-81668381 GCA_023525715.1 Cichorium intybus | reverse complement strand
TACCTTCTAGAACTGTAAGGGAATTTCGGTAATGTGGAACTGTCCCTCATATTCCCTGCCTAATCTGAAAGACTGACTCAAACTTAACAGCCTAGCTTCGCTATAGAACTATGGTCTACGAGCACCCTCTCTTATCCGAAGCCATCGTAACATAACATATGTATCAACGATTCCAAAAAAGGACAGGAAATTGGATCCATCCCTGGAGGCATATGCATAGACGAAGAAGTAGAAGCATAGGGGTAGATGAAAGTAGGAGCAAAGAAGATTGCATGGGGAATGAATTTTCTGAATTGCTTGAGAGCTGGAAGATTGGGATATCCCAACTTCCCATTCTGGTGGAACCTTGGCCAGCTCCATCGGCCGGTCGGCCACGGATCTGAATCTCGCTACAGATTCTCTGGGGGTTTATGTTAACCAGGGACATAAGCCTAAAGTGGCGAATGACACATAGGGGTGTGTTCTATCTAATAGGACGCACTTTAATGTCTTTATTTTTCGCTGGCAATTAAGTGTAACATTTTATCTTAAAATGTTAGAATTAAACTCTAGAAAAAAATGATAACGTAAAGAGAGTTTTTAGTATTTTCGTCAAGAGTTTTTAGCAAAAATAACTAAGAGACTGTTATGTGTGAATCCGAATATGTTTAATATTATTTTGTAGAAAGTCAAAGTGATTCACCACCTATCTTGGACTAGGTGACTACCCACAACCATTTTCTTATCAAAACCATCTACTTTCAATAGATGTCGTGCAACCATCATAAGCTTTTTCAAAATTGGGATTTTCACAAAAAAATGTATTTCCCTATTTTTCTAGATAAGAAAATATTTCAAACCAATACTAAACTTTTATAAAACTTTGTATTATTTATAAAATACTGTGATTTTATAAATTAATGTGTGGTATTAAACACAAGGCATTTTATAAAAAAAAGTATTCTTATGAAAATCAAAATGAAGTGTAAACTATAAATTTGTTGTTTCATATTTTCATTTTGAGAATAAAATGTTATGATTGCATTTTTATAAAATATACTTACTCTAATTAAATATTTTTAACAAAGTTTTAGGAGTATTATCATTTAAGATTATTAAGATGAATAATCTTGATTTGGCCTCATAATTTTCCTTCACTTGAAATCATCACAACATGCATTTGGATGCTCTGACATGCTCCTTGAAGTGATCTGTCATCAAAACAAATCTCCAAGCTGATATCATAATAGAGATTTATCTGATGATGTGTATTCATTGCTTTATATTATTTATATGACATGCTCCTGCTAAGTCCATCTAATCCATCTGTTAAACTTATGCAATAGGGATGTTAGGTAAATTGTGACTTGTTAAGGGACGTCTCAGATGATTAAGACCTTATGTGTTACTAGAGTTAATAGTTGCATGAGGATAAGAAATACCATGCTAGAGCTTATAATATATATAATAAAGAAAATTATATTATGTGATGCTAAAGTATTGAAATTTTATAGCCCAAGATGCGTACAAGAAGCGGCCAAGGATCACGTATTGATGATCAAGGCCCTAACCGAGTGCCTCCTATTCTAGATCGGCAACTCCAAGCCGATGATGAAGGCAACTCTAGGGGTGATGCCAACCCCCCTCCATTAACCCTTGAAGCTATCTAAAAACTACTAAATGACGCGCAAGCTCAAAACCAAGCCGAAATGAATCGTCTCCTTGATGAACGATTGCGAGAGCGCTCAAAATCTTTGTCAGAAAGCACTAACAAAAGCAAAACCCCTGAAAATGTAACGCAATCTCAAACATCTTCCCACGAATCACCCCCACGTCCTCCACCAATTCCTTTTAGGGCAACAAAGGAGTGTACTTTCAAGGACTTTATGTCCTGTCGACCGAAGGAGTTCAATGGGGAGATGGATCCAAAAGTAACTATTTCATGGGTTGCCGAGACGGAGCAAATTTTACGAGTTTGTTGTTGTAGTGAGGAATTGAAAGTGGGTTTTGCTTCTCAAATGTTAAAAGCTAATGCCCTTTCGTAGTGGAATACTCTTCACCGAACTCTAGGGAGCGAAGTAGTTTCTTCCTTTACTTGGGAAGAATTTGTTAGACGACTCAAGGGCAAATTTTGTTCCGCTAGGCACCGGGAGAAACTTGTAAACGAATTCTTTGCTCTAAGCAAAGATAAGCAATCGGTGGACGAGTATACGAAGAAATTCTGCGACATGCTCCCCTTCTTGGAAGACACCCTTCCAACCGAGGCAGGGAGAGTCAATCGTTATACTAATGGACTACCGAGTGACTACGCATTGGAGGTTGGAAAAGCCACTACTCTTGATGAGGCCATCGAGGCCGCAGCTAGAGCAGAAGATATGTTAGAAAAAAGGGCCAAGGAACGTCAAGCCCTTGGAGAAAAGAGAAAGCAAACCGGTCCTTCCGGATCGAGCAAAAAGAGCCGTTTTTCCACGGGGTCCTCAAAGAAAGAATATATAAAGGAGTGCATGAAATGTCAGAAACGTCACGGTGGTGAGTATAAGAAGGGGTCGAATGATTGTTTCAAATGTGGTCGATTTGGGCATAAGGCTAAAGATTGTAGGCTAAAGGAGACACGAGAAATCGAGTGCTTTTCTTTTCATGAGAAGGGCCACTACGGCTCCCAATGTCCAAAGAAGGGAAATGAAACGTTAGTGACAACGCCTAGTAATATCACATATTTTAGTCGTTGTTGAGCCCTATTCTTAGTGAAATTATATCATATACATCGTGGTATTCTCACTTTTCGTGCCAGTACTTGTTTGGAAAAAAATAATGAAAACGGGGACCAAAAGCGTGCAAATTGGAGGAAGTTTGAAGAAGAAGGTAAAACCAGGAAAATACGTACGCGCGCCGCGGAAATCAAGAAGGCGCGACACGGATCTAAGGCGGTGGAACAAATTCAAATGTCGATAAAACGGGAAGTGATTAGTACGCGTGCCGCGGAAACCATAAATACGCGGCGCGACTGCGGGAATTTTGCAACTATAAATAGAGGCTTTTTCAGCCGAAAACCCGAGCAAAACCCTGGTGAAAAATCGACCTCAAGGCTCTTTGACTCCGAGATTAAGCTTCTGCAACTTCATATTTGGTATTTCTATGTTTTAGAATTTATTTTCATTTAGCTAGATAGTTAGAATTCAGTAGCTAGTATCTTTAGGAGTGACAACCACTGATATTAGGCTTTAGTTTATGTTTTTGAATCATTTGGTTACTGTTTGTACTCGTGAATTTGAGTTTGGTTTATGATAATCATTTGGTTACAAGTAATTGTGGTTTTTCGGTATTTTATGCTTGATATTGGATTGTGCTTATTGTTTGGTGTTTGGATGTTTGTATGACCTTGTTTGGACTGAATTCCTTTGCTGATTTCAGTAGCCAACTAGGGTTAGCTTTGTGGGTTGAACTTTAGCCAGTGACTGTTCAGTTGGACCTTAGTTATTGGTTTAGTTTATGCCTTGGTTTATGTTTGATTGTTTGCCTTTGTTTGCTTCTGAATTAGAGATGTACTTCTGATTTCAGTAAGTGACTAGGTTTGTTTGGAGTTTAGTTTAAGTTTATGTTTGGTTGGAATTGTTTTAGTTTATGTTTTCTAGAATTAGTAGTCAAAAGCTTAGGAACTAAGTCCTCTAACTATAGCGTGACACAATAGTTGGTAATCTGTCACCTGACTTGACCATGTAACTCATGCGGATCGACCCTGACTTCCACTGTGCTAAGTGAGTGTGTTAGGTATTTCTTATTTTTGACCGCATGACGACCGCTGCGATGTCAGTTAGTCTCTACCGCCAGTAATAAGAAGACGGAACCTACAAAAGTGAAAGGGCGGGCATTTCAGATGACTCAAGAGGAAGCTAAGGAGACACATGATGTGGTTGCAGGTACATTGCTTGTAAACTCATTACCTGCAGCAGGTTCTTTTTGATTCCGGTGTAAATTTTTCTTTTGTGTCTCATGAATTCCGTGAACGCCTTGCTATACCCCTTAAATCTTTGAAAGATGCTTGTGTAGTAGAAATAGCAAATAGAGAATTAGTAACTGTGAATCATGTTTAAAAGAAATGTCCAATTGAAATTGATGGGAGGATCTTTAAAGCCAATTTGTTGCCTATTGGAACTAAAGGATTCGACATAATGCTAGGTATGGATTGTTTGGGTGCTTATAACGCCAAAATCCTTTGTGGTAAACGGGTGGTGTCGATTAAACCTCCCAATGGAAGTAAGATCTACGTGTATGGTGAGCGTCGAAACATTATGCAAAGTCTCATTTCCGCTATCAAAGCTCGAAAATGCATCCATAATGGATGCGAGTCATTCATTGCTTACGTGCTTGATGGAAAGAAAGAAAAACAGAAATTAGAAAATATAAGTGTTGTTTGGGAATTCCCTGAAGTATTTCCGGAGGAATTGCCCGACTTGCCACCCATTCGGCAAGTCGAATTTCGAATTGAGCTTATTCCTGGAGCAGCTCCCATTGCTCGTGCACCTTACCGTCTTGCTCCCACGGAAATGAGGGAAATCATGTCCCAGTTGCAAGAGCTTATTGACAAGGTTTTTATTCCACCTAGTTCTTCTCCATGGGGTGCCCCCGTATTGTTTGTCAAGAAGAAAGACGGAACCATGCGTATGTGTATTGATTATCGTGAACTAAACAAGGTGACCATAAAAATCGTTATCCCTTGCCACGAACAGACGATTTGTTCGATCAACTTCAAGGAGCTAGTTACTTCTCTAAGATTGATCTTCGTTCTGGTTATCATCAAGTACGAGTGAAGGATGAGGATGTTTGCAAAACTGCCTTCCGAACTCGTTATGGTCATTACGAGTTTCTTGTAAGGCCATTCGGCCTTACTAACGCCCCGGCTGTTTTCATGGATCTTATGAATAGGATCTGTAAACCCTTCCTTGACAAGTTTGTCATCGTCTTCATTGATGCTATCTTGGTTTACTCGAGAAGTGAGGAGTAGCACGAGATACATCTACGTGAAGTTTTGCAAACGTTAAAGAATGAAAAACTATATGCCAAGTTTTCAAAATGTGACTTGTGGCTACGAGAAGTTCAATTTTTGGGTCATGTCGTTTCCGTTGAGGGAATTAAAGTTGAGCCTGTTAAGATCGAGGCGGTTATGAAATGGGAGCCCCCGAAAACTCCCACGGAGGTTAGGAGTTTCCTTGGATTAGCCGGTTATTACCGGCGGTTTATCCAAGACTTCTCAAAAATTACGGTACCATTGACCCATTTAACGAGGAAAAAAATAAAGTTTGTGTGGGACAAGAAACAACAAGAGGCTTTTGAGACTTTGAAGAAGAAGTTATGTGAAGCACCGGTGTTATCCCTACCCGAAGGCGTGAATGATTTTGTAGTATATAGTGATGCATCCACTAGAGGCCTCGATTGTGTACTTATGCAACGAGGCAAAGTCATCGCGTATGCTTCGAGACAATTGAAAGACGCGGAAACACATTACACCATGCATGACTTGGAATTAGCTGCGATTGTGTTTGCTCTCAAAATTTGGAGGCACTATCTTTATGGGACTAAATGCAAGTTATACACTGACCACAAAAGCCTCCAATACATCTTTACCCAAAAGGAATTGAACATGAGGCAAAGTCGGTGGATAGAGCTCATTAATGATTACGACTGTGAAATTATTTATCATGAAGGAAAAACCAACGTCGTAGCCGATGCTTTAAGTCGAAAGGTTCGTGAAAGAACCATCAAAGGAAGATCCATGAGAATAGAGGTGGTTTCAAGTCTGATTCAAAGAATTAAGGAAGTCCAAATCGATGCATTAAAAGAAGAAAATATAAAGGAGGAAAAGGTTGGAAGAAAACTTGAGTTTGAATTGAACACTCAAGGATTGAAAACATACAAGGGACGAATTTGGGTCCCCAAGCATGGAGGAATTCGAAAGCTAGTCTTGGATGATTCTCACAAATCCAAGTATTCTATTCATCCTGGTAGCACAAAGACTTATCAAGACTTAAAACGACATTATTGGTGGCCGGGAATGAAGAAGAGAATAGCAAAGTACATTTCAAAGTGTGCAACATGTGCTCAAGTGAAAGTGGAGCATCAAGTACCTTATGGTAATGCTCAATCGCTTCAGATACCTGCAGGAAAATGGGAAGATGTGACTATAGACTTTATTTTTGGTCTACCAAGGACCCGTAAGGGACATGATCGTATTTGGGTCATAGTTGATAGATTGAGCAAGAGTGCTCTATTCCTTGCTATCAAAGAGACTACACCACTTGAGAAGCTGGCTCAACTCTATATTGATGAAGTAATAAGACTTCATGGAGTGCCAATGTCCATAGTATCAGATAGAGACCCAATATTTACTTCAAATTTTTGGGAAGCTCTACAAGAAAAGATGGGAACGAGGATCAAATTGAGTACGGCTTACCATCCACAAACGGATGGACAGAGTGAACGTACCATTCAGACTGTTGAAGATATGTTGAGGTCTTGTGCTATTGATTTTGGTGGCAATTGGGATGAGCATTTACCTTTGGTGGAATTTGCATATAACAATAGTTATCATTCAAGCATTGGAATGCCACCATTTGAAGCGTTGTATGGTAGAAAATGTAGAACACCATTGTGTTGGTTAGAAGCGGGTGAAACAAAACTCACCGGGCCTGAAATAGTAAGTAAAACAAACGAGAAAATTGGTGCGGTTCAAGCCAATATGAAGGCGGCTCAAGATCGACAAAGAAGTTACTCAAATTTGAAAAAGAGACCTTATGACTTGAAGGAAGGTGATTTGGTGATGCTAAAAGTGTCACCATGGAAAGGTATAGTAAGGTTTGGAAAAAGAGGAAAGTTAAGTCCAATGTATATTGGACCCTTTAGAATTCTGAAGAAAATTGGAGAGCAAGCATTTAAGTTGGAATTGCCTCAAGAATTGAGAGGAATACATGATACTTTTCATGTATGCTATTTAAAAAAGTATTTTGGAAAGGAAGAATTGACCATTCCATTGGAAGATTTGAAGGTACAAAGTCCAAGCAAGCTTATTGAAGAGCCGGAAGCAATGTTGGAGGTAAAGACCAAAAAGCTAAGGAACAAAGAGATTGATCTTGTATTGGTCAAATGGAAACATTCCTTAGGATCAAATCTAACTTGGGAAACTTTATAGGAAATGAAGAAAAGATACCCAAATTTTACTAATTATGATTTGATTTCAAGGACGGAATCCTAATTAGGGGGTTGTAATTGTAACAACTTTTGTATCAATGTTCAAAATGTATGTTTAAGTTGATGAATGGAATGTAATGGGATAATTAAGTCTTTTGTTAAGAGCTTAATGGAGAAATGAGGAAAATGTGAATTAGATGTGTGATAATATATAAATAATTAAATTAATTCAAATATTAAGTCCTTAATGGTATAAGTATGAATTATGTTTGATGAACTTGAATTAAGAAAGAAATTGGCACAAAAAGAGAAAATTAAGTAAAGATAATATCGTTAGAAGTAGATAAATGAATAACTCAAAAATAAAATTCGAATTGGGAAATTTCTCAAAATATGATAAATTGAGTATTTGGAATTATAAGAATGCAGGAAAAAGAATGGAAACATTTGGAGTTCGGATGAAGAAGTTATGACCAATTGAAGTTGGCCCAAAAGTAGCAAAAATCAAGAAGTAACAAGGTTTGTGCTTGAATACCGAGAAATTTAATTATAACTGGGGAAATTTCAGTAACAATAAGTTGTAGAACTTTTTATTAGCTTTCTAAACATATATGGTTTGTGAAATTTGGATACGAAAAGAAGTTATGACTGATTGAAGTTGAGGATAAAATGTAAGGAAAATATGAAATGCTGGAAAAATGGCTAAGGAACGAACACGACCCGTGTTAAGATAACACGACCCGTGTAACCTACTGGACAGCCCTGCACCTATTTGACATGACCCGTGTTGGTATACACGACCCGTGTACGCAGCAGATCAGCTAAAAGTGCGCTGGACACTTCTTGGACACGTGTAGGTGCGTAGAAATGACATGTAAACCTCATTCTTTACACTAAACACCCCCTAAACTTGACACATTTCTTCCACTACCTTTTAGGAACTTTAATGACGAAATTTGAATCATTTCCAGCCATTTTTCCTCTCTTTCTTCCCCATTTTCTCTCCCAAGAACACTAGGTGTTCTTGGTGTATTTAGTGTGTGAACTCGAATTAAGCTTCAATCCTCGGTGTTTCAAAGGGCTTTTTGCTGCATTCTCTTCCTCTTAAGGTAAGAAACATTTCTCCATGATTTATTTAAAGCTAAATCTATAGAAATTTATGACATGGATGAACCCTAATTTTTAGAAATTTGGGGGGTTCATGAAATTGATGATTGTATGGTGTTTCTAATGCCTAGATTATGCTTAGTTCATTAAAAGTTCACTCAAAACGCCATCAAATTATTAAGTTGGATGAATTTAAGTGAGTAAAAATCATTTTGATGGATATATGCAAGTTCTATGGATATATGAAAGTAAAATATGGATGATTATGTCATGTTGGACAAAAGAATACTAATGGAATTTGGAGTTGACAAGGGAACAACCAATTGAAGCCTTAGAGACCTCTTATGGAATAATTGATGAAATTGAATGCTATGAAGTGTTAACAACCTCAGTATTGATAAGGAAGAGGATTTAAGTGACATATTGTTAAAAACTGAAATAAATCCAAACTAGTCAAGTATAACTTTATGAAGAGTCTTAATAGATTAAGTGATTATGTTGGTTCCTCATAGGTGGATAAGTATGTACTAGTGTTAATGAATGCAAATTGTATATTGCTTAATAGGTGGAGACCAAGTTGTTGGTGAGCAAGGTGAGGGCAATAAGACCTTGAGAACCTAGCTAGCCACTTCTAGTTCAAGGTGAGTACATGTGGAGTTTTTTTTCTTATCGGGATACATGGCATAAACTATTTATGAAATTATTTATGTTTTCAAGTATTGATGAAGTTCAAGTTTCTTTATTACCTTATGAAGTTGATATGTTTACATCATGATATGATGAAGTATTTTGAAATTGTTTTTATGTGATTCCAAATGAATAATTGATTTCAAAGTAATGATATGTTTTCAATGACTGGTATTTGAGATGTTAATGAATGCAACAATACAAGTTATTATGTTACCTACTTTTTCCCGGGCCACGATGTTTCCGCAAGGGAACCTAGAGGAGTCTACTGGGGTGGTATCGACCCCTTCGCGAAGTAGATGTCCTAAAACTTATGAGGTTAGGGTGGACTGATTTCGTTCTTTCCACCCTAGCGTAGACTTGGGGTAGCACTTATGGTGATTAATGCTCTAAGTATAAAAATCCATTGATAATTGAATACCAGTTAATTGAAGGAAATGTAAGTTCATATGTAGCAAAAATGTTTTATTCCATTGTGTCATGGAAAATGTTTTATAAGTTGAAAGATGATATTTTGAAAAGAATAGTTTTGTTTTTAAAAGAAGAAGTGTTATGGATTTGATTGTTTACTAAAGTTTAAAAAAATGATGATTTTACTTTACTAATGTTTTGTGTCTAAAAACCCATGTATCTCATGAGACGTTTCGTCTTATGTATTTTTATTTTAATGTCATGTATCTCAGGTATAGTTTCACGAGTGTAGGATGAGTGGATGCTAAGCTAGATGCGTTTTGGAAGGATTAGATGGAGTGGAGCTTAAGATAGCTTCCAAGTTTTTGAACTTTGGTTTAATCCTTCTCTTTGCTTGCTATGGTTTATTAAGATATGAAATTGTAACACCCAAGCTTGTAATTATGTAAACCATATGCTTGACGGTTTTTGTTAAACTACATTTTGTTGTTCATGTCTTCTAGACATGACTTTTATAAAACCATAGCACTTTTAAATCATTAAGAAATGGGGTGTTACATTCGGCCTCCCCACCGAAATACAAATTAAGCCCGAATAAATATCTTTTACAATTTTAGTCCTAATAAATAAAAGATTAAACCAAACTAAAATTAATTCCCAACAGGGACGTTACGACGTTATTTTGTGTATTTTTGAATCATCGTTTGTAATTGTAATAGAAACATGAAACATTTAACTATGTAACTTTTGCAATTATTTTATGATGGTTGTTTTGCTTGGAATCACTATTATTCAACTTTGTTATGATATTGTTCATGAAGTCATCCACCCTTGAACGTTTCTGCCAATACGGTTTGGGGGTGTGACAAAGCTGGAGCCTTAACTGCCTTGTCAAAGGAAAGCGAAGGTTAAGCCAAGCTACTTGTTAACTCTAGGTCCCATCCATCCTGCCCAAGAACTCAAACCACCAACTCCATTGACATCCTTCTTCTCTCCAGAACTTAGTTTGGCTTGATTACTGGAACTCAAAAGCCCTAGCTTCTCTTACCTTCTAGAACTGTAAGGGAATTTCGATAGTGAGGAACTGTCCCTCATGTTCCCTACCTAATCTGAAGGACTGACTCAAACTTAACAGCCTAGCTTCACTACAGAACTATGGTCTACGAGCACCCTCTCTTATCCGAAGCCATCGTAACATAATATATGTATCAATGATTCCAAAAAAGGACAGGAAATTGGATCCATCCCTGGAGGCATATGCATAGACGAAGAAGTAGAAGCATAGGGGTAGATGAAAGTAGGAGCAAAGAAGATTGAATGTGGAATGAATTTTCTGAATTGCTTGAGAGCTGGAAGATTGGGATATCGCAACTTCCCATTCTGGTGGAACCTTGGCCAGCTCCATCGGCAGGTCGGCCATGGATCTGAATCTCGCTACAGATTCTCAGGGGGTTTATGTTAACCAGGGACATAAGCCTAAAGTGGCGAATGACACATAGGGGTGTGTTCTATCTAATAGGACGCACTTTAATGTCTTTATTTTTCGCTGGCAATTAAGTGTAACATTTTATCTTAAAATGTTAGAATTAAACTCTAGAAAAAAATGATAACGTAAAGAGAGTTTTTAGTATTTTCGTCAAGAGTTTTTAGCAAAAATAACTAAGAGACTGTTATGTGTGAATCCGAATATGTTTAATATTATTTTGTAGAAAGTCAGAGTGATTCACCACCTATCTTGGACTAGGTGACTACCCACAACCATTTTCTTATCAAAACCATCTACTTTCAATAGATGTCGTGCATCCATGATAAGCTTTTTCAAAATCGGGATTTTCACAAAAAAAAATGTATTTCCCTATTTTTCTAGATAAGAAAATATTTCAAACCAATACTAAACTTTTATAAAAATTTGTATTATTTATAAAATACTGTGATTTTATAAATTAATGTGTGGTGTTAAACGCAAGGCATTTTATAATAAAAAGTATTCTTATGAAAATCAAAATGAAGTGTAAACTATAAATTTGTCGTTTCATATTTTCATTTTGAGAATATTTTCATTTTGAGAATAAAATGTTATGCTTGCATTTTTATAAAATATACTTACTCTAATTAAATATTTTTAACAAAGTTTTAAGAGTATTATCATTTAAGATTATTAAGATGAATAATCTTGATTTGGCCTCATAATTTTCCTTCACTTGAAATCATCACGACATGCATTCGGATGCACTGACATGCTCCTTGAAGTGATCTGTCATCAAAACAAATCTCCAAGCTGATATCATAATAGAGAACTATCTGATGATGTGTATTCATTGCTTCATATTATTTATATGACATGCTCCTGCTAAGTCCATCTAATCCATCTGTTAAATAGTGAATTGAGAATTAAACTCGTATGGATATTAGACACGCGCGCCGCGGCCCACTAGGGTTCCGCGCCGCGGTGGGCCGTGACAGCTAGGGTACGGCTACGGTTTTCTGTGTCTATTTGCAAAGCCTATAAATATAAAGGCTGGTCATTAGGGTTAGATGATGTAGATGTAAAAGTCAGAAGTCGTTAGTCAGAGGAGGCCGATTACTAGCAATCTAGGTACGCTCTGTAACACCTGTATTTAGCTCTGGAATAAAGAATACTCTTTCCTGCCCGTGGACGTAGGTCATCTTGGACCGAACCACGTAAATCTGTGTGTCGTTAATTTGTGTTTATATTTCCGCATTTATATTCTCGTTATTATTCCTGGGCAATAGGCTATAGATTTAGGTCTATTTCCAAACAAATGGTATCAGAGCCAAATTTTAGATCTGTAGTATTAGATCTGTGGTTATTTGCGGTTTTAGGTCTGCGTGTTTTAGATCTGGTTGTAGTTCTGGTTGATTGAAGTCAGTAGATCTAGGGTTTACGGCTATCCGCATCGCTTCTGTTGAAAGACCGTGTCGCGCCTGTTGAAATATCGTGTCTGTTGAAAGTCCACGTTTGTTCAAGCCCGCGCCGCGCCTGTTGAAGCCCGCATTGCGGCGACGTCGAGCAGCAAACAGTTTCGGGTTTAATCTAGTTAATCAAAGACTACAAGGATCGGTTGATTGAATATGTCATCTCACAAGTTCGATTTGGAGAAGTTCAATGGCTCGAATGATTTCACTTTGTGGAAGGTGAAGATGAAGCGTCTTCTGGTTCAACAAGGATGCGCAGTTGCAGTAGAAGGAGAATATGCAAAGGACACGACAGATGCTGTGAAGAAAGAGATCGAGGGGAAAGCGCATAGTGCTATTCTTTTGAGTTTGACGGATGAGGTGTTGATGGAAGTTGTTGATCAAGCCACTGCTGCCAGTATTTGGAAGAAGCTCTGTGATACGTATCAGAATAGTTCTTTGACAAATAGGCTGTATCAAAAGCAACGGTTGTACACTTTCCGGATGGCAGAAGGTACTTAAGTAAAAGACCATCTTGATTCTTTCAATTGTATTATTCTAGATCTTCAAGGAGTAGGAGTAAAGATTGATGATGAGGATCAAGCCCTTATTTAGTTATGTTCACTGCCGAATTCACATGAAAACTTTGTTGATACTATGTTGTATGGAAGAACAATAATTATTGTGAATGATGTGAAGGATTCTCTGCTGTCCAAGGAACTCAAACATAGAGTTTCTGGAAATAAGAAGACATCAGGTTCAGGTCTGTTCGTTGGCAGAGGAAGGACATCGAATAAGAAAGATGGTGGAAATCGGAGTAAGTCACGTTCAAAATCAAAAGTTTCTGCAAAAGTCAAGTGTTATAACTGCAAGGAGAAGGGTCACTTCAAGAGAAATTGTCCATTGCTAAAAGGGGGGAAGGGAGAAAATAGCAACAATGGCAGTGCGGCTATTGTTCAGGATGGTTCTGATGAAGAGGACATAGGTGATGTGTTGACTGTTTGTACATCTAGTTCTGTTGATGCATGGGTCTTGGATACTAGGGCATATTATCATATGACTTTCCATCGCGACTGGTTCGAATCTTTTAAAGACTTGAAAGGAATGGTGAAGTTGGGTGATGATTGGGTTACTCAGGTCAAAGGAAGCGGTACGGTACAGATTATGATGCACGATGGTATGGTCAGAAAGCTTGATTGCTGGTATGTTCCGGATCTTCGTAAGAACTTAATTTCTCTTACTACTTTAGCAAAGAATGGGTTCAAATATTCTGGTGAAGATGACTGGGTGAAGGTCACCAAGGGCTCTCTATTAGTTATGAAAGGAAAGGTGCAGAAGAGTGGGGTTCCTATCTTCGAAGAAAATTCGGTTAGGGAACAGTGGTGGTTACTCAATCCTTAGCGAGTAGTAATGATAAGACAGAGTAGTGGCATAGAAGGTTGGGACATATGAGTGAGAAGGGTATGTCAATTCTGAGTAAACAAGGGTTTTTTGGTGTTGAGCTAACTGGAAAACTCAAGTTTTGTGAAGCTTGTGTCAAAGGCAAGCAACGCAGGGTGAAGTTTAGTTCGGGTAAACACACAAGCAAGGAAATCCTGGAGTACATTCACTCAGATTTGTGGGGTCCCTCTCTGGTCGAGTTTCATAAAGGTCATCGATACTTTGTGACTTTCGTTGATGACTACTCAAGGAAGGTTTGGATATATTTTCTGAAGTCTAAAGACGAAGTGTTTGGGAAGTTCAAGGAGTGGAAGACGATGATTGAAAAATGGACCGAAAAATCTGTCAAGACACTCAGAACTGACAATGGGTTGGAGTTCTGCAATGCCCTGTTTGACAACTTCTGCAAGACAGAAGGTATAGTGAGGCACCATACTATATGACACACACCACAACAGAACGGAGTGGCGGAACAGATGAACCAAACACTGTTAGCGCGTGCTAGAAGCATGCGGTTATATGCTGATTTATCAAAGAAATTCTGGGCGGAAGCGGTTAATACTGCTTGCTATCTGGTGAACAGATCACCATCAACTGCAATTGACTTTAAGACTCCTCAAGAGGTATGGTCTAGAAAACCCTCTGATTATTCGGGTTTACGTATATTTGGTTGTCCGGCTTATGCTCATGTTAATGATGGTAAACTTGAGTCGAGGGCAATGAAGTGCATATTTCTAGGGTATGCACATGGACTGAAAGGTTATCGTCTGTGGTGTATAGAAGAAGGGAGAACTCCAAAATTTATTAATAGCAGAGATGTGACCTTTAATGAATCTGCTATGGTGAACCAAAGAGGAGGTGATACAAGTCATGTAGGGAAAGATCAGGGTGCCAACCAGAAGGTGGAGTTTGTCACACAAATTCCAGACAGAATGGTGATAAATGAAGAACAGCATGTCGGTGATGATCAGCATAGACGTGATGAAGCTCATGAACAGCCCAATGAGGATCAGTCTGGTGATGCTGAGGCCGATGGAGAGAACGATGAGGATGAATCTATAGCAAGGAGAAGAGAGAAAAGGAACACGAAGAAACCAGCTAGATATGCTACATGTGTCACTAATGGTGATATTGGTTCTGTTGCATATGCACTAGCTGTTGGTGAAAACATTGGTACTGATGAGCCTTTGTCGTACAAAGAGGTGGTGGCAAGTAGAGAAGGATCAAGCTGGTTGATGGCAATGAATGAAGAGATGCAATCTCTTGAGAAGAATGAAACGTGGGATCTTGTTCCATTACTGAAAGGAGTAAAACCGGTTGGATGCAAATGGGTCTTTAAGAAAAAGGAAGGAATTTCAGGGGTTGAACCTGCAAGGTTCAAGGCACGGTTAGTGGCGAAGGGTTTTTCACAAAAAGAAGGAATCGACTATCACGAGGTTTTCTCACCGGTCGTGAAGCATAAGTCAATTCGGGTTCTTTTGGCTATGGTGAGTGCGTTTAATCTAGAGCTTGAGCAGCTCGATGTCAAAACTGTATTTCTTCATGGAAGCTTTGAGGAGAAGATATATATGTCACAGCCTGAAGGTTATCCGAGATCTAATAAGGATCATGTGTGTCTGTTGAAGAAATCTCTTTATGGTTTGAAGTAGTCTCCTAGACAATGGTACAAGAGATTTGATTCGTTTATGACTTCGCATGGCTACATTCGAAATCAGTTTGATAATTGTATCTACTTGAAGCGGTTATCCAATGGGTCCTTTGTTTATCTGTTGCTATATGTTGATGATATGCTTATTGCAGCCAATGAGATGGCTGAAATTAATAACTTGAAGAAGCTTTTGGAAAGTGAGTTTGAAATGAAGGATTTGGGTGCAGCAAAGAAGATATTGGGGATGGAGATTCAGAGGGACAGGAAAGCATGGTTGTTATATGTTTCTCAGCAGAAGTATATTGAGAAAGTCTTGCAGTCTTTCGGTATGGATCAGTAAAAACCAGTTGGAACTCCTTTGGCAGCGCATTTTAAATTAAACAGAAGTACTATACCAACTACGGGTGAGGAAAAAGACTATATGAGTAGAGTTCCATACTCAAGTGCAGTTGGAAGCCTTATGTATGCTATGGTCTGTACTAGACCTGATTTAGCACATGCAGTTAGTGTGGTTAGTAGGTTTATGAGTAATCCTGGGAAAGCTCACTGGGAAGCGGTCAAGTGGATCTTGCGATACTTGAAGGGGACTAAGGATATTTGTCTGGTCTATGGTGGTAATACTCATAGTAACTTGGTTGGATATGCAGACTCAAACTATGGTGGTGACTTGGTGAAAACGAGATCGCTCAATTGTTACATTTTCACTTTGTTTGGATGTGCAGTCAGTTGGAAGTCAACTTTACAACCTACAGTTGCCTTGTCTACAACTGAAGCAGAATATATGTCAATGACTGAAGGTATAAAGGAGTGTATCTGGCTACATGGTTTGGTGGAGAGTCTGGGGTTGAAGGTGGAGAAACCTGTCTTGAACTGTGATAGTGAAAGTGCTTTGTGTCTAGCAAGGAATCTGGTTTATCATGAAAAGACAAAGCATATTGATATCCGGTTAAATTTCATTCGTGACATAGTTGAAGAAGACAAGTTCTCAATCTTGAAGATCGATACCAAGGTGAATCCGATAGATATGTTGACAAAGTCGTTACCCAAGGAGAAGTTCGAGCTATGCTTGAACTTGGTTGATGTTCGCAGGAGGTAAGTCCTTACGGGGCAAGCTGGCAGGAGACGAGAGGAAGTTTTATGGTTTCTAGAGCGAGGTGGAGCTATGTTGAATTCGCAATTCAAGGTGGAGATTGTTAAATAGTGAATTGGGAATTAAACTCGTATGGATATTAGACACACGCGCCGCGGCCCATTAGGGTTCCGCGCCGTGGTGGGCCGTGACAGCTAGGGTACGGCTAGGGTTTTCTGTGTCTATTTGTAAAGCCTATAAATATAAAGGCTGGTCATTAGGGTTAGATGCTGTAGATGTAAAAGTCAGAAGTCGTTAGTCAGAGGAGGCTGATTACTAGCAATCTAAGTACGCTCTGTAACACATGTATTTAGCTCTGGAATAAAGAATACGCTCTCCTGCCCGTGGATGTAGGTCATCTTGGACCGAACCACGTAAATCTGTGTGTCGTTACTTTGTGTTTATATTTCCGCATTTATATTCTCGTTATTATTCCTGGGCAATAGGCTATAGATTTAGGTCTATTTTCTAACACCATCTGAATAACTATTCAATTAAGTCTTGTTACATTCATAGTCCATTGGACTTTCTATCCATTGAATTTACTCATCGATGTATGATCAAATAGTGACACATTACCATGGGTCTGTCAGTTGGAACCACAACATCATGAACGAATATACTATTCAATGTAGAATTAAGGTGTTAATTTGGCGATCCATCATCTTAATAATCATTAGTAAAAAGCAATTAAACTAAGTAAAAATTATTAGTATAACAAGATTATACTTTTATGTTTGTTATTATCAAAACAAATGAGATTGACATTAAGTGCAAGTCGTATACATCAAATGCACCAACAATCTCCCATTTTAGAGGATGACCAAAATAGAGTTGTTTTGGGTTAAAAAGGTTAAAAATGACTTTAACAAAAGCGACCACAACTGACATAAACGATATATACACGATCATTCTCCTCCTTTGTCAAATAAAAAAGGCAGGAAATCGAAATCTTCACCTTAAAATAAGCTACCTCTCAAACGAAGTACCTCAATTGAAGATTAAAAATAAAACTTAAGATTAGAGGATAAATAATGAATCTCCCCTTAAGGGATTCAAGAAATTATGATTTGAGCAATCAAATTGCAATCACAAATTAGATAAGATACAACATTCTTTCAAGCACGTAACCAAATATACCAATTAAAAACACGATTCCAATTGAAGGAAAAAAACAAAGCAAGCATAATGCCAAATGAAAATATATAAAGTTGAGCACAGTTGAAATAAAAACCCCATATATACCAATTGAATTATTAATCAATCATTAATAACAAAATTCCAAACACACAATCATACAAGCATGTACCAACCTAACAATCATGCAACTCAGAACGCATGTAAGCACCAATTTACATCCAAAATACTATTTGTGATAATGTATAGACAACACTAGGATCATATTTTATAAATGGATTGACTCATAAACACTTCAGTTCTGGCGAGATAAAAACACAAATAGTGGAAACAAACCGACGAGAATAGCCAATAATGGTGTTTTTAAAGCAAAAATACTTTTTAAATATATACGATGTATAAAAACGACAGTGCTAAATCATAAACAAATGTCGTAAATAATAGTATTATTATAAGGGTAAATTTCAAAAAAGACACTAAGTTTTCAAAAAAATTCGATTTTGACACAATGTTGTTTTTTTCAATTAAGTCACTAAGTTTTCAATTTTTTTCAATTAAGTCACTATCTTTTCAATTTTGTTTAGTTATTGACCACCAGACCGGTCAACCCGGTTTTCACCTGACGTGTCAAGGTGACATGGCACCTAGGTGTTAAAATTGAAAACACAGTGACTTTATTGGAAAAAATTGAAAACTTAGTTACTTAATTGAAAACAAAATAACACTGTGTCAAAATCGAAATTTTTTTGAAAACTTAGTGCTTTTTTGGAAATTTCCCTATATTTTTTAAAAGTATAAATACTTCTTTTTACGTTTTTAGTAGTATATATATATATATATATATATATATATATATATATATATATATATATATATATATATATATATATATATATATATATATATATATATATATATATATATATATACTTTTTTACCGGTATAAATACGAGTTTTTATATTTTTAGACGTATGGATACATTTTCAAAAGTATAATATACATATTATTATGCTTTTAAAAATATAAATACATGTTTTGCATATACACATGTATATATCAATAAAATACGTATTATAAAACGAGTTCAAGCATATTTCTCAATATTTTTCCATGACATGCTTTTGATTGATACGATACGTGATTATATGCAAATAAAACGTATTTATATTTCTAAAAACATAAAAATAAGTATTTGTACTTCTAAAAATATATCTATAAGTTAATAAAATGTAAAGGGCTAATAACATAAAAACCACTGCAGTTTGCCTAAATTTCGGTTTAAGCACTATATTTTTTTGGTTCTAAAAAAACCACTTATAATTTCAAAAAAAAATTCGTAAAAACCACTCATATTTCAAAAAGATACATTGTGACCACTATAACAAATAAAAGTCAAGATTTTATGCCGCAAAACTCGGAACACTTCTTACCCCTGTCGCATTCAAAATTTAGTGGATTCACTTGGACACCCTATGCATTCACAACGTGGCCAAAAAGCTGCACTTACGAAGACCAAAATCACACGTAGAAAACTTTATGTATCATTTTCATTGCAATGAAGTTCCAATATTTGCTTCAAATATCGATATGAAACTTTACACATAATATTTCGATGAAAATAATCGTTAAAAGTTATAAAATAAAATGAACAGTGGTCAATATGGACTTTTTTGAAAGTATGGGTGGTTTTTTTGGAACAAAAAAAAACATATAGTGGTTAAACCAGAATTTTGAGCAAACTACAGTGGTTTTTATGTTATTAACCCAAACGTAAAATATGAGTTTGTAGTTAAAAAAAAGTATTTATACTCTTGAAAGATGTATGTATACTTCTAAAAATATAAAAATTTGTATTTATATTTCTAAAAAAGTATTTTAACATATAAAAGAATATATTTATACTTCTAAAAAACATAAAAATATATTCATACTTCTAAAAAACATAAAAATATGTATTTATATTTTTAAAGACGTGAAAATATGTATTTATACTTCTGAAAAATATATTATACTTCTAACCGAACGAACTTAAACTAACATATAAATATGTATTTATACTTCTAAATGAACAAACAAACACTAATGAACTTAAACCAACATAACCGAACGAAGATAAACAGACAAATATAAATTAACGAACAAATACTTATTTCTATGGTTTTAGAAATATAAAATACGTTTTGTTTTGCATATAATCACGTATCGTATCAATAAAAAAACATGTTTATAATGGAAAAATATTAAGAAAGAGGTTTGAACTCGTTTTATAATACATATTTTATTGATATATACATGTTTATATGCAAAAAAAAACACATATTTATGTTTTTAAAAGCATAATAATAGTATAATACGTATATATACTTCTGAAAATATATCTATACTTCTAAAAATATAAAAATACGTATATATAGTGGTATATATATATATATATATATATATATATATATATATATATATATATATATATATATATATATATATATATATATATATATATATATATATATATATATATATATATATGTAACACCCGGCTTTTAAAACAAAAACACCTCTGAAAAACTTTTCATTTAAAACAAAGGTTTCAATACATAAAACCATAACAAAAGGGGTATGTTTTATTAAAAACGGGTACAAGTGTATCAAGGAGAGTATAAAATACCGTAATCTCCTTTGAAGCCGGGCTGCTACTGACAGCATCTAAAAGTCCCACTTCTTTAGTCACGGACTCTATCTTTTCCCCTATCAGGATCATGCTAACCTGCAGGGACATTTAACGAATAACGTGAGCTATAAAGCTCAGTGAGTAATCATATCTGCAAATAACACGTATAAGAAATACATTCATATATAATTTCCTATATATGATAAATCTCGTAACCGTATATCTCTAACTGAATATCGGATCCAAACTCCTAGCCATTCTGGCTGACTGTATATCTCTTAGGATTTCACATCCTACTGCATAGTCTTACAGGTTGTTATTTGCATACATTTCTGTCCCATATTTCTTAGTCACAATTGACCGCATCGTATTTCATGGCTATTTAAGCCGCACCATGTGTCATAGCTATATAAGCTGCATCAAAACATTTTCAATATACAAGTCATAGCCCTAAGGCCGCACCAACATATCATCATTTATTTCATAATCATTTATGGTTCACGAGTTTGCCCCGCTTTTGCCTAGACTCACGGCTCCGTTCTTGTCATTTCATTGACTCACGGCTTACCCGGTATTGTCTTTTTACTGACTCATAGCTCCGTTCTTGTCATGTCATTGACTCACGGCTTATCTGGTATTGTCTTTTTACTTTTATTATTGACTCACAGCTCCGTTCTTATCATTCACAGACTCACGGCTTATCTGATATTGTCATATTAATGACTCACAACTCCGTTCTTGTCTATCGCAAACTCACGGCTTATCTGGTATTGTCTTTTCTATGCATCTGTAAACTGTCAAATTTCATCCCCCAAATCTGTTTCAATCTGTAACAGTCCAATCAATACATATCATATATGATATAAGTGAGATTACTCACCTGGATACTTGCTGCATTTTAATTCCGGTTGTTTCTTGCTTTTGTATACACCACAACCATTTGTCCCGTACCTATATATTCATTTATATACCAAATGATCATAGGTTAATTACCATTTCAATTGACTCTAATACACGAGAGTCCAATATAATATAATTGGGGACCATTCCTAGATAATAACTTTCAATTACCATCTTTCTTTAAATTATACATTTTCCCAAAATACACGTATTTTGCTACAGTACTTTCGGGAGGTCGTATACGTATTTCGATAATTTTCCACAAAGTTTCATACCATATTAGACCTATGTTCAAAATTTCAGGTCAAACGGACAAGTCTAGGACTAAGTCCCAAAATTGAAATTGCCAAAAATCTTAACAGGAGGTTCCAGAAAATGTTCCTCAATCTGTCGCGACCTCGAGTCGCGAGGACCATGATGGTCGCGTCGCGAAGGCCGCAGGCTCGAGTCGCAAGCTACAATGATGTCGCGTCGCGACTGCTGCACTTTCAGACCAGGAAGTCCGATTTTTATGCTACAAATTCTCATTTTCTCATTTTAAGTGCTTAATACCCTACTTAATCGATAGGGGTTTGTTCCAGGTCAAAAACCATCACTTAACCTCAGGTTTTAAGCCATGGAAATCATAGATTTCAATCATGTTCAAACAATTCCCGTTTTTGCATTAATACACCAAAATTGAAATTCTTTAAAAACAATCACTTAGGAATGTCTTAATACGTCCTAGGTGATCTTTAGGACTTAACAAAGCCATTAGAATTACCTTAATCACACCAATTCATGATTTAGGGTTCTTGAGCAACATTTCAATTTTTCAACAATAGCAACCTACTTTGCTGTTTTTAACATATGTTCTTACTACTAAGAACAAATTTGATATCAGAAATCATATAAGCTTCTTGGACTATAACTGAAATTTCAGTTCCAATTCATCCCAAGAAAACCAAATCAAGAATACACATAAAACTTAGGTTAGAACTTTCTTACTAACCTTTTAATGTGAAAATCTTCAAACACTTGCTTCAAATCCTTCAAATCCTTCTTCTCCCGTGGCTGATTTTCAGAAATTTCATCTTTAAGAAACTTCCCGTAGCTTCAAAGTGTTCAACCCCAAATGGAGAGTCAACTCTCCTATTTATACTTCCAAATTTTTACAAATTTAGTCCCTAAGTTCCTTTTCTTGAACTTTTGGCATTTTTCTCACATTTTATCACATATAACTTTCATTCTTTATACTTTTGCCACAGGCAAATAATATTTTTACATAATTGGTCCTTTACATGGTCAAATGACCAAATTACCCTTTTATGGTAAAATGACCAATTTACCCCCTTTTTCTAGTATTAACTTTCTAATACTTAGAACACCATATTAAATCATAAATACACTATGATTACCGTATAAATACTTATCAAAAGTATCGTGGTGTTACAAATTCTCCACTCCTTCAAAAGATTTCGTCCCCGAAATCATACAAATATACGAGGGTATTTCTTTCTCATTACAATTCCGGTTTTCCACATCATATGGAAACATTTATGGTATTGCCAAAGCACTTTTACCATACTAGTCTTCTTATTTCGTGGGTATATCACTGTTTATCTATCATTCCTCCGGTTGTCCCGGGTACCTTAACTACTTATCTACCTTCATTTCAACATGAGGTATTCGTTGAAATTTATCAATCCATGTTCTCAGAACCATGAGACCCATAGAAAACATTACAAATATCTTGAAGTTCATCAAGAATCTTCGATCGGTACACCCCAATTCTTACTCTTTGGGACATATGGAAAGGTCCCATAAACGAGGGCTTGACTTTCTTTTCGTCCCAAGCAGATTTTTTTTTTCTTTTCTTTCCAAAGGTTTACTTTTAGTACCACCATCTTCCTTTACTTGTAATTTGAAGGTTTTTACGCAATAATCCGCATACCACTTTTACTAACTCTTTGTCTATTTCCAAGCTTTCTCGAATTTGCCAAATCTTTTCTTCTGTTTGAGGTACAATTTCGGGTCCAGCCAACGGCTTCTCCCCAACTTCCGTCTAGCAAATCGACGTGCAACACGATACTCCATCCTATGCATTATACGAGCCATTTGAATGTTGGTACGAAAACTATTATTATCTACGGTTGTACCAAAGGTAGATGATCTTCTCATCTTCCACCAAGGTCTATTATGCAAGTTTCAAGCATATCTTCTAGAGTTTGCATCATTTTCTAGCCTCGTCTATCAATCTGCAAATCATATACAGTACTTTTGAACTAATTATTCTTGGGATTTATGCCAAAATCAGCGAATAATTTTATTATCTCGACCCGATACAATCGACACCGGTAACTCACGTCGACAAATTACTCTTTCTATGTAGTTTTTCACTACTTTTCGATCTTAATTTCTTCCTTAGTCAGTATAAATTTGCACTGGTTTCACCAACCGGTCTATTATTACACATGTGGTATCATACCCATACGGTACTTGCGAAGACTTTATTACAAAGTCTATAATAATATCGTCCCATTTCTGCTTTGGGACCGACAACGGCTAAATTTTTCTCTGTATGTTTCTAATGGTTTGACTTTACTTGCACACAAGTCAAATACTTTTCACATGTCTTTCAATATCTTTCTTCAGTCCCGGCCACCAATACATAGGTTTTATCACCCTATATAGTCTGGTATTGCTCCGGGTATACTGCATATCTACTACAATATACATCTTTTAAGGACAAATTCCATATCTCGCTCGATTTAAAACCCACCTACACAACCATCAAGGGTTTTCAATCGCCGTGAGTTTCTAACTAGCTTCTTTCGATAGCTAATCATTCATTCACTTTTTACATTTTTCAGACTTGCACGCTTCTTTTTGTGTTACCCGAACCAACTCAAGTAATCAATTCGCCACACTCACGCATGTGGTTGTATCTTTCAAAATATACTCTTTTCAACTCAAGGCATCTATAACCACATTTGCTTTACCGAGAGGGTACAAGATCTCACAACCGAAATCTTTAAGTAACCCATCTATCTTTGCTATCTCATATTCAGCTTCTTTTTGATCAATTAAGTACTTCAAACTTTTATGATCCGTATAAACATTAAGCTTTACACCATATAAGTAGTGTCTCTAAAGCTTAAATGCCATAATCATAATTGCTACTGCAATGTTATATACCCAAAATTAACTCTGGATGTATTTCTGTAAAACAAATTATCTTCTCCGCTTAGCGATAATGCTAACACCGGAGCTTCACACAAAGTTTGTCTCAACCTTTGAAAAGTTACTCGTGGTCTTTCTACCCACTCAGACTTTTCACTTTTCTTGGTCAACCTTAGTAAACTAGACAGCAATCAAGGAGCAATTTTCTACAACTCTCCTATAATAACCTGCTAATTTAAGGAAACTACAATTCTTAGTCAGATTCCTCAGGCGGTTCCCGTTTTATCACAGCATCAATTTCACTAGATTTACTTTATCATCTTTGGCACTATTAACATGCCCAAAGAATTGAAACTTCTTTTAGCCAAATTTCATACTTGGAAAACTTCGCATATCACTTTTCTCTACGAAGTAACTCCAATATTTAGCAAAAATGTACATTATATTCAATCTGGTTTCGAGAATATCAGATTCTCAATAGTCAATGCACATACACATCAACTTGTATTTCTTCTTTTCAAACCAGATAGGGCTCCACACAATGACACATTCGGCCATGTGAGACCCCGATTCGAGAATTTCTAATTGCTTTCTCAACTCTACCATCTCTGCAGATGCTAATCGGTACGGAGCCTAAATAACTGTAACGGCTCCCAAAACCAGTTTAATCATAAACTATTCTCATCAATCTGGCAGTAATCCTGGAAGTTCTTTGGAAGAAACATCCAAGAATTCATTTAAAGTTTTACACTTCTATCGCCACTTTATTTAGCTTGGCCAATACTGCATATGCCAACTAAAACATCCTTCCTTTACTAACTCTTTTCCGAGTTTAAGCAAAGTGAAGTAACCGGTATTCTCAACAACTGTTATTTACCGTGGATTTTCATCCGTTTCATTTCTGATTTTTAAACCATAATGTTCTTATTTCTACAATTCATGATAGCATCATTCATTGCTAACCAATTCATACGCACAATTACTTCAAATTCATTGGTAGTCATCGGCTTCAGATTTATAGGGAAAAATGGTCCCGTAAATCCTAGGCAGACTACCTTCCAGGTGTTCAATATCTTGAACATATTTGCTAACTGCTATAGCTGCTTCCAACATTTCATCCAT
The DNA here is from genome assembly GCA_023525715.1 of Cichorium intybus. Taxonomy (NCBI): domain Eukaryota; kingdom Viridiplantae; phylum Streptophyta; class Magnoliopsida; order Asterales; family Asteraceae; genus Cichorium; species Cichorium intybus. The sequence continues at coordinate 81,642,892 of CM042016.1, read as the reverse complement.
AACCGTTGATGAAATATTCAAACAAGACATCAAAGTCACCGATCCAGAGCATAGCTTCATGGATCAAATATAACGTATACGGGGAGTATATTCAAAACAATTATATTTGAGACCATATCAGTTTTCCTCACGAGCTTCTTCCACAATCTGCTGGGATGCTCATGGTACCACTGGTCCTTCTCGACCATTTGTTTCTTCTTTCTTTCCTCCCCGTTCTTTCCTGGGTTTATCACCCGTTACTCCATATTTAGCATGTGAACATTTCATAGTAAAGTGTTCTATAGCTCCGCGCTAGACACCCTTCCGTGCCATACAACAAGCTCGAGCAATATGCTCCTATTTTCTGCAAGTTCAACATTTCAACGGTAGAGTCTTAACTCTACAATTTTTCTTAGTGCTTTTCCTGCACTTCTTACACCACATCACCTTTTTAGTTTTGGTCCCTCCCCTTTAAGGTTAGACCTATTTCGTGTTAACTTCTTCTGAAGCGTCCACCAATATTTTTCTGCTTTTCTTGTAGTCTCAGCTACTTTTCTTTCACCTTGAATATCATTCAGGGTGAGCACCCAATTTCTTTTTCTGACTACAGCAGCTACTATTGCTTGTCATGTGGATTTTCTGCTACTTGTCTCTTTGCCCCTCGTTCAATGGAGCCTTGAGAAAGGGCTGGTCCGCCTCTTAAAGCTCCACGCCCTAAATTCCTCCCAAGAAGATTCACTGCTCATACTTCTTATACGTCAGAAGTCAGCAACGGTTAGGTTATATATGTATAATAACAACTATATACACCTAACTATACATCATGTCTACTATCTTTGAAGGTTTAAGTCCAGGAATCTACTCTATAGACACCTAGTTCACTTAAACCACGGCTCTGATACCAACTTGTAACACCCGGCTTTTAAAACAAAAACACCCCTGAAAAAAATTTTCATTTAAAACAAAGGTTTCAATACATAAAACCATAACAAAAGAGGTATGTTTTATTAAAAACGGGTACAAGTGTATCAAGGAGAGTATAAAATACCGTAATCTCCTTTGAAACCAGGTTGCTACTGACAGCATCTAAAAGTCCCACTTCTTTAGTCACGGACTCTATCTTTTCCCCTATCAGGATCATGCTAACCTGCAGGGACATTTAACGAATAACGTGAGCTATAAAGCTCAGTGAGTAATCATATCTGCAAATAACACGTATAAGAAATACATTCATATATAATTTCCTATATATGATAAATCTCGTAACCGTATATCTCTAACTGGATATCGGATCCAAACTCCTAGCCATTCTGGCTGACCGTATATCTCTTAGGATTTCACATCCTACTGCATAGTCTTACAGGTTGTTATTTGCATACATTTATGTCTCATATTTCTTAGTCACAATTGACCGCATCATATTTCATGGCTATTTAAGCCGCACCAAGTGTCATAACTATATAAGCTGCACCAAAACATTTTCAATATACAAGTCATAGCCCTAAGGCCGCACCAACATATCATCATTTATTTCATAATCATTTATGGTTCACGAGTTTGCCCCGCTTTTGCCTAGACTCACGGCTCCGTTCTTGTCATTTCATTGACTCACGGCTTACTCGGTATTGTCTTTTTACTGACTCACAGCTCCGTTCTTGTCATGTCATTGACTCACAGCTTATCTGGTATTGTCTTTTTACTTTTATTATTGACTCACAGCTCCGTTCTTGTCTTTCATAGACTCACGGCTTATCTGATATTGTCGTATTAATGACTCACAGCTCCGTTCTTGTCTATCGCAGACTCACGGCTTATCTGGTATTGTCTTTTCTATGCATCTGTAAACTGTCAAATTTCGACCCCCAAATCTGTTTCAATCTGTAACAGTCCAATCAATACATATCATATATGATATAAGTGAGATTACTCACCTGGATACTTGCTGCATTTTAATTCCGGTTGTTTCTTGCTTTTGTATACACCACAACCATTTGTCCCGTACCTATATATTCATTTATATACCAAATGATCATAGGTTAATTACCATTTCAATTGACTCTAATACACGAGAATCCAATATAATATAATTGGGGACCATTCCTAGATGATAACTTTCAATTACCATCTTTCTTTAAATTATACATTTTCCCAAAATACACGTATTTTGCTACAGTACTTTCGGGAAGTCGTATACGTATTTTGATAATTTTCCACAAAGTTTCATACCATATTAGACCTATGTTCAAAATTTCAGGTCAAACGGACAAGTCTAGGACTAAGTCCCAAAATTGAAATTGCCAAAAATCTTAACAGGAGGTTCAAGAAAATGTTCCTCAATCTGTCGCGACCTCGAGTCGCGAGGACCATGATGGTCGCGTCGCGAAGGCCGCAGGCTCGAGTCGCAAGCTACAATGATGTCGCGTCGCGACTGCTGCACTTTCAGACCAGGAAGTTCGATTTTTATGCTACAAATTCCACTAGTACAAAATTGCACATTGGTCACACCGAAAAACGTGACCATATGTGTTTGGTGACAAGTTTTTTTTTCACTGAAAGTGTTGCCATAGGCTTTGCGATATTAGGTTTCATATGGTCACTTTATAATATTGTGTCCGTATGCCATGAAAAAGTGTGGCGGTATCATACAAGTGTGACCATTGACTCGACAAATTTGTTCCAAAATCAATCAATTTTGTCTAATATTGTGGCGTTAAAGCGTAAGTAGACACACAATTTCAATATTGTAGTAACTGTATATAATGAATGGTGACATACAAGTACATTCAATGAAGCGTTATACTAGTAATTGGTCACACAATTAGAAGATTATTGACGCTATTGGGTTATGTTTGGTGACAAATATTTACCAAGAACATGACCTTGTTTACTAAATGGTGACATGTATGTAATTTAAAAAGTGACAATTTGGTAGCATCTAGTCATACAGATAATATATGTAATGTGACCAATAGTAGTTTATAGAGACACTATTACAATATTGTAGTGACTGTCTATAATGAATGGTGACATACATGTACATTCAATGAAGCGTTATACTAGCAATTTGTCACACAATTAGAAGATTGTTAAGACTATTGGGTATGTTTGCAGACAATTATTTAGCATGACCATGACCATGTTTACTAAATGGTGACATGTATGTAATTTCAAAAGTGACAATTTGGTAGTATCTAGTCATACAGACAATATATCTAATGTGACCAATACTAGTTTATAGAGACACACTATTACAATATTGTAGTGACTGTCTATAATGAATGGTGACATACATGTACATTCAATGAAGCGTTATACTAGCAATTTGTCACACAATTAGAAGATTGTTAAGACTATTGGGTATGTTTGCAGACAATTATTTAGCATGACCATGACCATGTTTACTAAATGGTGACATGTATGTAATTTCAAAAGTGACAATTTGGTAGTATCTAGTCATACAGACAATATATCTAATGTGACCAATACTAGTTTATAGAGACACACTATTTCAATATTGTAGTGACTGTATATAATGAATGGTGACATACATGTACATTCAATGAAGCGTTATACTAGCAATTTGTCACAAAATTAGAAGATTGTTAAGACTATTGGGTATGTTTGCAGACAATTAATTACGATGAACATGACCATGTTTACTAAATGGTGACATGTATGTAATTTAAAAAGTGACAATTTGGTAGCATCTAGTCATATAGACAATATATTTAATGTGACCAATAGTAGTTTATAGAGACACACATATACAATACAACTAAAAGTAACAATAAACCAAAAGGCAAGGATAATAAAAAATAAAACGATATTATAAATAATTCAAATGAGATTCTATACATTAGATACCCAAATAAAGTAGGTAAACATAAGTGTTTGTAAAAACTAGTGTAATAAATACTTAATTGAAGGAAAAAGTTATAAACCAAAAGGCAAAATAGAAAAAACTACTCTTTCATGTTGAGGGAACGGATCATTGTTCTCTTGGCAAGCAACCCATTGGGTATATAATTCTTGCGTTTCTGTGAGGTTTGAAGTACATTCTCTTGATCTGGTTTGACACCTGATTTGCCATCTTTTTTTACAACAGATTTGGCAACTAGTTTCTCTTGAGCTGGTTTGTCACCTGTTTTGCCAGCTTCTTTGACAACAGACTTCAAAACAGATGTCTCTTCAGATGGTTTCACAGACGGTTGCACATCGGGTAGATTAAGTTTAACTGGAAAAACATTTGGTTCCTATAGCAACAACATTGTAACAAAACGAATTATGTACAGAACTTATAAGAGTATTTTATGAAGGAAATAATATAGTAACATACGAACAAGTTTAGTGAATAAACAAACCTTTGCAGCAAGTTTCACAAGGGATTTTGGCCATGTGACAAAAGATTTATATGCATCCTCAACTGTTTTCATGTGAGCAGTTTCATAAGGTAAATATGAATCATTTTTCTTACAGCTTTGCGTATCTTGGAATCAGTACCTACATGTACCAAGAAATTAAAAGTTTTATGTATAAATAAAATATCAACAATTAAGTAATTTGATACTTAATTAATGAACAAACCTGAGTCAAAACAATAAGAACGTAAAGAATACGTGCATAGTGTGTCTTGTGATAGCATCATTCAGGTTTTACAATCTCTTCCTAAGTGTAATGTTCTCCAAATCTACAATTTACAAATTATAAAGTTATTCATGAAGAATAAACTATAAAAGAGACTTACCCAGCAATCCAAAAATTAGACATATCATGATGTCATGATTGAATAGGGGCCTCGTTGTTTTCTAATACAATTTAAACAAAGTTTAATTTAAAGACACCAGTAACATTATTATAGTCAACAATCTATAATTGAGTTTCTGGGTTAGCAAATGGCATTAAATTCACAGGCTTTCCATTATTTTTTGTAACTGATTAACAAGCAAGATATTTTTGTTATTGGGATTGTCCTATAATGGTAAAAACCTTGAGGGTTCGGTCTAGCTGCATTTGCTGTCAAATATCATCTAATTGTCCTTGCTTGTTTCATTGACCAGCGACGTGCCAATGGGTAGTGGTAAAGCAGCTTTGTGGTGGAACCCTCATAATGAAGGATTCTAGTAATTGTAAAAGTTGGTTTTGTGAAACAAGTTGAAGCAAAAATAGAGGAGTATTGAGGTTGACCAAGAAAGAAAGAAGCATATTGACTAACACATATGTCAAGTGATTCATATGATTCTTGTAAAGTATGTAGTCTTTTAATTTCACTTTAAAGTTAATAGAAGCCGTCAAAGCTTTGATACCCTAATCATGTAACGTTGACCTCAAACATTAGCATACATTAGAAAGAAAAAGAACCCATGTCATATGAAGTTTATAGAGTATGAAAAATACCTTTTTGAGTGGTAAAAGAGGTTGATTGAACATGCTCACTGATTAGGAGACCATCAACCATGGAAAGAGGGTTCCTGGAATCAAGTGTTTGTTGTTGTACCTAAAAGAGAATATTGTTTAACAGAAGGGTAAAAGGGGCAAGAGTTTAAAGTCATGCTTCTTTTATCTCTTGGAATGACAACATATATGCAAACCAATAGAATTCGCAATTATATGAATTGCATCCATTCACTATCTTAAATCAAAGTCATGCTCCATTTAAGACATGGTTTTTTATATGTCCAACAGACAAAGAGTTTAAAGTTAAGAACAAGGGAAGAAATGTTACCTCAACCGGAATAAAAACCCACAAAATCCAAACCATGAATCCTCTTTGTATTCTTGTTATCTGTATCAACATAAAAAACCAACAAAATCTAAACCATAAGAGTAATCAATCTATATTATCCAGATACCAAAACACAGTAGAAAATTTATCAATTAGGTACCAGATGGAAGGTGGTCGGATAAATTAAGTTTGGAGAGGTGGTAGTGCTCCAACGGTTGTGGCGGTTGTTATTTGAAGAGGCCAAAATAGTAATTTGTCAAAATTCCTATGAGTTCATCAATCCATCCAAAATCATTTCTTGGCATCTACATTCTTCACTGCAAAAAGCTTTCTCGCCCCTGCTTAACATACAATAATTCACATATTTCAATACCCATGATCAAGATTCATAACAATTTTTAAAAAATAGTCTTAAAAGAGAATAACATTTGGATATTCACCTGAAAGGTAATTATATAATATCAAATAATTAAATTATATATTGAGAATGATATAGTTTGAAACTGTATTTGTGGCCTCAGTTTCCATATAAATCAAATAATTAGACCCAGATACTGAAAACAAAAATTACAAATAGTGGTTGAAACTGTTTTTGTTCCCACGAATTATAATAATTACTTTTGACTATTTAGGTGATACCCATGGATTAAAGAAAGAGCATATAACAATTTTACTATAAGCATAACCCGATTATCGTAATAATCAGAGGGTCGCTTTCGAAACACAAGCCCAAATACACCTAAAATGTGAATGATCACAACAAATCAATCACTACGAATCAAACTACGATTTCCCAAAAAAGATTGAATTTTGTTGATTACAAGTAGAAATAGTCGGCAGTATTAACATGTACATGAAAATGTCACTGCCTTCTCATTCTTCTTGCATGTATTACAGAAACTTACAAAACTCTCCAATGGCAGTTCTGACCCGACCCGACTACCACAACAGCTCTCCACAACACAATTATCATAAATATGTGTTGTTTTCAGGTTAGGCCTATGTGAGATCACTCGGGTATACTCCTCTAAAAGCTCCATCTCACTCAAAGACAAAGGACCTGTAGAATTTGTATGGTAAACCTTTAATTTTGTTTCTTGGAAAGTGAAGGTATACATATAAAAGGAGAGTTCATTTAAGCATTTTATCAAACACTACTTGTGCAATTGGAATGGGCATTACGTAACACAAGATTTGAAACAAGTAGCTATACGAATCATTTAGAAAGATCTTAGTACCTTATCATTGCATCATCAATCATATCTCATTATTAATAATGGTAAGATTTCGTTAGTGGAAGTATCTTATGCGGTGTTCAAGTTTTTGTAAGCAGAATTACATTCAGAAAAAAGGGTGAAGACAGATTAAGATAATTAGAAAGAAAGGTAAAGGTTTCGAGTGACAAGGGGAAACTTTCAATTTACAGATTACCATTGGCGTGGCCATGCAAAGAGCAAGCAGTTGGGGAGTTATCTTTGTCTTGGTAAAGAGTGTTGCACCTCAAACATCTTTTCTTTGAATTGATGATTCGTACTCATCGAGTTTGTCTGCTATTGATGTATGGTACTCTGGATCGATTGGTCTGAGCGTATGAAAAGAGATGGTTTTGAGATATATTGAATGCCAACGACATGGTGAAGTTGAGGAACAATCTGATTTTTCATCCGCAATCTAAAGAGAGGCTTCGACTGAGATGTTGATCGTTGGTGATAATTCCTTCAACTTTTGTTCATCGGCGTTTCGATAAGCGGATCGAGTATATGTCAAGCTGAGATCGAAGAGGTGTTTAACCAAAGCGCGTATACATACGAAAATATGTTTTCATTAGGGTTTCAATAGGCGGTGAAACTCGAAATTTTGAAAATATTGAAAATTTTGAAGGGTTTACGAGCGATTCAATTTTGATAAGGAATGAAATTCATAGGGGAATCAAAAATTTTGGGGAAACTAATGGGAGGGAAACCATTTTGGGAAAAATACATAAGAGAAATCTAATTTTAAATTAATATATTTATACATCTATTTTATATGAATATAAAATATATTAGATAATGAATATAGAAAATTAATATATTTATACATCTATTTTATATGAATATAAAATATATTAGATAATGAATATTCTATAAAATTAATATATTAAAATAAAATTGAAAATGAATATATTAATATATTATAAAATGATTTAAAATACTATTAAAATATTAATTATAAGAAATAAATGTTTTTATAATATTGAGGTATTTTAGATTTTTATATTTATGTTATCTTTTTATTTTAAATTATTTGTATATACATACTTTATTAAAAAATATGATGAATAAATGACTATGTACATATATTATAAAAGAAGTCACCATATTTGTAAATTTATTTAAGCCTTAACCCAACATCCTATGTAGAAAGCATTAAGCCATAAGCATAAATCTAAAGGTCTAAACTCTAAGCCTTAAACTTAAAATAAGCCAATAGTCATAAACCCTAAGTCATATGCCTTATTGCCCTAAGCCCTATGATTTAAGCCCCAAGCCTTAATGCTTAAACCCTGATCCCTAAACCCTAAATCATAATCTCTAATACCTAAAGCATATACCTTAAGCAATAAGCCATAAGTCATAAGTCATAAGCCCTAATCCTTAACTAAGCCTTAAGCCATAAGTCATAAGCCTTAAGCCTTAAGCCCTAAGTTAGAAATTATAAGACTTGAGACCTAAACTATAAGCCTTATACCTTAAATCCTATGACATAACTCCTGAGCCTCAAGCCTCAAGCCTCAAGCCACAAGCCTCAAGCCATGAGCCAAGAACCATAAGCCAAAACCCTAACCTCAAAAGTTTAACCTTTAATAACCCATCACAACCATTCTTGGTCGACCATAACCCATCACAACCCTTACAGGTCGACCATAACCCAACACAACCCTTCCTAGTCGACCATAACCCATCACAACCCTTCCTGGTCGACCATAACCCATCACAACCCTTCTTGGTCGACCATAACCCATCACAACCCTTCCTGGTCGACCATAACCCATCACAACCCTTCATGGTCGACCATAACCCATCACAACCCTTCATGGTCGACCATAACCATCACAACCCTCCCTGGTCGACCATAACCCATCACAACCCTTCCTGGTCGACCATAACCCATCACAACCCTTCCTGGTCGACCATAACCCATCACAACCCTTCCTGGTCGACCATAACCCATCACAACCCTTCCTGGTCGACCATAACCCATCACAACCCTTCCTGGTCGACCATAACCCATCACAACCCTTCCTGGTCATCCATAACCCATCACAACCCTTCGTGGTCGACCATAACCCATCACAACTCTTCATGGTCGACCATAACCATCACAACCCTCCCTGGTCGACCATAACCCATCACAACCCTTCCTGGTCGACCATAACCCATCACAACCCTTCCTGGTCGACCATAACCCATCACAACCCTTCCTGGTCGACCATAACCATCACAACCCTTCCTGGTCGACCATAACCCATCACAACCCTTCATGGTCGACCATAACCCGTCACAGCCCTTCTTGGTTGACCATAACCCATAAGGCACAAGCTTTAAACCATAAGCTAAAATCCCTAAGCCCTAAGCAATAGAATTTACACCCTAAGACCTAAGCCATAAGCCTTAAGCCCCAACCCATACACCATAAGCTATAAGTCATATGCCATAAGCCATAGTACACAAGTCATACTCCCAATAAACCCACCCATCCCATGCGCTACGTCAGTTTTTCTCTCTCCTCTCACTTTAATCTTTCCCCATCTTTCACCAATCTTTCACCCATGGAACCAATATCCACTGAACCCACGATACCACATCAGATTTTTTATTATTAAATTTATTTATCAATTAAAAAAATAATATAACATTTAATTTAATCTTTCAAATAATATTAAATACATATTAACTAAAATTAAAAAGTCAAATATCATTTATTTAAAAAAGCACACCATTACAAAACAAATAAAAACAACCTAAATACTGAACATTAAATCCTAAATTCGGGAATTAAAACCCAAATACAGGAAATTAAAACCTACATATGGTGTGTGTGTAAGTGTATATATATATATATATATATATATATATATATATATATATATATATATATATATATATATATATATATATATATATATATATATATATATATATATATATATATATATATATGAATGAGTGTGTGCGTGTGTGTGTGTGGGTTCAAGTGGGTTGATGAAACCACACCTGAACCCTAAGGCTCATACCTTATACGGCGGTCAAACTTGGTCAAACTCGGTCAAACTCGGCCAAAAGTCGGTCAACACTCGGTCAAACTCGGGATAACTCGGTCAAAGCTGGTCAAACTCGGTTGAGCGGGAAGATTTTGGTGAAAGTTAATTTTTTAGTTTTTAATTTTAAAAAATTAAAAAGGAAAACAATATTTTTTTTACCCTAATCCCGTTTCTCCCTCTCTTTTCTCCCTTCTCACATCCGACTCAGTGCTCTCAAGTCTCATGGCGATTTGCGATCCCAAGTCCCAACCACCGGCAATCAGCGAGAAGGCTATGACAATGGCGACGTAGTGTTAACACCGGTCATCCACCGGCGACTAAAGTGACGATCTGCGGTAAACCTAACCCAGTACTTAATCGATTTTGTTATCACCAGTCAACCTAATCGATGATCGGCGATGGCGACTAAGTCAAGGTAATTCATACTCTCTCCGCCTCTCGATATCTCACTCCATCAACTAGTCCTCTCTACTTCTCTCCTTTAAGCGACAGCGACTCAGTGAAGAATGGGTTACGTTTTTTCGATTTCAGTGAAGAATGGGTTACGTTTTTTCGATTTTCAGAAGATGTTCAGCTACTTATCTTCTCTCTACCTCTCTACTTCTCTTCTTTTTAAGCGACGGTGACTGGTGTATGAATTTCAGTGTGTGTATGTATTTCAGATTATAAATGTATGTATATCAGATTGCTTGATACAGAATTAGAGACTAGACTACAGAGTATGTATTTCAAATTTAGGATTTCAGATTTCTTCAGTTTTTATGTATTTCAGATTTCTTGCTACAGAGTACAGAGTATATACGTATTTCACATTTTCACGAATTCTCAGAGTGTATGTATTTGACTATTTGAGATTTTAGTTTTAAAAGTATCTAGGTATGTATGTATTTGAGATTCTTTGACATTTGCCACAGAAAGAGATAACTTCAGACTTTGTAACTGCATATCATTAATTGTGTATCGTTTATGTATGTAATATGTATCATGTATTTCAGTAACTGTGTATCATTTGACTGTATCATTTGACTATTTCTTCATTATGTATTCATTATTCACAGATTCATTAACTTTGTATCATCATCATGTAACTATGTATCATGTATTTGTTTATGTATGTAATATGTATCATGTATTCGTTTATGTATTTCAGTAACCGTGTATTTCATATTTTATTCTAACTGTATTTCAGAAACTATTAATTTCACAGATTCATTAATTGTGTCCACTGTCCTTTGTATGTAACTTTTTATTCTAACTGTTTAATTTGAATTTTCTAATGGTGGTATTTTCTTATCTTAAATAGCATCTTAAGTGATGACATCCACCACAACGACCCCATCTACGGAACCAACTACAAGCCAAGAGAATCTTAAAAGGAAATCAAACGATCCTGGATGGGCATATGGAGTATTGGCTAATCCTAACAAGTTGGACCGAGTGAAATGCGTTTTGTGTAATAAAGAGATGTCCGGAGGAATCAATACTTAGGTATGCTGTAAATTTAATGTCATATGCTAACCCAGAAACTCCATTAAAGATTGTTGACTATTATAATATTCACGGTGTCTTTAAATTAAACTCAATTAGAGATACACCCCCTTCAAACTCTTATATTATTGGCCCGTCTGTTATGGGTTTCACTCTTCATGACTTTGTTGAAATTGTATTAAAAAATAACGAGGCTGTTATTCGATCATGCCATCTAGATGGGTCTGATTCTTGGTCTGTTGTAAATCTCTTTTATAGTATCTTCCTTAAGAATAACTTTATAATTTGTAAATTGTAGATTTGGATCTAGTTGGGAAGAGATTATACAATATGAAGACACATTGTGCAGGTATTGTTTAAAGTTTGAATTGTATATGAAAGTTTGAGTCGGTTAATGATTATTTGTAATAATATTGAAGAAATTATTTGTAGTTTGATTAATTTGGTGTAGGTATATCTAAATTCATGGAGTGCCATATTAGTATCTTTGGACAACAAGGGCATGTGGAATTTGGTGTTGCCTTCCACCCTAAGGGTGAGGGTTCTAGTCTCTTCGGAGACATTGGTGGTAGTTTAGGAGGTGTTTAGGTTAGGAGTAAATTTAGATTTCCATTCCAAAAGAAAAAAAGAAAAGAAAAGAAAAGAAAAAGGGCATGTGGAATTTTAGATTTGCAATCTGGCCAAGGTATCGGCGATACCTGAGACAAAAGTTGTATGCTAGATTTTGGAATGATGAAAAGAGTAATATGATATCCCACATTGTATTGTATATTTGGTTTGATTTAAGAATATTAAATTATTAATAATAAAAACTTGTTTTTTATTACATTATATTTTATATTTATATTTTTGTTCAAATTATAATAATAATAGGTGTCTAATATGTGTAATTATACCTGTGGGTAAATACAAAAAAATAACCACATTCTAAAATATAAATGTGTGACTAAATATAAAAATAGTCATGATAAAAGAAAAACTAGTGATTGTAAGTATTTTATAGTCACAATTTTATCATATTTGTGTGACAAAATATAAACAATAGTCACACCGATTTTTTTTATGTGTCTGAATGATATCAAATGTTATGGTAACAATAATTTTTGTTACTACCGGATGAACGATGATCGCTATCTAAAAACATTTGTGTGTCTATAAAAAAGTTATGGCCACAGTCATTCGGAATAATAATTGATTACAACATCTTTGGCCACGGTTTGCTTAATTCAATGTGTCTAAAATCTCAAATAAATAATTTTTTACCATTTATATTATATATAGTTTTAAACACGTATAGTAAACTATACCGTGACCATATAATACTTACACTCACAACTTTTCTCTTTTATTATGCAATTGTTTGTTTTAGACACATATAAGATATTACGAAGTGACTATAACATGGTTATAGTTACATGTATTTGATTTTTAACTAAGTGTCTAAACGCTACTCTATGGACATGTAAAGTCATTTACATGACCATATGTACTCGATTTTACCTTCATTGAAATCAATCAAATCCTTTAGACACGTATATAAACTATGCCGTAACCATATAATACTTATACTCGCAATGTTTTCTCTTTTATCATAACAATTATTTGTTTGTTGACAAGCATAAACAATTAAAATGTGACCATAGAATGATTATAATTACTTGTTTTTGTTTTCCTTTACTAAGTGGCTAACCCAATCTTATAGACACAAAAAATCATTTATGTGGTCAACCTTATTACCAGTTATATTGTATACAATTTTAGACGCATAAAATCAAGTATACAGTGATCATATGAAACTTACACTCACAACATTTCTCTTTTATCATGACAATAGTTTGTTTTAAGTCACACATAAGATATTACGACGTGACCATTGCATACCTACATAAACATTTTTAATTTTTATGATGACCATTTTTTACCTTTGGACATAATATAATATAAAACATATGGCAATTACATATCGATGGTCACACTTTCAATGAACATAAAATATGTAGACTACCCAAACAATGGTTTTCTTATTCAACTATATTTACCTATGGACACGTTTTTTAATTCTACGCTCACCAAATCCTACATATAGTCACACGTATTTAAATTTTCCAATACAATTGATCATATTTTGACACATGTAATAAATATGCATATGACAATAAACCACTTAAACCGACTTATTTTATTACTTTTAATATGTAACCAATAAACATCATCCTATGGACACACGACTATTTTATGTGGCCATATTTGTTATATTTTTGGACACATTATATTTGATGTGGCCATATTTGTTATGTTTTTGGACACATTAGATTTGATGTGTCCAATATTGCACAATCACAGAGTCACATGTACAATTTTCTTATGTGACCATTACGTATCTATAATCTCTAATAAAATAAATGTCACATTCTTAAAACGGTAAATGTGGGTGATTGTATCATTTAGTCACATTTAAGTCCAGTGTAACGAATGAGTGTCACATTTTTGTAAATAAGTGTGGTCATTGTTTTGTTTCTCCATAATATGGTCACACAAACTAATTTACATGTAGCCATAAACGTTCTCGAAATTTCATCAGTGCCCTATGGCCACACTTTTTTTTAAAAATGTCGCAGGCATTTTTCGATCAAGTGTGACCAATGTGCGATTTTGTACTAGTGTTCCTATTTTCTCATTTTAAGTGCTTAATACCCTACTTAATCGATAGGAGTTTGTTCCAGGTCAAAAACCATCACTTAACCTCAGGTTTTAAGCCATGGAAATCATAGATTTCAATCATGTTCAAACAATTCCCGTTTTTGCATTAATACACCAAAATTGAAATTCTTTAAAAACAATCACTTAGGAATGTCTTAATACGTCCTAGGTGATCTTTAGGACTTAACAAAGCCATTAGAATTACCTTAATCACACCAATTCATGATTTAGGGTTCTTGAGCAACATTTCAATTTTTCAACAATAGCAACCTACTTTGCTGTTTTTAACATATGTTCTTACTACTAAGAACAAATTTGATATCAGAAATCATATAAGCTTCTTGGACTATAACTGAAATTTCAATTCCAATTCATCCCAAGAAAACCAAATCAAGAATACACATAAAACTTAGGTTAGAACTTTCTTACTAACCTTTTAATGTGAAAATCTTCAAACACTTGCTTCAAATCCTTCAAATCCTTCTTCTCCCGTGGCTGATTTTCAGAAATTTCATCTTCAAGAAACTTCCCGTAGCTTCAAAGTGTTCAACCCCAAATGGAGAGTCAACTCTCCTATTTATACTTCCAAATTTTTACAAATCTAGTCCCTAAGTTCATTTTCTTGAACTTTTGGCACTTTTCTCACATTTTATCACATATAACTTTCATTCTTTATACTTTTGCCACAGGCAAACAATATTTTTACATAATTGGTCCTTTACATGGTCAAATGACCAAATTACCCTTTTATGGTAAAATGACCAATTTACCCCCTTTTTCTAGTATTAACTTTCTAATACTTAGAACACCATATTAAATCATAAATACACTATGATTACCGTATAAATACTTATCAAAAGTATCGTGGTGTTACAATATATATATATACACACACACACACATACACTACTACAAACCTAAAAAAAATATTTGTACTTTTAAAAAATGTAGGGAAATTCCAAAAATGTACTAAGTTTTCAAAAAAATTTCGATCTTGACATCGTGTTATTTTGTTTTCAATTAAGTCACTAAGTTTTCAGTTTTTTCCAATAAAGTTACTATATTTTCAATTTTGTTTCAGTTTTGACACTTAGGTGCCACGTCATCATGCCACGTCAGCTGAAAACCGGGTTGACTGGTCACGTGGTTAATATTGAAACAAAATTGAAAACATAGTGATTTAATTGAAAAAAAATTGAAACTTAATGACTTAATTAAAAAAAACACAGTATCAAAATCAAAATTTTATAAAATTAATGTATATTTTGAAATTTATAATTCAAAATTTAAAAATTGCATACTTGTCTTTGAAATAAATTATAATTTAAATTAAATTTCTTAAAATTGAGTCCACTACTCGAAAAGGAAAGCAACACTCGACTCAACTCGGGTCCCTCTTTTCTCTCCCCATGTTCAGATCACACCAGTTCTGTCCAGGAAAAGGAGACGTGTGTCTCAACTCACTTCATCTAATCATTTTTCTTCAACACTTTTCCTCAATGCTTTACTGTATGTATGAAAATTACGCCTCTAATTCTCCCGTTTTCTTTCTTCAAAAAGAGAATCATTTATCTGTACAGATGGACTTGAACAATAGAGCAAAAATCTTTGGGAAATATTACAACAACCCGAATTTTGGGAGTCGGTAGCGCTTAGATTCGATCCTTGTCCTGACCTTCAACAAATAATTTTCTCCTTTTGACCCATCTGCGATCAATGCCATTTGTCTGTTTCTTGTTCCCTCTTTCATGGTATTACTGTAATCATATTAACTGCCAACAGTTGTTCAGCGTACCCACCAAATTATATGTATTCACATCTTGATTAAGCCAAAAAAACTTGGTGGGCATTACCAAATTTGGTTATAATTGATATTATTTGTTCTGGGTTTCTCTCTGTTTCTACTTTTCTGTCGGTGTTGATGAAAATCGATTGTTTTTTACCCTAGTTTCATGTTATGGACTTTTGGGGACCATTTTAATGATTTCTCGAATTCATATAAAGAATCTGGATCTAGTTTTTTAAATTGATTTTGTTGTTTTAAAGTGGTGTGATGCATATTGAAGTTATCAACAACAATGGCGACTTTGATCCCTGGTGTATTGTTAAAACTGCTTCAACACATGAACACAGATGTGAAAGTCGGAGGTGAACACCGATCATCTCTATTGCAAGTGGTGAGCATTGTTCCTTCATTATCCGGTGGTTCACTTTTTAAAAACCAAGGGTTTTATATAAAAGTATCCGATTCTTCTCATGCCACGTATGTTTCTTTACCTGATCACCAGAATGATCTTGTTCTCAATGACAAGATCCAATTGGGTCAGTATATATTCGTGGAGAGGCTGAAATCAGCCTCTCCTGTGCCCATTTTACAAGGGGTTCGGCCAGTTCCTGGCCGACACCCTTGTGTAGGCACCCCCGAGGATATAGTTGCCAAACACTCTTTAGGTTTCCTCAACAATAATCAATTGGGTAGCAAGAAAACTACACCACTTTTGGCAAAATCGAAATCCCAATTGTCAAAATCGGTAATTGATGGAATTGGGGCAAAAGGGTCTTTGAAATTGAAAGCAAAACCGTTCAATTCAAGCCAAACGCCTTTGTCTCCCACTAGTTTTTATTCAATTCCGAATTCGGTTGAGAAGTTCTCCAATGGGATCAAGAAGCAATCGAGTATTAATGGAGTAAATAAGACAATGCCTAAATTGAATTTGGGGGGAAAATTAAATCAAAATGTGAAGAAATCCGGTATTATTTTGGGACAAAAGGCTCTTAGAAAGAGTTGGGAGGGTCAAATGGATGTAAGGACTCCAAGACTTGATATCACCAAGAAAACTTCAAAGCCCGAAGCTCGAATTACTACGGTGAGATCCTTTTTCTTAATTTGCTCTTCATTTGTCCATGTCATCGTATAAAATATAAAATTTCACAACATTAAAACAAAATTGAGAGTTGAGTGGTTAAAGTTAAACATCTTGAATAAAAGTTGTAAGTACCTAGGTGAAACACATGAAACATGGTTACTATTTATATGGTGTCTATTTCTTGTAAGTTCTCATTTGTGCAAATAATCTTGTAATGTAGACTTCAAGAAAATCAACAAGTGAAAGGATGTGGAAAAAAGAAGAGAATAATAAAGTGAAGTCATCTAAAGAAGAAAATAAGTCTGAAAAAATACCTATGAAGAGAGTTGATACGATTGGAGAAAAATCATCAAATAGGAGGAAATTGTTAACAGAAGTTTCATCGAATGGATTATTAGGAAACATGATGAAGGTTTCTGTTAGTAATAAGAGATTGACAAATGAAAGTGATTCTTGGTCTTCACTCCCATTGACAATTTCAAAGCTTGGAAAGGTATATTCTCAATTATATGACTACCATGTTGTTTCTTTTTTGGCTGAATGACAGTAAATGACCATTTTGCCCAATCGTCTATAATTAATATTTTTTTCTTTTGTTTTGTAGGAAGTCCTAAAGCATAGAGATGCTGCACAAATTGCTGCAGTGGAGGCTATTCAAGAGGCTTCAGCTGCTGAAAGCATACTTCAATGTATAAGGTACTTTATTATTTTGTATATTTTTCATTTTATTTTCTTGATAGAAAACTCAAGAGTTTATTATTTAATTTTTTTTTGTCTCATTACAGTACTTATTCCGAGCTTTGTTCTTACGCAAAAGAAGACAACCCACAGCCCGCTGTTGACCAATTTTTGTCAATGTATGCTACATTAAATAACATTCATCAAATTACCGAATCTTTAACAAAAATCATAAATCCCAATTCATCATCAAACCCCGAAGAAAACCCGTCAGAAGATTTTACAAAACTCACATCGGATCGCCATAAAAAAGCAAATCTTTGGGTCCAATCCGCCATAATCACCAACTTATCGTCTTTCACGGTGTACGCCAAACAGCCACAATCTTCTACCCGCCAGCCCACCGTACCACTCGAGGGCCCCACGAAGACGGCACCACCAAAGCTCCGTCGGACCGCGGTTGACCAAAAGTCCCAGGCCCCACCTCCGAAATGGGAAAAAGGGGGCGGGATTTATGAGACGTTGAATTTGGTGGAAAGTTTAAAAATGGAATCGGGGGATTGGTTCTTGGGGTTTGTTGAAAGATTCTTGGATGCTGACGTGGACATGGTGTCTGATAATGGTAGGATTGCGGGGATGCTGACTCAGCTCAAGAGCGTGAGTGAGTGGTTAGATAAGATTGGAACGAGTAAAGATGAAGGGGAGAGAATTGGTCGGATAAGAAAGAAGATTTATGATCATCTTCTTACGCATGCGGAATCTGCTGCGGTTGCACTTGGTGCAACCGCAGAAGCATTAAAGTGAAAGAAAAAGTAGATGGTAAATAAAAAAAGATGGTTAAAGATTTTTTTTTTTTTTTTTTTTTAATTTGTATTTGTATATACAAGAACCAAAGGGTGTTGGGTGTATAGGTTGTGGAGTATTCATGTAATTAGCTATAAAGATAGTTAAGTTTTGGGACACAATTATTGAAGGTATACATAGAAGATGTCATGTATGTGTGTTTTAGTTGTAAGGATGTGAGAATTTATAAGTGAGGTTTCAGGTTCGAGTGACCGGTTGGTGGGTGCCACCAAACTGGAGGTGACATTTGCCAACCGGTTAAATTCAAGAAAACAATAATGTATTTTTATTGATTTGTTTGTTATAGTATCATACTTTCATTTATTCTTATTACAACATTCTACATAGAGAAATCTATATAATTATAGACATGTCCAAAAATAAAGCAATTTTCATTGTTGTAACCCAGCCTATTTTATGACGGCCCAAGACAACTTTACATGGCCGGGCCCCTTGTAAAAAAAAAACTAGTGTATGTACAAAATAAAAGTTTCTGATAATTGGAATATCCGATATTGATTGGGGTACAATTTAAATGTGCCACAAGATGGTGATACAATGCCACATTCCGTTCTAAATTTTGGTATTCTTATTTAATAGAAAGGATTGTAAAATGGGCAAGTTTCTTTGAGTTGTTATAATGATAACTTACTTAGCTTCAAAAACGTTCAATTTACATCAACATATAAATGCGTTCATTTTAATAGTCTACCACCACTATTCATAGATCCTATAAGGGTTATAAATCGATCACATACATATTCATTTATTTAACCTATAATTTTATATAAAATGATAAATGAAAACATAATATTTTTATATTTGTAAATTTGGTGTTTATGATAAAATTAAGATACAGATCTTGACGTCATTTCTCTGTATCTATAAAACTAAAAGTAGAGTTTATAATATTTTTTGACAATAATATTGGTTTTGTTTTGATTTTATCCATGAAAATTTTTTAATAATGTTTTTATTATAAATTATAGTCATTATTATTGTGTATTTGCAATATATTAAAAAACAAGTTAAAATATGTATAAACCACGTAAGATGAAGAGTTAAACTAGAAAAGATACTACCGGATATTGATTAAATTAAACACTTTTTTGTAAAGTTTTAAGAAAAATAATCAAATAATATTATAAATTTGAAAACTAATCAATTTGTCTGGAATGTGACATTTCGAATCCTACAAAAAATGGGTCAACCCCAATTTGGGGGGGATGGGGGGCTACTATATAAATGAGACATACACTTCATAACTGAATGATATTTTGGAAAAATCTGGAAAATTTGGAACTTAAGCTTTGGAGCTCTTTTAGAAGGACGGCATGGATTCTACGAACCAGATTACATGTTTATCTACTTGAATTTTATATCATAATGTGTAAAATACATGTCTGAAATGCGAAGAACATCTCCGGTATGGAGATCGGGTTCAAAATGTATCTTCTATGAAGGCGTGGATTCCATATTTCCCGTAATTTTTGTTAAACTAGTCACTAGGCATCTTGGTAACTTGTTTGTAGCGCCAAAAACCTTAGAAAAATACCCAAGAATGTTAAGATTTGTCCAAAATTACATTATATGTTTCAGAATGCAAAGAATTGTTTGAATGGATTTTCAATTTATTAACTCTAAGAACTACTTACCATTTTATAATGTTTAACTTTTATGGAACCATATCATTGCTTTGAAGAATTGTGTGTTTTTTTTTTTGTCACGGTCTTCAACATCCACTGTTGAGCCACATCTACGAACAGAAAATGAAGTGATGCGCGTTGAGGTTAGACAATGAGGTCTTGCTGATAGGGTTGTGTTAGAAATGATTTGTGATTTTCACGTCCTAATACCGTCTTTAGAAGTCGAGTAGTGTAGAAAGTTGGCGTTTTATAATATGCAAATGCTCATGATTACAATGTCTAAAAATATACAAGACTTTCTCAACTAAATGGGAAGAATCCAAAGGCATGTGGGGCACGTGCAACACTAAAGAGCGAGTTGAAATGGATGATATTGCGATCAAATTACTTGAAAGGTGGGTGCAAATTGTTTGAAGTTCACATAGGCACTATTTGTTTGCAGCGTAAGCAACTCCCAACTAAACGTGGGTATCACGTATAAAGAAAACGTAATGTGATTTTAAACAATAATGGTAAATTGTTATGATTTTCATGAATGACGGTACTTTTCATTTTCATTAGTTAAAAGAACATTACAAAACGATGAAAGAACCTTATAAAGCTATTATACTGTCATTACATTCATTACAAGCTTAATTTATGTGTCACACATCCGAAATTGCAAGCAATACATTGCTTTTAACGGTTAATAAAACCTCCTCTAATTCTAATAACATCTGCAAATGATTTTGTTCTACAACAGGTCTAATAATCTCCACTTCCACATCACAAATCCATTTTTTGCTTCTTTTAGTTTTTTCTTACCCATTCATGATTTTCTTTCAACTCTGCATAGAAAATGTCTACACGTTCATCAAGTATCAATGTCTTTTTAGAGTCCCTCCGGTTGTGATCTTCCGCGACTATCACCGCTTTGGAAATCTCATCGAGCATCTTAGCTATCAGTTGTTCAATCGGGTGTTCAAGAAATAGGTTAATTATCAAAACAAATATAACAATATTTCTCTTCACGATGTCCAACACGAAATTTGGCGACACTCATTTTTAAGCAAATAAGAGTCTTAATTGGCTAGGTCTAACCACGCCCAAAATCGTACCTTCAGGTTGTTCCAATAATTGGATAACAATAATTAAAATTAGGGTGTTTATAATCTTTATTTTACAATTATTATGATATGTTATAGATCTATTCCATGCAGAAAAAATTTTGTCAATGCATTTCATCAAAACCAATTTTAAACAATTTTGGATTTTTTGTTGAAAACAAATTTGAAACGAAAATTTAATTTGACACCAATTATAGATGTACCAAGTTTTTCCAAATAAATCATTTTATTAAAAACTTAGTTTCATGTTTTTATTCGTTTCATAAACAATATTGCATCATACAACCATATCAACATGCATTTAATAAAAATATAAAAATGTAATATGTTGCCCAAGCCGATTCCTAAAAATTTAATCCATAAGCCATCGTGAATTAACTTGGTTAAAAACTATTAATGGAACAATTTCCAATAAATAAAATTTTGATCCCATAAAGAATCAACGGAAAAAACACCATCTCCACAATGTCGAAGAAAGTCATTGCCGTTGTTCTTGTTAGCTGCCACCGTCAAGGTGGGGCTACGTTGCAAATCGGTCAAATCAAAATACATTACTTTCAAACATAGTACAAACTGGACAAGAACAAAACATAAACACTTACATCATAATGCATTGAATTTAATGGTCCGTTATTGAATCAAGCATGTGATTTAATAACATAATAGTACTTTTCTCAAAAGTACATTATATAAAACCATTAGATGTTAAAACATAACTGTTTAAGTTAAAGTACTTTGATCATTACCATGAAAATCAAGAACCTTGATTATGTATGATAAAAATAAATTAAATAGGTGATCATTATGTGAATAAAAACAGTTTAATAATAATTTCAGTGGAAGACATAACAAACTAAAATTTAATAATCCAAAAAAGTTAAATCTAATCAGCACACTTACGATTGATTGCAAATACAACCAGCAAATACAACCATACGATGTTAAAATTTCATAACTCACTGTATATGGGTCCATTGATATGGGAGATTGTAGTCAAGATTGATTACCACTATCGGTGTCTACATGAGTTGATACGTTTTTTTTTTTTTCTAGACACCAACAATTAAAAGAACCCATATATCTTACCTTGTGTTTGTCAACCAAATGCGAGGGGAGAAAGGTGGGGGAGTTACCAATCATGTAGGGAGGAGAGAGATTGGTTTTTAATGTTGACTTGTTTTCATAATGTCTATGTTTTTCTTTTATACTTGAACTGTTGGGTAAGTTTTAGGAACAACTTTCTATAGCAACTAGTTTAGTAACCTAAACTCGTCTACTACTTACTCCTAATTAATTAACTGATGATACTAATTAAACCATTTTATTTAATTAATAAATTAACATTTTTACTTATTTATTTTGATTTTATGTAATAAATAATAAATAAGCATTTATTTATTGTGTTAGTGTTCCTAAACTAGTTTATTATTTTATGTAATAAATAATAAATAAGCATTTATTTATTTATTTACTTATTTATTAGGTAAGCTTTAGGAACAACTTTCTGTAGCAACTAGTTTAGTAACCTAAATTCGTCACTACTTACTCCTAATTAATTAACCGGTGATACTAATAACACAATTTTATTTAATTAATAAATGAACATTTTTACTTATTTATTTTGATTTTATGTAATAAATAATAAATAAGCATTTATTTATTTATTGTGTTACGTGTTCCTAAATCCGGCTACGAACAAGTTGGGGCTAGTCCACTTGGCTAACAAGGTGTTATACTAACTAGGAGGTCATGGGTTCAAACACTGACACTAACATAACAAGTAGTAGTTTAGGAGTAGGAGTAGGATAGATTTGCCGTTCAAAAAAAAAAAAAACCGGCTACGAACTAGGCTTTTAACACCCTACGTCCTACACATCGTCATGGATAATTTGTCATGGTGGGGAAGGATACTTTAGAATCGACTTACACTTAGACAATCAACTTTAGAAAAACATGTAACGAAAAAGTAGTAAAACAATTAATAAACACAAAACCAAATTAGCATGTTTCACAAATCTAAAACGTTTCACAATCCACAAATAATATGAAAACGATTTAGAACTTAATCCTGGTCTCGAGTCGATAAACATTTAACTACTCATGGTGACTAATGATGAACTCTTGGGAATGATGAAAATTAATGAATGCAACATCTTCTTTTATAGAGTTTTCAAATATGGTAAGTAGGCCAAACCTCTGGAACGACATTTTAGTAGGCGTCTTAGACGCCAAACAGGGTAGTTACAAAATGGCAACGTCATATGTTTGTAAATGTTAAGGAGTTGTGTGGGCGTATAAGATATGAGTTTGGTGACTCAAAGTGCATTACTCTCTTTCTTTGTCCGCCGACCACAAGACCTCATCGGCCACAACACCTTGTTTCCTCTCAGTCGTCTCAGCACCTCGTCTCCTCTGTTGTAGCGAATTGTGTAAAAACCGAGAAAAGTAAAAACATTATATGAAAAATCGGATTGTTTAAAAGACAAAGTAACATAAACAAAATATGAAAAAATGCAACCAAAAATGAAAAATAAAAACATCTAAAGATACAATAATTAATTAACAAAAAATATTGGTTATAATAATAATAATTATAAAAAATTATAAATTAAAATTATTATATTTTAAAAATAATAATGATAAAAGTTAAAATAATATTTATTTTAATATTTAAGGAGATTTATTTAGGATCATCTTAAATTTTATATTTTTGTTGCTTTATTTATTTTATGAAAGAAAAAAATGAATTTGAATTAAAATATGTAAATAATAACAATGTTAGTACAAATATTACTTAGAAATTAAAAAATAATAATTATATCATGATAATGTAATGATTAAAAATCAAAGTAAATAGCAATCATTAGTTTTACTAAAATAAAGTAATGATTAAGGGAGTAAGATAAGTGAAAGCGTGATATAGATAATAAGACTAAACAAAAGTCAAACTGTTTTCAACCAATCATATCTAATTTATTCCGAAAAACAATGCAAATTTAACAAATGAAAAGACATTGATTTTGGATAAGGGTGTATTTCTAGTGAAATAGGGTGGTATATTTAATTATGCCCTTCTAAAAACTTAAAAAAGTCAACTTGAACATATTTTTAGTCATTACTCATTCTTAAGGCTGGGGGGAGTGGCTTCGCCAAACCCCTCGCCAACCCACTCGCTGATGATCGCCAACCACACCCCCACCCTCGCCAAGCCACTCGCTGAACACCTCCTCGCCAAGAAATCGACGAGCTCGCCATTAGAACCATCAGCAACATGACTTGTACCTTTTAGCATAAGACTTGTACATTTTAGCATGGTTAACACATGCTGACTGCTCCCACCAAATTTGGTCAGCATGTGCTAAGCTGATGTGGCAAGTTTAGCATGTTCAGCACATGCTAACCACTCCCTCCAGCCTAAGGGGTGTTTAGATGTGTCTTTTGAACTCAAAAAGTGTTTTTTTTTTTTTTTTTTTTTGTATTTGTAAAAGTGCTTATTAATTTTTGGTGTTGTCAAAAAAAATTTAAAATGTTTAAATTAGCTTCTGTAGTGGGAAAAGACCGAAAAGTCAATAAATTGATAAACCAATTATTTAAAAATGTTTTACTTTGCTTATAAATATAAAATAACAAACAATGTAAGGAATGAGTTGATATATCATTAATGAGGGGTATTTTTGTTTTTTATGTCAAAAAGTCAAAGTATTGAAAAAGTCAGAATATACTTATTTATTAAAAATGATTTTTTGAAAATTTTTAAAAAACTATTTTAAAAATTGCTTTTGACTTACCAAATAGTATTTTTAATTTATTAACTTCTTAAAAAGTTTATAAGCCAATA
This sequence comes from Cichorium intybus, assembly GCA_023525715.1. Classification (NCBI taxonomy): domain Eukaryota; kingdom Viridiplantae; phylum Streptophyta; class Magnoliopsida; order Asterales; family Asteraceae; genus Cichorium; species Cichorium intybus. Next base: position 81,617,722 of record CM042016.1, on the reverse strand, counting down.
AACCATTTTGAAAAGCTTATCTAAACTTAAAAAGTTTATAAGCCAATAAGCCATTTTCAAAAGCTTATGTAAACACCCCTAAGAAAAATGGTATGTCATATTGCAGTATTGCACTACCAATGTTGGACCAGCTAGTGACGTTTTGGAACAAAAGGAACATATTCCATAACTTTTTTTGGAAACGGCCAATGCATTAGAAAAAAGCGAACTACCACGCCTAACAAGAAGCTAGACTGGCAGAAAAACAAAAAGTTTTACAGACAAGAGAAAGGAGAAATACACCAGTTGGACCAATTACAGTTTCCCCATTTGCCCCTATGTTTCACCCACAAAAACACCGTGGAGATAATATCATCCATAATCCAAGAAGCCGAGACAATACGCTTATTAAAAACCTTATCATTTCTGGCCTTCCATAAACTCCAGAACTGACCATATGCGATCATGGTGAGGATGTGACGTTTTTTGGGACATCTACCCCAGTTGCTAACAAAGTCCAAAATGCATCGAGTAGAAGTGGGCGAATCAATAGATACTCCACACCAATTACAAATCCAGTCCCGAACCTTGGAGGCAACCGGGCAAGAAACCAAAATATGGTCAGCCGTCTCAATTCTTCCACACAGTCCACAAGATAAAGTCGTAACAGGAATACCTCTGGAAGACAGAGCTTCAGCAGAAGGGATCCTATCGATGGCAGCCCTCCATACAAAACATAACACCTTAATCGGAATATCTTTGCACCACTTCACCACCGATGTGGAATCTAGACCAGGCTTTTGATCAACTTTCTTTCTAAGAGCTTCCACCGTGTATGAACCATCGTTCTTCAGAGAACATCTCCATATCTCCTTGTTAGCATCCATTGGGTCGGCCTGCACTTTGAAAATATCATAAAAAGAGAGATTAATTTTCTCAATATCCAGTTTTCCTTTTGAGATGTTTTTCCAGACACCAGTGATAGAGTTGTTGGAGATGTAATGATGGGGTTTCCCATCTAGCTTGTGGATCCCACGGATAATTTTACTCCATAAATTATTGGGGCAGTTTTTCAATCTCCACCACCACTTAACGATAAGGCCAATGTTTAAAGCGTAAATAGAGCCGACTCCAAGCCCTCCTTTGTCTTTGGGTGCCAAAACCTTCTCCCAAGAAACCCAGTGAATTTTCTTTTTGTCTTCCGTCCCTCCCCAGAGGTACCGTCTTCTAAGCTTTTCCAAAGAATCAAGAACTCCTTTCGGTGCTTTAAAAAGAGAGAGATAATATGTAGGCAAATTCCCAAGAACTGACTTCACGAGGGTAAGGCGTCCCCCGAAAGAGAGACATTTTGATTTCCAAGAGGAAAGTTTAGTACCGAAACGATCCACGACGGGTTTCCAATTCTTGATAAGGTTCATGTTGGCTCCAACCGGGACTCCGAGATAATGAAAAGGGAGAGATCCCGAAATGCAACCCAAAATATTCGACCATTCCATAGTCTCCGAGTTGCTAGCCCCAATCCCAAACACCTTGGATTTAGAGAAATTTACTTTCAATCCCGAAGAGACATGAAAGCATCTGAGGATACGTGCCAGATTTTTAATATTTTGTTTAGACCATTCACCCATAAAAAGAGCGTCATCAGCGTAGAATAAATGGGATAACGAACTATTGCAGTTTGGAATTTTCACACCACTAAAGATACCTTTACTTTTGGCAGTCTCCATCGCCACATGAAGGCCTTCCATGGCCACATAACTACTGGCTGAAAATGTTGGGCCGGACTGGTGGCCGTTTTGGAAATTGGACCCCACTAAATAAGTAAATATAGACAAGTCGGAGGTCTGTTATTTCCTGAATATTTTCAGTCTATTTTTACTCGAGTATTCCTTCCGTTCAAAATCTATAATGGTTAAAGTGATTAACTTTTTATAATTTTTACAATTCTTGTATCCATTTGATTTTTTTTATTAAAATTTTCAATTATATTTAAGATACTTAATATTTTACAATAACCAAAATCAAGAATCATTGTAAACTGATAGTGTATACAAATATTATAATATATTCAATTAATAATGCGTACATTATAAAAACACCAGACCAGACCAGATCATTTTTGAACGAATATCAATCATACTTTTTGGCAATGTCGATGTTAAAATAAACTTTTCTAGTGACATTTGTTATTCATTTAGTGGTAGATACCAATAATACATTGTTAACATGCCGTTCAAAAAAAAATAATACATTGTTAACAAGTCGACTAAAATTTAACATCAATATGGGCATTTTACTTTAGAAGCCACTCAGAACAATATGTTTACACTTAACTAATCGCAAAAATAATAATAATAATAACATTATATCCCAAACTAGTTGGGGATGAGTAAACGACGTAAAAAGAATGCAATTTTCTACTTTCTTTCAATTCACCGAACTCCCAAACACGTGCTTGGCTCACCTCAAATGGGTATCTACTTTGTTCAAGTTGACTTTTTTTCTGATCCGTTGACTTTTTTTAAAGTTTTCCCTAATAATTATAGCATTATGGCTTAGTACCTAATGGGCCCATCCAAGTTCCCTGAGGCAAACTGACAACCACACAACAACAAACGCTTAGCATCACAATTAATTTTTTCAAGACTAGTTATATGAATTCAAAAAAAGTCAAATTGTAACTATATACTTTTTTTCCCATTTTATTGTTGGTCAAATTGTACTACTTTCTCTTTGAGATGATAAAAAAGTATTTGATTGGAAAAAAGGGATAAAATACAGAAAAGCACTTTGTCGATTTAGCTATTCTTGGCGATTAAACTATTAAACTTTATTAACCGTTAAAAAAAACATTTACCGAGTTTCTATGTTCGGTTTTCTGATATCAAGGCAAAATACAGAAAGACACAACATACTTTCACCGTTTAAATTTAGCCAATAACTATAAACTTTTATTGATTTAGCCGTTGAACTATTATCATAATAATAATCATAAGAAAAAATAATAGTTCAGTAACTAAATCGATAAAATGGTGAAACCATATTATGCTTTTCTGCTTTTTAGCATTTTTCAAAACCAGGTAACCAGGAAAAATGGTTTTTTTAACAATTAGATGAAGTGTAATGATTTAATCTGGACAGAAAAGGGAAATCTCCAATAAAGTCTCATTATTTTGAGTCAATTTATGAAAAAGTCCCAAAATTAATTTTATTTACATAAAAGGACAACATACCGGCTAACGTATTCAGTTTAGCCCTTTTTTCCGGTTTACCAAGTTTCCTAAATTGGAAATCTCCAATAAAGTCCAATTATTTTGGGTCTGTTTATGAAAAAGTCCTATTATTTTGTGTAAAAAAATTCAACATTTGGACTTTTTCATAAACTAACCAAAAATATTGGGACTTTACTCAAATTTTCAATCCAGGAAACCTAATAAACCGGATGAAAGGCTAAACTGAATACTTTAGCCGGTATGTTGTCCTTTTCTGTAAATAAAATTAATTTTGAGACTTTTTCATAAACTAGCCTAAAATAATAGGACTTTATTGGAGATTTCCCGACAGAAAATAGTGAAGTGGCTAGACTGATAAAAAGGTGAAAAGACGTGTTTTTCTGTATTTTACCCCAAGTCTTTATATCCGCCTTTTTTATTTTGTAACTTTTATGATTTATCTTTATAACATCACCAGTTGCTTTCAATTAAATCCAATTACAATTAAAAGATTTACCTGCTGAACTATTGGATTAGTAGATGAAGTGAATTCATGAGTCATTCCTTCCCATACAACCTTTCCCTCATGAAGAAACACCAACCTGAAAAAGAAAAGAAAAAAAAAAATACAATTCAAAACAAAGAAAGTAGCAAAAAACATTACATAGTACGTTATTTTTTAGATGGAAAATTTCGTCTATATCATTATAAACTTTCATAATTACGTCTCTATCATTGTAAATTTTCGAATTACATATATATCCTTATTAAACTCATAAAATCACATATATACCCAAATCTTTAATTTAATTATAACTAATCTTTTTAAAATTAAAAAACATTCATTAAGTTGATATTTTATTATTAATCTTGCTTTGAATTGATGACAACTCCAAACATGTGAGTTCAATCTGTTATCAATCAACATTTTGGAAGTAGCTATCAATGGACTGTGGATTTTGGTTGATAAATAAATGTTGATTATGTTAAAGACGTTTTTTTTAACGTTTAAAAAGACTAATTATCATTATAATAAGTATTTGGGTTTATACGTGAGTTATTAGGCTTTATAAGGATATACATGTAATTTGAAGTTTTACAAGGATATATGCGTAATTATGAAAGTTCACAAGGATAAATAAATGTTGATTGTGTTAAAGATGTTTTTTTTTTAAAAAAGATTAATTATCATTAAATTAAGTATTTGGGTTTATATGAGTTATTAGGTTTTATAAGGATATACATGTAATTTAAAGTTTTATAAGGATATATGCGTAATTATGGAAGTTTACAAGGACACAGACGAAATTCTCCCTTTTTTATATCATGTAACGTTTAACATTTTCATCTCCTCTTTATAAATAAATTGATTTGTCCCACCCAAAAAGGTGGGACACAGATCACTCGTTTGTGCAAAAGACGTAAATGCCCTCTCATCCTGTGTAACACATAATGGCAAAATGGTGATTTGATTGGAGGTAAGAAAATGTAACCTGTCAACGGCTCTTCTAATGGTACTGTGTTGGTGAGTTACAACAACGTAAGACGCAATCTTCCCAGGTTTTCCAAGTGCATCTTTGCCTTTGCAATGAACGGACCGGATTAAATCTTCAACTACAGTTGACGCGATCGGATCAAGTCCCGCAGTTGGTTCATCATATAACAACACCTACTCAAGAAAATTTTCTTACACTTTATGTCACTTAGTAGAAAGGGTAAAACAGTCATTTACACTTGTTCGTTCGGTGCAAACGTCGTTTATTTGTTTGCTGGTTAATGCTCTTAATCAGGTAAGCTATAGGGTCTTCTTTTGACTTAAGGCGGAAAAAAGGACTTTATGGGAAAAATATCAAGAGAATCTGATAATTACAAATTTGCCCTCGTTTATATTTTCTATCAGGTGTTGGACTTTGAGGATAATCCGTAAAGTTTTTTTTTTTTTTTTTTTTTTAAAGGCACGAAAACTTGCAACATTTCCTTTCTTAGAAAGTTTTTTTAAAATTTGTCTACTTGCCCATTATGACTATTTATACATCAATTGATACGGTTCTACAAGATTTCTTTTTGCCTTTTTGGAGGGTATTTTAGATATTTCATTAAGTGCAAAATGCAAGAAATGGCAACATACTTTCATTTATTTGTGTATTACAATTTACAATATCCTATATTAATTTCTTCTTATACAACATATTTTCCAGAGTAAATTACAATTTTGGTCCCTGTTGTTTACACCAAATTACAGTTTTGGTCCTAGTTTTTAAAATCTTCCATCAGTGGTCCCTGTGGTTTCCACATCTTTCACTTTTGGTCCTAATGGTTTACAAATCTTTCAATTTTGGTCCCTATGGTTTACACAAACAGTAACAGAGGGAGGGACCAAAAGTGAAAGATTTAGAAACTATAGGGACCAAAAGTGAAAGGTTTGGAAACCAGAGGGACATCGGTGCAAGATTTTCAAAACTAGGACCAAAACTGTAATTTGACGTAAACCATAGGGACCAAAATTGTAATTTACTCTATTTTCCATTTTCTCTTATTAAAGCCAATTACTTTGAAAATTAACCTAATTACAGCATTGTACTTTCAATTCTTTTCTTACTATCACATTTTACTTTGAAATATTTATAGAAGTAAAAGTTACTTTCTACCTGGATGACATTTGCTATAATTGTTAGATTTATAAAGTACAATGCTATAACATGAAGAACAAAAGTGAGATGCTATAATAAACAAATCAATGAAAGTGCGTTGCTATTCTCTCAAATACTTTTTAAACATCTTTTATCTAGACACAATATAGCACCTAATGGGATAAAAATAAAAAAATAAAAAAAACAAGGCCCAAATTGTTAAATACTTTAACACTATTATACTTATACATACCTCGGGTTCTATTGTGTTATTTGTTGTATCATATATTATAGATCTTGCTAAAGCAACTCTTTTTTTCATCCCTCCTGACAACTCAGATGGCATTCGGTCCTCTACATCCTGCCAAAAAAACCATCCGAGTTTAAAATAAATTATTACGGAAAAACTATATTATACCAAAAGTTCGGTTTAACCACCAACTTTTAAAGGATTTGGAAAAAACCACCAATTTTTTATAAAAAGTTTAATCGAAGTCATTATTACCGGTTCTTCTGGTCATAATGGTTGGGCTAAAACTTTTTCTAAAAATTGGTGGTGTATTAGAACAAATGAAAAATTGATGGTTAGAAAAAAGTGATGAAATATAGTGTTTTTTTGTAATTATATAAATTAAAGTGTAAACATTATCTAGGACTAATTACAAAAAGCACTATATTTTGCAAAAAATTCGGTTAAACCACTAATATTTAAGATTCAGAAAAACCACAATTTTTTGGTAAAAAGTTTCATCGAAGCCATTGTTACCAAAAGTTGGTGGTTTTATTAGAACAAATGAAAAATTGGCGGTTTTATTAGAACAAATGAAAAATTGATGCTTAAACCAGAAAAAAGTGCTAAAATATAGTGCTTTTTTCGTAATTTGCCCTAAAATAAATTACATTAAAAAAAATTTATGAAATGGTGTAATGAGTTGTAGACCAAATATTTGTGAGATAATGTTGTTATTATATGAAATTAAACCCTAACTCACTTTTAATCCAACTGCAGCCAAAGTTTCTGCAACAAGTTCTTGAATCTCATCTTGGGGCATACTTGAATTCTCATACCTATAAAACTCAAAGGGTTATAACTTATAAATTAGAATTAAGAATGAAAAACATGTACAATATAAATTATAAACACTTGGAACTTACAAAAGGAAACCAACATTTTCCCGAACCGTTAAAGAATCAAAAAGTGCTGCACTTTGAAATACCTGTTTAATAAATATAATCCAAGAAAATTAATTATTTTTATTACTAATAAGACACCCATAAAAATTTAAAAGTGTGAGGTGAACGAAACTTCACCAGGCCGATTCGAAGGCCGGACATGTCATCATCACTTATCAATCCTTGTCTTCTTCTTCCTCGAATGTAAACTTCCCCCTAATCATATGCAAAACCAGTATCCCGAGTAAAACCCATTTTCTTACAGATGACATGACATGACATGACATGACATGACATGACATGACAGAATAGGTTGTACTGTGTTTGTACTTTGTACTAGGACATAGGTTGTACTGTATTTGTACTAGGACAGGGACTGAGAAATGACATGACAGAACAAGTTGTACAGTCTTTGTATTAGGACTGGGACTGGGATTTGTGTGCCACTCAAAAAGATGGGACTTGGAATTCTCTTGATTGTACAAAAGACGTAAATGACCTTTTTATCTTTGAAAATAGCCCTAGAAAGTTTGTTCAGTCTAGAACAAACACAGCTATAATCATGCACATTTTAAACCATTATTCAAAAGACAATTTAAAGACCTTATCGGGAGTAAGGAGCCCTGCAATGATCTTTAAAATGGTAGATTTCCCAGTGCCAGATGGCCCAATAATTCCAACTGCTTCCCCATATTTGATCTGTACAAGTCCCACTTATGGTTTTTAACAATTAGCATAAACTAATACGATTCTAGAAAAGAAAAGAGACTACTACATATAAAAATTAACAAATAAGGCATGTTTCTGCAAAAAGATAAAGAAATTTAAGTCTTCACCTTAAAATCTACACCTCTTAAGATGTGTTTCTCCCCAAATGACTTGTAAACATCTTTACACTCTATAAGTACGTCTGTCTCATCCAAATCTTCTGTGAACAAATTCAAAGACGAATCCTGCTACAAACAAACATATAACTCTAGATTTTACTGAAAACAGAATACTATCAGTTTTATGGACGATTTTCTCTCTTGTTATGCTTCTTTTGTGCGATATTAGTGGGCTAATGATGACGATTATGTTTACAAGTAAACTTTACTACTGAATCTGAACATACAGCTTTATCAATCATGAAATTAACATACGATAAAACTGGAATCGACGGTTATAGATAGAAAAAACGAAGGAAAATTCTCCGATGAAATGGAACGGGGATATATAATAGGATAGGCGATTCATACGTTGAATTTGGAGGGGCGAAATTCATCAGCAGGCTTTAAATTCTGAGGAGCCACACTACAACAGACGAATCTCCTTGTGTAGATCGATGAAGTATCGATTTTTGTGCGAGGTTTACAATACCCAGTTGAGAGAAAAGATGCATTCCGCGAATTTAGAGGGAAAACTGATGAACCCACCAACGAATTCATATCTTGCGAGAATTTAGAGGTATCGAATCAAATCAAATCGAGAGAATTCGAGGGCGACACAAACGAAGTCATGAAAAAATGGTCCGGTGGCTGCAAATCAAAGAAACGAAGTAAAGATGAATGGGTATACGATGAAAATGGAGATCCTTTGTGGGGCGGGGAACTTTTGCGTTAACGGCTTGAGAGGGTGATGCGAAGTTGCGAAGAATGGAAGAAGGTTAGGTAGTGGTGCCTAAATGCTACAATTTGACCCTAAACAGTTTTCCTCGTTTAGAATGTGCTATGAGAATTCGTTTCTTCAAATCTAAGTCAAATATTCCATGATAATGGTGTATACTTTTTCTTGATTCGGTAATTTTATGACAAAACGTTTAATGCAAAAGTAAATGACTAATTGTTTTCGTTGATTTGTTTATCGTTTATTTTTGAGTAAGTTACACTAGAGGTCCCTGTGGTTTACATAAGGTTGTAGTTTTGGTCCAAGTATTGGAAAATAAATGTTTCTAGTCCTGTGATTTCCAAAACGAACATCGGAGGTCCCTGATCCAAGTAAAATGACATTATTGCCCTTTCCTATTTTTTTTTCTTTTTCTTTTTACCTATTTATATTTTAATTACATAAAAAATAAAACAATAAAACCCACCCACCCACTCCTTATCGCACGTCCATACTCTATCTCTCTCTTTCTCTTTTTCTTTTTCTCTTTCGGATGGCTGTTGAGTTCTGTGCAAGGGTTGTGGGGAGAAGTGTGTCCCAAAGCCTTGATTGGAGTGGATCCAATCCCCCGATGCGCAAGGCCACACTACATTCTTCATCTCCAAGTTCTTCGGACACGGTGATCTCATCAATTTCATTACCACCGTCCCTTCCGACCATCAACGCGGTGGTGTTCCAACCACCACTGTAGTCGCCGCTCTACCAGTTCCATGTCATCGAGTCTAATTTGAATTTATCAACTGAGATGGAGATCGAGTTCAATTTGAAGTCATTAACTCGGATGCAAATCGACTCAATTGGATTTCGTCCCATCCTCCCATACCGGTTCAGATCAAGTAACACCGTGAGAGGACTTCTGTAACGCCCCGTTTCCCGACACTTTATTTTTGGCAAATTAAGTATTTTTAGAGATAATTAATAATAATAATAATAAAGAAATAAAATGTGATTAAAACCTAGTAAAGGGGGTATATTGTCATTTTTGAAACTTGTTTATTGAGAATTTTGGTATTAAGGATAATAGAAATTAAGAGATCATAGTAGAGGGACCAATAGCGCCATTATGCAAAAGTTGTATCGCTTATCTGTTGAGTCATGTTCATGATCGGTTGAAAAGAAGGGCATGCGACTGAGTCTTGGCTATGGCATAGATGCGTGATTTAAGTAGCTAGAAGGGATACAACCAACCCATTCAACCCTAATTCTCTTCTAGTCTTGACATTTCTTCTCACTTCTCTCATTATCGTTTCCTTCTTTTGTGTTTAGCCGTGAGTGTGAGGGAGGGAATACAAGTGTATGTGTATGTGTGTGTGTGTGTGTGTGATCGTGCATAAGGATCACATGAGCAAAAGATATAGCAAGGTTAGGCTATGGGATTTCTTTGAGGTAAGCTTTTGTTATATTTCTTCTTGCTCCTTACCTTGAACACCACCGCACCTCCACCCTGGGTTTGTGTATGTGTGTGTATGAATGATATGTTTGTTATTCTTGAAGTTCTCATCTAAATCATGGTCTTAAAGGAATGATTTTGGTCTCGTATGGGTTAAGCCTTGGTTGTTCTAATCAGGTTCCATGCATCACACACCAATGTGTGTGTAAGTTATGGTAGTGCATGGTTGTGCAAGGAGTCACTTGTAATCTTTTTGATTTTTGAGTTTTCCTTTGAAATAATGTCAGACCTTAAAAGGTCTTAATGGGTTAGGGTTGAAAACCCTAACCCTAGTGTGTTCGTGGAAAGGTTGGAAAATGTCGCTGATTTTGGGTCTGTTTGAGAAAATCATATAAAATTGTTGTTGTATCCATTTGGGTCGAGCCTTATGTCCCTGAACTTATATTTGTGTCTAGTATCTTCCCTCAGAAGGGTTTGAGCTGGTTCAGAGCCTAGGTCAAGTGAAATTGACAATTTTCACTAATTGGTCTAAATTCTGACAAATTAAGTCCTTTGTCTTTGGAAAATCACTAAAAAGTGTACAAAACTCATTTAGGTATGAGGTTAGTGGCCTAGTTTAGGTTGGGTGTCTAGTTTGTCCACACCAAATTTCAGAACCCAGTTCTTAGCCCATTTGGAGCTTCAACTGATTCTTTGGCGTCTGGTCAAACTTATTGACTAAACTATTGAGTTCACTTGTTGAATTTACTCAGAACATTGGAGAATGTAATTTGTAACACCCTGTTTTCTCATACGAAGTACACCCAAAAATTTTCAACAATTATACATCCAATTGGGTATACTTGTACTCAAACTGAGGATTAAGATGTTATCAGCATGAATATTTACATAAAAGGTCCTTACAAATTTACCAGGCATTACAAATAATCTAATTCAATTAAAGGACAGGTTCTAAACTTGTCCATCTCTCTTTATCACATGCCTTCCCCTATCACTACTACAGATACCTGCAAAACAATATACAACTCAAGTGTAAACTTATAAAGCTTAGTGAGTAATTTCAATCATATTTCATGAGTCTTTCTCAATAAACATCCTCAACTTCCTCTCTTGCTATTCTCATTAGCAAGATCCCTCTTCTCTTAATTAGGAACCTGCAAGCATATTAACTTTATAAACTCTGGCTAAATGTTAGCAACATCAACTCAATCATAAGTATCATAATCAGTAATACTCGTAAACTCAATTTCCATTTCACATATACTCCTTTTTAACAATTTACTAAACTCAATAGCCCTCATAGCGATACTATTCCACACGAAACTATATAACACAATTATATATAAACTCACTTACAACGTTTATCATTGTTATAATAATCAAATGCAAGATCTCATTACCTCAGTCATGCTAGCATATACTCTTCTCTATTAATCAGTGTTTATACTCAACTCATCATTTATAATCCAAAATAACAATATTACTCTACTACTTAGTCTCATAAAATATGACATAACACATAAAAATATATAAACAAAATTATATATACTCTGCATCAAACAAGTGTAACTCTACTCAAGTACTAGAAAGTACTCACTTGATATCGGCTTAGTATGTGAGACCCTCAATTTACGCGCACCGGACTCCTGTTCGCTAGACTTGGTCATATCACCATAGTCTAAATCAATTCTCATTTTAATTAAGCTCAACGGACTATCTCAGTCCCAAGTGTAATATACACATTATAACTCTTTGTTCTATATTTTCAAATTTGGTTATACTCAACCAATCAGAACATAGCATAATCCTTATGTATTAAACATCTCAACAAGCATGATTCATCCAACAATTAACTACTCACCTGAGGTTAAATCAATATGTGGAACTCCTGAATCTCGCGTGTGATCCTGCCTAGCTTTTAGCTATAACACAACAGCTAAATCTCAATACTCAAATCTCTTTAACAATCTCAATCATAATTAACATCGATAATAACTCAGAAATTAGCATCGTATAGTGAAGTGATAATCAAACAATAACAAAATCACTCTAGTTATACTCTCACTTCACTACTTTGACCTATTCAAGATCAAAAACACCACAAGAAGTGTTTCACTAACTTAGGTCTAGGATTTGAACTCTTTATACACTTACTAATCAATCAATTTGGCTCAAATATCATTAATTCACAGATGGGTCATCGCAACCACAAGAAACTACCTCAAATCAAACCATCCAACGGTTAAAACGAAACCAAAATCAAAGAGGATTACCTTTCAAGCTCAAGGGATAAATTCCTAGCTTCAATTCGTGTTTAACCGGCTTAAATCTTGACTTAGGAGGTTTGAAAATCGATATCTAGGGTTTTAGGAGGGTTTTATTCGGGAGAGAAATGACCCAAATAAGGAAAAACCCGTATATAAGAAAACAGATATGCGCGTAACCCGACCCGGGTTACCAAACCCGACCCGGGTTACCAAACCCGACCCGGGTTCATCTATGAAAATCACGTCTGTTTTGCCTTTGGTTGCAGCATGGTCCGAGTCCATCAGCCCGACCCGGGTTTTGTCGAACACGACCCGGGTTCCTTAACACGACCCGGGTTTTAAAGCTCGACCCGGTTTGACATTTCAAGAACCCAAGTTGTTTCTTTTACTCTTTTTAACATCCAATTTCTCATAGATGGGTTTCTAAACATCTTAACTCGTGTTTTAACTCGTCTAGTCTCGTTTATATCAAAAATTAAAATAACTCTACCATAAATTAAAATTACGGTATTACATAATTGGCATGAGGTTAGGGTTGTAGTCTTCTATTAGATTCTAGTGTATGCATCATTTTCTCATAATTTATTGATGACCCTCACTAGGTTGAAAGTGGCAAACTTTGCAACTTAGCCCGGGTTTGGACAGAATGGATACCCGATATTGTTTAATCCATAAAAAATGGAAGAAAAATAGTTTGAGTGAGTGCCTTATATCCTTGGAATCCTAAAATATAAACTAAGTGACTATGTAAAATATCCTAGATTGAATGGGTTTAGGATGGGCTATAAGTGGAATCATCAGATTCCTTGTTTGCGGTTAAAAGCTGAAATATAAACTTAATAATAAAAGTAATACTACAAGTATCAATTTATAATAAGGTTAAGCTAATATAACTGGTAGTAACTTTATATACATTATAGGAGTATAAGGTGCGTGGGTGGAGCTCGGTGGGATTCTTTGATTCGTTGCACGGATTTCTTCAGCTGCTGTTTCGAGGTGAGTTTCATCACTACGTTGTATTGAAATTGTTCGTCTTTTAATGTAGCTCGTGTATGTTGTTTAGGATGTAGGTGGGTAGTACTGGGCTATGGGAAGTTCTAGTAGGTGTTTGGGTGTGGGGAGTGGGTACAGAGCAAGTCATGATTGAGATGGGTGCCATGATCATGTTGTGCACTGTAGTAGGGTTGTGTACCATGATTGAGTTTGTAACGCCCCGTTTTTCACACATCTTAAATGGTGTAATATTTTATAAAACTTAATGTGGAAAAAATCTCATATTTCACAAACTTTGTTTCGATCATGACGTTAAGTCATATTTTAAGACATTATGTGACGAAATGTCAACTTTTTAAAAACTTTTCTCTTGACATAAAATCATGTCTTAAAATTCTGGTCCCAACAAAACATTTAAGTTTTAAAAATGTTTATACAACTTCGGGGGTTACAACTCCATATCATACAACACCATAGAAAGCAAGTTAGGATACAAACCTCCATCTAAATCCCAATTTCCTCGGGTCATCTACTTGCTTCTATCCCTCGTATCAAGAACCTGGGATACATGGCATAAATAAAATACGTAAGATGAAAAAGTCTCGTGAGCTATATGGGTTTTGACACAAAACATTTATAAATATAACATATATCATTTTCAAAACCTTTGTAATCAAATCATTTTATAACACTTGCTTTTGAAATCATTATAACTGAAATGTATCATCGTTTTGCTTTTAAACCCTTTGATAAGAAGTTTCTCATTATAAAAACTTTCATTTCGTAAACTTGACTGGTATTCAAACACATTTGGATTTTTATACTTAGGGCCTTAATCACTCTTGGTGATACCCCAAGTCTATACTGAAATGGTAAGAACATAATCAAACCACCTCAGCATCTTATCACATGCTTTGATTGGTATCTCAACATGCTTTATTTTTATACTTAGGATAGTCACGCTTGGTGATATCCCAAGTCTATACTAAGATGAAAAGAACACAATCAGTCCATCCTAGCATCATGTGTTTTAGGACATCTACTTCGCGAAGGGGAAGGTACCACCCCAGTAGATTCCTCTATATTCCATTGTGGGAACATCATGGCCCGGGCAAAACATTTTTTCCATTCATTCACATTACTTTTCATTATATACATTGCTTGCATCAAATACCAGTCATTCATAATCATCATGAGGCTAAATGCCAAAACATTCTTTGATAAACTTCATAGGCTAAACGCCAAAACTTTCTTTCATAAACATCGTGGGCTTGAAGCCAAAACATTCTTTCATAAACTTCATAGGCTAAACGCCAAAACATAACTTTCATAGGCTAAACGCCAAAACATAACTTTCATAGGCTAATCGCCAAAACATAACTTTCATAGGCTAAACGCCAAAATATAATTTTCATATCTTTATGGCCTGATGCCAAAACATACTTTTCAAACATAGTAGGCTTAATGCCAAAAACATAATTTCATAACATTATTCGGCTTAATGTCAAATCGTGCTTTCAAAACATAGTGGCTTAATGCCAAATCATACTTTCAAACATAGTATAAGACTTTCATATTCATGTCATAGGTAGATAAACTTGCATATCATTTCTTATTTGGAAGTCACATAAAACTATATAAACATTTTTCCATGTACCCCATAGTGGGAAAAAGCCGCATGTACTCACCTTAGTAGCTAGGTACGTCTAGCTACACTAATCCACTTTCTCTAGACTTCCTTGCTTCCAAGTGCCCTTCAAATCTCTATTAATTTTAATAGAAGATTAGAACTCATTAGATTGCTAAACATACATCATGTGTCTAATCATTCTTGAACTACTACTAACCATTATCTAATTCTATTGTAATGGTTAAGTAAAATTCTTAAAGTACAATAACCCTTTTGGACACTTTTACCCTTTTGTCCTACATTGACCAAAATGGTATTTTCGGGTTCTACGAGGCTATTTTAGCAACATTTAAAATCACACATTTTTACAAGTTTACTTTAGTGACTAGACGGCAAAACAACACCCAATTTACTTATTTATAACATTTTGGCAAAAACTCAACGAATAAAGTTTCTAAAAATAGAAACCGGCAAAAACCGTATATTGGAGATGTGTACACAATGTGCTGAATTCACTAAGTTGTGTGCTTACCCTTTCCCTATTAAATCATTGTTTCATTATTCAGGTGTGCGTGATGGCAAGGCATGATGTGTACATACCGGTGCAACTTCTATTGGAGATTATGTGTAATTTGACTTGATGTTAGTTGTTTTCCGTTGTTAATGAATTTTGTTTGAAAATGAAATATTTTTTAAAAGAATTGGACGATGTCTATGTTGGAAATTATAAATTGTATGATAAGTAATTATTGAAATTGTTTAATTTAAAAATTTTAAATTTATTGTAAAATCTGGGACGTTACAACTTTTGTTTTATTTCTCTCCAACATTGGTTTCCGGTAAGTCGCGATGGTGTTACAGTTCATTTATGACTGATTTTTGATGACACTTTCAAGCTGTGATAAAAAAATTGCTTGTTGGGGAGGTTACCATGTCTATCTTTAATCGGTGGTGTAAGTCGTTTATGGCCGATGTTTGATGACAATGTCAAGCTCCGATAAAAAATGGCTTGAGGGGGAGGTCACCCTACCTATCTTTAACCGATGGTGTAACGTCTTCGTCTAGGATTTTGGTGGTGGTGTTGAAGCCGGTAAAATTATATCATCATCAATCTGTGATGTAAACCCATTTTTCTTTGATCCCTCCATCACCGACAGCTTTGCAAATTCGGTAATTTGATTGCTAGCCAATGAACAGAGGAATACACACCTAATACCATGAACAAGGCATTAAAGCAAGACACACAAATTGGGGAAACTTTTTGGGATTTGTAAAAAAAGCAAGTACACCTAAAATGAATTATTTGTTGTAACACCCCAAAATCCAGAAGAAAATTTCAGTTTTCAAAAAACGGTTTGAATACATAAAAACGGGTTGGTAATAAAGCCATTCGTCCCAGGTTCAGGATTTAAAACATTTAAAACTGTGATTATGAAAACAGTTACAAACATTATCCAGCGGAAGACTTGCACACCAAGATATCAGACGCGGTACAGTAGCGCGATGCTCCAAAGCTCAAGCCATAAATACCTGAAAGACATTTAAGGTGAAAGAGTAAGCACAACGCTTAGTGAGTTTTCCAAAATACCATACGATCCATCACATAAAGCACAATTACATTGGTTTTCGGGCTCAACCCGAACAATCTGGCTCACTGAGTTGCCCCGATCCACCATAGCTAAGAGCTCACAGACTTGCCCCGTTGCGTCCCTCGCCGTATCATTCGTGGACTCTCAGGCTTTCCCCGATCCGTCCGGCTCTCGATCTTGCCCCGATCTGCCATCATTCTTCAATCGTAAGAACGAATACAACGACTAACTCATAGCAGCATAGAAGCCTAAGTATGTCGTTTGACCCAACGAGTCCCTAAACTCGATCATATAATCATACAACATAAGGCACGTCCAACCTAAACACACGTCGCTACACATAGTGAAATAAGACTACCTACACATGTAACATCACCCATAGTATAGTGAGAAAACTCACCTGATCCGCAACCTTAATCCACACGCTTCTGATATCCTCACAAACTCTTAAGTTATCAGAAAGTTGTAAATCAATAATCAGAAGGACCTAAAACCGATCCTACCGTCCAACTCTCTAATCCATCCAAGCTGACCCAAAAGTCAACTTGTAAAATTCAAAGGTCAAAAGTCAACGGTCAACATACAGATAGCGTTGCTATCTACGCAAGATAGCATCGCCTATCATCAAAACAAATTAGGGTCTTCGCTATGAATAGCGTTAATATATCCATAGATAGCGTCAATATGTACGAACTTTTCCAAAACTTCATTAAGCACTTAATCCTTTAAGACAGAGGCTAATACTCTCCAGAACACGTCCAATGAGTCCGAAAATTCATAAAAATCCAAACTTTCTTGACATGCATGTCAAATCTCACACTAAGGTCCAAAAGTGAAACAATCAATGCTTCATCACTCAAGAGAGCTTGGCTTACTCCCAAGATCAGTTTAAAAGCTCCAAAGAAAGTTCTAGGGACATAAAGTTCAGACCTTTTCCATTCCAATCCATAGACAACACAACAAAATGACCTTTACTCCATTTAATGCCATAATATGCAACCCAAACACAAGATCCAACTTCTAATCATAAAAGGTGGAGACTTTGCACTTACAAGGGTCCAGAACATAAGATATTGCTGATTCCCGCGTTAGAAAACCTTCCTTGCACGAACACCACCTTCTTCTTCATCTTTAAGAAATCTTCCAAGGAGCCTTATCGAGATTGAAATCACCAAAGGAGGCTAGGGTTTAGAGAGAGAGTTCTAGAGGTTGCAAAACATGGAAATGATGGCTCCTAGGGTTTAGAGCCCTTAAATATGGCCCAAAAACCGAGATCTAGGGTTTTATGCACACAACGACGGGTAGCGTCGCTATCCCTTAAGATAGCATCACTATATCTGCAAATTTTAAAAACGTGGTTTTGCTAGATAGCAGCTCTATATCCATAGATAGTGTCATTGTCTCGATACTAGGTTTTCCCAAAACCAACTTCTTTAAATCCAAACTTGCTCATTCCGGAAACAGGGTCTTACAACTCTCCCCATTTAATGGATTTCGTCCTCCAAATCCGTGCCTGTATCTACTCCTTGTTGCCAGACTTCGTTCCGTACACGTCTTCCCTAACACTCTCACTGGTCAACCGTCTCGTAATTCCCGATTCTAATTGCCCACCAAGGACGCTTAAAGCGAGCCGATGCTCTAGAACTTAACCCATCATTTAATCACGCATTACAAAAGAGCAATCTCAGATGGTCCTCAGCCAATGTATGTCACACCCCCAAACCACGATGGCGGAAACGTTTGAGGGTGGATGACTTCATGAACAATATCACAACAACGTTTGTACAATAGTGATCAAAGCAAACACATCCATCATATACATAATTGTAAATGTTACAATAGTTTAAAAGATTGTATGTTCTGAATACAATTACAATATGATATCAAAATACATAGTATGACGCCATAGCGACCCATCGTCAAAGGTTGTAGTTACCTTATCAATTTCCTGAGAATACAAGTAGTTTGAAAGAGTGTCAACATTACGTTGGTGAGTTCATAAGATTTTTGTATGAGAAAATCCATAATCCTTTTTCCTTGTAGAAAGATAGTGTTTGAAACCAGAAAATCCAATATTTTCTTATAAATGAGTAGTAGTCTTAAAACCTAAAGACCAAAAATGTATAGGTATTTGTATACTTGAAAATAGTATTACGTAGTTTTATTCTTGTATAAAACCGTGTAAATAGGCGTTTACTGGTAGTCGAATCGTAGATTTAATTCCACAAAAGTCGTATGTATAAGTAAACCGTACTTATATTTATATCTTTGATAAAACATAGTTTTAATTCCCATAGAATCAGTGTGTATAAGTAAAACCATACTTATATTTGTAACTTGTTAAAATGTAGTTTTAATACCATAAAACTTGTATGAGGAATCTCTTTCCTTGTAAAATGTAGTATTGTAATCCAAGAAAATCCAATATTTTCTTATGAATGTATCCAAGTCCTTAAAACCCAAGGACTAAAATGTATAGCATAGTTTGTAGTATAAAGCCATTGAAAATGTATATTTCGACGTAAACAATTTAATAAGTTGATTTCCCATGCGAGACGCCCTATAACCATACTGTGACCATGTAGGCCTGCTTCGACGTTCTTCAGGCGTCGGACTGTTATGACATTTGTCACCTCAGACCCGTCGGTCTAGCTGTAGCTAGCAGCTCAGGTGCGGGGTTGTCAATCCCGTATAGATCTATACACAAATATCACGCTCTCTTACCGAGACTCTGGTTATAAATTTCAGGACTTATAGTATGTACTTAAATAAGCACTGTGAAGACCCGTCTCACAAAAATGTATGTATCAATCAACTTGTTAAAGTTTGTATATGAAAAACCTTTGTATTTGTCCATTATCATTTTTCCCATGATAATATAGTAATGTATAATAATTATATGTACTTAAATAAGCACTGTGAAGACCCGTCTCACAAAAATGTATGTATCAATCAACTTGTTAAAGTTTGTATATGAAAAACCTTTGTATTTGTCCATTATCATTTTTCCCATGATAATATAGTAATGTATAATAATTATATATTTTATATAATTATTTGTCTTCTTTAAAACGTCATAGTAACATTTGTATCAACAAACTATTCCTATAATAGTTTATTTTTAGTATTCCGTTGTGAAAAGCATATATTTACAAATATATGTGAAATAACTTATTTAGATGGTTATAAAGAATTTCTTTTAAGATATATTCTCCACAATAGTGGTGTAATAAATTGGTTATACCATTTATTAATTCCAATATAATATTTCATGACTATCAAATAAAGAACGGCCAGGTAGAAGATCAAATGGGGAGGCAGGACCCTTTCAGCGTATAAGCCTTTCGGAAATCCAACAACCTAGCCCAAATGATCGGCCTAGACACCGCCCTCGTAAGTAGATCATTCGATATTATTTTTGGAATTATAATTGAGTTGCTTAATGATGTTTACAAAATTCGCATTTCGTTTACTATTGTTATAAATAACTATTTTTATAGTAACTTGTATTCTCCCCCTTAAAAACTTGAATAAAGATAAAAAGAAGGGGTATGAACTCACCTTAATGTCGATGATGATCTTATCACCAATTGTTGTTCGATCGTCTGTCGATGATGATCTTATCACCAATTGTTGTTAGATCGCCCGACTCTTACTGCTTCTAACTCGAACCCTCTTTTTCTATCTTTCTACTATATTTTCAAGCTATATCTCTACAACTCTCTCGATATGTGTATATAGCTTGTATTGGTGTGGTTTGATTATGAGAATTTGAGTTCTATTTATAGTAGATTTACTTTCGTATAGCGGCCCTCAAGATACAGGTATTTGACTTTTATAGCTTTTAGAAATTGTTTATGACAAAACATACCCTTAAAATACTCTTTAAATAGATTAATAGTTTTTATATAAAAAGAATGATTTTTGTTTATAAAACTATAATCTACAAAAATCGTAGTTTAATAATATCAACTTTTTAACTAAAAAGCTTTAACGAATTAACGTAAGGGTATTAATTGTATGTTTAATGAAAATATAGGGTTTAAATGTAAATACAATTTCATTTTAAAGAAAAAGAAAATATTAAATATAAAACTGATATCAATAATATTAAATTTTGACGTCAGGTTGTTCGTATCGACGATACGGTTTTGACGGTAAATTTTTCGTTTTATAAAAAAATCATAATATTTTTTATAAACTTAACAATACGTATTGAATACGTAGTGTTCGAAATGAAAATACGAATTCTTTGGGGGTAAAATATATAAATATGAATACATAATTAAGTGGGGCCCACTTTAATAAAATTATAAAAAATATATAAAATAAAATATGGAAATTTCAAAGTCTTCCCATCCTTTTAGACTTTGAAAATTGTGTTTTTTTTTCTTTTTTTTTTCACAAAACACTATTCACACCGGGTTACTGTTCACGTCGGACACTATTCACGACGATTTTTTTTTCTAATTATTTATACCAAATAAAAATCTAACTTAATAGCGTTTGTTCGTATAATTCATTTGAATTAGCGTAAGTAGTATTATAATATCTAATAATATATCGTAGAGGTTATGAAATTTGCATTTCACATATTGACATAATGTACGCTTTGACTGACTTGAGTTGACTTTTGTTGACTTAATTTGACAGTTGTCACATCAGATCCTCAAGGGTTTGGGAAGAGTTGTGAGTATTTCTGTTTCATTTGGTCCTCATGTTCCTAGATAAATTCAAGTCCACGCTTGGTATCTCTCAGTTTTCCATCACTTTGATTTTGGAGTTTAATGTCCTAATATTTTTGGTAAGTAAACTTGAGTTAATCTTAGTATAAATAAGAGTTACTAGTTTGTTATATGAATTAGGAGGATTAGAAACTCATTTAGAAGGAGTTTAAACCTTAAAGATATCGAAGAGGAATTACACGCGTCCTCCCGGTTCGTGTATTGAAACTGTTTTAGCCTTGTAGGAGTTACACGGGTCGCGTTTATGAAAACAGTTTGTGTTCTAGTTACCATAACATCCAGTAGACTTACACGGGTCGGTTTCAGACTATGGGTTGGATTTTAAAAGTGAACAACGCTAACTTTAAAGTTTAATGTCGCTAACCTGCTTCAGGGGAGTTATTCGGGCAGTGAACCAAAAATTTCCTAGGCGATTTTCAGAGCAAAAGATGTGAAATTTTTGTCATTTTGATCAAGGGTTTTGCGTAGAAAAAGTTTGGGATGGTCGGATTTAATACCCGAAATGCATTCTCGAGTTCTTAATTGACAAGGGTAATGATCTTGAGTATTAGGGTTTCAAACCATAGATGTCCAAATCTGAAAGTATGCATTGGTTCACCTCATATGTAGGTTGCTAATATTTGTTGTATTGAGTCCAAATATTGTGATGTTTTAACAGTTGATTTGGTAAAATCATGAAATTAGGAGTTTCGGTTTGATAACATATGATATTCTCTAATTGTGATTTGTATTAGCTATTGATTTCTTAATCATTTGAGTTAAGTATTATGGAAATGCCTAAGCATGTTTAAGATATGATATGTGATGTCATTTTACAGTTGATACTAGTAGGATGGAAGGAATCATATAAGATACATGTGAACCACGAGTTCTACAGATACTAGATGAGTAGGTTCTAATTCATTATTTATGACTAGATTATTATCTAATTGAATTAACTATTCTTTGAACTATTTTCGTTATCAGAAGATATATATATATATATATATATATATATATATATATATATATATATATATATATATATATATATATATATATATATATATATATATATATATAAATGTCTTTTCGTTATCCCGTCCTCATCGGAGTCAAGCCGTGAATTTGGAAAATGATATCAATTAGGGTAGTGAAAAGATTGCACCTACTGTAGATATTTTGAATTTTGGTAATAAGAACGTGGGTTGTCCTTTCAGTTCCAGCTGTAAGATACTATATAAACGGGTATGTAGTATCATCCATATCTACATCTTTTCAGTCTCATTCTTTCCTACTATCAGTTTATTCTTATATAATCTCAAATTTCTAAGTCGAGGTATGGAAAACAGATCTCCTATGGATAATTTGTCAGACTCTGAGCTGAATTTCTTAAGGGAAGAGGGTACCTCCCTATCGTTTAATCAGATACCTCCACTGGGGTTTGGTAATTATAGTATCCTAAACTCCTTTTATTTCTTATCCCTTTTTCTAGCATTTTGATTTTTTTATGTGAGGTATAGATTTTCCAGATATATTACCGCTGGATCAACCTCAAGATGATCTTGAAGTTTTTCCTCTGATGAGTATTCTCCCTGAAGATCCACTGCCTTTAAATCAAGACATCATTGTTGGGCAATCTCAATATATACTTCCAGGTTAAGTCATTTTGTTAAGCTTTATGTTTACTTCGCTTAATTATCTAACATACGTTATACACAGATCCATTTGTAGATGATCTTACTAATGATAATCTAAGCATGAACGTGCCCATACTGCATAGTGGAGTAGATCTAACAAATCAGAGGTTTCAAACTGACATTCAAAATCAGGATCAAATACAGTCGATCCACGATGACACTATCGGACTCGCTTCAGCGAATTCTGAGTCCGTGGGTGGTTTTCAATATCGAGATCATTTTCAATTGATCCAAAGTAACTTAGAAAGTTTCAAGAATGGGAATTCTAGGTTTATGGTTGATTCTGGAAATTAAGAAATATTACCCATAATAGGTAACAATGAAAGTGTTAGTGATCAGGATCATACACAATTGATCCAAAATGAGAACGCTTCAACCTCGATTCCAAGAACCTTTGAAATTCGTAGAAAAAGGGGTTCTAGACATGCTTTGAGTAAGGAAACAATATCCATGCATTTTGACAAGCCCATTTTGGAAGCTGCAAGGAAACTCAACGTTGGATCAACACAATTGAAGCAACGCTGTAGGAAGTTAGGCATCAAAAGTTGGCCTCGACGACAGATTAAGAGTCTACAAACTCTTATTAACCATACTCAGGTTAAGAATTGTATTTTTTTCCCTAATTTTAATATCATGAGATTGTAATGACTGAAAGTATTTATGCAACAGGAGTTGGATAATAATCCTAGTAGAGCAGACGTAATACTTAGTCTAGAGAACGAGAAAAGAGCAATAGTCGAGGGTTCCAGTTCGAAGATAACTGATACCACAAAGAGATTGAGGCAAGCTGCCTTTAAGGCTGTTTACAAGAAAAGAAAGGTTCAGAAGAGGGAGGAAGCTTATCAGGGACCCATACACAGCAACAATCTCTACCTTCTGTTTCTGCTATGAGTGGTTTTAACCATGATTTTCTCAAGATCACAAGTGAAGAGAACCTAGAAGACTTGGCAGGTGACTTAGCCCGCCTTCGGCTTTCAGATTGAATTTCTACCAATATTAGTTTAATGGAACTGTTGATAGGGATGATGGAAGGTTTTTGATAATAGTTATTGGTCAGGTATTATCGAATTGTCAGGTCTACTATGTAAGGATAAGGGTATAAGAGGTACATAAAGTGTCTAGATGTATGGTTCTTTAGTATTATAAAATACTCCTTTAGTATTTTAGCTTTATATTTTGTTTTAGAGTTTTCTTTGTATATGGTTCTTGGTAAGTTTTTAGACTTGTTGTTCACTACGATTATTTCTAAGTACATGTTAGTCATACCTTGGACAAATACAGTTGATCAGGCTCTATTTGTCCTAGGTATGATTACATAACTACCTAGGTCTACTCGTAGTGTTCAACTCATCTTATTACTCTTGTATTGTTCTGGTTATGACACTGTTCTAGTATGTATGTACTTGTACTTATACTTTATAAAAATATCATTGTATTTTAAAGTATACTTTGTACAGATTGTTTTAGAGAGTTTTAGTCCCATTGTATTTATAGTTGTATATCTTAAATGGATTGATATACTTAGTTCACTATAAACAATGCTCTGATACCAATTTGTCACACCCCCAAACCACGATGGCGGAAACGTCTGAGGGTGGATGACTTCATGAACAGTATCACAACAACGTTTGTACAATAGTGATCAAAGCAAACACATCCATCATATACATAATTGTAAAT
The DNA here is from genome assembly GCA_023525715.1 of Cichorium intybus. Classification (NCBI taxonomy): domain Eukaryota; kingdom Viridiplantae; phylum Streptophyta; class Magnoliopsida; order Asterales; family Asteraceae; genus Cichorium; species Cichorium intybus. The sequence goes on along the minus strand of CM042016.1, from coordinate 81,593,111 downwards.
GTTACAATAGTTCAAAAGATTGTCTGTTCTGAATACAAGTACAATATGATATCAAAATACATAGTATGACGCCATAGCGACCCATCGTCAAAGGTTGTAGTTACCCTATCAATTTCCTGAGAATACAAGTAGTTTGAAAGAGTGTCAACATTACGTTGGTGAGTTCATAAGATTTTTGTATGAGAAAATCCATAATCCTTTTTCCTTGTAGAAAGATAGTGTTTGAAACCAGAAAATCCAATATTTTCTTATAAATGAGTAGTAGTCTTAAAACCTAAAGACCGAAAATGTATAGGTATTTGTATACTTGAAAATAGTATTACGTAGTTTTATTCTTGTATAAAACCGTGTAAATAGGCGTTTACTGGTAGTCGAATCGTAGATTTAATTCCACAAAAGTGGTATGTATAAGTAAACCGTACTTATATTTATATCTTTGATAAAACATAGTTTTAATTCCCATAGAATCAGTGTGTATAAGTAAAACCATACTTATATTTGTAACTTGTTAAAATGTAGTTTTAATACCATAAAACTTGTATGAGGAATCTCTTTCCTTGTAAAATGTAGTATTGTAATCCAAGAAAATCCAATATTTTCTTATGAATGTATCCAAGTCCTTAAAACCCAAGGACTAAAATGTATAGCATAGTTTGTAGTATAAAGCCATTGAAAATGTATATTTCGACGTAAACAATTTAATAAGTTGATTTCCCATGCGAGACGCCCTATAACCATACTGTGACCATGTAGGCCTGCTTCGACGTTCTTCAGGCGTCGGACTGTTATGACATTTGTCACCTCAGACCCGTCGGTCTAGCTGTAGCTAGCAGCTCAGGTGCGGGGTTGTCAATCCCGTATAGATCTATACACAAATATCACGCTCTCTTACCGAGACTCTGGTTATAAATTTCAGGACTTATAGTATGTACTTAAATAAGCACTGTGAAGACCCGTCTCACAAAAATGTATGTATCAATCAACTTGTTAAAGTTTGTATATGAAAAACCGTTGTATTTGTCCATTATCATTTTTCCCATGATAATATAGTAATGTATAATAATTATATATTTTATATAATTATTTGTCTTCTTTAAAACGTCATAGTAACATTTGTATCAACAAACTATTCATATAATAGTTTATTTTTAGTATTCCGTTGTGAAAAGCATATATTTACAAATATATGTGAAATAACTTATTTAGATGGTTATAAAGAATTTCTTTTAAGATATATTCTCCACAATAGTGGTGTAATAAATTGGTTATACCATTTATTAATTCCAATATAATATTTCATGACTATCAAATAAAGAACGGCCAGGTAGAAGATCAAATGGGGAGGCAGGACCCTTTCAGCGTATAAGCCTTTCGGAAATCCAACAACCTAGCCCAAATGATCGGCCTAGACACCGCCCTCGTAAGTAGATCATTCGATATTATTTTTGGAATTATAATTGAGTTGCTTAATGATGTTTACAAAATTCGCATTTCGTTTACTATTGTTATAAATAACTATTTTTATAGTAACTTGTATTCTCCCCCTTAAAAACTTGAATAAAGATAAAAAGAAGGGGTATGAACTCACCTTAATGTCGATGATGATCTTATCACCAATTGTTGTTCGATCGTCTGTCGATGATGATCTTATCACCAATTGTTGTTAGATCGCCCGACTCTTACTGCTTCTAACTCGAACCCTCTTTTTCTATCTTTCTACTATATTTTCAAGCTATATCTCTACAACTCTCTCGATATGTGTATATAGCTTGTATTGGTGTGGTTTGATTATGAGAATTTGAGTTCTATTTATAGTAGATTTACTTTCGTATAGCGGCCCTCAAGATACAGGTATTTGACTTTTATAGCTTTTAGAAATTGTTTATGACAAAACATACCCTTAAAATACTCTTTAAATAGATTAATAGTTTTTATATAAAAAGAATGATTTTTGTTTATAAAACTATAATCTACAAAAATCGTAGTTTAATAATATCAACTTTTTAACTAAAAAGCTTTAACGAATTAACGTAAGGGTATTAATTGTATGTTTAATGAAAATATAGGGTTTAAATGTAAATACAATTTCATTTTAAAGAAAAAGAAAATATTAAATATAAAACTGATATCAATAATATTAAATTTTGATGTCAGGTTGTTCGTATCGACGATACGGTTTTGACGGTAAATTTTTCGTTTTATAAAAAAATCATAATATTTTTGATAAACTTAACAATACATATTGAATACGTAGTGTTCGAAATGAAAATACGAATTCTTTGGGGTAAAATATATAAATATGAATAAACAATTAAGTGGGGCCCACTTTAATAAAATTATAAAAAATATATAAAATAAAATATGGAAATTTCAAAGTCTTCCCATCCTTTTAGACTTTGAAAATTGTGTTTTTTTTTTTCTTTTTTTTTCACAAAACACTATTCACACCGGGTTACTGTTCACGTCGGACACTATTCACGACGATTTTTTTTTTCTAATTATTTATACAAAATAAAAATCTAACTTAATAGCGTTTGTTCGTATAATTCATTTGAATTAGCGTAAGTAGTATTATAATATCTAATAATATATCGTAGAGGTTATGAAATTTGCATTTCACATATTGACCTAATGTACGCTTTGACTGACTTGAGTTGACTTTTGTTGACTTAATTTGACAGTTGTCACAATGTACGACCTTCTTACCAAATCCTCACGCCCGCTCTGGCACATTCATGCCATTCTTGCCCCTAACATTGAGCTGACAACTATCTTATACGAAGATCAATGATTCGCAAACACGAACAATGAAAAGCATACAACCCTTATTACATAAGGTATCAGAAGTCACATCGGATGAACCTGATAATCGTAAGAAACAAGCCCGTCTGACTCACCTACAACCCACTTAGTCAACAAAGATCTGATATTGCGATGCACGCCCAACAACCATTTCCCAAAACATAATCGAATAACAACGATCTACACCCCCAAATCCATGATGTCCTACAAGCTTCCGACGCTTATCGCCAGAAGGTTCCTACTGCCCAAGGCTACCCTGTCCAACACGCACCATCTCGGCAGAGACACGAGGGTATAAACCCAGAAGAATGAAGCACCCAGTCCCAACCGTAGGTCTTCCAGCCCACATGCACTCTATCAAAGTGTATATATACAATATGGGTCCAACACCTAGCACACGACGTATCTACAGACCATCGGGCTATTCCCGCCATACTAACCCCTAAGGACTCTCAGCCCACATGGCCAGTTCTACTGGTAAGTAACATCCCTTTACAAAGACCAATTGATACAGTGTCGTTCCTATTGGTGTCTTGAAGGCTGTCCGATATGCCCATAATGCATCTTCCAATCGTTGCGATTAGTCCTTTCGATTGGACGTACAGTCTTCTGCAGGATTTCCTTGATCTGGCGAATGGAGACTTCGACTTGTCCGCTCGTTTGCGGGTGGTAGGGTGTGGCAATCCGATGGTTGATGCCATATTGTCTCAGTAGCTGACCAAACTTGAAACTCTTGAAGTGCTAACCACCATCACTAATAATCATTATCGGGACACCGTGCCTAGAAAAGATGTTATTCTTCATAAATTTGCACACCACTTGATGATAGTTGGTTTTGGTTGCCTCAGCTTCTATCCATTTGGAGACATAATCGACGGACACCAAAAAGTATACATATTCATGTAACGTAGGAAAAGGGCCCATGAAGTCGATCCCCCATACATCGAAGGAGTTAACCACCAAAATCATATTCAATGGCATTTGGTCCCTTTTTGAAATATTTTCGAGTTGTTGGCATTAGAGACAAGCTTTTACCAATGTGTGTGTTGTTCGAATAGTGTCCAAGGTCATCAACTTGGTAATATTTCTAATAATAGCAGGGTCCTGTTGGGTTGCCCTCATGACCCAGAAAAACAAACAAAGTCATAAAATACAAAAGGATGATTATTTTATTAATTTATTGAGAAATAAAATAATTAGAAACTGAAGCAGTAAATTAATTTGGAATTAATTTATAGAAATTAATTAAGAGAGTGGATTTTAATTAATTAAAGAGTTAATTAATAGAAACAAGTCCAGGGATGCGACCGCCAAAAGGCTCCTTAAGTTTGAAACCTTAGGAGCCCTCTGGTATAAATAGAGGCCTTGGGGAAACCCTAAGGCATCCCATTCTATACTTTGAGCGGCCAAAACCCTTCCATTCCCCCTTTCTACGAAAATCCTCATCCCTCTATAGGGTTTGAGGTTTTTGCCTCCTTCCAAAGTGGAAGTTCTGTCTGTCTGGTTTTCTGGAGTTCCTGGGTGTGAATCATCAGAGGGATTCTACTTTGGATCCTGTTTATCAAGTGCAAGGTTGAATTAACCAAAAATCAAATAAGGAGATTATATGAGGTACATTCTGTTTATGTTTAAAGTTGCTATAACTGATATGAACTACATGATCCTGAACTCTGTTCATAGATATTTATGTTATTTGATCTTGTTAAGTCTTCCGCTGCATATATTTATGTTTATATGATCGAATCCCAATAGTGGTATCAGAGCCTCTGTCCATATGTTATTTTCACTTTGATCTTAAACTGCTAAATATGATTTCATGCTACTTGTTAATCTGGAAAATTACATAGGGTTTATGCTAGACTTATTTGATTTAACATGTTATGTTCTTAGGGTTTATGCTAGAAACTTGAAAAATTCATATGCATGCTTTTTAAAATCGAAAAGTGTTGGTTTCTTGTGCCTCCATGTCTTTTGTCGAAATTTTTAGGGTTTAGGAAGGGTTTCCTTGGCTTTTGCATGCTACCTGGCGGCTAGGGTTAATCCCTTGCTTACCTTGCAAGTTTTCGAACTTGCTTACTTGCCTTATTTTCTTTATTGCCTTAATATTATTATTTCTATTAGGGATTTATTTATAATTAATTATTAAAGGTGTATTAATTGAATTAATTGATAAATAAGATATTTTAAATTGTTTAAAATACATTTATATTTTAGAACAATATCTATATATAAAAAAGAATTAATTAAGGCAAAAACATTGGTCAAACCATGACTAGGCTCACCCATAAAATTGTGTATGAGGTTTGAAGGAGGATTCTTATGAATCCAAATGAGGTTTGTTTTTAAATGGCATTCATTGCCTACCACCCTCACCACCCAACACTTTTTTCTATGTGGAGTTACCGAAAGGGTTTGATAGGGCAATGTTTCTCTAAGTTAAAAGTATTAACTTAAAATATTAAAAGAAAAGTCTCGTTTTAATTATAATACAAATGTGAAGTATCTGCTATCCATGAGAAATGCACATTCTCTTTATAATATGCTGGCGGAGCTGTTTGGTTAACCGACACGTGAGTTAAGGTCATAGTTGGGGGTGATGTGGCACTCGCGATTCTGAAGCGTATCTTGAGCCGGACATCACGCGGGTTCTGCATGGTTGATTCACCATCTGATCCATGATCCATGACATCCCTGTCATGTATTTGGGATGAGCACAATCGAGATTAACATGATATTGAAACTAGTCAATAAATCTCACAGATCTAGGAATTTCATAATGATTGAAATTGGTAAAGAGTTTTACCTACCTTAATGACCATTATGGTATGATTACGGCATCCCTCTTCACATCATAAGTGGAAGATTTTGGATGCTAGCCTTAGTAAATAATAATTGGATAATTATTTTTAAGGATTAAAACTCAAACTAACTAAAAACCTTTGTCTTATAGATGTCAAATCTAAACACAAACATTTCTCCTACTCCTCCTTCACTACGATCCCGATGTAGTGAGATTGATAACATGACGTTTGCTGACATGTCCTCCGAACTCGAGAATTGTTTCAAAAGTGTCGGGGTACAAGCAAGGCGGTAACGATTCGAGATCGTTAAATCCCTTAGGGCGTATACACTAGAAGAAGGAACGTATGTGTGTACGCATGTTCTGTAACACCCCGTTTTCCCGATTCTTTATTTTTAGCAAATTAAGTATTTATTTTAACGAAAAATAAATATTAATATTAATAATAAAAAGAAAATAATAGAAATAATGATACTAAATTAGAAATTATAGTAAGGAGGGGGTTTATGTCATATTTATAAACCTAAATTGTTGGAATATATGGAGATTGAGTTAATTAAAATTTAAAGACCCAAGGACTAAAAGTGAAAAGAATAATTGTAATCTTTAAAAATTAATATATAAATATCTATAAGGATTTGGGAAAAAGTCATCAAGAAGACTTTTGTAGATTTTGATGAAATAAGACTATAGGAAAAAGATTCGTATTGTTTGGAGTTATAACGAAGAAGTTATGACGGGTCAAAGATGACCAAAAAGTGACAAAAATGGCTAACGGGCAATGTTTGAGGGTTTATAACGTAATATCGATTCAGATTAAGTTTTAAGTCAGTAGGGGAAAGTTGTTAAGCTCATTCCCGCCTTACTAAAGGTATAAAGTTTGTAAATTTTAGATATCGTATGAAGAAGTTATTCCCTTGTAAAGTTGAGGAAAATAAAGAACAAAAGTTAGAAATTTTCACTAAGGCAGGAAAGGAGGGGCAAATCTGTCTTTTCAATATTAAAACTCAGCCATCATTTCTTTTGTGTCTGTGGGCTACGCTCCTTTTTTGAGAAAACATGTAAATCAACTTTCAAGAAAGAAAAATGGAGAGAGGGAGCGAGAATCAGAAAACAACACACACACACTCGTGTGTGTGATCGATCCATAGAGAGAAAATCGGGAGAAGATAGATGGAAGGATTGAAGGATCGAGAGAGAGAGAGAGAGATGAATGGATTCGGAGAAGCAGCAGCAGCCTGCTGTGGTTTGTTCCTCGACTGGAAAGACGAAAAAGACGGCAGAACCGCCGCTGCCGGCTGCGGTGGCAGTTGTGGTTGGTGGAATTCAGAAGAAACGAGAGAGTGAGAGATCGAAGGGAAGCAGCCAAGATTGCTGCTGTGAGGTCTTGGCGTGACCGGGAAGCAGATCCAGGAGCGGCGACGGCCCTAGGTCACCGGAGATGGCAGCGATTCCGGCGGCGGATGTAGCTGGGGGTGGCGGCGGTTACTTGTGGTGGTCGAACACAGCAGCCCTTGGTCCAAATTCCATTAAATTAGTTAGGAACACCTTTTGATTTCAGCCTTTTGGTCATAAACTTGAAGGTATCTTCTTGATTTTTAGAACCCTAGTTATGGAAATTGAGATTTGTCAATCCATGATGAGTTTGGAACTTGATTTCTGATATATTGGGCTAAACGATATATTGGGTTAAATGATATTGGGCTAAATGATATATTGGGTTAAATGATATTGGGCTAAATGGTATATATTGGGCTAAATGATAATATTTAAGATGATTATTTAAATGTGATGAGTCGTTTAAAAAGGAATTATAGAGTATTATAATTTAATAATCACACCTAGTTGTTGGAATGGAATTAGTTGATGTTTAGAAAGAGTGCATGTATGTTTTGATAAAGAATATGTGTTTAGAGGTATATTATGTACTAACCTCTTATTAAATCAATAGAGGTTGATAGATGATTGGAAGCAAGTACATTCAAGAACTAATGGATTTTTGTAGCTAGACATACCTAGCTACTAAGGTGAGTTTCTCACTACATTGTATGTACGTTATATGTGCTTTATTGTAGTTTTGTGTGCTTGTAAGATGTTTGTGGATAGTATCAAGCTATGTGTATTTTATTAATTGTATACCTTCCTATTATAGTTGTAATTGTTGGGGTATGGTGTGTGGTTAGTACTAGACGGGTCTAGGTCTAGTGTGTAGAAAATACGGGCTCGACGTACTGAGCAATATAGAGATATCCGCAAGATGCACTGAGCAGATACGTATGGCTCGACGAACAGAGTATGCGCGGATCTGAGTGTTGAGCGGTGGAGCTTGATTTATTGGCAGATACGCATGGCTCAATGAACAGAGTATGCGCGGTTCTGAGTGCTGAGCGGTGGAGTTTGATTTACTGAGCAGATACGCCTGACTCGACGAACAGAGTACGTGCGGCTCTGAGTGCTGAGCAGGAGAGTATAACTCGACGTACTGGGTAGAGTAGATTATGTGTTTATTCTACTGTCTTGTATGGTTGTATTTTCCTTATAGGGGTAGGGTATGTGTAACTGATATGTTGTGTAAGTGTTGGAACTCACTAAGTTGTATGCTTAACCTTTCCCTATTAAATTGCTATTTCAGGTTTTACAGGTGAAAACGACGGCTAGGCATGACAGGTACACACTGACGCTCCTTATTTGAAGATTTATGCGGTGAATCGCTATTAAAAATATTTTTGAATGTCTGCATAATGTAAAATATTGGATAAAATGATGCTTATTAAATGAAAATGTTTTTCTTAAAATTGTAAAAATTGCCCTAAAAACTGGGACGTTACAAGTTGGTATCAGAGCCTTGGTTTGAGGGATTCGGATAAACCTTCGGGTGAATCTAAACTCAAACTGAGAACTGAGAATTTGTTTTTAAAATATTTTTTTTACAAGAAATTAAAAGTTGTTTTTCAAGTAAGGGGTTAAATGAACGTTGTAGAAAAGACGTAGTGTGTACGGCCAGCAGACGCCAGTGGGAAAAAGGTTTAAGTACTTAGTCTTTGTTGATGTTTTCTGTAACATATGATGTATGTATGCTAGATTTCCTGCTAGAAAACCACATATTGGTGTATAGTTACTTGTTGCGTGCTATTGTGAATGAATGCTAGTGTTGATAGGTTGTTTAAGGAATGCCATTAAGATGTATGCAGTAGGAACTGAATAGCCTTAGAATATGTGATTTGGCCTTATTGCATGTTCGTTGTTTGGTTGTTGCCTTAGGATAGAATCTGCTATTTAAAGTCTATTTAATTTTATACTTATTACAACTGCGCATTCACGAGGCGACTCGTCATCATTGGAGAAAGTCCCGTCTTAGTTAGAGTAGCAGGATTGGGGTGGGAATCTTAATATTATAGGAATGTATAGGCATATGTGTTAAAATTATCAGTGAGAAGCGAATTGGCGACTTCTGGACAAGTCTTGGAACGGACATGGATAGGTGTGGAAGGTAGTAGTAGAGCTTTTACTATTGAAAGCACAGGATCCGCGTTCGAATCGGGAGTTGGTCATGAGGAATCCAATTAACTAAGGGTGTGGGTAGTTATAAAAAAAATAATAATCAATAAAAGTAGTAACACGTCGATACATATGATCCATTACTATAACTTTATATTAATACATTAAGAAAAGTTTACAGAACTACTAACCTAACCCGGAGAATAAAAAATAAGCGAGAAAAGATCTCCTGCACTCAATTCTTCGTTGTTGTTGGATTGACTTGTACCTTCTTGAGGATTTGGAAGGGGTGTGTTTTCTGTCATTGGAGGAGGAGTTCCAAGGTATGAAGTCTCGATAGAGTTGAAACTCGTGACTCCAGGATTAGGGGCTAAATATTGACCCATCTGGGGCATGTATAAGTAGGGCAGTGATGAGGAAGGATTCCAATTGGGAACAAGTTGAGGATAGCTATAAGAAGGATGAAACGAGGCTAGGTCTCCTATTAAATCTCCAAAATTCTCTTTATTCGTAAGCTCGAGTAAATTAGGGTTAATACTACTCATACCAGAATTAGATGGCAGAGATTGCTGCTGTGTATGAGTTTCTGATGAAGCTTTCTCCATTTCCTGAATTTTTCTTTTCTTAAATGCAGCCTTATGAGCAGCCTGTCTCAGTTTCTTTGTAATATCTGTTAAAACCGATTGTGACCCTTCAATTATCGCTTCTTTCTCCCTTTTTAGGTTGGGTATTAAATCTCTTGACAATTCTGTTGCCTCATTAAACTCGTTACCAAATTCCTGTGGCACAAATAACTTTAGTAATTACAACCTTATAATATAAAGGAATTAAAAACAAAAATGTAATTCTTTACCTCAATACGATCAATAAGAGTTTGCAGACTCTTAATTTGTCGTTGGGGCCAACGATTGATACCTAAATCTCTACAACGTTTCTTCAACTATGTTGTCCCAATGTTAAGATCATTTGCAGCTTGTTTAATTGTCTTATTAAAATGTTCAGCTATAATTTCTCTACTTAATACATGTCTAGAACTACTTCCACTGCCAACTACTATGTTTTTTGAACTCGAAGGTTCGAATCCAGTTGTACTATTATCATTATGGATCAGTTGAACATGATCCTAATTTTCTGACCCAAAGATGAACATTGATTCATTAAAACTAGTGGCTTCTATCGGTAGTAATTGTTGGTTTTGAACGAAGAACCCAGGATTCTGAAATCCTTCTAGGTTTCTTTGAATCAACTGAAGGTGATCTTGGTATTGGAAACTACCCCAAACTCAGTATTCATCTCAACATTGTCGTGATGAATTGTCTGAATTTGACCATCATTCTGTACGTTAGCCATGAATCCTTGATTCATGGGGATAATCTCATTGTTTGTTGGATGCACGTCCATGAATGGATTGTAATCAGTTAAACCATCCATAAATAGATCTATAAAATAACATATGTTAGCTGATAAATTTTTTTTTGAATACTCATAAAAGCAATCATTCAAAAGGATTTAACCTGAAAGAAGGTATGGAGCCTGCTCAAGTGCAAAATCTGAAGATGAAGGCACTGAATCTTCTTGATTAATACTCATCTAGGGAAACATTTCCAACTCACTTTGAAGTTGCTCCAATGATGGTACATCTGGAAGTCTGTACCATAATTCAGAACCAATCAAAACATTAAAAAGATAAATGAAAAATAAATAATGGATGTCTAGAATGTTAAAGTCCCTCGAACTCCAGTAAATACGTCTGATTTGAAGAACTACATACCCGTTTATATTGTATCTTGCGGCTGGAACTGAAAGGACAACCGATGTTTTTATTACTAAAAATTCAAACCATCTACAGTATGTGCGACTCTTCATTACCCTAAGTGATATTTTTTCAAAAATTCGCTGCTTGACTTCAGTGATAACGGGATATTGAAGAGACTTTTTGGAATAAAGATGTATAAAGTGGTGTCGTTTACTGATTACTTTAATGCACATAATGATGTAGGCTGTTGATTATTAGTGATGTGATGTCACATAAAAACAAAGTATATGACCTATCTGTAAACATTAGAGAGGTGTTTACCTTGGCTTATTTTGACTTTTCATCCCGTGTTGGACCTTAGGCGTAATGGGGTAAAGCTTAACATATTTGGGCTCATGTCGTTGGGCTAGTAGTTATGGGCAAATTAATAGACCAATATAGGAATGAAATATGGGCTAATGCATTCACAGACTATTAATATTGTGGAATTATGGGCTAATGGAAGTTTCAACCTAGATTACCTATTGTCTTGGTGTTGAATTTCGGGGACGAAATTCTTATAAGTGGGGGAGATTTGTAACACCCCGTTTTCCCGATTCTTTATTTTTAGCAAATTAAGTATTTATTTTAACGAAAAATAAATATTAATATTAATAATAAAAAGAAAATAATAGAAATAATGATTCTAAATTTGAAATTATAGTAAGGAGGGGGTTTATGTCATATTTATAAACCTAAATTGTTGGAATATATGGAGATTGAGTTAATTAAAACTTAAAGACCCGAGGACTAAAAGTGAAAAGAATAATTGTAATCTTTAAAAATTAATATATAAATATCTATAAGGATTTGGGAAAAAGTCATCAAGAAGACGTTTGTAGATTTTGATGAAATAAGACTATAGGAAAAAGATTCGTATTGTTTGGAGTTATAACGAAGAAGTTATGACGGGTCAAAGATGACCAAAAAATGACAAAATGGCTAACGGGCAATGTTTGAGGGTTTATAACGTAATATCTATTCAGATTAAGTTTTAAGTCGGTAGGAGAAAGTTGTTAAGCTCATTCCCGCCTTACTAAAGGTATAAAGTTTGTAAATTTTAGATATCGTATGAAGAAGTTATTCCCTTGTAAAGTTGAGGAAAATAAAGAACAAAAGTTAGAAAATTTCACTAAGGCAGGAAAGGAGGGGCAAATCTGTCTTTTCAATATTAAAACTCGGCCATCATTTCTTTTGTGTCTGTGGGCTACGCTCCTTTTTTGAGAAAACATGTAAATCAACTTTCAAGAAAGAAAAATGGAGAGAGGGATCGAGAATCAGAAAACAACACACACACTCGTGTGTGTGATCGATCAAGAGAGAGAAAATCGGGAGAATATAGATGGAAGGATTAAAGGATCGAGAGAGAGAGAGAGAGATGAATGGATTCGGAGAAGCAGCAACAACCTGCTGTGGTTTGTTCCTCGACCGGAAAGACGAAAGAGACGACAGAACCGCCGCTGCCGGCGGCGGTGGTAGTTGTGGTCGGTGCGATTTAGAAGAAACGAGAGAGTGAGAGATTGAAGGGAAGCAGCCAAGGTTGTTGCTGTGAGGTCTTGGCGTGACCGGGAAGCAGATCCAGGAGCGGCGACGCCCCAGGTCACCGGAGATAGCAGCGATTCCGGTGGCGGATGTAGCTGGGGGTGGCGGCGGTTACTTGTGGTGGTCGAACACAGCAGCCCTTGGTCCGAATTCCATTAAATTAGTCAGGAACACCTTCTGATTTCAGCTTTTTGGTCATGAACTTGAAGGTACCTTCTTGATTTTTAGAACCCTAGTTATGGAAATTGAGATTTGTCAATCCATGATGAGTTTGGAGCTTGATTTTTGATATATTGGGCTAAAATATATTGGGTTAAATGATATTAGGCTAAATGATATATTGGGTTAAATGATATTGGGCTAAATGATATATATTGGGCTAAACGATATATATTGGGCTAAATGATAATATTTAAGATGATTATTTAAATGTGATGAGTCGTTTAAAAAGGAATTATAGACTATTATAATTTAATAATCACACCTAGTTGTTGGAATGGAATTAGTTGATGTTTAGAAAGAGTGCATGTATGTTTTGATAAAGAATATGTGTTTAGAGGTATATTATGTACTAACCTCTTATTAAATCAATAGACGAAGCAAGTACATTCAAGAATTAATAGATTTTTGTAGCTAGACATATCTAGTTACTAAGGTGAGTTTCTCACTACATTGTATGGACGTTATATGTGTTTTATTGTAGTTTTGTGTGCTTGTAAGATGTTTGTGGATAATATCAAGCTATGTGCATTTTATTAATTTTATACCTTTATATTATAGTTGTAATTGTTGGGGTATGGTGTGTGGTTAGTACTAGACGGGTCTAGGTCTAGTGTGTAGAAAATACGGGATCGACGTACTAAGCAATATAGAGATATCCGCAAGATGCACTGAACAGATACGCATGGCTCGACGAACAGAGTATGCGCGGCTCTGAGTGCTGAGCGGTGGAGCTTGATTTATTGAGCAGATACGCATGGCTCGACGAACAGAGTATGCGCGGCTTTGAGTGCTGAGCGGTGGAGTTTGATTTACTGAGCAGATACGCATGACTCGACGAACAAAGTATGTGCGGCTCTAAGTGTTGAGCAGGAGAGTATAACTCGATGTACTGGGTAGAGTAGATTATGTGTTTATTCTACTGTGTTGTATGGTTGTATTTTCCTTATAGGGGTAGGGTATGTGTAACTGATATGCTGTGTAAGTGTTGGAACTCACTAAGATGTGTGCTTAACCTTTCCCTATTAAATTACTATTTCAGGTTTTACAGGGGAAAACGACGGCTAGGCATGACAGGTACACACTGACGCTGCTTATTTGGAGATTTATGCGGTGAATCGCTGTTAAAAATGTTTTTGAATGTCTGCATAATGTTAAATATCGGATAAAATGATGCTTATTAAATGAAAATGTTTTTCTTAAAATTGTTAAAATTGCCCTAAAAACTGGGACGTTACATGTTCATAAGATGAAATCATACATAGACAGAATGGATAATCTTGGTGTCCATTTTCCGAAGGAGTTAGCCAGGAATGTGGTTCTTAACTCGCTTCATGGTTCGTATCATGAATTCATTATGAACTATGACAAGAACCATCTGGACATAACCTTGATTGAGTTGCACGGTTTGCTGAAAATTGCCGAGGCTAGTTTAAAGCAACACCGTAGCTCAGATTCCACCGCTCTTGTCTTGGGCATTCATCATGGTGATGCTGTGAAGAATAATGTTTCTCATCCCAAAGGAAAGGGAAGGGCTAAGGTTGGACGTTCTGACCAAAGCTTTAAGAGAAAAGCTGATTCTAACATAGCACCCACCAGTGACCCGAATGAGGCCATATGTGTTTTTCGTCATCTGAAGGGACATTGGAGACGTAGTTGCCCAATATACCTGAAGGATCTAAAGAAGAATCGAGTCAAGGAGTTTGACACCTCATGTATATCTGCACTCCATAGTATATCAACTTCTCGTTCTTTAGTCCTTGATACAGGATGTGTTCCTCACATTTGCGATGTATGTAGGGACTAAGTGAAAGTAAGAAGTTGAAGCGTAGGGGCTTGATCTGATCATGAGATGCAGAAGCATTGCTGCTGCTACAAGGATCAGATATTACAGCTCATGCTGATTAGTGGTGTTTAGTTAGATTATTAGATTTTTGCTACTCGCCAGAATTGACACAAAACATTGTTTCATATATGCATCGTTTAAGGATATTTTGTACCTTTCTTTTAATAATAAAAATGGTGATTTTTCTTTATAAGCATGGTTGTTTTATCCTTACAATGACGTATGTGAATGTGTTGTTTGTATTAGTAGTAGTAATAATATAATCTTAAGTGTTGATTCATCCAAAAGTGTGTTGGATAAATCATGTTTGTGGTATTGTCTCATAGTCCATTAAACAAGAATTGCATCACCAAGCTCTAAGTGGATAGGATCTTGGAATCATTTGACTTAGAGTTAGATGATGTATGAAAATCTTGATTACTTGGAAGATGAAAAGAATGTCATTCACAGGAAACTATGAAAGAGGCAAAGGATTTGTTGGAACTAATCCACATAGATGTTTGTGGACCGTTCAAATCCGCCACAAGGCATGATGAGCAATACTTCGTTACATTTGCTAATGATCTCAGTAGATGTAATTGTGTTTATTTGAATAAACATTGGTTAAAAGCTTTGAAGTGTTCAAATAGATTCGAAACGAGGTGGAAAATCAACTGGGCAAGAATATCTAAGTATTATATTTTGCAAACATCTTAGGAACTATGAAATGGTTTCACAGTTATCTCCTCCCAAGAACATTGTAGTACTATAGTATGTCTGAAATGAGAAATCGAACATTGTTTGAAATGGTTCAATCCATGACGTGTCGAGCTACACTTCAAAGACAATTTCAAAGGGTTATACCCTAGAACCAAAAACCCGCATCTTAAACCTCGTACAAACTAAGTAGGTTGCATAGACACCATCTGAAATGTGAAGAATGGTTCGTCGCGCACTAGCACATGTAAAGGTACGGGGTTGTAAAGTCTTCGAAGCACAAAACAAGCTTGAACCCAAATCAGAGAAGTGTAATTTCATTGGCTAACCCCGCAAGTCCTTTGGATAGTCGTTTTTTAACAAGCCTTCTAAGAACAAATTGTTTGTCGCTCAAAGAGAGTCTTTCTTGGGAAAGATCCCATATCCAAAGAAGCCAGTGGGAGTAAGATTGATCTTGAAGAGATTCAAGAGTCAACCAATGAAAAACCTTTAGTTAACATTAGCACTCAACCAGAGGATGAGACTCCTGTTGAGGAAACTGACATATCTCCACCTCTTCGCAAGTCTAGTAGAGTTAGTCACTTACCTGAGTTTTATGTTTTTCATATTACTGAGAGTAACAGACTGATAGTGGTAAAACACTAGTTGGTAATGATGAGTAATCCAACTACATGGAAGCATTGGTGAGCCCAGTGGTTGCCATATAAAAGAGGATATAGAATGCAAGATTCAGTCCATGTTTTAATTTGATGGAACTTACACCTAGCTCGAAAATCAATGGGAGTAATTGGATCTTCAAAATAAGAACAACATGGATACGAATGTACCCACATTTAAAGAAAGACTACTTGAGTAAGGCCTTACTCAGACTCAAGAAATTGATTCTAAGAAAAGCACTCTCATTAGTAGCTAAGAATGAGTCTGTTAGGATATTGTTTGCCACATCTGCACTTTTTGAGACATGACAAAGTGGATGTTTTGAGACCGCTTTCCTTAAGTGGAAAACAAAGGGGTTGTGCCGTAGGGTTTTGAACATGCCAAATATCCAAATAGAGTGTACAAAGCTTGAAAGATTCATCTGTGGAATCAAACAAGCACCTCGCAGCTGGAATCTTTGCAACCATAAAATGCCAAAGAGTTTGGATTTTCATGAAGCATAGATAAGTCATGTGATTATGTCAAAGCTAGTGGGAGTAATATTCTAGTATGCCTATTGATGTATGTCAATGACATACTGCTTATAGGAGATACAATATACATACGTGGTATAAGGATCTATATAGATAGATGAAAATTTTCTAGAAAAGGACTTAGCCCAAGTACGTATCTGAGTATGATCTTGAATAGATTCAAGATGCATGATTGCAAGAAAATGTTTCTACCCATGGCATGAAATTGATTGGAGAATCAATGTCCTAGTACTAGAGAAGAACTAGATGGAATGAGTGCAATGCCATATGCTTCTGCTATAGGATCGATCATGCATGTCATGATATGTACTTAACATGACATCTCGTATGCTTGGAGCATAATGAGTTGATTTCAGGACAACCCTGGCGAAAGTCATTAAACTGCAATGAAGAACATTTTTAGAGTATCTAAGGAGAACAAGAAATGTGTTATTGGTTTATGGAGGAAAAGGAAGACCTAAGAGTAACTAGTCATACTGATGCCAGAGATGACTCTTGCTCAGGATAAGTGTTCCTGTTAAATAGAAGAGTGATAGCTTGGAAAGGTTCCAAGAAGAAATCAATGTAAGTCCGAGTATATAACAGCTAGTGATGTTGTAAAGGAGACTACATGAAGGATTTCGTTGGTAATATTGGTGTTGTTCTGAACATCAATGAACTCCTTGAAATCTTCTGTGAAACAGAGGGTGCACTTGCCTTGACTAAGGAACCCGAGGACTATGAAAAGTTGGAGCATATACGCAGGGATTGTTGTTGTGATTAGAAACCAAGTCGAGACATCGTAGTGAATAGGGTATCATCGGAAGAGCATCTGGCTGATCGTTTCACTAAGACTTTGACACGGACCAAGCATGAAGGTCATACTGGGTCCATAGGCGTTAAGTTTATGAGCGATATGACTTAAGTGTTTTAGTTATTAGTTTGATAAAATTGAAAAAACAGTATAAAATTTTATCTGATTTGGTGATTATCATGTGGAGACTTGATAATGAGCTGCAGAGCTACCATTTACATTAATTTAATATTGTGTTTCGCTTTAGCATGTTTAGAACCCGCTTCCTGAGTATTAATTTACTCAAACTTCTGTAACACCCGGCTTACAATAACAAATACACCCAAAATTTTTTACTTTTAAAAACATATTTAACAAATCAAAATATAGTACAAGTGTATATGTTACAAGTAAGAGGTACACAAGTGATATCTGGGGATACAAAAACATAACAAAATCTCCCTAAAGTCCGGCTGCTACGGTCCTCTCTATCACTATCATCAGCTCCTAACCCTGGTCTATGTCCTTCCCCTTAGCAGGGTCTCTACTACCTGCAGGGTTAGTATCAACAGGGGTGAGCTACAAAAGCTCAGTGAATAATCAATACATATCACAATGTACAACATTATAAAGAAAATAGAAAAATATATAACCACATAGCCACCACATCATATCAATATGGAAACTTGCAAGACAAGCAAGGGTTGGGAAACCCTAGCCGCCAAGGGTAAGGAAACCCTCCTAATCCTTGAAAATTTCAAAAATTATGATCCTAGTATCCTAAACCATGCAAAATTCATAACATGCAGTTTCAAGAATTAATCTAGCATAGCCTATGGATTTTTCGAAAAACAGCATGCAAGTTCATACAGGTTTCTAGCATAAATCCTAAACGGATAATCATATCAATAGAAAGTGTAAATAACATATGAACAGAGGCTCTGATACCACTATTAGGATTCGATCACATACACACATAACAACATGTAGCGGAAGACTAACAAGATCAAATCACAGAATTCTCCATGAACAGAGTTTAGGATACTTCCGTTCATATTAATTATAGCAACAAAATTTAAACAGAATGTACCTCAGGTTTATCTCCTTCTATGAATCTAATGAACAACATCTTGCAAAGGATGAACATGATCCAAAGTGTGAATCCCTCTAATGACTCATACCAAGGAACACCAGAAAACTAGACAAATCAGAACTTCTACTAGGAAAGGAGGCAAAAAACCTCAAACCCTAGAGAGGGATGAGGAAATCGCATAAAGGGGAAGAGAAGGGATAATTGGTGGCTCCTTTAAAAGGATAAGATGCCTTAGGGTTTACCCCAAGGCCTCTATTTATAGTGCAAGGATTCTAAGGTTTCAAACTTAGGAGAAGGGATAATTGGCCGCACCCCCTGGACTTTGTTTCCATTGATTAAATCTTTAACCAATTACAATTCAATCCATTTAATTGATTATAAATTAATTCTAAATTAATTTATCATTTAATTTATTGATCTAGTTTCTAATTAATTTATTTCTCAATAATTAATAAACTAATCTTCCTTTCTTTATTTCTGACTCTGTTTGTTTTTCTGGGTCATGAGGGCAACCCAGAAGGACTCTGCCATTATTAGAAATATTAACATCAGTTGATGACCTTGGACATTATTCCAACATAAAGAACCCAAGGACCACTGGAGATCCAGACATATACTTTGAAAGTAGCACTATGTTCAAAACCGAGTTAAAGATGGAGACATTGTGGTGAGTAGGGTTGCTTCAGAGGAGATTCCAGTCGATCCCTTCACCAAGGCATTGTCACGGGCGAAGCATGATGGGTATACTAGGTCCATAGGCATTAGAGTTACTAGAGAAATGTCTTAAATGTTTAGTTAATAGTTTGAAAAACCAAAACATATAGCAGTAGCTAATTGTATCTGACTTGATGTATTATTAATGGAGATTTAATAAAGAACTGGCTGCCATTTTCATTAATTATTACTATGTTTCACTTTTTCATGTTTAGAACCCGCTTCCCGAGTATTTATTTACGCAAACTTCCACAATCGGTCCTACTCTTGGAAACAAGTAGTGATTTAAGACTATCATGGAGTGTTAGTAGATTGTCGATAGAGAATAGACATAGCATGGTGATTGCGACTAGCCCTCATGAGTATTTGATAGGGATTCAAGTATTGGAACAACCCGCACGTAGAGATTACTTCATGGATTAAAGTCATGAGTAATCTAGGATGATAATAACTCTTATTCTTCAAACCGAGATGCATGAGAATTTGCGCTATGATTATGTTATGCATTGGTCTACTCAAACGCCATGTATGACATGATGAAATAAACAGAGAGTATGTAGTCAGAGTTTATTTGTTCCTTCTGCCTTAACAAGGAGAAGCGATATCTTGGGCCCCTCGATGATTTGATACTAACACTAAGCGCTTGGCCAAGCTCTGACAAATTGATGTGTTCAATCCGTGGTTCGACAAGGTCATCATAAATCTCTATCAGGAAATAGAATTTTGAACTATCAGGATTTGACCTTTTCCATGACCCGGGTTCATCATGATATCTTGAGAACGGATGAATAATTGATCACTTATCTGAGGCTTTTCTTTTATCATAGTTCGGCAGTTGCATTTAACGACAAACTCTCTACAGAATATTAGATAATATAGAGACCACACTAAGTTGACAACCTGTCCAAGTGGGAGACTGTTGGAAAGAGTGTCCAAGGTTATCAACTAATGGTAATATTTCTAATAGTAGCAGGGTCCTTTTGGGATGCCCTCATGACCCAGAAAAATAGATAGAGTTGAAAGGAGTAAAAGAAAGGATGATTAGTTTATTAATTTATTGAGAAATAAATTAATTAGAAACCAGATCAATAAATTAATTGATAGAATTAATTAGAATTAATTTAGAATCAATTAAACGGACTAGATTGTAATTAATTAAAGGTTTAATCAAAGATATAAAGTCCAGGGGGTGCGGCCACCAAAAGGCTCCTAAGTTTGAAACCCTAGGACCCCATGCAGTATAAATAGAGGCCTTGGGGTTCAACCCCAAGGCATCCCAAGCCTTGAGTGCCGCCTCCTTCCCTCCCCTTCTCCCTTTCTGCGAAATCTCTTCCCTCTCTAGGGTTAGAGTTCTTTGCCTCCTTTCTCTTGAAGAAAGTTTGATCTGTCTGGTTTTCTGGAGATCACTGGGTATGAATCATCAGATGGATTCTACTTTGGATCTTTATCATCCTCTGCAATTGTGGCCTTGACCAGAACACAAAGAAGGAAACTTGCTGAGGTATATTATGTTTATGTTTTAAGTTGCAATAACTATTATAAAACTGCATGATCCTGAACAATGTTAATGGAATTTCTGTGATTTGATCTTGATTGTCTTCCGCTGCATGAGTTATGTGTTTATATGATCGAATCCCAACAAGATAACCCGAATTTAGAAATTTAAGACCAGAGTTCTTACGCCATGTTGCGACCTTCCTTTATTCGCGGCATGTGGGTTAAATATTCATACGTCGTGACGCGGGACAAAACATGTCGCGACGTATACCCCTGCTGTACAGAACTGATTTTAGATTTTACAGGAAATCTCTTCCCAAAGCAACGCTGATATGTCTCATGAATGGCTTAAGAAGTCTCTTTTCTTTGATCAGAGTTTGGCAGTTGCATTCGATGACAAACTCTCTGCGGAATATTAGATAATATAGAGACCACACTAAGTTGACAACTTGTCCAAGTGGGAGACTGTTGGAAAGAGTGTCTAAGGTTATCAACTGATGGTAATATTTCTAATAATAGCAGGGTCCTTTAGGGTTACCCTCATGACCCAGAAAATTAGACAGAGTTAAAAGGAGTAAAAGAAATGATGATTAGTTTCTTTATTTATTGAAAAATAAATTAATTAAAAACTGGATAAATTAATTAGAATTAATTTAGAATCAATTAAAGGGACTGAACTGTAATTTATTAAAGGTTTAATCAAAGAAATAAAGTCCAGGGGGTGCAGCCGCCAAAAGGCTCCTAAGTTTGAAACACTATGTGCCCATGCAATATAAATAGAGGCCTTAGGGTTCAACCCTAAGGCATCCCAAGCCTTGAGTACTGCCTCCTTCCCTCCCCTCTCCCTTTCTGGGAAATCTCTTCCCTATCTAAGGTTAGAGTTCTTTGCCTCCTTTCTCTAGAAGAAAGTTTGATCTGTCTGGTTTTCTGGAGATCACTGGGTGTGAATCATCATAGGGATTTTACGTTGGATCTTTATCATTATCTGCAATCGTGGCCTTGACCAGAGCACAAAGAAGGAGACTTGCTGAGGTATCTTCTGTTTAAGTTTTAAGTTGCAATAACTGTTATGAATTGCATGATCCTGAACAATGTTCATGGAATTTCTGTGATTTGATCTTGATTGTCGCTGCATGAGTTATGTGTTTATATGATCGAATCCCAACAAGATAATCTGAATTTAGAAATTTAAGACTTGAGTTCTTACGCAGCGTCGCGACCCTCTCTTATTCGCGACGTATTGGTTGAATATTCATACCCCCGTGACATGACATGTCATGACGTGTACCCTTGCTGTACAGAACTAATTTTAGCTTTTTCAGGAAATCTCTTCCCAAAGCAACACTGATATGTCTCATGACTGGCTTAAGACCCCTGGTTACATCTCAGCGGCAATGGTGCTTCGATTTGAAGGGCGTCTGGCGGAATTCAAAAGAAGAAATTTTTTAACATCACAAACAATTGACTGGGATGTAGCGAAAAAAAGCCGGTGTTGGCGGGGCATTGTAACCACTGTTTGTTCAAGAAGGATTGTAGAATAACAAGGTGGAATTCACCTGTCCGTGCGTAGGCTCGGGTGTTCAACCATAGTGAAATCATATACCATGAGCCAACTTTGGAATTTTTGGCTACATTTCTCTTGGATCGGAAGTACACAGATATGAGGAACGCTTCGATAATCATGTTCTGTTTGGGAGGACAACAGAGGTACTATAGTATGGTGGAATTTGGGGTACGTCTTGGATTCTACACTCAAGAGGATGTCGATGACCCTGGGTTTGACTTGTTCTTGAAAACAAGCTCGAGGGATATAACCTTGACTTTTTAGCGGGGTAAATTTTGGGGTTCAATTGCACCCACCCACTACAACTCCAACACCGCCTCTTCAGCTCACATGTATCTCCCGTCTCATCGGCTTCTTCATCGTCTCATAGCTACAATGTTACACCTAGGAGCCGATCCGGAACACGCACCGCCTACCGATTTGTTCATCATGTAGACTATGATTTCCAAGATGGAGGCCTGTAACGTTCCGTATATGATAGTTAATTATTTCATGAAGATGGTGGCTATAAATAGAGGCTCCTAGGTTGGATTTCGGGAGCGAAGATTGACCTATTGAGTGGAAATCAGGATTCTTCGTTCTTTCAGTTTATGATCGTAGTTGGTTCGTTTTGATTTTATTTGCAATTATAGTTTATAGATGCTCTTGTGTTTCAAGGTTTCTGATTGTAGAACTCCGTTGATCACATAGTTGTTAGTTTTTGATTTCGAGCAAGCATTCAGCTCTAATTTCAGTTTGGATTCATGAACAATTGTCTTTTGAGTTATTTTAATGAAAGTTGGATTTTAGTTTAATTTGACATTTCAATGTTTTGATCTGTTGATTGTTCATAGATCTAAGTTTGAATTATGAATTATAAGTGTTTGATAGTTTTGAAACTGATGTGCATTAATATTCACAGACTATATAGTGACACTATAGCACAGTTTTATTATAGACACAAAGTGTCAACCACGAACTCCTTGGTTCGACCATTGCTTACCGCTACTAGTGGATTGTAAGGTTTTTATTTTTAACTTTGACCGCATCAACGACTGCGACGTGTTAGTTCCTAGACTCCTACTTGACTGATTATAGCCCACTCCTAGTTAATTGGCTGAAGTGGATTCCTATAAAGTTTTGTGCTTTATCTGGAAGGATAGTTGGATGCGTATCCCGGTTGCCAAGACCCTTATTTATAGAGGTGTTCGGGTTCAGTCTCCATTGTGCAAATGGCGCTAGGTCAGAATTGAGTCTGTCGATCACGTGTTGGTTAGATGATGTCTTGCTAAAAAGGCCAGCGATTGAATTTTCAACCAGTGCGACATCCCTCTCTAGAATTTCAGTAGCGTTATGGAGATTTTAAACTTTGTTGTAGTTTGGGGAAATTGTGACAGGAGAACAAATATTTTCACACTAATTTGCTATGTCTTCTCTGGTGTATATGAAAAGCTAGAAACTGTATGGTGTTAAATTGTAACATCCGTGTTTTGGGTCTGGGAGTTTTGGACTTAAACCGACAAAATAAAACTTATTTTTGTAAATAAATAAAACAAATGAATAAATAATTTTAATATTTGTTATATTTTTATATTGTGAATAAATGAGCCAAATATAGCTTTAAAATCTATTTGTAACCAAATGTGATAAATTTTTTCATAAGGACTAAAAGTGTCAATTTGGCCAAACTTACCCTAAGTAGATTTGACTAGTCATGGATTTGGAAAATTAGAATATATTATGAAGGAATTGACGTGGAGTTTAAATTAGGACAAATAATCCCTTGAATTAATGTTAAGGACCTAAATTGTAGAGAAATTAGTGAAAGGGGCTGTTTTTGTTAATTTGGGAATCTAAGGGTTAGTGTTGACCTAGACAATGACTCAAGTGAAATAAATAATTTTATTTGGGGCATAAGTATGAATATGTATACTTCTAATGAGAATAATGGACTTTTGGGTGTTGGGTGAAGAAAGACTAAACTAGTGTAACACCCGGCTTTTAAAACAAAAACACCCCTGAAAATTTTTCATTTAAAACAAAGGTTTCAATACGTAAAACCATAACAAGAGGGGTATATTTTATTAACAACGGGTACAAGTGTATCAAGGAGAGTATAAAATACCAAAATCTCCTTTGAAGCCGGGCTGCTACTGACAGCATCTAAAAGTCTCACTTCTTTAGTCACAGTCTGTAACTTTTCCCCTATCAGGATCATGCTAACCTGCAGGGACATTTAACAGATAACGTGAGCTATAAAGCTCAGTGAGTAATCATATCTGCAAATAACACGTATAAGAATACATTCATATATAATTTCCTATATATGACAAATCTCTTTTAACTCATCTTTTCAACACAAGGTCCCATTCTATAGCCTCTTCCGGCTAAACGTATGTATATTTGGATATCGGATCCAGACTCTTAGCCTTACTGGCTGATCGTATATCTCTTAGGATTTCACATCCTACCTCATAGTCTTCCAGGTTGTTATTTGCATACATTTCTGTCCCATATTTCTTAGTCACAATTGACCGCACCGTATTTCATGACCATACAAGCCGCACCAAACCTTTTCAACATTCAAGTCATAGCCCTAAGGCCGCACCAACAGTTTCATCATTTATTTCATAGCCCAAAGGCCGCACCAGATGGGTTCAATAACCCGATATCATGGTCATAAGACCGCACCACTTGGATTCAAGTTAAATGTCATAGCCATAAGGCCGCACCATTTGGATTTAATCATCCAATATCATAGCCATAAGGCCGCACCAATTGGATATAACATCCAATATCATAGCCATAAGGCCGCACCATTTTCATATAACAATATCATATATGATATAAGTGAGATTACTCACCTGGATACTTGCTGCAATTGTATCCCGTTAATCTTTGCCTTCTTACACATCTTTATCAATGCACTTGTCCGGTACCTATTCATTTATTTATATACCAAATGATCATAGGTTAATGTGACATCCGCCTAAAATGGATTCGGGTCAACCCAACCCAATTGGAAATTTAATAAACCCTACTCAAGATTACTTGACGCTAATAGGATCAAAACCCATACACTACTATATAAATTGACGTTAATACCAATATAGCATAGTATAACTTTATAACTATAATCAAATTAAATTATGATACCATATTAAAATTAAATCAAAGTATGATGCTCTAATTAAATTAAAAGAATCAAACTTGAATGCTATAATTAAACTTCAAATCAAAGTAGATTGTTATAATCAAATAATAACCTATCTTTTATAAAACTCTATTTTTATAAACTCTACGTTAAATTTTATAAAACTCTTATATTAATTAATATATTATATAATAGATACTTGTGTTAGTGGAAAATTATGAAGACCACCAAAAGCAAAAGGTTATTCCCATTGTCTCCCACTCACACCTCCCATCATATTTCCTTTCATTTTTCTCCCAACACATTATTCTCATCACCACTCAAACCATATCTATTCTTTCTCTCACTCTCAATCTCAAAATTCCTCCTAGAAATCTTCATATTCCAGCCAAGAACACTCCAATATACTCAAATCTTCATCCCTCTTGAAGCATTCATCAAGGTATGTTGTTAAAAGTCTCAAATTCATGAATGAAACAAATTAAATCCACCAAAATATCTAAAACTCATTTTATGCACAAACCTGATTTTTATCAGACTCTCATAAATAAAATAAGAAGTTCTGGAAATTTTCAGTAAATAACTTATTTTTATTGAATTACTATAATTATTGCAATAAAATAGGGCAATAATTCACATAAAATACTTTTTAGAGTCAATAAATTCTGGGAAAATTTTGGAATGACCCATATATTGATTAAAGGGGATTTATGAAGTTTCATGTATTTATATTACGGTTTGATTCTTATTTTGTATTTTATTTTGTTGTAGATAAATAAATAGCAAAATATAGTTATGTATGTCAAAAACTGGATTTTATATTTTTCGCACCTTATTAACATTATAAAGACTCCATGACCAAATTTACAGAGTTTTTTAAGAATTGTTTCTTATTTTTCCCGATTTAATGAGAGTTTAATGATTTAAATTGATAATAAATAGCTACACATGTCCAAAAATTACAAAACCTTATCCGAAAATCTTATATAACATGTTAATCATAAATAATAAAATTTAATGAATTTCCCTTAATCGTTTACTATTATTTATGATTTTATTGCTTAATTAATAATGAAAAACATAAGAAATACTTCCCATAGTCACAAATATCCAAAACATTTACAGTAGGCTCAATATAATGTTAGAAAACTATGCTTAAATTTCCAGAATTTTTAGGGATCATTTATTATTTTCCCGAATTTTGATGTTGTTTAATCAATAAAATAATAAAGAAATACTAAACCAGTTCAGAAAACTATGAAAATTTTACAGTAATTACTATTATGTGAAATAATGATTTCCTAATAATTTCAGAATTTTTCAATACTTGTTACTCTTTAAAACTATTTTCCTAAGTACTTAAGCATGTAAAAATGCATTTTTAATGATTATTTCATATAAATAATTGTTAAAATCTGTAAATACTTATAATTGGACAAGTTATTATTTTAATAAGAGATTATTAAAATCTTGACTAAATTGAAAATATAAATTAATTATACAAAGTAATTAATTCAATTTAAAATTCATTTAACAAATGAATACCTTAATATTCAAATCAAAATGAATTATTGTTCATTCATCTAATATAAGAATATGTGTATAATTATTTTTATTAATACTTCATTCCCGTTTAGTAGTTCCTAAACCAAAACTATTAATTATATTAGGTTCTCCGTCATTTTGACCCAAGCCGCCTATTCTGCGACACGCGTATTCCGTTGGACTAATGTGAGTAATCTACCCCATATTTTATAATTTTCAATACTTTTGGGGTGTATCATGTGGTTCTAATATGTTCAAACTTCATTTTATTATTTTTTCACAATTGAGACATTGTTGGGACATTTATACATGAATCATTATTTGTATAATTATTGTTTGTTTACGCTACATGTACTTGTAGTGCATTACCATTTTTAGTCTAATCTCCATGACTATGCCCGTATTCTTGATGTACGTTATGGACAATAATAGCGCTATTGGGTTGACCACCCCGCCTTGGGACGCTAAGGTGATTGATTGCACGTGGTTGAGTGTGTATGATGATTAGATGCTCCATCCTATATATATACATATATATGTATATATAGGGTGAGGACTTATTGTTGTCGTTATCATTTGTTAATCAATTTTTGATTTATAAACCGTTATCTCAATAATACTTGCTTGTCGACTTCCAAAGAAAAGAAGTTTCAAATTATAAATATTTCAAACTCACAAATTTCTTTAATAAAACTAGATTACTCACCAACTCTCGTAGTTGACCTGTTTTTACCCATGATGCAGATTTGAAGAATGAAGTTGATGAAAAGTAGGGTATACCTTAGAAACCCACAAGACTATTTAAATTTGATGTAATAAATGTTGTTTGTATTTGTATGTTGTGGATCTTGTTTGCCTACTTAGTACTTAATTGAATCTAATCATATTATAACATAGTTGTCATGAGACTTTGAACAATATATCACGCCTTGATCGATTCGGCCAAGGATCGGGGTGTGACAGTTAACCACCATTTCAGTTGACTCTAATACATAAGAGTCCAATATTATACAACTACAAACCATCTCTAGATGATAAACTTTTCATTTACCATCTTTTTATGAATTATACACTTCCCCAAGGCATACATATTGTTCTACAGTGCCCCCGGAGAGTCGTATTCTCAATTTAATAATTTTCCAAGACTTTTCAAACCATCATGGACTTGTAGTTAAAGTTTGAAGTCATTTGGACATGTCTAGCATCAAATTCAAACTTTAAAACCCCCTGAATGGATGCACGACTCGTGCATTTTATACCTCTAGAGAGGCACGACTCGTGTGTATGTTAAATAGCAATGTACTTCACCTGCAGGAGGTGCACGACTCGTGCATAAAGAGCACGACTCGTGCCCTTGCTGCAGTGTCCAGTTTTCAGCCCGATTTTTCACTGTAGCATCCTGTTTTTGCATATTAAGTCCTTATTCCAGTTCTTAATCATTTTGGGTTTATTTCAAGACTAAAACCTTCCATTTATACAAGGTTTTAACTCCTTGAAATCAACTCAATCAATCAATTGTAGAAATTAGGGTTCTTGAGCCAAAAACCCCAAAATCCATCAAATCATCAAATTCTTTTGTTTCAATTGTATGTTCTTATCATATGAACATGTTTGAAACCCAGAAATCGTATGAATATCATGGATCATACTGAAATTACAGATTTCAGTCCACTCCATGAAAACCCATCAAGAACACTTAGGTTAGAACTCAAAATACTAACCTCAATTGCTTCAAAATCTTCAATTCCAAGTCTATGATCGGATTTCTTGCTTCAATCTTCAAGGAAACCCCAAGATTCTGTAGAAATCACACAAGAAAACCCTCTCCCGATCATCTCAAATGTTCAGCCACACATAAGAGAGTCAACTCTCCTATTTATACTTCCAGAATTTACAATTTAGCCCCTGAAGTTCCATTTCTTGAACTTTGGCCACAATAATCAAGTTTTATGACATAAAACTTTCATTTCTTATATTTTTGCCACAAGCAAACAATATTTTAACATATTTGGTCCTTCCCATGGTCAAATGACCAAATTACCCTTTTATGGTAAAATGACCAAATTACCCTTTTTCTAGTATTAACTTTCTAATACTTAGAACACCATATTAAATCATAATTACACTATGATTACCGTATAAATACTTAACAAAAGTATCGTGGTGTTACACTAGGAGGACTAGAGTTGCAAAGTGTTGAAAGAGGTAAGGTTTTTGATGGGGGTTTTCTCCATTTCAGCCACAATCGCGAGTTTAGAGAGGGGAGGAGGAGAAAATGGAGATTTTCATGGATTCTAAGAAGGATTGTGGCTTGTTCCTGAAGATTGATCATATACTTGAAGATTTCAAGCAATCTAAGGTATAAACTCTCACTTCTAGCTTTAGATTTTCGAATTAGGGTTTAGGGTTTGGACCCAATCCGAAATTTATGATGGGAGGAGGTCTTTCCTTTGATTCCTATTTTTTTATGTTTCTAAGTTGTTGGAGTCTACATTCAATCCATGGATCATCTAGAACCAATAATTAGATTCAAATGGGTGTTATGAACCTTAGAAATTAGGGATTTGATGAATAATTGAGGAATCTGAAATTGATGGATGAATATGGTGGTTTTGGATGAGGGGATTCACTTCTAGTGATTCCCTAAGGATTCCAACCCTTAATGTGCAATCTTAAACCATGAATCACTAGAATATGGGAATTGGGTGTTGAAATGGGGTTTATCCATGTTTATGATGAATGGATCTTTTGGGTTTAATAGATGAATGAGTTATTGCATCAATTTGGAAGTAATAGTGGAGTAAGGATTGGAATTGGGTATTTCATGAGGCTATCTTCTTTAGAGTTATGTGGGAATGACTCCCTTAAGGGATGACCTTGGTTAACCATTTAAACCAATAATTGAAATTGGGGATTTCATGAGGCTATCTTCTTTAGAGTTATGTGGGAATGACTCCCTTAAGGGATGACATTGGTTAAGAACTTATTTGTGACTTGATGGTGTTAAGTGTAATGATTGACTTGGAACATAGTTTATTAACCACTTATTAAGAGATAAGAACTTGAATTGTGATTTCCATTGAATTAAGTCATGAACATTTAGATTGGGAGTTGAATACTTGGAAATAAGTTCTTAGATGTGTATTTTCATGTATAATTAGTCTTGGATTGAATTGGAACTGAATTGGGTCAAAAAAGAGTGAAAATGACAAAAAAATAAAGCTACAGCACCTGATACACGACGTGTGCTGCTGAACACGACCCGTGTAGAGTTTCTGGGGTTTCTGTCCAGTTTTGCCTTGGGTGCTACACGACCCGTGTAGTTGGGTCTGGCTAGATTTGTCACTTTTTGGGTTTTGAGCTTTATGGTTTGGTCTTTGGGTCCTTGTTTTAATGCCAATCTTTGGGGATGTTTTAACTAAACTTTTCCTTATATTAGAGAGTCAAGAACTTCATTTTGGGATGATGGATGATAGTTCATTCTTAGTGCAAAAGAAGTAATTATAGTATGACTTTTAGATGAAACGAGTATGGCACCTTCCATTCTTATCTTGTAGGAAGGAGGTATATTAAAATGACTTGGAAGTGAGACTAAGGACTTGAGTTATCACTCACCTAGGAGGATTTGGATGGAAGATTTGATGTCTAGAAGCACCTTCAAATGCATCAACCTTGTGTGAAATTAGTGTTGACTCGTCAGTTAACCTTGGGTGAGTTTACCGGGAGTACACATCCTTCCCATTACCTTTTGTGTGTGTTATCAATTACTTTTCATGCATGTTATTATGTGCAATGTGTTATATGATTACTACTTGTGCATTGCATGAAAATGAGTTTCTAAAGATGTTTTCATATAAAGATTATGATGATGTTTTGAGCATCCTATTTGTGCATTGCATTGCATATAGGATGGGACTGACCGTGTGAACCTTACGATGACCTTAATGATGTTTGGCTGAGATAGCCACCTTTATGATGTTATACCCATGTAGAGGGCCTTTTGGGCTGGATAGCCACCCTCAATGATGTCTTGGGATTGTTTCCGACAATAGGAAACTGCATGAGGGAGTTGCTAACCCTCATGGGGCTAGTGTGATGGCTACTAGTCCTAGTTTTGCCTATACGAGGATTGAGTGACATGCTTTGTGCGTGTCATTTGTGAATTTAGGTAGGTACCATTGTGGTGAGTTGGATTTTTAGGAGATGGACATGGGTTTGGGATAGTTGCATCATGCATTGCATTTGCATATCATAACTATCTATTTTGAGTAAATCCGTATGATGTTTTAAACAACCTTTGAGTGTGTCAAAATTATTTTTGGAGGTTTGTCCTGAGTGTGGTTGTTCACTGCCCACTCTGAATGAGTCAACCTCGGGTAAACTCACTAGATATTTCAATTGCCTAACTTATTTTGATGTGTACTCAGGTTGAGTAGTTTAGATGACTTTAGAAGAGCTGGATGTTTAGAAGGCCAGGGTTTGTGTGGTTTCATTTAAGATGTGTAATGGTGTTCGATTTGTAACAACCTCGCTACTTTATAAACTAAAATGTTTTATCTAAAATGGGACCAAACGATGTTTTCGCAACCTAAATCCTGAACTATTTCTCAATAAATCCCATGTGTTTTAGAACGGTTTGGAACGGAAAATGACTTATTTTGAAGATTATTTAAATTAAAGTTTTCACCGAAGGATGATTTTTGAATAACAATGTTAAATCATGGATTAAAATAATATTTTTATGAAAAACCGTAAACAATGATATTTCAGTTTAATAACATTCATTCCCCCTGCACCCTTATTGTTGATGACGCTATTTCTTCACCTTTTTTGTGATTTAAACATAGAGATAGCAAGGTGTCCAATACATTGAGTGATTGGAGTTGCTCTCCTTTTATGTGCTTGTAATCTTGTACTCTTTCTTTTGCCCCTTGTATGCTAGGGTGCTTTGCGGTTTAAAAAAAAATATTGTCCAAATGAAATTTTTTTATAGAAACGAAGCCACATATTACCGTAGACGATTCATGTAATTTACTCTAAATATTATTATTTTCTTATAATAGATCGATGCAATCTTTTAAGGAGGAGTACATTTAAGAAAACTGGATGTATTTTGTTACATCATATTCGAAATGCGATTATATTACGTCAATTAAAAAATAAAATATATTGTCCTTTCACTTTGATTGATCTATTTAAAAACTAATCTCATTTATCTGTCTCGGTTTTCTGTAAAAGTTCCCCCTATCCCTCTGCCTTTTCTTCTGTCTTTATAGAATCTTGAGCCCTTTGAATTAATTGTGTCTTTCTTTCAATTTCCCCCCTTCTTCTTCTTCTCTTTCTGTCTGTTTGTATGTATGTGGGAGAAAAAAAGAGCTGTAATGTAACGTGATCTTCACCAAAAACTCGGTGTATGCAATTAAAAGGATCGTAATCTACGTCTAAAAAGTAAAAACTGAAGCTTTTTGGCTTCTTGTGCCTCAAAATTTTGTATTCTTGTCAAAAAGATCTACAAGATTTCAATCGCTCCCTGCTTTTCTCTCTCTAACTTTACCATTTTGGTGAGAGAGCTGAAAAAAACTCGTTTTTTGATCGACCCAGATATTGGGTTTCTTCAAGATCTGATTTTCTTTTTTTAATTTCGTCGTCTAGATTCATGGAGTGGATCTCGTCGCTTTTGTGTCCAGATCTTGCGAGTTGAAACAGCTTTCTTTGATTTCTTCCCTTTCTTCCAAGCTTTTTTTATGAAAAAGAATTCGAGAATTCACAATTCCAAGTAGGGCGTCTTTTATGTCGTTTCGCAATTGAAATATTGATTGTGGGTATGTTAGATATCTAGGGTTTCTTGGATTCTGGGATTTTTCTAGGGTTTCTGAATATGGGTTCTTTTCCCCAAAATGTATTCGCTTTGATCTGAACGACTTCGTTTGTTTTCAATTGAATTCGAACTGTTAATCTCACAATGTTGAAGCAGATTCTCGCCAAGCTTCCCAGGAGATCAACGAAATCTTTTGAATCTTTCGAAGATCCTTCAAATAGCCCCAACAATGGCGGGTTTCAAAGAACACAAAGCTTAAACAGCGCATCACCAAAACCCAACGCACCCAAAAGAACATCATCGGCTGTCTTCCCGTCAAGCGTCATCGCCGGAATCGAACCTCTTTTACCCTTCAAAGATGCTCCCACTTCAGAAAAAATGTCGCTATTCATCAGTAAGTTAAGTCTCTGCTGTATGGTTTTCGATTTCAGTAATCCCACTAAGAACACAGCTGAAAAGGATCTCAAACGATTAACATTAATTGAACTTCTCGATTTCATCGCATCTGGGCCTCCTAAATTCTCCGAGCCTGCCATCTTAGCATTATGCAAAATGTGTTCGATTAATCTCTTCAGAGTATTCCCCCCAAATTATCGAGCTTCAAGATCCAGCAATGGCGGAGAGAATGAAGACGATGAACCCTCTTTCGATCCAGCATGGCCCCATTTACATCTTGTGTATGATATCTTACTCAAATTCGTAAATTCACCTTCTGTAGAACCCAAAATTGCAAAAAAATACATAAACCATTCATTCATTCTGCGAATTCTCGACCTTTTCGAATCCGAAGATCCTCGAGAACGAGACTGTTTGAAGGCGATTATGCATCGAGTTTATGGCAAATTTATGGTTCACCGCCCTTTCATTCGAAAGAGCATAAGTAACGTTTTTTATCGATTTGTTTTCGAAACCGATCGACATAACGGGATAGCAGAATTGTTAGAGATTTTTGGGAGTGTGATTACGGGCTTTGCTTTACCGTTGAAAGAAGAGCACAAGATTTTTCTTTGGCGGGTTTTGATACCGTTACACAAGCCGAAAAGTTTAGGGGTTTATTTCCAGCAGTTGTGTTATTGTGTTACACAATTTATAGAAAAAGATCCGAAGTTAGCTAGCACGGTTATTAGGGGGTTGTTGAAGTATTGGCCGATTACTAATAGTCAAAAGGAAGTGATGTTTTTGGGAGAAGTTGAAGAGATTCTTGAAGGGATTAATATGTCGGAGTTTGAAAGAGTCATGGTTCCGTTGTTTTGGCGAATCGGATGTTGCATCAATAGTTCACATTTTCAGGTATGGTATTTTGTAACAACTATTAGAAATTTTCTTTATTGGTCATTTAGGTTGCACTTTTTATATTCAAAATAGTAATGGACACGCTTCTAGGGTTGTTTTCGATGATGAAATGAGAAAAGCATTAACGTCTTTTGCGCAAACAAGAAATCGAGAGCGAGTATTTGTGTCACTATTTTAGGGTAGGAAAAAAGAATTGCAAACTTTTGTCTCATTGACATCTGTCCTGGTCCAATGCACGTCAAGCGCAGTACAATTTGTTTTGTTTTATTGTGTCGCGAGACATTGCCAAAGGGATAATTTCATAAAAGTCCTTAAGTTTGTCAGAAATGTTCTAGTTTACCCTTTTATGTTTTTTTTGTTCTTAAAAACCCTTAAATTTATTTTGGTTCATTAAAACTCTTACATTTGGCAGAAATGTTCGGTTTTATAGAATCTGTCAAACTTAAGGGTAAAACCGAACATTTCTGCCAAACTTAACGGTTTTAATGAATTAAAATAAATTGAAGGACTTTCTTGAACCAAAAAAACATAAAAGGGCAAACCCGAATATTTCTGACAAATTTAAGGGCCTTTATGACATTATCCCTATTGCCAAGTTATAAAGATTGCTACATTTTCAAATGATTTGTGATTTTAGGTTGCCGAAAGGGCGCTACTTTTATGGAACAACGACCAAATCTTCAATCTAATCGGACACAATCGACAAGTGATCTTACCAATTATCTTTCCCGCACTCGAAACCAACGTGCAGACTCATTGGAACCAATCGGTTCTTAATCTAACACTCAATGTGAGAAACGTGTTCACGGAGATGGATAACATGTTGTTTATGGCGTGCCATGCACATTACTTGGAGGAACAAGAGAAGCAAAGTTTTGCAGGGGAGAAGAGGAAGGAAGCGTGGGATCGGCTCGAGAACGCGGCAAGTCTTCAGCCGATATTGGGGAATACAACGGCTGTTCTCGTACCGATGCCGCGAGTAAATTGACTTTTCTTTTTTTAAGTATGGCTGTATTTTTTTTTTTCTTTTTTGTTAGGTGGTGTTAAGTTTTTTTGATTCATTGTTGTAATATGAGTTGCATCATGGAAAATCTTGTGAGGTGCTCATGGATATTGTGGAAATTAACAACACCCCTTTGTTACATTGACATGTTTTACATGTTTGAGGAAAGTTCAAAAAAGAACTAAAATATATCATGGAACAAACATACTACGAAATCTCAAGATCGAGTATTTTAGTTCTCACATGTATTTTAGTTCCATTTTGAACTTGACCCTTACATATTTTAATACATGTCTTGTTAGTTTTTGTCGTCTTCGTGTTCTTGCCATTTAGAGGTTAAAAAAGATAAGATCCATAAAATTGTAGAGGTTACAATAAAAAATAGGATCCATAAAGAGGGTTGAGATCGAGTATTTTGGTTCTCATATATTTTTAAGTTCCACTTTGAACTCGACTCTTACATCTTTTAATATAAGTTAGTTTTTGTTGTTTTCGTGTTCTTGTCATTGTAGAGATTAAAAAGATAGGATCCAATGTAGTATATTGTTTGTTCTTTGTGTACCAACATATATAGTTTCAAGGTCCTCTTGTAATATGTTTTATTATATGTATAGGGATTTTCATATTCCAATATGGTATCAAGCCACTCAGGTCGCACATGTAACAAAATGAAAAAAAAAAAATGGTAATAAAATGCCAAATGATGTAGTTGTCCGTTTTAGTGAAGTAACATATTATATTAAGTATTCAATAGTCTTAAGATGGTAAAAATGTTGAAAATAAAAATTTATATATATTAAGACTTTTCATCAAGTCATTAGTAGTCAATAAGTCTTTTAGAAATAAGTTTGATAGAAACAATGTTAAAATGGGAAATATAAAACGATATGAAAAAATATAGGATTTTAGGTCCATTTTGGGAGGCGATTATCTCAAGATATAAGGGAATTGGAAAATTTTCATCATTATAAAAAATATAGTGTTTGAAGAAAAGAAAATACATGAAAAGAATGGAAGCAATTGAAGTTAAGGTGAGGAAGTTATGAATATTAGAATATTGTCGGACAGAGTGACAAACAGTGAAAAATTTCGATGTTTGCTCATGTTTAAAGAAAAATAGTAGAAAATATAGATGGATTCAAAAAAAACGGGTAAACATAAATTGTAGAGTATTTTCTCACCTTTTCAGGCATATAAAGTTTGCGAAACACGAAGTTTGTTTGAAAAAATTATGAAGGTTACATGTTCAGTAATAAATTATGCGAAGCTGGAAAATGTTGGAAAATATACTAAGTGTAAGCCTTCAATTTGTGCAGTCCGCATGAGAACTTCTAAATGATTTGTGCAGGCTGCGTAAAAATGAAAATAATGGAACAAACCCGCTAATGTCGTGCGGGTGTCTCGTGATTTTATGCACTACATCTGCGTGGCCCACGCCAAATGCACACCTGTTTGATTGACAGGCACGTGGCTCAAGAAAATGGGCTCGTTTTTGGACAAATAAGAGCCATCTCAACCCCTTAGAAAGTTCTATGTGGATAACACTCACCTGAAACAAATAAGTGGACAAAAATGTGGGATTTTTATCAAATTTACTTCATTTTCCTCTCAAAAACTCCCTCAAAGTTCTCCAGGTGTGTTCTTGGTGAACTTAATAGGTGTAAACAATTAGAGCTTCAATCCAAGTGTTATCAAATGGCTTTTGCTTATAAAGTGTCCATCTCAAGGTAATAAACATCTTTCCATCCTTTGATTTAATTTCATGAAGATTAAAGGAATGGATGAACCCTAATTTTTGGAATTTTGGGGGATTATGAAAT
Source organism: Cichorium intybus (assembly GCA_023525715.1). Lineage (NCBI taxonomy): Eukaryota > Viridiplantae > Streptophyta > Magnoliopsida > Asterales > Asteraceae > Cichorium > Cichorium intybus. Next base: position 81,556,471 of record CM042016.1, on the reverse strand, counting down.
TGATCATGTCTAATGTTTATTTAGGGTAAATGTTATTATAATTGTGGTTATTTAATGTTAATATGAATAGATTATAGAATTTGAGTTGGTTCACTTGATTATAGAATGCATGAGCTAAATTTCATAAAAATTATAATGGATTAAGTATGGCTTAATGGTGATTATCATGTAATTTATGAAGATTAACAACTTGAAGATTGTAATGATGAAGAATCTATATAGTATGATTAGTATACATGTGACAATGGGATTCATGGTAAAATAGAGTTAATATGGATGATGAAGTCATGATATGGAGTGTTATTATCAAATATACCATAAAGAAAAGATTTGAACGCTATGTAACTGAAGTCTTGACAACATGTTAAATAGGGTCTATGTATAAATATAATTGATAGTGTTCTTCATATAGGATCTTCTTTGACATGTAAATTTTTATTAAGTGTTGATATGTATAAATTATGTGTGATCTAACTAGGTGGTGAGAAGATTGCTGATCAAGGGAAGGGAAAGGGTGCAATAGAAACTTATATAGCTTTCTTCACATTTCATGGTGAGTACACGAGGAACTTTTAAATAGGTACATAACAAACAAGACTTTTAACTTTAAAGTTTTATTTGTCAAATGATTTAGAAATGCTACAAAATGTTATAAGTTTCAAAGTGCATAATTAAAGTTTATAGTTTTTCAAAATGTCTATGATATGCTATTTATTATTGTTGAATTTTATCAAGTATTGAGTTAATAACTTAATTGCGTTTTGGTCACTTATTTATTATTTATTAAGTTAATTGAGTCTTGATTTTTACTCATTGACTTATTTGAAGTTTTATTAAGCATATGCTAAGCTTTTGAGCTATCGGTTTTAATTTGATTTGTTGGTTATGGAATGTTTATTTTTTGTGTCGGTAGTGAATGCATTCATAAGTTTAGTTCGGACTAGACCTTACCTGAAAGGGGGGGTCATGTAGAATCTAATGTGATGGCACCTCCCGTCCCATAGTAGAAGTATTAAGCATAACCTTATAAGGTGGGTGTGACCTATCCTATGAAGGGGAGATCAATACGCCAGCACAACCTTATAGGGTGGGTGTGTCCTATCCTATGAAAGCGAGACCGATACAGGGGCGTCCATATCATCGTTTTGACATTTGAAGTTTTGTATTTTTATTAAGTGTTTGAAGTTGGATGTTCGGTTTATGAAATTTCAAATTTGGTTTCAACTTTTACTGTTGCTTTATACTAATAAAAGATTTTGATTTACAAATTATCTCTAAGCTTGTTTGGGTCTAAAACCCATGTAACTCACAAGGCATTTATCTCTTACGTACTTCCTTTTTTTTCATATTAATGCTTTGTACCTAGGTGACTTGGCAATATAATCTAGAAGATTTTGTGAACTGGAATACTTTTGGATGTTGGGCGCTTAGTATTGTAATATCACATAACTACGACTTTTGATCCGATGAACTGTGAGCCCATTAATTTGTATTTTCGAAACACTTAACTTGTTAGTTTTTGTTGAACCACCTTTTGATAATCAAGGGTTAAGTTTTAATAATGCTTAAATTATGTATGTCAAAATGGTTTCAAAGTGTGGGGGTGTTACAATTTGGTATAAAAGCCATATTTTAAGTGAATTAGGTTGGAAAATCCATCCTAGGCTTAAATTGTGGAAGTAGGATACTAATATGCCTTAGAGATTTTATTAGCATGCTTAAGTTACATAGGATCATTAGGACCATGATAGTTACTTTGAACATAAGTATATTAGTACATAAGGAGATAACATGTTACCGCTTTAGAAGACTGCTTTCGTTATTAAATCGAATACTTGAATACTAAATGATATGTATATTTTATATCAAAATGGTGAGAATAAGGAGCAGTCGGGCACTGCAAATTGATGGACATCCCGCTAGTCAAACTTCCTCTCGAGGAAATGTGCCCGTTAATAACGAGGGCAATGCAGGAAATGATCCAAATCCACCACCATAACCTGTAACTCTAGAAGCCATGCAAACCTTGTCAATAATTTGGGTGTGTGCTTGACTGAGTATGTCTATGCATGAGACTATGATAGCTTGGTTATGCATGGATTCAGTTGTTTCTCATATTATTCATGTCCTTGTATGCTATTTTGGTCCCGTATGGCTTGAGTTCTAGTTGATTCCACACATCACACACCCTTGTGTGTGTTGATGTGTGTGAAGTATTGTGTTGCTTGATGTTTAATCAATTGAACAAGTGATATTCTGATTTCTGAGTTTTCTTTCAAGTCCATTCAGACCTTAAAAGGTCTTAATAAAGTTTTTATGGGTTTAGGGTAGAAAACCCTAATGTTATTTTATGTGGACTTTGTAAATCCACTTTTTTGTACCATCTTTATAAATTCATATAAAATCGTGGGTTTGTCTATTTGAGCCTTATGTACCATCTTTGTAAATTCATATAAAATTGGTGGGACCTTCAGAGTTGCTTTGTGGGTCTTTTCTGTTGTTGCTTCGAGATGAGTTCATCACTATGTTGTATTGAAGTTATAAATCCTTTACTGTAGCGGAATTCTAACAAGATCAAAGCACATAATATCCATGAACATTGTCCAGGATCATGCAGTTCATATCAGTTATAGCTACTTTAAATATAAACAGAATGTACATTAATGGATCTCCTTATTATGATTTCTGGTTGACAACACCTTGCATCGAATGAACATGATCCAAAGTAGAATCCATATGATGATTGACACCCAAAATCTCTAGAAAAACCAGACAGATCAGAACTTCTACTTAGGAAGGAGGCAGAAATCTCAAACCTTAGAGAGGGATGAGATTTCGCCAAAGGGAGGGAGATGGAGGAGTTTTGGCGGCTCCTTGTATAGAATGGGATGCCTTAGGGTTTATCCCAAGGCCTCTATTTATATTGGAGGGCTCCTAGGGCTTCAAACTTAGGGAGCCTTTTGGCGGCCACACCCCTAGACTTGTTTCCATTGATTAAACATTTAATCAATTACAATCTAGTCCCTTAATTAATTACTATAAATTAATTCCAAATTAATTTACCAATTAATTTACTGATTTAGTTTCTAATTAATTTATTTCTCAATAAATTAATAGACTAATCATTCCCTTTTAATTTTTCTGACTCTGTTTTTTTTTTTTCTGGGTCATGAGGGCAACCCAAAAGGACCATGCTATTATTAGAAATATTACCACTTGTTGATGACCTTGGATACTAATTCCAACAATCTTCCACTTTGGACAAGTTGTCAACTATGTGTGGCCTCAATTTTATCTAATAATCAGCAGAGAGTATGTCATCCATTGCAACCGCTGAACTCTAATCAAATATAAGAGACAACCCTTAGATAAGTGATCAATTATTTCTTTGTTCTACAAGATATCGTATGAACCTAGTATATGGATAAGGTCAATTCCCAAAAGTTCAAAATTCTGTTTCCCGATAGAGATTTATGATGACTTTGTCAGACTACTGATTGAACACATCAATCTAGTATGGGTTTTGCCAAACACTTAATTTCAACATCAAATCATTAAGGGCCCACAAATATACCTTCTCATTGTCAGGACAGAAGGAACATATAAAATCTGACTACATAGTCTCTGCCTATTTCATCATGTCATACATGGACATACCCTTTATAACTACCAGTTACGAATAGCGTTTGAGCAGACCAGTGCATAACAAAATCGTAGCGCAAATCTTCATGCATCTCGGTTTGAAGAATAAATGATATTATAATCTTAGAATTACTTGTGACTTAATCCATGAAGTAATCTCTAAGTACGGATTGTTCCAATGCTTGAATCCCTATCAAGTACTCATGAGTGTTAGTCGCAATCTCCATGCTATGTCTAATCAGTATAGACAATCTACTAACACTCCATGACAGTCTTAAATCACTACTTGCTTCCAAGATTACGACTGACTATGGAAGTTTGAGTAAATTAATACTCGGGAAATGAGTTTTAAACATGCTAAAGCGAAACACAGTAATAAATTAATGTAAATGGTAGCAGTCCAGCTCATTATCAAGTCTCCACATGATAATCACCAAATCAGATGTAACACCCAGTTTCTTATCTCCAAATTACACCAATAAATACTCAAATAACCACAATGGTTTATGGTGCAATCAAAGTTAAGCAATAGAAGCACAAACATTTATCAAAAGAACAAGTATTTATACAAACATGTCCCAAAAATTGGGTTACAAAAGACCATTTTTACAAAACTATACATAAGTTTCAAAAGAGCGTGTTATAGATCACAAAACCCAAAAGTCTAGTCCCAAAGTCAAGTCAATCTATCCCTCCGCAACTTTCTTTCCCCTGTCACCTATAACACATTCATCACAAAGAATTTATATAAGCTATTTAAGCTCAGTGAGAAAATAGTTAAAACTTAGTAATCATTCCATCATTTTTCCACAACTAGTATAACATTAAATGATTAATCTTAAACTCTTTGACTATCTCAGTCATTTAGTGTGCTCATTCACACCAAATACTCATTTATAACAAGGAATTCTCAACCTTGTATAACTCATACTAATTGGTTATCTCAACCAATTAGAATTTACAATTAATCCAATTATAACATTATCTACTCATAAATAATGAATTAGAATTACTCACCTGATGTCTGTTCAGCTCGTGGTCCACCCGTGCCTTGTGTGTCTCCTTCGCTCCTATGTGTATCCACTGTAAAAATGACATCATATATCATATCTCAAACATTCTCAGACATTTCAATAATATCTAACTCAAAGGATCAGGAAATCAATAGATAACAACGATCACAATTAATGGTTAACATATGTTATCAAACCGAAACCTCAATTTTCACGGTTTTACTTATCCAACCGTCCAAAGTTCACAATAATCGTAATAAAGACTCAATACAACATATATTAACAACCTACTAACATCACATAAGATGAATCATAACCAAAAATTCAGATTTGGATATCTAGGGTTTGAAACCCTAAAACTCGAAATCACTAACCTCATGAATTAAGAAATCGAGAACTTGTTTCGAGTGTTAAACCCGACTTCCTCAAGATTTTCTACACAAAACCCTTGATCAAAATGACCTAATTTCGTACCTTTGGCTCTGAAAATCTCTAAGTAAGGTTTTTGGTTCGAAATGAAGAAAATGAGGTTTGCTGTCAAATAAAACCCCATTGAGCAAGATAGCGCCGCTATTGGCTAAAAATAGCGTCGCTATCTTACGCAACCCGCGTGATTCAGTTTAAATTTCCACTTGACCCGCGCACAAGTTGAAAGGCTCTCGGGTTGCTACAGTACATTTCACGCGACCCGCATGGATTTCCTATTGCTACTCGCGCGACCCGCGTTGGTACAATTGTTCACTTGGTTTTTCGATCGTAACTTTCTCGTCTTTAATCCGTTTTTAACAATCCTTATATGCTTAGAAAGCTAAGGAAAAGTTCTACAACTTCATTAGGCTAATTATAACTTTAGATTACCATATATCTAAATATTTAACAACTAACACTAATTACTTACTCGTATAATTGTCTCGATTAGGAAAACGGGTCTCACATCAGATACAATTTATCTAATGTTTTATGTTTCAAATTATCAAAATAATAACTAAAACTCTTAAGTCATATTGCTCATAAACTTAACGCCTCTGGACCCTAGTATGACCTTCATGCTTGGTCCGCGTCAATGTCTTCGTGAAACGATCAGCCGAATACTCTTCCCCTGATACCCTATTCACTATGATGCCTCAACTCGGTTTCTAAACACAACAACAATCCATGAGTATATGCTCCATGGTCATTGGGTTCCTCAGTCAAGGTGACTGCACCCTCGATAAAAAATTTTCAAGGAGCTCATTGATGTTGAGGACAACATCAGTATTACCAATGAAATCCTTCAATCATGTAGTCTCCTTTAAAACATCACTAGTTGTTGTATACTCGGACTTGGATTGATTTAAACTTGGAACTTTTCCAAGTTATTACTTCTTTATTTATCAGGAACACCTATCCTGATAGTGAACAAGAGTTATCTCTGGCATCATTATGACCAGTTACTCTTAGTTTTTTCCTTTTCCTCCATAAACCTGTTGGAAATAGTGTCCAAGGTCATTAACTTATGGTGGTATTTCTAATAATAGCAGGGTCCTTTTGGGTTTCCCTCATGAGTCATGCCCTAGTAAAAACAAACAGTAGCAGAAAAATAGAGAAATGCTTAGTTTATTAATTTATTAGGAAATAAATTAATTAGAAAATGAATAAGAAATTAACTTATAAACTAATTTGGAATTAATTTATAGAAATTAATTAGAAGGACTGGATTGTAATTAATTAATAGAAACAAGTCCAGGGGATGCGGCCGCCAGAAAGCTCCTTAAGTTTGGAACCCTAAGAGTCTTCTAGTATAAATAGAGGCCTTGGGGTCAAACCCTAAGGCATCCCAATACCCTAAGTGAGCCGCCAACCTCCCTTCTCCCTTACCACTCCCTTTTGTCGAAATCCATAACCCTTTCCAAGGGTCTTTTATCGAAATCTTCAAGCTAGAAGGGTTTCTGTATGCTTGTTCTTCTAGTGTTCTTGGGTGTGAATCATTAGAGGGATTCTGGTTTGGATCCTTACATCCAAACAAAGGTATGAATTCATATTCATCTCATTGTTGATGCAATTTCTTAGAACATATGATCCTGATTATGAACATGATATGATTTTGTTTAGTTAATCTGCTTATTTTATGAGATTTAATCTGTTTTTGTCTTCCGCTGCATGATTAATCTGTTAATCTGTTAAAATCCCAACAGTGGCATCAGAGCCTCTGTTCTTAGGTTGCATGCTCATTAGATCACAAATTGAATTATGAATTGTTTTGCCTGCTTAAATTTTGAAAAACATAGGTATTATGCTAGATCAAATCTTGAAAATTTCATGTTATGAATTTTGTCGGATTTGTGTTCCTGAATACCCGACGGTCGAGAATTTAGAAGGGTTTAGGAGCCTCCATAGGTGTTGGCGGCTAGGGTTTACAAACCCTAGCTTGCCTTGCAAGTTTTCTAACTTGCATCGTTACCTTAATTGCCTTATTTCCAATATTGCCTTCCTTTTAATTTAAGTTAATTCAATTAATTATTAAAATGGTTTTAATATAATTAATAGTGAATAAATAAATTTTAAATTGTTTAAGATTTACCACCCTTATATATTTTAGAACAATATGTATATATATATATATATATATATATATATATATATATATATATATATATATATATATATATATATATATATATATATATATATATATATATATATATATATATATATATATATATATATATATATTATAAAACTTAAATTAAAACAAAAACATTGGTCAAACCATGACTAGGCTCACCCACTTTAAATGTGTTTGAAGGTTTGAGGGAGGATTCTTATGAATTCTAATGAGGTTGGTTTTTAAATGAAATTTATGTTGGATTAGGTGTCTAAGCCATGACTTATAATTGTGTTTACCTTATTAATTGAAACATAAGTCCATTTGGGTTGCCCTTATAGCTGGAGGTTAGGATAGAGTTTAGTAGAGTAAAAGGTTGATTTATTAATTGTTTAATAAATCAATAGAATTAATTAAATGGTTTATTAATATATTTAAGTGTTAATATATTAATTAGAAACTATAATAATTAATGGTGTAGGCACCATAAATCTCGAAACCCTAATTAGGGTTTAGAGGAAGCCTTGCCCAATTGGTAAAAGGCTTACCAAAGATGGGCTCTAGGGTTTCAAGCTGTACCACCTGAGATCTACAAATAGGGATCCCCTGGGAACCCGAATCCTGCGCCAACTCTCAATAAGATTACTCTGCTAGACTGTCTTCTCCATTGCTTTGGGTGTGACTCCATTTAAGGCAGGACACTTGTGCTGCTAAGCTTCTGGATCAAGAATCAAAGGTTAGTTCTATTTTATACTTTAGAAATTATTGTTGGCCTTTAGGTTTTAGTTTATAATCTTCATAGAAGAAAACATAGATCTTTTAGGGTTGCATGTGAACCATAAGTATTTTATTTGTTCATTGATTGCATAGAAACCCATCAGTGGTATCAGAGCTATGACTTGTTTTCTTGTGAATTTGATGTAATTTGTTTGCTTGTTGTTTGGGTGTTTTGCGAAAATTGACCCTCCATGAGGCCAAACACGAAATTAGTGGCTAGGGTTTTGAAAACCCTAGCCCCCTCCCTTCCCTTTTTTGATTTCTACTTGCCATGCTTAGTTGGTTGTTATTTTTGGTAAATATTGGATAATTAAATAACTGGAACCCCTTTCCTATGCATGCTAGATTTTGAAATTAAAGGGAAAGGTTAGGAAATTAATTTGATTAATTTTTTTGATTCATATACTTGATTTAATTAGTTTAATTAAATTGTTTAATTAAAAGACAAATTAAATCACTTAAAGAATTAATTAAATTTTCGAAAAATAGAAATAAATTTGCGAAAATTCTTAGAAAATTAATTCTAAAATATTTTAATAAGATTAAAATATATCTTATATACTTATGATTAAAAGTTTATATATATATATATATATATATATATATATATATATATATATATATATATATATATATATATATATATATATATATATATATATATATATATATATATATATATATATATATATATATATATATATATATATATATATATAAGATTAAATGGTTAGTCTTACCGTTAGTAGGCCTCATTCACAAAACTGTCCTATAAAGAGGGTATAAGGCGACTGCCTATAAAATGGTAGTCTAATGGGTGTCCACTCTCACCCACCGCTCTCCTGGTCAGTCGAGTGTCGTTAGCCGAACGGGTTTGATAGAACCGCTAAGCCTTTTAAAAGTATAATGTTGTAATTGAAAGTACTAGAACTTTAAACAAAATCCCAATCTAGATACTTTAGGTTAAAATGTGATTTGGTGCTAATCCATGGAATTGCACATTGCACTTTGTGGAACGTTGGTGGAGCGTGTGTGGTTAACCGGCACGCCAACTGGGGTCCGCAAAGAGTCGCAATGGGTTTCTCGATTTTGCCATTATTGACAAAGCGTGTGTGGTTAACCGGCACGTCAATTAGAGATGGTAATTGACTTCGAGAGTACCGAGCTAATTCGCATGGTTATTTACACCCGGTTTGTGATCCTCGGCATCCCAGTCACAAACAGTGGGGCACATCCGAGACTAAACATGCCATTGAATAGTTTAATGTGTCTCAACAGATCTAGGAATTTCATATGATGAAATTGATAAGTGCATTATCTACCTTAATGACCATTATGTTGTGATTACGGCATCCCTCTTCACATCATAGTTGAGGTATTTTGGGTCCTAGCCTTAATAAATAATAAATTGGGTAATTATTTAAAAAGATTAAATAAAACTAATAAATTCTGTTTATTATAGATGTCTGAATCAAGTGTCTATTCTCCTCCCTCTCCTCCCTCACTCATTTCTGAGAGCATCAGAATGCACCTGCCCAATATGGAAAGGCTAACTGGCCTTAACTGTAAGGAATGACTTTGCAATTTGAGAATGGTTCTCGTCATTGCTGGCAAGCTTCATTTCACCGAGTATCCGATCCCGGTTCCACCAAAACAAGTCATCATAAAGAGTTCTTATGATGAGCATAACTTCTTAGTTGATGAATCCGAAAAGATTCGTGACCACATGCTATTGACCATTGACCCCGAATTCCGCAAGGATTTTGAATCCTTGGGGCTATATGAGTTAATGCAATCGGTTGAGGAAAAGTTCCAAAAATCGGCTGAAGAGGAACGAGCTAGGATCTTCAAAAGAATTACAGACTGCAAGCTAAAAGAAGGAAGTAGCATCGATTCGAATGTTCTTCAGATTGGAGCATACATAGGCGAATTGTACAAACTTGGTTATTCCATGAGTCAGGAAATGAGTGTTAACATCCTACTCGCTTCGCTGACTAGTAAGTATGATCTGTTCATTCAGACGTATAGAAAGGAAGACCTGAAAAAGACCTTTATGGAAATGCGTCCACTGTTGACTTTATACGAGTCACTCTTGGATAGGCATAGCTCCAATGGTTCAGCTACTTCCGGATTAAGTCCAGTGAAAAGATGCAGCAAGAAACGATCCAGATTGTCTGGACGTGTCTTAAACTGGGAATCCACAGAATCGGATACAGTCGTGGAAAGATTGGAAGACGCTCCAAGGTCAAAATCTTTTGAAAGGTCAGGTATATCTAAAAACCTCAAAACTCCTGTTCCATAATTCCTTGATACATAATGTGATAGTCACATTTTGGTTTGTATGCAGGGAATCAGTAGGGTACGGGACTTTGGCGCATAGTTACATCGCAGCGGTCGTCATGCGGTCAAAAATAAGAAAATAAACCTCACTCTCACTTAGCACAGTGGAAGTCAGGGTCGATCCACTGGAGTTACGTGGTCGAGACAGGTGACAGATTACCAACTGCAGTGTCACGCTACAGTCATAGGACCTAATTCCTAACTTTTGACAACTAAACCCTAAAGAGCATAAAATCCAATAATCTAAACAATCATGAACTAAACTATCAACCAAATCGATAACTAACCCTAATTGGACACTGAAATCAGAAATGGAATTCAGTACAATCAAGGTCAAATCAACATCAAACACAATCTAAACATCAAACTTTCATTCACAAGCATAAACACCGAAAATAAAGCAAATAACATAAACCAAATCAAATATGAACTAAGCTAAACTAAACCAAGTTTACTTACTGATTCTAGAAGTAAATTCCAGAGAGATCAAAAGCAATTACAATCCCAAAACATCCACACAAGCATTCAACATTAACAATACCGAAAAAGTGCAATATACTTGAACCGAATGATTACTTTGATAAACCAAAAACCAAATCAGATCCAAAGGTTTAAAAAGAGTAAACAACTATCTAAAATCAGTACCAAAGACTTAATGCCACTGGTTGTCACTCCCAAGGACATTAGCCAACTATCACTAATTATTTACTAAGTGAAAATTAAAACTAAAAACATAAAATTACCAAATGATGGTTTCAGAAGCTAAATCTCGGAGTCAAAGAGCCTTGGGGTCGATTTTACACCAGGTCTTTGCTAGTTTTTTCGACCTAAAAGCCTCTATTTATAGTTGCAAAAATCTCGAGACCGCGTCGCGTGTTAATGAATCCTGCGTCACGCGTGCTGGCTTATCCCCGTTTCTTCGACATTTGAATGTTTTCCACCGCCTCATAACCGCGTCGCGCCTTGATGATTTCCGCGGCGCGCGTACGTATTTTCCTGATTTTGCCTTGATCTTCAAACTACTTCCAAATTGCACGCTTTTAGTCCCTGTTTTCATTATTTCTTTCCAAACAAGTGTTGGCACGAAAAGTGAGAATACCACGATGTATATGATATAATTTCACTAACAATAGGGTCAACAACGACTAAAATATGTGATATTACTAGGCGTTGCCAAACACCCCACACTTGTGCCTTGCTTGTCCCCAAGCAAGAGAGTTTTTAATAGATTTTAACTAAGATTCAAACAGTTTTTGACTGTGTTCAGTTTCAAAGCTTATTGCCTTATGAGTTAGAGTGGAATAGTTCGTGAAAACATAATCGGAATGTTCTTTGGAATTCATGGCTTTCTAGAGAACCCTTGATTACAAATTTTCTGTCCACAATGAAGTGTAGGTACTCATTCAGATTCTAAAGGCCATTAAAGAATTGTCCATGACTTTCAATGTTCTCCGTGTAGCGAGCTTTCAGAAATACCATCCCAGACCAGACGATCTTAGGTGGAAAGGTGCATAAGGCCCACCCATTTTAGACTTACCGGCTCGAACATCAAACGCCACAGATTGACAGTTTCTTCCTAAATTCCAATCCTAAAACAGTCCAATCTTCTAAACTCATAAAACTCAACTTAGTTGACTCAACTTATAGCATGATCACAACTACATAGTATCTCTCGAAAAATACCAGTGCTATAAACAATCACAAACTATTCATTTCAAAATTATAATCTAATAAAAATTTTGAAAAAGTTGCTAAAATTTTGAAAATCGGTCATTTCCCGCAAAAATTTCAAAAAACTACTATTTCGACCGTCCACACCCCACATTTCAAATCGTACAACGTCCCCGTTGTACAAAAATTATTTAGAACAAGGGAGAAAGAGTTACCCCTATGGACGGTAGATCGCTTGGTTGGTACTCGGTATCACAGGTACAAAATACGAACAAAAAGGTCATCGATTTCGTGTTTTGGAGTTGTAGCGCAACAGTGAACACGCCGGTAGTCAAAGCAAGTGGAGGGGGCACAGTGACCCCACACTTGCTTGAAACAACTCCTCCAATTTTTGGTAACTCATGCAAGACTCAACAAAAACATCAAATGTAAACAAAATAAAATAACGGGAAACAAAAACAACAAATGTACAACAAATTAACTTTTATGTGTTGCGGATAGCCGCGGCGCGTGATTGAAGTGCGCGCGTCGCGGTAATTACGAGAGTTGAAACTACCGTCAAATGAGAAATGACCGCGTCACGCCTTATGAGGGTGCCTAGGCGCGGTAATTTCAGCAGATTCGCCCAATTTCAAACAATCACACTAAGCATTCAACACAAAATCAACTAAGTTTTATTACTACCTAATGCCACCAAAGGGCTTATTTTTAAACTGAAAACAAATTTTCCTAGAATTATCAATGAACTATTCCTGATCCTAAAAAAATGCAAGAACAAATGTATCAACAAAATTCAGCAATAATTACAATTAATCTCCTTTTAGTCATGGGTTGTATCATCATATTCTCCTTCTTCTTCCGGATCCGTTTCTTCCATAGGTTCTTCCTCCTCCTCCCCTCTGAGTGGCGGCTGAGGTCTCGGTAAGGCACAATTGTTCTTTTCAAGAAGTGCAACAACACAATCCGCTAACCAAAGAAGTTGTGTCTGTGTGTCCTCCGATCTCTTGTCCACCTCATGCATTACAAAAGATTGGACCTGATGCTCTCGCATGTGTGATTCCATGCTCTTCTGGAGTGCTTTAACTTCGTCCGCGAGGAATCGGGACTCCATGGTAGCTGGTGATAGACCACAGGGCAGACTGGTGACTGACATCAACCTCTTTCTGGATGCAGACGGTTCAGACCGGAGCACAGGGAAGGGCATGCGATCGACAGACGTGAGTCCATCGTCCACATAGATAACCTCCCGTGAGGTAGTCACAGGCGGGAAAAATGGGTTTGGAGGTATAACCTCCAATCCATCAGTCGTATGTGCAGATAGTAACCCATACGAGTCCGCCAATCGTGTGATGAAGTGCCCCCTCCCAATGCGGTATATTTCATAGGCGCATCGGTTATTTGTTAGAAGTAATCGGCAACAAAATACGGGATGTTACAAGTCTCCAAAATCCTCGTTGCTGCCCACATTAAATGCAGCTCTCGGGGCAACACTTTCTCCTCATCTGCGCGAGGCCACAACATGGTTGTTATGAGCCGGTGTAGCATGCGATGTGCTGGCAGATGCATGTAACACTCCCGGACCGTATTTTCATGATACCGGGTGGAAGATATCGTGCTCCAATACTCAGCCTGTGAGAAAGAATCACCCATGGTACGGCTAGCTCGTCTGTGAAACGTCCCAAACACCTGTGTCTACAAATCCTCTTTTGTATATAACCCAATGCGGTACCCGAATTCCCGTAAGGTACAACTACGATCATGATTTCCCAGAAGAAATGGAACCATCTCCAAAGCATCCATACTAGTCTGTTTGTGATCAAAATGATAACTGGCAAGGAATTGTAGGAGGACCTCGCGGTATACGGGTTCGATCAGATACATTGCGTTTTCAAGTGCCCTGCAGGTGTAACTTAGCTCCCCTGCTTCATAGCCTCCCTGGACTAGCCAGTCCTTTAGATGATCCAGTATCCCTGATTCCCTGGTCAACTCCCAGTTGACCGTGCGGGATGGCAGTATACGCTTATGTTGACACACGCCCCGGCGATTACGAAAGCTAGCCACACGTACCCTATCAGTTTGTGTAGTCAAAGAATTCCAATCAATTGATTCGGAACTGCCGGATGAAGACATACTGCCTGCATAATGCATGAATTTCGATAATTAATGCACTGTCCAGCGTTCGACGTGGCACGCGTAAGACATACCACGACGCGTTATATGAACATTCGTATCCCGCGTCGTGGTCTGTAACAGCCCGTGGCGCGGCGAATGAGTTCAACCAAAAAATCGCAGATTATGTCCATTCCAAACCATATAACCTAATTCTAAACAGTAGGTTTTGCGGAGTACAGCTGTTTAAACCTAATTTTACTATCAATTTTATCAGATAATTACGACATTACGAATTACAGAGGCATTTAGTCAAAGTTCAAGACTCTAAAGAAAAGAGAAGAAAAGAAGGTACTTACTTGATTTGCTGAGAAAAAAACAACGATGCAGATGAGCTGATTGCACTAAAAGATTTGTCACGGTAAAGAATGCAACGAATTAATCAATTTGGATTATATACAGGTGTGGAGATTTTGGAATGGAGTTCAAACTCTGTTTTTGGTGATTATCTCTAAATTCAAATTAAGATAAGACTGCGGCGCGGGAAGCTTCTATCCGCGTCGCGTATAAAAATCTGATTTTAATTATAATCACGAAAACTAAACACGCGTGGCGCGGATCCTAGGATCCCGCGTCGCGGTGTTGCAAAATTACCAAAATGACCCCACACTTGCTCTTTTCTTACCATGACCAATTGGGTGTAATTATTACTTATTGAACAATGCAAATATACATGATGATCGGGTTGCCTCCCGACAAGCGCTAAATTTAACGTCTTCAGCCGGACATGCACTTACCTGACTTATGACGTGTACACAGGACTGTCAGTCACGAATTCCACTGTTTCCACTTCCAATTTCTGAAACATGCCCGCAATGACATAGGGTTTGAGCCTGTGTCCATTGACTTTGAACGGTTGCCCGCCTTTGAAATCTCGAATCTCTATTGCACCATAATCTGTGACACTAACCACTTCGTAGGGACCATTCCACTTACTCCTCAGTTTCCCGGGAAACATCATCAACCGCGAGTTGTACAACCACACTTTTTGTCCAACTTCAAAAGTTTTCAGCCTCAGCTTAGCGTCGTGATACCGCTTCATTTTCGACTTGTATGTAGCCGCATTCTCGTATGCTTTGTCTCGTAGCTCCTCCAACTCGGATAGCTGTAATTTCCGTTCTTTTCCAGCTTCAGTGTAGTCCATATTCACTTGCTTGATTTCCCATGAGACTCGGTTGGCGAGTTCCACAGGCAAGTGACAGCCTTTTCCGTAGATGAACCGATACAGAGTGGTTCCGATCGGTGTCTTATAAGCAGTTCGATATGCCCACAACGCATCATCTAACCTTAATGACCAATCTTTCCTGTCAGTTTTGACAGTCTTTTGAAGAATTTCTTTTTTCTGCCTATTGGACACTTCCACTTGGCCGCTCGTCTGAGGATGATAAGGTGTTGCAATCCGATGATTCACCCCATAATGCTTTAGCAGCCTTCCAAATTTAAAATTCTTAAAATGTGACCCTCCGTCACTTATGATCACACGTGGAACTCCATGCCTGGTGAAAATGTTTTTCTTGACGAATTTACACACCACATGATGGTCATTCGTGCGGGTTGCCTCTGCCTCGATCCATTTAGACACATAATCCACTACTACCAGAATGTAAACATAACCATGTGACGTGGGAAATGGACCCATAAAGTCAATTCCCCAAACATCAAAAATGTCCACTACCAAAATTGGGTTTAAGGGCATTTGATCCCTTTTCGATATGTTTCCCAGCTGTTGGCAGTTGAGGCATTCCTTAGCAGTTTTATGTGCGTCTCTGAAGATGGTTGGCCAGTACAATCCAGATTCTAGAACCTTATATCCTGTTTTCTTACCGCTGAAATGCCCTCCACATGCTGATGCATGACAATGTCTTAATACCTCCTCGATTTCGCCATCAGGCACACATCGACGAATTATTTGATCCTCACCTACCTTGAAAAGGTCAGGGTCATCGCAAATACTTTACGTATGTGCGGAACTGCTTTTGCCTTTGTTTAGTCCAATGTTTTGGTATTGCTCCCGTGGCCAAAAAATTCACGTAATTTGCATACCATGGGGCTCCAGTAAGTTCCAGCAGCTGCTCATCTAGGAATGAATCCTTTATTCCTGCTTCCAATCCTTCTGCTGGCAGTCGAGAAAGATGATCTGCTACTACATTCTCTGCTCCCTTCTTGTCCTTGATTTCCACATCGAATTCTTGCAACAGAAGTATCCATCTGATCAATCTTGGTTTAGACTCCTTTTTCGCCAGCAGGTGTCAAACAGCACTGTGGTCAGTGTACACCACCACCTTTGATCGCCAAATGTAGGACCTGAACTTGTCCAATGCAAATACTACAGCAAGTAACTCTTTTTCGGTGGTTGTGTAATTTAATTGAGCCTCGGAAAAAGTTTTACTAGCATAGCATATGACTACTGGTTTCCTATCAATCTTCTGACCTAATACTGCACTAGCAGCATAATCACTAGCATCACACATAATTTCAAAAGGTTGGGTCCAATCTGGAGGTTTTAGAATGGGGGCCTCGACCAATTTATTTTTTAAAATGTTAAACGCTTTTACACATTCTTCATCAAAAATAAATGGTGCGTCTTTCAACAAAAGGCCACAAAGAGGTTTAGAGATGGTACTAAAATCCTTAATAAATCTACGGTAAAAACCAGCATGACCTAGGAAAGATCTCACCCCTTTCACGGATGTCGGGGGTGGCAATGTGGAAATAACCTTAACCTTAGCACGATCTACCTCAAATCCTCTCTCAGAGACCACATGACCTAAAATTATTCCTTCTCTAACCATGAAATGGCTTTTCTCCCAAGAAAGCACCAGATTAGACTCAACACATCTTTGCAACACCTTTTCCAATTGATTCAAGCAGGCTTCAAATGTTGATCCAAAAATCAAGAAATCGTCCATGAAGATTTCCAAAGCGTCACCAATCATGTCGGAGAATATCGCCATCATACACCGTTTAAATGTAGCGGGAGCATTGCACAACCCAAATGGCATTCTGCGAAATGCAAAAGTACCATATGGACATGTGAATGTGGTCTTTGCTTGATCCTCCGGGTGAATGGCAATCTGATTATACCCAGAATAGCCGTCCAAGAAACAATAATACTTTTGTCCAGCTAACTTTTCCACAATCTGATCGATGAATGGTAATGGAAAATGGTCCTTAGATGTAGCGGCATTGAGTTTCCGGTAGTCGATACATACTCTCCATCCAGTCACGGGTCTTGTGGAAACCTTGTCACCATCTTTAGTATCCACAACAGTTATTCCATATTTCTTCGACACTGTCTGTGTCGGGCTGACCCATTCACTATCAGAGATCGGATATATGATCCCAGCATCCAGCCACTTTAGAACTTCCTTTTTCACAACTTCCTTCAGATTTGGATTCAATATTCTCTGTGTGTCTCTGGCAGGTTTAGCTCCTTCTTTTGTGATGATTCGATGCATACATGTGGTTGAGCTAATTCCTTTTAAATCTGCGATTGCCCAACCAATAGCCTCTTTGTGCTTGGACAATATCTTGAGTAATTCCTTTTCTTGTCCCTCTGTTAAGTTTGCTGCTAAAATCACTGGCAAAGTATCATTTTCTCCCAGAAAGGCATACTTTAAATGAGCTGGTAATGGTTTCAATTCTAACTTCGGTGGTTCCTGCAATGATGGTTTTAACGTCTTGGGAATCTCTATAGGCAACTTCTCTATGTCCGCGCATTCCTCATACTTCGTGCCTCTGTCCCTATCTGCTGCTTCTTCTTGCTTTTCCTGCTCAACCTCTCCTTCTTCTTGAGTCTCCATCACCTCTTGCTGTAACACTTCTGGCGTATACTGTTGTACTAACTCATCTATGATGTCCACCTGGTAGCATTCTTCATCCTCCATGGTATTACCTTTGGCGTTAAAAATGTTGATCTTAGTTTGCCGATGCCCAACGGAAATCCCCATCTCCCCCGTACGACAGTCGATGTTTGCATTAGCCATGGCCAAGAAGGGTCGCCCTAAGATGATTGTCGGTTGTTCTCCATTGGCCGCCTGACGAGTATCCAAAACCAAGAAATCTGCTGGGTAGTAAAAATCTCTCACCTTAATGATAATATCTGACAACATTCCCCTAGGAATCTTTGTAGACTTATCAGCAAGCTGAAGAATTACATTTGTAGATCTTAGAGTACTGAAGTCATACTTGTCAAAAAGTTGTCCCGGTAAAATGTTCACACTCGCACCTAAATCTAACAAACCTCTCTTAATGTGCACATCACCTAAGTCAACAGAGATGAGAGGAACCCCAGGATCCTTCATCTTGGGAGGCAATGCATCCATTAAAATAGAACTTACATTCACAGGTAAACTAATCATTTTAGGCAAATGGGATAAAATATGCTTTTTGTGAATACACATATCCTTGAGAAATTTTGCATAAGCAGGGACTTCCTTGATAAGTTTAACTAATGGAATGTTAACCTTGATTTGACTGAACAATTCCCACATATCTTCTGCCTGCGGTCCCTTCTTCCCATATGGTCTTTTCTCTGGCTTTTCCAAAGCCGTAGGGAAAGGAACTGTCCCACTCGTTTCCCCCTTCTCCCATGTACTTGTTTGTTTCTTCTGCTTTGCTTGCTCTTCCTTCCTCTTTTTCTTTTCCTTTTACAGCTCTTCTTTTTCATCAAAAATTATTTCTACATCACTGTCCTCTTCTGTTGGTGGAGTTGTAACCTTGTTATCCACTTTCTTTCCACTCCTGAGCGTGATGACCTTATTCACTTGTACTTTCGCTGGTTGTGCCTTCTCTTGTGCTCTATCTTCCTCCATCTTAATGATCAACTCCCCTATACTCAGAATTGCTTTTGAATTGGCATCCTCCACTTCCTGAAGTTTAACTAACATTCCAAAAATTTCCTGCATGCCAATGTTCATATTTCCTACTGAAGGCGTAGGTTGCATCTGCTGCTGCCTTACAGGTGGTTGTCTCACCTCTTGCTGCTGATTGTTTCGGAATGGTCGTGGTGCATTATGGAATTGACCATACCCATGCACTTGACTAATTTCCTCATGAGTCATCGAGCACTCATTATGACTATGTCCTATTTCACCACATGTATTAGATATAACTTTCCCATGCAATACATATGCTCCATTCTCTTGTTGAAACCTCGCGAGCATTTGATTAAACTTCTTAGTCACAACACTGAGCTCCTTCTGCATTTCTGTCTTCCACTTATTTTCTGCTTGAATGTTTGCTACGTAGACTGTATTGTCCTTCATGGATCCACTTACCTTAAATCCTAAGCTCAACTGCTCTAAGAATTTCTAAGCATCCTCTGGCTCTTGCCACATAAATGTCCCAGTTGATGAGGCATTTATCATTGCTTGATGTGTCTCAGTTACTCCTTCAAAGAACAACTTCACTAACTGCCATCTAGGAACCTCGTGGTGCGGACATGAACACGGTAACTCCTTTAATATATCAAATGCTTCGTGGAAAGCCTCTCCAGGCTTCTGCTGAAAGTTTTGAATTGCGCATCTAACTTCAGTGGTTTTACTAACTGGATAGAATTCTTGTAGAAACTTTGTCTTATGTTGGTCCCAACTAGTGATACTATTAGGTGGAAGAGATGTGAACCAATATTTGGCCTTATCCTTTAATGTGAAAGGAAATAATCTTAACCTAAAAGTATCCCTATTGGTGTGTCTAGGAGTATTAGCATTTGCGATAGCTATGAACTCATACAAGTGATTGTATGGATCATCAGTCTTATAACCTCTAAATTGAGTTACTATTCCTATCAACTGGGGCCTAATTTCTACTTGAGATTCTATATCATCAGGAATGTAAATGGGCGACGAGTCATCGTACTCCCGTGGCTGGAAGTGCGATGTAACCAATTGCCTCCTCGGTTGTGCAAAATACAAGGGTTGAGCAGGATTACCGTAAAAGTGATGATCATTATATCTCTGCTGACCTTGTAGTGGTTGATGCTATTGTGCTCTTCTTGGAGGTCCCCGACCTCGGTTCCATGGTTGCTGTGGTGCTGGTGGAACTCATCCTTCATCTTCTTCATCATATCTCTCCTCAGCTTCTTGATACTGGTACTGCTGCTGAGGTTGTTGCTGGTATTGTTGTTGCGGTGGTATAGGTTGGAATGTGATTTGAGGTTTGAAAAGTACTGGTGCTAGTTGAGAAATGGGTTGAGAAATAGGTGTCTGCTGTCTGGATACTGGGGTGCCATCGCGGGTCGGTGCTCCCAAGACATGGCAGATGTAAATGGGTTTGTGGATTGAGGTTGGGATAAAGGTTGAAATGGTGGAATCGACGGCGGAGTGCATGAAGGTATAGGTGCAGGGGATGAAGCTGCACCACCGGTAGGACTCGTGCTCCCAATGTGAAATTCTAAAATCGGGGGAATGAATGACATCCCCGTTGCCTCACCCGAGGGTTCCTGGGCAACACTCACTATACTACTACTGACATTACTAAAACTCATTGTATTTAAACGCCTACGTACACAAATCTTGCGCGCAGTTCGCTCAATCTCTGAGTCAAAATGCAAAGGGGATAATTGCTCACCCCTACGGGTATGCACGCACAAATGCAACACGCCCAAAAAATAAAAATCAAAAATCAAAATTACTAACCAATAAAAAAGAAACTAAACTAACAAGTCCTACAAATCACCTAATCTCAAGCTCACAACTCCCCGGCAACGGCGCCAAAATTTGACATCGCAGCGGTCGTCATGCGGTCAAAAATATGAAAATAAACCTCACTCTCACTTAGCACAGTGGAAGTCAGGGTCGATCCATAGGAGTTACGTGGTCGAGACACGTGACAGATTACCAACTTCAGTGTCACGCTACAGTCAAATGACCTAATTCCTAACTTTTGACAACTAAACCCTAAAGAGCATAAAATCCAATAATCCAAACAATCATGAACTAAACTATCAACCAAATCGATAACTAACCCTAATTGGTCACTAAAATCCGAAATGGAATTCAGTACAATCAAGGTCAAATCAACATCAAACACAATCTAAACATCCAACTTTCATTCACAAGCATAAACACCGAAAATAAAGCAAATAACATAAACCAAATCAAATATGAACTAAGCTAAACTAAACCAAGTTTACTTACTGATTCCATAAGTAAATTCCAGAGAGATCAAAAGCAATTACAATCCCAAAACATCCACACAAGCATTCAACATTAACAATACCGAAAAAGTGCAATATACTTGAACCGAATGATTACTTTGATAAACCAAAAACCAAATCAGATCCAAAGGTTTAAAAAGAGTAAACAACTATCTAAAATCAGTACCAAAGACTTAATGCCACTGGTTGTCACTCCCAAGGACATTAGCCAACTATCACTAATTATTTACTAAGTGAAAATTAAAACTAAAAACATAAAATTACCAAATGATGCTTTCAGAAGCTAAATCTCGGAGTCAAAGAGCCTTGGGGTCGATTTTACACCAGGTCTTTGCTAGTTTTTTCGACCTAAAAGCCTCTATTTATAGTTGCAAAAATCTTGAGACCGCACCGCGCGTTAATGAATCATGCGTCACGCGTGCTGGCTTATCCCCGTTTCTTCGGCATTTGAATGTTTTCTACCGCCTCATCACCGCGTCACGCCTTGATGATTTCCGCGGCGCGCGTACGTATTTTCCTGATTTTGCCTTGATCTTCAAACTACTTCCAAATTGCACGCTTTTAGTCCCTGTTTTCATTATTTCTTTCCAAACAAGTGCTGGCACGAAAAGTGAGAATACCACGATGTATATGATATAATTTCACTAAGAATAGGGCTCAACAACGACTAAAATATGTGATATTACTAGGCGTTGTCAGATAGGAGCACATTTGGATTGGGTTTCCAGCTCATGCAGTCTTGAAGTTTAGTTAGATATTGAAATCATGTTATTAGCTTATTAGATGCGTATGACATTGTATATCATATATTACATTGTTCAAGGATTTTTGTTTTAATAAAATTGTCGATTTTCTGTTTAACACCTATTGTTTGAAATTGTCCTTGAAATGTTATATGAATGTGTTGAATGCATGATTAGTAATAACTTGAATGATAATGCATCCAAAGTGTTTGGATTCAGGAATTGTGTCATTTATGATTGTTAATATAAATGTTTTAAGAATCAATTCAACCAAAGGTCCAGTTGGACAGGACTTTGGAATCATTTGACTTAGAGTCCCATGATGAATTGAGTTCTTAATGTGTTACGAAATGAATCAACCAAAGATCCAGTTAGACAGGACTTTGGAATCATTTGACTTAGAGTCAGATGATGATTAAATTCTTTATAAAGCACATGTGGCAAGAAATGAATCACCAAAAGATCCAGAGGATAGGATTTTGGAATCAGTTGACTCAGAGTCAACTGAAGATTGCAGGTCTTGAACGGAATTAACAAAGTCATAAGTTTACATAGATGTGTAAAAGGCGTTGAGATTAGGAGCAATGGACACATCAATTACTGTGTATTGCTCGAATCTTCAAATAGAACACAATTGTTTACACTTCGCAACATTTGTCAATCGTATGATGAATATGGCTTCACTTATCAGAATAAGCAATTGAATTGAAACCTTGAACAGTTCAAGGACTTCAAAGGAAGTGTAAGTCCCACAGAACCTGAGTGACAACATAAACTGAGAAAATGTTTCACAGTTCATTCTCTTACAAGAACATTAATAGCTATAATGTGTCTTAGGGAAGATGATAGAGCATTGGTCAAAACAGTTTGATCCTTAATGTATGAGATACATTGTCAATAAGTTTTCGATAAATTAAACACTAAACTAGTCAGACCATATAAACCATATTCCAACCGCATCTTAGACTAAGTATTTGCAGACACTGTCTAAAATGTAAAGCTGGGATTGTCCCACTTGTACATTGAAAGTCCAGGGTCATGTAGCGTTCGTCCGAACCTCATGACTAGCCTGAACCCGATCAGCATTGTCGTTTCACTGGCTATCCCACTGTACCTGGAAATAAAGAGCTCTTTTAGAAAGAACTCATGTTCTAAGGAAACAGTGGGAGTTGGGACAGTCCTGAATGAGTTCGGGATTAGCCAAGTGAGAGAACCTTTAGTCACCACTAGGCTTAGAGCAGAAATCAGATTTCTGTTTTAATACTGACATAATCTTCTCTTGACCAGTAGTATTGATCACTGTCATAAGTAGTTATGATCGGGGTGACATACCGAATAGTGGTAAAACACTATAGTTGGTACGGATTTATAATCCGACTACTTGGAAGCATTGGTGAGCCTGGTTGCTGCCAATTAAGAGAACCTTAGGACGAGATACAGTCTATGTGACAATTTGATTGATTTTACAACTGGTCTAAAAACTAGTGGGAGTAATTGAATCATCAAAAGAAACCAACATGGACAAATACGTACCTTCAGAACATCTGGTTGAGTGAGACGATACCCAGAGTCAAGTAATTGATTCCGGGAGAAGCACTCTCAATAGAAGATGAAATCCGAAAGGATACTGCATGGCACATTGTAAGTCGTTAGTGGAGCGCGTGTGGATCACAGGCACACTAATAGGGACTCACAAAGAGTGTCCCAGTACAAAGGTACATGGGCCCGAGATTACCCCACGAGCATCTCGCAAGAAAGGATATTCAGATTCTCAAAATATGCCAAAGGATTGGATTTTGAGAAAGGGCTAAAAGATTTCCATTAAGATGTTAGAAAGGTTTGGATTCTCAAAATGTGCCATAAGTTCTGGATTTTCTGAAGAGTCCATAACCGTGTCAAAGCCAGTGGGAGTATCACCGTCTCTATATGTGAGTTACATACTGTTTTTAGGAAACGTCTCTTCTCATTACAAAGTGTAATGACTTGGTGTTAAGAGACGGATCGCTATGAAAGACTTAATAGAGATAAGGCATACTCAGGTGGTTATAAAACGTCTATGAGATAGATCGAAACTCTGCCAAGATGATCTTGATGAGACTCAAGATGCATAGCTCAAGAAAGGAGTTTCCCATCGTTGCAAAGTGTAATGATTTGGCATGAGATATAAAGAAGGTGCAACATACTCTCATAATCCATAGACATCTATCAGATAGATGTTATTATCAGTATAGACCTAGCCATAGTAAGCATGATCTTGGTAAGATTCAAGATGCATGAGAAAGAGTCTCCGAAAGGAAACAGTTATTAAAGGTCATGACACTGGGATTGTAAGTAATTCTAAGATTCCAAAGGAGTTTGGACTAGATTGAATTCCACGAGCTTCTTGGATCGATCAGAAGTTTCATGTCGTGATGACTTAATGCTTAGAGCATAGTGAGTCAGATTCAGGATATGACCTGGCTGTGAATACTTAATGGATTCAGTGCATACGTGAGAAATCATTAAAAAATGACCGGGGTGAATGTTAATAGTAATTTCAAAAGGTTTTCAAAATAAGTAAAAGGACTTAATGGTTAAAGAGTTTTGTTAGAATTCCGATGGAGCGCGTGTGGGTCACCGGCACATCATAACACCTCGAAATAGTCTTAGGGTGCAGTCATGTGGACTAAAGATCCCAAGAACCATGGAAAGTCACAGTACACAGAATGGAGATGTATGTGAGAATGATAGTATATGACTAAATTGAGATATCATCGGATGTATGTCCGATTGGATAAAGTGTATCAATGTGAGACATTTGGATACATAGAAATAGTGAAAGGTCATAGAGACATAGATACATAACATGAACTAAAAAGGAATCTAGAAACCGATAATAGTTTTATGAAGAATCCGACTAGGTGATCACCTCATGGAGACTTGGTGATAAGCAAGAGTAACTACCAGTCAGATTTTAGTTTCATCTTTGCATATTTCACTTCCTGAATAATTTGATTACTCAAAAGTCCATAGTCGTTCATACTTTTCGGGAGTAAGTATGAACGAAGACTGTCGTGAATTGGTTTGTAGATTGTCTAAGGAGTTAGACATTGCAGTAAGACTGCTACAACGTTCACGAGTACTTAGAAATAGATATTTGAGTATTGGATAAACCCACGCTCAATAGATTGCTTCATGGATCACATCACGAGCAATATTGAGATGATAATATCCTATGATCTTGAAGTGGAGACATATGAGTTGAAATTTGCGAGTCGGTTGTGCATTGATAATGCGTAAACGCATTGGTAACTCGATGTTATAAAACGCATTGTTGTGTACGATTTTGATAAGTAAAAGACACAAGCATATGAGTCCAAGCTTATTCGTTCCTTGACCCTGATGGGAAACAGATATCTGTAGGCCGCTCGATGATTTTAAAGTTGACTAAAGTGCTGGCCAGCCTGGACTAAATTGATGTGTTCAATTAGAAGTCCGAAAGTCATAAGCAGAATCGGAAATTGGGAAACAGAGTATCGGATAGAGATTGATCTCAATCCATGTCTCTTGTCTGAAAATATCTTGTTGGACGAAGGATCATATGATAACTTATCTTTGGACAGAACTGACTGGGTCAGAGTTCAGAAACAGTTTCTAGGAAACTGATATTAATCAGAAGGTGAAAGGACAATTAAAGTCATAGACTTATCCAAGTGGGAGACTATTGGATTAGGTGTCTAAGCCATGACTTATAATTGTGTTTATCTTATTAATTGAAGCATAAGTCCATTTGGGTTGCCCTCATAGCTGGAGGTTAGGATAGAGTTCAGTAGAGTAAAAGGTTGATTTAGTAATTGTTTAATAAATCAATAGAATATATTAAATGGTTTATTAATATATTTAAGCATTAATATATTAATTAGAAACTATAATAATTAATTAAGATTTAATCTACAGTTAATTGGATTTAATTTAGTGATTAAATTAATTAATTAAAAGTGCAGGGACTGGTTCTGTAATTATTCAATAGTTGAATATTGACTGGCCAGTGTACAAGGGTGGAAAGTGGCGAGTTTATGGTGTAGGCACCATAAATCTCAAAACCCTAATTAGGGTTTAGAGGAAGCCTTGCCCAATTGGTAAAAGGCTTTCCAAAGATGGGCTCTAGGGTTTCAAGTTGTACCACCTGAGATCTACAAATAGGGATCCCCTGGGAACCCTAATCCTGTGCCAACTCTCAATAAGATTACTCTGCTAGACTGTCTTCTCCATTGCTTTGGGTGTGACTCCATTTGAGGCAGGACACTTGTGCTGCTAAGCTTCTAGATCAAGAATCAAAGGTTAGTTCTTCTGTTTTATACTTTAGAAATTATTGTTGGCCTTTAGGTTTTAGTTCATAATCTTCATAGAAGAAAACATAGATCTTTTAGGGTTGCATGTGAACCATAAGTATTTTATTTGTTCATTGTGTAACATCCCAAAATTTTATGGTAAAATTAAAAAAAATTAAACGGACACTTCAATATAAGAAAAGCCACTTAATTAATTTTGACAAAATTCCATAACTTATAAGTTTAATGAAAACATCCCAGGATTAACAAAAGTTAATGAAATCACAACATAACGGAACATCCATTCAAAAACAGTCCTACAATGAAGCAGCACAGTGTATACACGTCACGCCTTGCCATCCATGGTACCTGATGTACCTGAAACAGTAGTTTATATAGGGAAAGGGTAAGCACGGAGCTTAGTGAGTTCCTCAAAATACCATACGATCCATCACATATAACATACAACACATCATAAACATTCATATGTTTGTGAGACTCGCGACCTATCCCTGTTCCGCTGAAGACTCACGGGCAGTTCCCGTTCTGTCTTATCGCTCGCAGGCTTTTCCCGTTCCGTCTAATGACTCCCAGGCTATTCCCGTTCCGCCTATTGGCTCGCGGGCTATCCCGTTCCATCCACAAACAATCATTATCATAGCAATAATTCATACAATTACCATAACATGTAAGATCAACTTAGTCTAACATATCTTCCTTCCTACGCATGCAATATCACCTATAGTATAGTGAGAAGACTCACCTGATTATAGTTGACTATATCGTTTATCTTTCTCGGCTTTGTATTTCCTTCAACTTTAACTGTTAACATAATAAGAAATCTATCATTTCTTAATCCTTAACTATATTATAGTCGCATCATTAAACCCTTCAATAATTCCAATATGATACTCCATGATTTATCAAGTAAAGAACGGCCAGGTAGAAGATTAGATGGGGTGGCAGGATCCTTTCAGCATTTTAGCCTTTCGGAAAATCCAACAACCAGATCCCAAGTTGTAAGACCCGTATCCTGATTATAACATATACTTAAAATAAGAGTGTTAGGAATTATATGATGTTGGTAGTTATAAAGCTAAGAAAAACTTTAGTTACAATTTCATATGAAAATCAGCATTTTGTGTCGTTTTTAGAAAAATCATAATTAATTCTAGGAAACTTGTTTGGACCTCAAACCAATGCACAAAGTTTACAAATTGAGTCTAGTATAATTACCAAAAATAATTGTAAGCTTGAAAAATGACATTATCTATGGTAAAAAATGCAATCTTTACTGATTAGTTCGGAATTGACAGATTAGATAGTCTGTTTTCAAAAATTCATAATAAATCATAGACAAATCGTATAAATACATAAAATACATCCCTGGAAAGGTATTGAGATAAATTTCTGGAATATCAAATAAAAACGTGAATTTCATGGGTTTAAAGTCGGCTAAACCAGTCTTGAACAGACTGATTCTAGAAGGTATTAATTTCAACAAAGTTATATTATTAAAATCTTTTGTCAAAAGTGTCATGCCATTTTTTATTCAAGAATTCAAGTATAAATACCCCTCAAAACATCTCATAAACCATACAACTAAATCTCAATCCAATATATAGAGGTTTCTAAGCACTAGAGTGTAAGCAAGTGAGCGGAAGGAAGCTGAAAAGCCTAACGAAGGAGTTATAGATCTCGACGACTGGTCATAAGGTAACTACAAACCTTTCTATAGCTTAATTAGGTATTGTAAAATAGTTTTTGTTAAGAAGTAGAATATTTAATAAGTATAACATATGTTATATTATACTCATTTCTAACAATAGTAAACAAAAACCTTAAAATGTCGTTATTATAACAATTCGTAATTTCCGAAAATAATACCGATTGATTTACTTACGAGGACGGTGACTAGGCCGATTACTTGGGATCTGGTTGTTGGATTTTCCGAAAGGCTAAAATGCTGAAAGGATCCTGCCACCCCATCTAATCTTATACCTGGCCGTTCTTTACTTGATAAATCATGGAGTATCATATTGGAATTATTGAAGGGTTTAATGATACGACTATAATATAGTTAAGTATTAAGAAATGATAGATTTCTTATTATGTTAACAGTTAAAGTTGAAGGAAATACAAAGCCGAGAAAGATAAACGATATAGTCAACTATAATCAGGTGAGTCTTCTCACTATACTATAGGTGATATTGCATGCGTAGGAAGGAAGATATGTTAGACTAAGGTAATCTTACCTGTTATGATAGTTGTATGAATTATTGCTATGATAATGATTGTTTGTGGACGGAACGGGATAGCCCGCGAGCCAATAGGCGGAACGGGAATAGCATGAGAGTCATTAGACGGAACGAGAGAAGCCTGCGAGCGATAAGACAGAACGGGAACTGTCCGTGAGTCTTCAGCGGAACAGGGATAGCCCGCGAGTCTCACAGACATATGAATGGTTATGATGTGTTGTATGTTATATGTGATGGATCGTATGGTATTTTGAGGAACTCACTAAGCTCCGTGCTTACCCTTTCCCTATATAAACTACTGTTTCAGGTACATCAGGTACCATGGATGGCAAGGCGTGACGTGTATACACTGTGCTGCTTTATTGTAGGACTGTTTTTGAATGTATGTTCCGTTATGTTGTGATTTCATTAACTTTTGTTAATCCTGGGATGTTTTCATTAAACTTATAAGTTATGGAATTTTGTCAAAATTAATTAAGTGACTTTTCTTATATTGAAGTGTTCGTTTAAAAATTTTTAATTTTACCCTAAAATTTTGGGATGTTACAAGTTGGTATCAGAGCACAGCTTGAGAGAATCAGGCTCACTTAGTGAGTTCTGGACTCAAGTTGAGGCTTATGAGTTTTATTAAAACATTTTTACGAAAGAAAGATGTTTTATGAAGGGTGAACTGAAGAGACGGTGTGTACCGCCAGCCGACGCCAGTATGAGAAAAGGGTTAAGCATTTAATATTGTGGATGTTAAAAAAAACATATGGTATATGTTTGCTGAAATGCCTGGTAGAGATCACACATTGTTGTATTATTATATGCTATTTGCTAATAGAACTGTATGCTAGTGCCGATAGGTTGCTTAGAGATTTTCACTAAGTTGTATACAATATGGACTGAATAGTCACAAAATGTGTGAGTTGACCTTATTGCATGTTCCTTGTTTGGTTGTTGCCTTAGGGAAGATTCTCTTATTTGAAAAACTGTTTAGTTTGATATTGTATACAACTACGTTCGCGAAACAATCTGTCATCACTGGAGGAAGTTCCGTCTTAGTTAGAATAGCAGGGTGGGGGTGGGATTCCAAGTATTCCTAGAAGGGTTGACATATGCCTTGTAAGGGCATATGTGTTAAAATTATCGGTGAGAAGCGAATTGGATATTTCGAGACGGGTCTTGGAACGAACATGGATAGGTGTGGAAGGTAGTAGTAGAGCTCCTACTATCGAAAGCACAGGATCTGCGTTTGAGTCGGGAGTTCGTCACGAAGGATCCAAGGAGCTGAGTATGTGAGTGTCTAGCATAATTAACTTAAATGCTAGTGTAATGTGGTAAACTTTTATCCATTCAATTTTTGAATGTTGATTGTGAGGTTCAGTAGGAACAATTAAGATGCGATCATACCATTTTGGTTGGACCGATCATGCTTAAGTTGATTACTGAGCTTAAAGACTGTTGAAAGGGAGAATGCCAAAATGCTATTGTGGTAGCTATTTTCATGCAACTAATGGGCGCACAAGTCAGACAGGGACTAGAGGATGCAAGGGTGAGTTTTCCAACTCACGGTCAAAGAGGTGCAAGCGGCGCCTGAGATGATGGCGGGTATTTTTGAGTCAACTCTGTACATGCCTAGTGCTGTGTAATAGTGGGGCTACCTACCCTTGTATTGATCTTGCTTGAGTGATTGATCAGGTCGTGTGGGTTGAGAGTTTGGATCACTCACTCGTGATTGAGGTAACTGACGATAGAGGTGTTGACTAGGGTCGCAAGCGGATGAGTAACATATGGTGGTTGATGTAAACATCTTTACATTATCGAAACATGTTTATTGAGATAGTGTTTGCCCCCGATGCAAGTTGTTGGCTGAGCATAGTGGGCTTGGTTTTTGTTCGAGAGTAAGGGCTCGTAAAAAAAATTATAAATCGAATAAACAGACTTGGACTTTAGTCCAAGTGGGGGAGAAATACGAAATTAAGGGAACAACATGAATATTATATTGAATCGATGAAATTATTAAAATTATAGTAACACGTCAATATATTTAATTCATTACTACAACTTTATATTAATACATTAAGAAAAGTTTACAGAACTACTAACCTAAACCGGAGAATCAGAAAGAAGCGAGAAAAGATCTTCTACACTCCAATCTTTGCCATCATTAGGTTGACTTGTACCTTCTCGAGGATTTGGAAGTGGTATGCTTTCAGTTATTGGAGGAGGAGCTCCAAGGTATGGGGTCTCGATAGGGTTGGAACCTGTAACCGCATGATTAGGGGCTAAATATTGACTCATTTGGGGCGTGTGTAAGTAGGGCAGTGATGAGGAAGGGCTCTAATTCGGAACCAGTTGGGGGTAGCTATAAGAAGGAGGAAACCAGGCTAGGTCACCTACAAAGCCTCAAAAATTCTCCTCACTCGAAGACTCGAGTAAACCAGGGTTAATACTACTCATACCAGAATTAGATGGCGGAGATTGCTGCTGTGTATGAGTTCTTGATGAAGTTTCCCCATTTTCCTGAATTTTTCTTTTCCTAAATACAAACTTATGAGAAGCTTGTATTAGCTTCTTTGTGCCGTCTGTTAGACCCGATTGTGACCCTTCAATTATCACTTCTTTTTCTTTTTTTAGGTTGGGTATTAAATCTCCCGATAATTCTGTTGCCTCAATAAATTCATTACCAAATTCCTGTGGCACAAATAACTTTAGTAATTTCAACCTTATGATATAAAGGAATTAAAAAAATGTAGTTCTTTACCTCAGCACGATCAATAAGGGTTTGCAAACTCGTAAGTTGTCGTTGGGGCCAATGATTGATACCTAATTCTCTACAGCGTTTTTTTAATTGTGTCGTTCCAATGTTGAGTTCCTTCGCAGCTTTCTCAATTGGTTCGTTAAAGTGTTCAGCTATTATTTCCCTACTTAATAAACGTCTGAAACCTCTTCCACTGCCACCTGCTATGTTTTCTGAACTAGAAGGTTCAAATCCAAATGTATTGTTATCATTCTGGATCATTTGAACATGATCCTGATTTTTTGACCCAAAGATGGACATTGATTCATCAAAATTAGTGGCCTCTATCGGTAATAATTGTTGGTTTTCAACTAAAATCTCAGGATTCTGAAATCCTTCTAGATTCCTTTGAATCAACCGAAGATGATCTTGATATTGAAAACCAACCCCAAACTCGGGATTCAATTCAATATTTATGTTATGAGTCCTCAGTAATTGATTCTCATCCTGAATACCAGCCATGAATTCTTGATTCATGGGGACAAACTCACTGCTTGTTGGGTGCACGTCCATGAATGGATTGTACTCAGTTAGACCATCCACAAATGAGTATACAAATAACACATGTCAAATGATAAAACAAAATAGAATACTTATAAATGAATCATTCAAAAGAATTTAACCTGGTAGAAGGCATGGAGTCTGATCAAGTGCAAAGTCAGATGCATGCACCGGATCATCTGAGTTAATGTTCAACTCGGGAAAAATTTCCGGCTCATCGTGGAGATGCTCTATTGGTAGTATATCTGGAAGACTGTACCATAATTCAAAATCAAACAAAACATTAGAAAGGTAATCGAAGTATGGATGATAGATGTCTAGAATGTTAGAGTCACCGAACTCTATTAAGAATTCTTGGTTTGAAGTACCATCTCCTTGCGGAAAACCAGGTCCAGGGTTCGACAGATCGCCCATTGAAGATATGTTTTCAATGACTCGGCTTTAAATATGAGTTTGTTTACGAACAAACTAGTGATAAGAGAGGATGAGACTGAAAATGAATGATACTACATACCTGTATATATAGTATATTGCAGCTGGAACCGAAAGGACACACGGAACTGAAAGGACACCTCACGTTTTAATTACCGAAATTCAAACTAACTACTGTAGATGCGACTTTTCACTACCCCAAGTGACATTTTTTCAAAATTCTCTGCTTGACTCTGGTGAGAACGAGATAATAAAGAGACTTTTGAAATAAAACAAAATTTTATGTCTCCATATAATGGAAATAGTTTAAAGAGTGTTCAGTACTCCAAAAAAAAAAACTTAGAAAAGATGATGTAAATTTTATATTTCGGTGGAACACAAAAATTTGGAGATTCTACCAAAATAGACTTATTTAGCCAAAAAGTATTTAAAAGAAATGTTGAATTGAGGCAAATGTGTGTTGAAATATGACGAATTCATATAAATACGAAATAGTGTTAAAAATTAGGTGTTGCAAGTTAACTAGGTTAACTATGTATATAGGTAGATTAGAAAGTACTAAATATGTACTGTAGATAGTAGCAGGACAAGTCGATGTGTGGGACTGTGAGAAATAGTTAGAGTTTTTTTGTACATCTAGAGTAATTAAAAGAAAAGAAGTATGGAGTGAATGAGAATAATAAGACCTTAAGCATTATTACAGAGGTATGTGAATGTTGAAAGGGAAAGATAATTAAATCTTGTAAAGGTTCGGCAATAAGACGAGGAGGATTTTTGAAGGACATAAGGACTCGATGGGAAATACATAGAGGAGTTTGAGAATGCGGATTTCGGGACGAAATCCAAATAAGTGGGGGAGACTTGTAAGACCCGTATCCTGATTATAACATATACTTAAAATAAGAGTGTTAGGAATTATATGATGTTGGTAGTTATAAAGCTAAGAAAAACTTTAGTTACAATTTCATATGAAAATCAGCATTTTGTGTCGTTTTTAGAAAAATCATAATTAATTCTAGGAAACTCGTTTGGACCTCAAACCAATGCACAAAGTTTACAAATTGAGTCTAGTATAATTACCAAACATAATAGTAAGCTTGAAAATGACATTATCTATGGTAAAAAATGCAATCTTTACTGATTAGTTCGGAATTGACAGATTAGATAGTCTGTTTTCAAAAATTCATAATAAATCATAGAAAAATCGTATAAATACGTAAAATACATCCCTGGAAAGGTATTGAGATAAATTTCTAGAATATCAAATAAAAACGTGAATTTCATGGGTTTAAAGTTGGCTAAACCAGTCTTGAACAGACTGATTCTAGAAGGTATTACTTTCAACAAAGTTATATTATTAAAATCTTTTGTCAAAAGTGTCATGCCATTTTTTATTCAAGAATTCAAGTATAAATACCCCTCAAAACATCTCATAAACCACACAACTAAATCTCAATCCAATATATAGAGGTTTCTAAGCACTAGAGTGTAAGCAAGTGAGCGGAAGGAAGCTCAAAAGCCTAACGAAGGAGTTATAGATCTCGACGACTGGTCATAAGGTAACTACAAACCTTTCTATAGCTTAATTAGGTATTGTAAAATAGTTTTTGTTAAGAAGTAGAATATTTAATAAGTATAACATATGTTATATTATACTCATTTCTAACAATAGTAAACAAAAACCTTAAAATGTCGTTATTATAACAATTCGTAATTTCCGAAAATAATACCGATTGATTTACTTACGAGGACGGTGACTAGGCCGATTACTTGGGATCTGGTTGTTGGATTTTCCGAAAGGCTAAAATGCTGAAAGGATCCTGCCACCCCATCTAATCTTCTACCTGGTCGTTCTTTACTTGATAAATCATGGAGTATCATATTGAAATTATTGAAGGGTTTAATGATACGACTATAATATAGTTAAGGATTAAGAAATGATAGATTTCTTATTATGTTAACAGTTAAAGTTGAAGGAAATACAAAGCCGAGAAAGATAAACGATATAGTCAACTATAATCAGGTGAGTCTTCTCACTATACTATAGGTGATATTGCATGCGTAGGAAGGAAGATATGTTAGACTAAGGTGATCTTACCTGTTATGATAGTTGTATGAATTATTGCTATGATAATGATTGTTTGTGGACGGAACGGGATAGCCCGCGAGCCAATAGGCGGAACGGGAATAGCCTGGGAGTCATTAGACGGAACGGGAGAAGCCTGCGAGCGATAAGACAGAACGGGAACTGCTCGTGAGTCTTCAGCGGAACAGGGATAGCCCGCGAGTCTCACAGACATATGAATGGTTATGATGTGTTGTATGTTATATGTGATGGATCGTATGGTATTTTGAGGAACTCACTAAGCTCCGTGCTTACCCTTTCCCTATATAAACTACTGTTTCAGGTACATCAGGTACCATGGATGGCAAGGCGTGACGTGTATACACTGTGCAGCTTCATTGTAGGACTGTTTTTGAATGGATGTTCTGTTATGTTGTGATTTCATTAACTTTTGTTAATCCTAGGATGTTTTCATTAAACTTATAAGTTATGGAATTTTGTCAAAATTAATTAAGTGGCTTTTCTTATATTGAAGTGTTCGTTTAAAAATTTTTAATTTTACCCTAAAATTTTGGGATGTTACACAAGTAATCGGCCTAGTCACCGTCCTCGTAAGTAAATCAATCGGTATTATTTTCGGAAATTACGAATTGTTATAATAACGACATTTTAAGGTTTTTGTTTACTATTGTTAGAAATGAGTATAATATAGCATATGTTATACTTATTAAATATTCTACTTCTTAACAAAAACTATTATACAATACCTAATTAAGCTATAGAAAGGTTTGTAGTTACCTTATGACCAGTCGTCGAGATCTTTAACTCCTTCGTTAGGCTTTTGAGCTTCCTTCCGCTCACTTGCTTACACTCTAGTGCTTAGAAACCTCTATATATTGGATTGAGATTTAGTTGTGTGGTTTATGAGATGTTTTGAGGGGTATTTATACTTGAATTCTTGAATAAAAAATGACATGACACTTTTGACAAAAGATTTTAATAATATAACTTTGTTGAAATTAATACCTTCTAGAATCAGTCTGTTCAAGACTGGTTTAGCCGACTTTAAACCCATGAAATTCATGTTTTTATTTGATATTCCATAAATTTATCTCAATACCTTTCCAGGGATGTATGTTACGTATTTATACGATTTTTCTATGATTTATTATGAATTTTTGAAAACAGACTATCTAATTTGTCAATTCCGAACTAATCAGTAAAGATTGCATTTTTTTACCATAGATAATGTCATTTTCAAGCTTACTATTATTTTTGGTAATTGTACTAGACTCAATTTGTAAACTTTGTGCACTGGTTTGAGGTCCAAACGATTTTTCTAGAATTAATTATGATTTTTCTAAAAACGACACAAAATGCTGATTTTCATATGAAATTGTAACTAAAGTTTTTCTTAGCTTTATAACTACCAATGATCATATAATTCCTAACACTCTTATTTTAAGTATATGTTATAATCAGGATACGGGTCTTACACATTGATTGCATAGAAACCCTTCAATTTATTGTCTACCACCCTCACCGCCTGTCACATTTTACATAGTGGAGTTACAAAAAGGGTTTGATAGGGCAATGTTCATAAGGTAAAAAGTATAAAGTTAAAAGCATTAAAAAAAAGTCCCGTTTTAATTAAATTAAAATGTGAATCATATGCTATCCATGAAAAACACACATTTTCTTTATGATCTACTGACGGAGCTGTGTGGTTAACCGGCACGTCAGTCTAGGTCATAGTTGAAGGTGATGTGGCACTCGTGATTCTCAAGTGTATCTTGAGCCGGGGATGACGTGGTTTTTGCATGGTCAATTCACCATCTAATCCATGATCCACGACATCCCTGTCATGGATAAGAGATGAGTATAACCAATATTAACATGCCATTGACCTGAGTTAATAAATCTCACAGATTTAGGAATTTCATAGAGACTGAACATGATAAAAGTTTATCTACCTTAATGACCATTATGTGTGATTACGGCATCCCTCTTCACATCATAAATGGAATATTTTGGATCTTAGCCTTGTTAAATAATAATTGGGTAATTGTTTAAAAGGACTAAAATTAAACTAACTAAAATTCTCATTTTATAGATGTCTGAAGCAAGTATCAGTTCTCCTCCTTCTCCTCCATCACCCATCTCTGAAACCTTTTAGAAGTATATTCTTGATATGTATAAGCTTACCTGTCTAAACTATCTGGACTAGCTTCGCACTTGGAAGATTGTTCTCAAGTACGAAGGAAAGTCATATCTGATTGAGAGTCCCGTCCATATACTACCTATGCATGGAACTAGAAAGGAAGTTTGGGATCAACATGACTTCCTCGTTGATGAATCTGAAGAAGTTCGTTGCCTTATGCTATTGACTATTGACCCCGAGATCCATAGAGATTTCGAGTTTCTTGGTCCGTACGAGATAGCGAGTCTGCTTGAAGAAAAGTTCCAAGAGCCGGTTAGGCAAGAACGAAGTAGAATCATTAAGGAACTTGTAGGGTGCAAGCTGGAACAAGGCAGTAATGTCAGCACACATGTTCTCAAGATTGAGGGATACAATGACAGACTAAACAGACTTGGTTATCCAGTTGATCGAGAGTTAAGCACCAACATATCCTCGACTCGCTGACTAGCCAGTATGATCTGGTCATTCAGATATATAGAACAGGAAAATTGGACAAGTCTATCATGGAGATACATGAGATGTTGACTATGTATGAGTCGTTCATGGGAATACA
Organism: Cichorium intybus; assembly: GCA_023525715.1. Lineage (NCBI taxonomy): Eukaryota > Viridiplantae > Streptophyta > Magnoliopsida > Asterales > Asteraceae > Cichorium > Cichorium intybus. Next base: position 81,519,269 of record CM042016.1, on the reverse strand, counting down.
TGGCTCCACGAATCCAGTTACTTCTGAATTGAGTCCGGTAAAGAGAGAATCAAGAAGAGAAGGTCCAGGGCAACTATTGGGCCAATTCTGAGATGTTTCAAGATGGGAATTCACAGGATGGGATACGGTTCGACGAGATATAGAAAGATTGGAAGATGCTCAAAGACCAAATAGTTTGGCAACTCAGGTATATCTAAAAATTCCATAACATTTCAACTTTTGATCCTTAATTCCTTAATATATGATGTGTTTCTCACATTTTCACTATATGCAGGAGCTAAGTGGAATGCATGAAACTGATGCATAAGAGCTTAGTCTGATCATGAGAGACAGAAGCACTGCTGCTATCACAAGGATCGAGATTACAGGCTCATGCGGTTGAGTGGCATTTAGTTAGATATTTGATTTTGTTACTAGCTAGTAGTTGCACATAACATTGTTTTATATTTCATTGTCTGAGGATACCTTTTTCAGTTTTAATGAAAATAGTTGTTTTATTCAAAAAAATTTATCCTTTCAATTTATTGTGTATGAATGTGTTGGTTGCATAAGTAGTAGTAATTTGAATGTTGATACATCCAAAAGTGTAATTGGTATATAATTGTATTTGTATGATTGCTTAAATTGAATTTAAATGAGAATTGCATCACCAAAGATCCATGTGGATAGGATTTTGGAATCATTTGACTTAGAGTCATATGATGAATGCAACTCTTAATTAAATTCGTAAATTGACAAAGTCATAATTCACATAGAGATGTGAAAGAAATTAAGATTATACGGCAATGTCCACACTAGTTCTTGTGAATTGTCCAGATTTGCCACTAGACACAATTAGTTATACTTAATTATATTTGCAAATCCGTTTAGCAAATATAACTTTGTTCATTGGAATAAACATTAGTTAGAAACTTTGAATTGTTCAAAGGTTTCATAAGTGAAGTATAAAATTAACTAAGTAAAAGTATCTGAGTAATGAGTCTTACGAACATCATAAGGAATTGAGAAACAGTTTCATAATCATCTCCTCCCAGAACAGTAAAGTGTTGTAGTGTGTCTTAATGGAGAAGTCGAACAATGTTTAAAATGGTTCGATCCTCGAGGTGTCGGGAAACACTTCTAATCAGTTTCTAAAGATTAGACCTTAAAAACCACAAACACCATAGAACCACATTTCAACTTGTTGAGTGTGAAGCCACTCTTGTGGTTTGTCAAAGTTGATGAATGTGAAGAGTTTGAAAGTGTAGTTGGTGAAGGATTTTTTCAAATGGAGTTGGCAGCCCATTTTTGTTGAAGAAAACTTTCTTTTGTTCACATTGAAATATTACACACTCAAATGCATATATAAAGGATGCATTGGCTAGTTAGAAAATGCACCACACAACACCATGTAACACAGAGAGAGTGCAGAGTAGCACCAATAAATAAAACTCCTAGTTACCCACCGTGGACGTAGGTCAGTTTTGGACCGAACCACGTTAAATTATTATGTTCTTAATTTGTGAGCTGAGTGTGTGAGTTTCGTGTTCGTATGCTAAGTGTCTCGATCCTAACAAGTGGTATCAAAGCGTTGGTTTATCTCCAGAGGGTGATTTTCTGTTTTTTGGTCGGAATTTTTTTTGTCTCAAAAACGATTTTGGTGTACGCCGTTGGAAAGGTCTCGTTCCGCAGATTCCGAAAATATATATTTTTGGATTTTTTGACCGCCGGAAGACCTCCAAATCTCCGGTCAAACGTTCGCCGGAATAGTGACCGAAGAAACCAGATCACCGGAGAAGACGACACTGTAGCGCCAGAGTCTACCAGAGAAGACGACACTGTAGCAGTTCACCGTAGCGGTTCCTGTAGCAGTACTGTAGCATAGTTTCAGTAAATTGCAAAACAGGTCCCTAAAGTTCCAGAAATTGCAAAACAGGCCCCTGAAATTTCAGAAAAGTGCAGTTTAGCCCCTGAACTTCAGAAAAATTGCAGTTTGGTCCCTGAACTTCAGAAAAATTGCAGTTTGGTCCCTTAACTTTGTCAAAGTCGCAAAACAGTCACTCCAACATTTGTTTTGGGCAGTTTAGCCCGAAAATAATTTGGGTGGGATTATATTTTGCAAATAACGAGCCAAGAACAGTTGAATCAAAATTCTATTTAATCGGTGAAGAACAGTTGAACTCAGAAGAAATTTAAAGAAATCGAAAACCAATGCCAACAGCGTTTGTCGGGTTTTATCGATTTAGTTTAAATTTTCAGTTTCTGATTCTCAGTTCGGTATTCCGCTGTAGTTTAAATAGGTTGATTATTTAACAGAGTTCAGAAGAAAAGTCGTTAAGTTCAGACAAGGCTTCGTTTAGTGAAGATTGAAAAGTTGGTGGAAGACGCAGATTGAGGCTTTATGTGTCAGAAAGTTCAAGATGTGGTATTGGTAAACGGAGAAAATTAGAGAATTACAGAAGATCAGACGTTCAAACAAATCCAGCGATGATCAGAGTTTCAAGGGTTCAAGAACAGATCATGGGATGAACAGATCAAGTAATTAAGAGAAAATCCATTTTCGGTAGATCCAGCAGTGATTAGAAAGTCAGCAGACTTAGGTGTAATCACGGGATCAGAAAGTTCGGTGTTATTCATGACGTTGAGGTCTGGACATTCTTTAGAGTCGATGTCCAAATAGAGGAAATTCTGCTTCTGAGAATGTGTCTGGGTTTGATGCATTGGGACTCAGTGGAAGGCAGTGAAGACTCTTGGGTCAAGAATTTTGGTGCTTCATTTCACGCTACCTACAGCAGTGAAGCACTGCAGAATCTGAAAGTTGGAGACTTTGGAAATGTAAGACTTGTGAACGATGAATGTTCGCGGTATATGGTCGGATTACCGTCTGAGGGAGTGACCGTCCCAGTTTAGAAGAGAAACAAAGTCTGGCTCATAGAATCTCATGGGCAGAAGAGGGTGACCTTTTGCAAGTAGGAAGCCTAGAGCTACAAGGAAGATTCAGGTTGAACGAGCATGGAAAGGTTCAGAAAAATCAGTCGAAGGATATTGTGGCAATGAGAGCACAGAGTATTGTTTCAGTTGCAGGGTTTTGCAACAGTGGGAGCATAGGTCGTGTTTCAATCATTGGTCCAGGACGACAGTGGATTTAGAACCAATTTTCAGCTGTAAAAGTCTCTCCGGTTTTGATAACTTGCTAAATATGGAGAGTGTTGTTGTTTGTTCTCAGATTGTTCCAGGATTCAGTAGTTCGTTTTCAGTGGGAGCCGATAGGGATAGAGAACGGGTCAATGGCAGTTTAAGTCATGACGAATATAGTTGAAACTCTTGGGAGTTTTAACGGGCCTTTCAGGTAAATTGAAGAGAAGGCCAGGGTAACTAGGATGGAGCTAAGATCAAAAAGTGTTTTTTGGAATGCACAGTTGAAGCATAGGTGAAGATTGTTTCGTGGCTTCAAGTGGGAGATTGTTGAGTGTGAAGCCAATCTTGTGGTTTGTCAAAGTTGATGAATGTATAGAGTTTGAAAGTGTAGTTGGTGAAGGATTTTTTCAAATGGAGTTGGCAGCCCATTTTTGTTGAAGAAAACTTTCTTTTGTTCACATTGAAATATTACACACTCAAATGCATATATAAAGGATGCATTGGCTAGTTAGAAAATGCACCACACAACACCATGTAACACAGAGAGAGTGCAGAGTAGTACCAAGAAATAAAACTCCTAGTTACCCACCGTGGGCGTAGGTCAGTTTTGGACCGAACCACGTTAAATTCTTGTGTTCTTAATTTGTGAGCTGAGTGTGTGAGTTTCGTGTTCGTATGCTAAGTGTCTCGATCATTACACAACTAAGTAGGTTTCACAAACACCATCTAAAATGTGAAGTGAGGTTCATCCCTCACTAGCACACATAAAAGTATGGGGTTATGAAGTGTTCATCCAAAACTCATAACTGGCCTGAACTTAATCAGAAAGTGTCTTTTTCATTGGTCATCCCGCAAGTCCTTTGGATACTTGTTTTACAAGTCTTCTAAGAACAAAAGTGTTTATGTCTCAAAGAAGAGTCTTTTTAAGGAAAGAGCTCATATCCAAAGAAGTGAGTGGGAGTAAGAGTAATTTCGAAGGGATTCAAGAATTAACCAATGAAGGAACCTTTAGTTAACACTAACACTTAAGGATAGGATTCCTGTTTAGAAAACTTGACATATCTACACCTCTTTGCAAGTCCATTAGAGTTAGTCACTCTCATAAGTATTATATTACTAAAAGTGACATACTGATTAGTGGTAAAACACTAAGTTAGTAAGGATGAAATTATCCAACTACATGGAAGCGCTGGTGAGCCTAGTAGCTGCCAAATAAAAATGAACTTAGAAAAAGAGATACTCAGTCTGTATTTTAATTTGATAGATCTTACACCTAGCCTAAAAACCAGTGGGAACAAACATGGAGAGGAACGTACACACATTCGAAGCAAATCTGGTTGAGTAGGGCTATACTCAGACTCAAGAAATTGATTCCGAGAAATGTACTCTCATCAGCAGCTTAGAAAGAATCTATTGAGATATTGTTTGCAACATCTGCATTTTATGAGACATGACAAAGTGGATGTTTTGAGACCGCTTTCCTTAAATGGAAAACCAAAGGGGTTGTGCGTATGACACAATAATAAGGGTTTTGAACATGCCCAACGTCCAAATAGAGTGTACAAAAGCTTGAAATATTCATCTGTAGAATCAAACAAGCACTTTGCAGTTGGAATCATTGCAGTCATGAAAGTACCAAAGAGTTTGGGTTTTCATGAAGCATAGATAAGTCCTGTGATTATGTCAAAGCTAGTGGGAGTAATTTTGTAGTCTGCCTGATGATGTATGTTGATAACATACAACTTATCAGAAACAATTTCTTATTGTTACAAAGTGTAATGACTTGGCTTTAAGAAATGTTTATCTATAAAGGAATTAAGGAGATAAAACAGACATATGTGGTATAAGAATCTATAGAGATAGATGAAAACATCTGAAAGGACTTAGCCAAAGTACATCTAGAGTATGATCTTGAAGAAATTCAAGATGCATGATTCTGAGAAATGGTTTTCTGATCATGACACAGAATTTATTAAGAATTAATGTTCCGGTACTAAAGAAGCATTAGACAATATGATTCGAGTCCCATGAGCTTCAGTTCTTGGATCGATCATAAGTGTGATGATGTGTACTTATCCCGATAACTTATATGCTTAGAGCATAGTAAGTTAGTTTCAGGGCAGACTTGGCAAAAGTCATTAGACAGTGGTTGAAAGCATTAAAGCATACATGAGATAAACAAAGAGTTATGTTTAGGATGAATGGAAAATTTGGAAAGGTTCCAAACTGAAAAAATGGCAAACGCCGTATAATAATACGAGTATTCATATCAGCTGGTGATACTGTATAAGTAGACTGCATGGTTGAAGGATTTCGTTAGTATCTTGATGGTTGCCCTCAACATCAATGAACACCTTGAAATCTTCTGGACACCGAGGGTGCAGTCATCCTGATTATAGAACCCAAAGAATCATGAAAAGTTAGTTAATCAGAGAGTAACGCCATATTCCAAAGTAGAGTTAAGAGAGAACATAACATAACATATGAGATATCATCGGAAGGGTATCCGATTGAATAATCTGCAATGAAATTAACACAGAACAAAATTAAGGTCATTTTGGGTACATAGACAAATATAAATTTTAGTTATCAGTTTAATTAAACCTGAAACATATAACAATATAAATTTATTTGATTTGGTTCTTATCATGTGTAGACTTGATAATGAGCTGGAGAGCTACCGTTTACATTAACTTGATACTGTGTTTCATTTTAGCATGTTTAGAACCCGCTTTTCGAGTATTAATTTACTCAAACATCCACAGTCGGCCGTACTAGTGGAAGCAAGTAGTGATTTACGACTGTCATGGAATATTAGTAGATTTTGTCTATAGTGATTAGATATAGCATGAAGATTGCGACTAATACTCATGAGTACTTGATGGAGAATCAAGTATTGGAACAACCCGCACCTAGAGATTACTTCATGGATTAAGTCATAACTAATCTAGGATGATAATGTCTTTTATTCTTAAAACCGAGATGCATGAGGGTTTTCTCTATGATTCTGTTATGCATTGTTCTGCTCAAACGCTGTCTGTAACTAGTAGTTATAAAGGGTATGTCCATGTATAACATGATGAAATAGACAGTGGCTATGTAGTCAAAGTTTATATGTTCCTTCTTCCTTAACAAGGAGAAGCGATATCTGTGGGCCCCTCGATGATTTGACGTTTGACATTGAAGTACTCGACCGAGTCCGGACTTAATTGATGTGTTCAATTAAGTAGTCTGATGTGGTCATCATAAATCTCTTTCAGGAAACATAATTTGAACTTTTGGGAATTAACCTTATCCATGTCCCAGGTTCATTATAGGTATCTTGTAGAATGGAGGAATAAATGATCTCTTATCTAAGGGTCATCTTGTGACCGTGATCTTGATCATAGTTCGGCAGTTGCATTGGATGTTATACTCGTTGCTGATTATCTGAAAGTATCACACCACACAAAGTTGATGACATGTCCAAGTGGAAAACTATTGGAAATAATGTCCAAGGTCATTAACTTGTGGTGATATTTCTAAGAATAGCATGGTCCTTTTGGGTTACCCTCATGACCCAATAAAAACAAACAGTAGCAGAATATATAGAGCAATGATTAGTTTATTAATTTATTGGGAAATAAATTAATTAGAAACTAAATCAGAAATTAATTGATAAATTAATTTGGAATTAGTTTATAGAAATTAATTAGAAGGACTAGATTGTAATTCATTAATGGTTTAATTAATAGAAAAAAGTCCAGGGGTGCGGCCTCCAGAAAGCTCCTTAAGTTTGGAAGCCTAGGAGCCTTCTAGTATAAATAGAGGCCTTGTGGTCAAACACTAAGGCATCCCAATACCCTAAGTGAGCCGCCAACCTCCCTTCTCCCTTTCTTCTCCCTTTTTTCGAAATCCATAATCCTTTCCAAGGGTTTTGGATAGAAATCTTCAAGCTAGAAGGTTTTCTGTCTGCTTGTTCTTCTGGAGTTCTTGGGTTTGAATCATTAGAGGGATTCTGGTTTGGATCCTTACATCTAAACAAAGGTATGAATTCATATTCATCTTGTTGTTGATGCAATTGCTTAGAACATATGATCCTGATTATGAACATGATATGATCTTGTTTAGTTAATCTACTTATTTTATGGGCTTTAATCTGTTTTGTCTTCCGTTGCATGATTAATCTATTAATATGTTAAAATCCCAACAAAACCAAGAACACATATGATCCTGATTATGAACATGATATGATCTTGTTTAGTTCATCGATGTCCAATGACTTTCACCAAGGTTGTGCTGAAATCGACTCACTCTGCTCAAAGCATACATGATGTCAGGTCAAGCACATGTCATGGCATACATGATCTATCTTATAGCAGAAGCATATGAGACTCGAATCATTTAGTCCAGTACTTCTCTAGTACTGGGACAATGATTTTCCAATCAATTTTATTCCATGGGTAGAAACCCTTTCTTGCAGTCATGCATCTCGAATTTCTTCAAGATCATACTCAAAATGTACTTGGGCTAAGTCCTTTTCTAGATGTTTTTATCTATCTTTATATATTCTTATACCACGTATGTATGCTGCATCTCATGGGTTCTTTATAGTGAAACATTTCTTAAAGCCAAGTCATTACACTTTGTAACAATGAGGAATCGTTTCCTATAAGTATGTCATCTACATACAATATCAGGCAGACTACACAAACTAGCTTTTTGACATAAACCCAGGACTCATCGTTGGTTCTTGAAAATCCAAACTTTTTTTTGACATTTTCATGGAAGCAAATGTTCTAGTTTCGAGGTGCTTGTTTTGATTCTGAAGATGAATCTTTCAAGCTATGTACATTCTATTTGGATATTTAGCATGTTCAAACCCTTCCGGTTGTGCCATGCGCACAACCCCTTTGTTTTCCGTTTATGGAAAGCGGTTCTAACATCCATTTTGCCATGTCTCATAAAATGCAGAAGTGGCAAACAGTATCCTAACAGACTCATTCTTATCTGTTGGTGAGAGTGTTTCCTCATGATCAATTTCTTGAGTCTGAGTACAACCCTACCTATAACAATCTTGCTTTGAATATGTGTACATTCCTTTCCATGTTGTTTTCTTTTGAAGATCCAATTACTCGCACTGGTTTTAGGCCAGGTGTAAGATTAATCAAAATAAAACATGGACTGAGTCTCACTTTTTATATCCTCTTTTATTAGGAAGCCACTAGGCTCACATTTGCTTCCATATAGTTGGATGACTCATTCATACCTACAAGTGTTTTATCACTAATCAGTCTGTTACTCTCAGTAATATGAAAACCATAAAACTCAGGAGAGTGACTAACTCAACTGGACTTGCGAAGAGGTGGAGATATGTCAACTCCTCAATAGGAGTCTCATCCTCTGGTTGAGTGCTAGTGTTAACTAAAGGTTCTTCATTGGTTGACTCTTGAATCTCTTCAAGATCAATCTTACTCCCACTAGCTTCTTTGTATATGAGCTCTTTCCCAAGAAAGACTCTCCTTCGAGCTACAAACACTTCGTTCTCAGAAGGCTTGTTAAAACGAGTATCCAAAGGACTTATGGGGTTAGCCAATGAAATGACACTTCTCTGATTTGAGTTCAAGCTTGTCATGAGCTTCATGATGAATAAGACTACATAACCCATATTTTCTCATGTGCTAGAGAGGGATGAATCCCACTTCACATTTCAGAGAATGTCTTTACAGACACACCACAAAACTACGGTGTTCTGAGAGGAGATAACTATGAAACTGTTTCACAGTTTCTAAGATATTTACAGAATATCATACTAAGATATTCCAGCCCAGTTGATTTTATACTTTGTTTCGAAACTCTTTGAACACTTCAAAGCTTTCTATCTATTTCTAATCTCATAAACATATCCATATTTACTGAAACGATCAGTAAACGTAAAGAAGTATCGCTCATCATGTTTTGTGGCGGATTTGAGCGGTCCACAACCATCTGTGTGGATTAGCTCCAACAAATCCTTTGCCTCTTTCACAGTTTCCTTTGAATAGGATTCTTGTCATCTTCCAAGTAAGCAAGATTTGCATACATCATCTTGACTCTAAGTCAAATGATTCCAACTCCTGTCTTCTTGGAACTTGGTGGTGCAATTTTTGTTTAATGGACAAGGCGACAATGCCATAAACATGATTTATCCAACACACTTTTGGACGAATCAACATTTAAGATTATTACTACAAACAACACATTCATATAAGCCATTGTAAGGATAAAATTTTGAAATAAAACAACTATGCTTATAAGAAAAATCACAATTTTATTATCAAAAGAAAAGTACAAAAATATCCTTTAAACAATGCGTAATACGAAAAAATGTTTTGTGCCAATTCTGGTGAGTAGTAAAAATATTATAATCTAATTAAACACCACTACTCAACATGAGCTTGTAATCCCCAATCCTTGTAACAGTAGCAGTGCTTCTATATCTCACGATCAAATTAAGCTCCTATGCTTCAACTTCTTACTTTCACTTAGTTTCTGCATACAGCGCAGATGTGATGAGCACATCCTATATCAAGAATGAGAAGTTGATATACTATGGAGTTCAGATATACCTAATGTGTCAAACTCCTTGACCTCGATCTTCCTTAGATCCTTCAGGTATGTTGGGCAACTACGTTTCCAATGTTCCTTCAGGTGGCAAAAAAAAGCATATGGCCTCGTTAGGGTCACTGGTGGGTGCTATGTTAGAATCAACTTTTTTCTTAAAGACATGGTCAGACTGTCCAACCTTAGCCCTTCCCTTTCCTTTGGGATGAGAAACTTTATTCTTCACAATATTACCATGATGAATGGCCAAGACAGGAGCAGTGGAACTTGAGCCACGATACTGCTTTAAACTAGCCTCTGCAGTTTTCAACATACGGTACAGCTCTATCAAGGTCATGTCCGGATGGTTCTTGACATACTTCATAATGAACTCATGATACGAACCAGGAAGCGAGTTAAGCACCACATCCGTGGCTAACTTCTCTGGAAAATGGACACCAAGTTTATCCAATCTGTCTATGTATGATTTCATCTTATGAACATGCATACACATAGACGTTCCTTCTTTTAGTTTATATGTCGTAAGGGATTTAACGATCTCAAATCGTTCCTGCCTTGCTTGTGCTCCGACACTCTTGAAACATTTCTTGAGTTCAGAGGACATGTCAGCAAACGTCAGGCTATCGATCTCACTAGATCGGGATTGAAGTGGAAGAGGAGGAGGAGGAGGAAAAGAAGGAATGTTTGTGTTTAGATTTGACATTTATAAGACAAAGGTTTTTAGTTAGTTTGAGATTTAATCCTTTAAATAATAACCCTAATTTTATTTACTAAGCCTAGGATCCAAAATCTTCTAGTTATGATGTGAAGAGGGATGTCGTAATCACACCATAATGGTCATTAAGGTAGATAAAAAGGTTTATCAATTTCAATCACTATGAAATTCCTAGATGTGTGAGATTTATTGACTAGTGTTAATGGCATGTTAATCTCAGTTATGCTTATCTCTTATCCATGACAGGGATGCCGCGGATTGTGGATCAGATTGTGAATTAACCATGCAGATCCCGCGTGATGCCCGACTCAATATACGCTTGAGAATCGTGAGTGCCACATAACCCTCAACTGTAACCCTAACTGACGTGCAGGATAACCACACAGCTCCGCCAGCATATCATAAATAAAATGTGCTCTTCTCATGGGTAGCATAAAATTCATATTTTATTTTAATCAAAACGCGACTTTTTTTTAATACTTTAAGTTAATACTTTTAACTTGAGAAACATTGCCCCCATCAAACCCTTTCGGTAACTCCAATGGCAAATTGTGTTGGATGGTGAGGGTGGTAGGCACTGAATGCCGTTTAAAAACCAACATCATTCGAGTCCATAAGAACCCTCCTTCAAACCTATACACGATTTTAGTGGGTGAGCCTAGTCTTGGGTTGACCAATGTTTTTGCATTAATTAATTCTTATATATATATATATATATATATATATATATATATATATATATATATATATATATATATATATATATATATATATATATATATATATATATATATATATATATATATATATATATATATATATATATATATATATATATATATTGGTCTAGAATATATAAATGTACTTTAAAAAATTTAAAAAGTTTTATTTATCAATTAATTCAATTAATACACTTTTAATAGTTAATTATAAATAAATACCTAATAGAAACCCTTCCTAAAACCCTAGAAATTTCGACAATAGCATGGAGGCACAAGAAACCAACAAAATTTTGAAAATAACAAGCACGTATATGAACATTCAAGTTTCTAGCATAAACCCTAAGATCATAACAGGTTAAATCAAACAATTCTAGCATAAACACTATGCAATTTTCGATAATAACATGTAGCATGAAATCATATTCAACAATTTAAGATCAAAGTGCAGATAACATATCGACAGAGGCTCTGATACCGTTGTTGGGATTCGATCATATAAACACATAAATACATGCAGCGGAAGACTAACAAGATCAAATCACATAATATTGAAACCACACAAAGTTGGCAACTATTCCAAGTGGGAGACTGTTGGAATTAGTGTCCAAAGTCATCAACAAGTGGTAATATTTCTAATAATAGCAGGGTCCTTTTGGGTTGCCCTCATGACCTAGAAAAACAAACAGAGTCAGAAATAAAGAAAGGATTATTAGTTTATTAATTTATTGAGAAATAAATTAATTAGAAACTAGATCCGTAAATTAATTGATAAATTAATTTAGAATTAATTCAGAATCAATTAAAGGGAATGGATTGTAATTGATTAACTATTTAATCAATTGAAACAAGTCCAGGGGTGCGGCCGCCAAAAGGCTCCTAAGTTTGAAACCCTAGGAGCCTTGCGGTATAAATAGAGGCCTTAGGGTTACACCCTAAAGCATCCCAAGCCTTAATCTGTGCCGCCAACTCCTCCCACCTCTCTCATTTCTACGAAATAAATCCTTCTCTAGGGTTTTCATCTTTGCCTCCTCTTCCCAAGTGGAATACTGATCTGTCTGGTTTTCTGGAGATCACTGGGTGTGAATCACTAGAGGGATTCTACTTTGGATCCTGATCATCTCTTGAAATGTGGCCTTGACCAGAAACCAAAGAAGGAAACTTGTAGAGGTATATTCTGCTAAAGTTTTGAAATAGGTATAACTGATATGAACTGCATGATCCTGGACAATGTTCATGGATAATCTGTGATTTGATCTTGTTAGTCTTCCGCTGTATGTGTGTATGTGTTTATATGACCGAATCCCAACATTGGTATCAGAGCCTATGCTTATATGTTATCTACACTTTGATCTTAAAGTGCTGAATGTGATTTTAAAGTGTTGTGTACCATGATTGAGTCGTGCGCCATGTTCATGTTGCGCATTGTACTTGTGTTGAGAATTGTGTTTATGTAAGACCCGTATCCTGATTATAACATATAATTAAAATAAGAGTGTTATGAATTTTATGATTATTGGTAGTTATAAAGCTAAGAAAACTTTAGTAACAATTTCATATAAAAATCAGCATTTTGTGCCATTTTTGGAAAAATCATAATTAATTCTAGGAAAAACGTTTTGACCTCAAACTAGTGCACAAAGTTTAAAAATTGAGTCTAGTATAATTCTTAAAAATAATAGTAAGCTTGAAAATGACATTATCTATGGTGAAAAATGCAATCTCCACTGATTAGTTCGAAATTGACAGATTAGATAGTCTGTTTTTAAATATTCATAATAAATCATAGACAAATCGTATAAATACATACAATATGTCCCTGAAAAGGTATTGAGATGAATTTTCAGAATATGAGATAAAAACCCGAATTTAATGGATTTAAGATCGGCTAAACCAGTCTTGAACAGGTTGCTTCTAGAAGGTCTTTAATTTCAACAATCTATATTAATAAATTCTTTTGTCAAAAGTGGCATGCAAGTTTTCAAGTATAAATACCCCCCAAAACATCTCATAAACCACACAAATAAATCTAAAACCAAGATATAGAGGTTTCTAAGCACTAGAGTGTAAGCAAGTGAGCGGAGGAAGCTCGAAAGCCTAACGAAGGAGTTATAGATCCCGACGAATGGTCACAAGGTAACTACAAACCTTTCTATAGCTTAATTAGGTATTGTAAAATAATTTGTGTGTTAAGAAGTAGAATATTTAATAAGTATAACATATGTTATATTATACTCATTTCCAACAATAGTAAACAAAAACCTTAAAAACGTCGTTATTATAACAATTCGTAATTTCCGAAAATAATACCGATTGATTTACTTACGAGGACGGTGACTAGGCTGATTACTTGGGATCTGATTGTTGAATTTTCCGAAAGGCTAAAATGCTGAAAGGATCCTACCACCCCATCTAATCTTCTACCTGGCCGTTCTTTACTTGATAAATCATGGAGTATCATATTGGAATTAATAAAGGATTTAAGTTGTTCAGTAGTATGACATATGTTGGTGCTATAGTAATTAAGACTTAATGATATTAACAGTTGGAGGAAGAAGTCTTAAGCCGTAGAATATCCGGAAAGAACTATACTCAAGTGAGTGACATAATCATGTTGCTATACATTGTCTGCTTATTGCTGTGTAATGTATAAATGTCAGGTAAACTCTGGATTGTATGGGTCCTATCATGAGATTGTATGGATCTCTACCACATGGACTGTATGGGTCCTATCTTGAGATTGTATGGATCTCTACCACATGGACTGTATGGGTCCTATCAGGAGATTGTATGGATCTCTACCACATAGACTGCATGGGTCCTATCATGAGATTGTATGAATCTCTACCACATGGACTGTATGGGTCCTAGTTTTTAAGTATCTCTATGATGAAATGTTGTTATATGAAACTCTTTCGTTGATGTTACTCACTAAGCTTAAATAGCTTACCCGTAGTATGTTGAATTGTGTTTCAGGTCCTAGTAGTTCAAGAAACGGTAAGGAGATGCGTGAGGATTAAGAATTGAAGAATATGGATTATCGTTTGGTAATAAAATGTAATACCCAGCTTGATCTTGGGAAAATTCTGTATTAAATAAGATCTATTGATAACTACTTGTATTCCGTTTGTTTAATATAAATGTACCCCTACTTTTGTATGAAAATTTTCGGGTGTACTTTGTGTTAAAAATCCAGGTGTTACAAGTTGGTATCAGCACCGTGGTTTAAGCGAGCTAGATCTTAGTAGTAAGACTCTAGACTTAAAACGTGAGAGTAGAAATATACCCGGCTTGATCTTGGGAGAATTCTGTATTAAATAAGATCTATTGATAACTACTTGTATTCCGTTTGTTTAATATAAATATACCCCTACGTTTGTATGAAAATGTTCGGGTGTACTTTGTGTTAAAAATTCGGGTGTTACAGTTTATGTTGTGTGCCTTCGTGTGTTGTATGCCTATGATAGGAACAGAGTATGTGTGATGGACATGCAATGTTGTTTTGAATTCACTAAGCTTTGTGCTTACCTTTCCCTTCCAAATCACTATTTGTAGGTACTTTGTGTCCGAAGGATGGCAAGGCGTGACACGTACACACTGATGCTGCTTCGTTTGGACATTTAATTTGAGTTGACTTTATCTAGTTTGACTTTCACTATTGGATTGATTTGATATTGAATGTTTTTGAATATATAAAGATATTGAGTTTTGAATGTTTACATTTATTTGAAGTTTTAATGAAAATATTAGGATAACTTTTTTTAAATTTACTATAAATTTGAGATGTTACAAGTTGGTATCAGAGCACAACTTGAGTGAATTAGGTTCACTTCGGTGGGTTGTTATCTCAAGTTAGAGGCTTAAAATTTTATTTAAAATGTTTTTACAAGAAAAGGGTTTAACGAACGATGTACCGAAGACACATTGTGTACCGGCTGCCGATGCTAGTGGGGAAAAGGGTTAAATGCTTCGTTTTTGTTGAATCTACTAGGACATAAGATGTATGTATGCTAGATTTCCTGATAGAGATCACACTTTGATGTTCTGATTATTTGGTGCTTGCTATTGGAATGTAGGCTAGTGTCGGTTAGTTTTTGTTGGATTAGGTGTCTAAGCCATGACTAATAATTAGTATTTACCTAATTAATAATAGCATAGTCCATTTGGGTTGCCCTCATAGCAGGAGGTTTGGTAGAAAGTTCGGTAGAGAGAAATATTGATTTATTATCTGATTAATAAATCAATAGAATTAAATATATGGTTTATTAATATATTAAAGTGATAATATATTAATTAGAAACTATATTATTTTATTAGAAATTAATCTGGAATTAATTGGAATTAATTTGGCGATTAAATTAATTAATTAAAGGTGTAGGGACTAAAACTTTAATTATTCGATAGTTGAGTAAGTGACAGTTTGAGTGAGTGAGGTGGCCAGCGATATATATATATATATATATATATATATATATATATATATATATATATATATATATATATATATATATATATATATATATATATATATATGGAAATATATATTTTCGATTTTAATATATAGGAGATAATTAGGTTTGAATTATTAAGATAAAGGCTTATCTTAATTTGAATTCAAAAAGGCTTATCTCTTAAGGTTTATCTGGTCATCTGCTGGAGGCTATAAATAGGGAGCATCATACCCTCATAACCTGCGATTTTCAATACCCTGACTCTCTCTGGATTTTCGTGACCTGCTTTCTGCTCCCTGGGTGTGACTGCATTTGAGGTAAGATAATTTTATTGCTTCGCTTCCAAGAAACACTAAAAGGTTAGTTTTTCTAATATCCTTCTTTTAGTTTATTTTCCTGGCCTTTAGGATTTTGTTATACGTTTAATTAGAAAAAAAGGTAGATCCTCCTAGGTTGCATGTGAACTTAGGATTTAGTTTATATATTTGCACAAAACCCTTCAGTGGTATCAGAGCTTTTTTGGTTGTTTTTTTGTTAAACTGTTGTAATTGTTTTCCTAAAAATTAGGGTTTAAAGCTTATAAACCCTAATGTGGTCTAAATTAATCAAGGGTTAGGGTTTTGAAAACCCTAGCCCCTCCCCTCCTTGTTTTGCGATTTTGACAATAGGTTTTAGAAGGTATTCTATTTTTGGTAACTTTAATTTTTTAAATGGATAAACCTTAAACCCATTATTTGTTGAAATCGAAAATTAGAGGGTTTAAGATAGGTTTAAATTAATTTGATTAATTTGTGATACCTATCTAAATTTAATTAATTTAATTAATTGTTTAATTAAAAGATAATTAAGGATTTAATTTAATATAAATTTAATAGCCTTAAATTTCGAAAATTAAAGGATAAATCTAGGAATATTTTAAAAGTCTAAAATATTTTAATTTAATTAATTTTTTAATTACAAGACAATTTAAAGGTTTAATTTAATTTTAAATTTAATAGTTTAAATTCCAATAAATTAAAAGATAAACCTAAAACATTTTAAAAGGTTTAAAATTCATCTTATATATATTATAATTAAAAGTTAATATTATATGTATAAGATTAAATGGTTAGTCAAATCAATAGTAGGCCTCATTCACGAAGCTGGTCTATAAAGAGGGTATAAGGAGACTGCCTATAAAATGGCGGTCTAATGGGTGTCCACTCTCACCCACCGTTCTCCTGACCAGTGGAGGGTCGTTAGCCGAACGGGTTTGATAGGACCGCCTAATCTCTTTAAAAGTATAATGATATTATTCAAAGTACTAGAACAACTTAATAAAACCCCAATCTAGTTACTTTAGGAAAAAATGTGAATTGGTGCTAATCCATGAAATTGCACATTGCACTTTATGAAACATTGGTGGAGCGTGTGTGGTTTACCGGCACACCAATAGGGGTTCATAAAGAGTCGCAATCGGTTTCTCGGGTGTTATCATTGTTGATGGAGCGTGTGTGGTTTACCGGTACATCAATTAGAGATGGTAACTGACCCCGAGAGTACCAAGCTAATTTGCATGGTTATTCACACCCGGTTTGTGATCCTCGGTATCCCAGTCACAAACAGTGGGGAACATTCGAGATTAAAACATGCTATTGAACAGTTCAATAAATCTCAAAAGAAACTACGAATTCCATTATAATATGATTAATTTTCCGTAGTGGAATTGGCTGAATCGTCATTCGCCTACCTTTATAAAATTTACAATTAGACTACGACATCCCTCTTCTATATTGTAAATTGTTATAGTTGGGTCCTAGCCTTATATGTATTATTGGGTTATTATGAGGATTACTATATATATCTCATTAAAACTATCTTCTTTTATAGATGTCTTCTGCTGATCAATCCGCCCCCCACTCTAACTCCAGCAATGTCACATCTATCCTATCATTGTGTTCCAAAGTTATATTGGACGACACTAACTACAATGATTGGATCCGCAACATTAAGATGGCTCTAAGGTTTGAGCATAAAGAGTATGTTCTGAAAACCAAGCTTATTGACATTTACCCTGATACTGCTACTCCCGAGGAACTCGCCTCGTACACAAAACACTCTGATGATGCAACCAAGGTTGCTTGCATCATGATTGCTACCATGAACCCAGAATTGCAGAGAATATATGAAGACTACTGGCCCTATGAGATGCATAAAGAACTTTCGGAAAAGTTCCGCAAGCAGGAGCGCATCAAGAGGCGCGATGTGGTTAAAGCCTTCACGTTGGCGTATCATTTGAAAAACTCCCAGGCCACTCTAGCCGAGTTGCATCGCATGCTCCGTACTGCTGAAGACGGGATGAAGGGTAAGAGTGTACCCTCAGTTAGCCAGCCCGTTTTGGCAATTAGTGGTGGAAAGGGGAAGAAGAGAAAGGGCCCTCCCAATCAGAATTGGAGGGAAAAGGTCCATGTTGGATCATCCAGCAGTGCCCGGAGACCCAAGTCCTCTGGCATTCCTCACAATGCCAACCCCAAGGAAGCTGACTGCTTCTACTGCAAGGAAAAGGGTCATTAGAAGAGAAGCTACCCAAGATACTTGCAAGACTTGAAAGATGGCAAAGTGAAGCCGTCTACAGCAGGTATATACACTATCTCTAAAAACTCACCATCTTCAAGTTCTTGGGTCCTTGATACAGGATGTGGTTTTCATATTTGTTCTGATTTGCAGGGCCTAAAGGAAAGCAGGGAGGTTGAGCATGGTAGATTGAACCTGATCATGGGGAATAGGAGATCGTCGCCTGTTACCAAGATCAGAATCTATAGTTTTGTGCTTAGTAGTGGTGTTTGTTTAGAACTTATAAATTGTTACTATTCGCCAGAAATGGCAAGAAACATTATTTCCTTTCATGCCTTGTTTAGACAAGGTTTCCAGTTTTCTTTTGATAATATTAATGGTTCAATTTCTGTTTTTCAAAATGGTACTTCTATTTTTACTGCTTTACCTTGTGATGGTGTGTATGAAACGGTATAATGTGTTGACAATTTAGGACATAGTGTAAATTATATTGATTCTTCTAGTGGTGTAGAAAAGGCGTGCTTGTGGCACTGTCGTCTTTGGCACATTAACAAGAAATCGTTATTCCCATGATTCCCCGTTGCACCTATTCTCCGCAACCGTCGGTTCAGATCCGCATCGCCCAACTCCAAAAGGATGGAGTGTTGGAATCATTCGACCTCAAATCGGATGATGTATGTGAATCTTGTTTTTTGGGCAAGATGACTAAGTCACCTTTCAAAGGGTCCTTTGAAAGAGGTGAAGGTCTATTGGACATCATACACATAGATGTGTGTGGTCTCTTCAGATCAACCACAAAGGATGGCACACGGTTCTACGTGACCTTTACTGACGATTTTAGTAGATACGGGTATATCTACTTAATCAAACACAAGTCAGACACCTTTGAAAAGTTCAAATAATTCAAAAACGAAGTTGAGAATCAATTGGGCAGGAAGATAAAGATGCTCAGATCCGACAGAGGCGATGAGTATCTTAGTATCGAGTTCTTAGACTATCTAAAGGAATGTGGAATAGTTTCACAGTTATCACCTCCTCGGACACCACAGTTGAACGGTGTTGCCGAGAGGCGTAACCGAACCCTGTTAGACATGGTTCGTTCCATGATGAGTCGAGCTTCACTTCCCATCCACTTCTGGGGGTATGCCTTAGAGACTGCCGCCCACATCCTCAATCTTGTCCCAACTAAGAAGGTTGCTAAAACACCTCATGAGATATGGACGGGGAAAGTTCCCTCGTTAGCACATATCAAAGTCTGGGGTTGTGAGGCTTTCGTTAGACGAGAAACTCACGACAAACTCGTAGAGAGAAGCGAGAGGTGTATTTTCATTGGATTCCCCAAACAGTCTTTTGGATACTTGTTCTACAGATCAAGCGAGGACGTGGTCTTTGTAGCTAGACGAGGAGTGTTTCGAGAGAGAGAACTCATATTCAAAGAGGACAGTGGGGGTACCATTGATCTTGAAGAAATTCAAGAGACACCAGACAATGAAACCTTAGGAGAAACTAGCAACCAACAAGAGGAAGAAGTTCTTGTCGGTCCGACTGATATATCCTTACCTCTTAGGCGTTCTAGTAGAGTTAGCATGCCACCCGAGTTTTATGGATTCCATATAACTACGGATGGGGACACATTTGTCAGTGATAGGACACTGACAAATCTGGATGAGCCAGCTAACTACCGGGAAGCGGTGGCGGGCCCTGAGTCTGCCAAATGGAAAGAGGCAATGGACAGCGAGATCAAGTCCATGTATGACAATCAAGTTTGGAACTTGGTTAAAAATGTACCGGGTCGAAGGACAGTCGGGTGCAAGTGGATCTTCAAGAAGAAGACCGACATGGATGGAAAGGTACACACTTTCAAGGCAAGACTGGTTGTGAAGGGCTTTACTCAAACCCCAGGGATTGACTATGATGAGACCTTTTCACCAGTGGCCAAGATAAAGTCTATTAGGATTATGCTAGCCATAGCTGCATTTCATGATTATGAAATTTGGCAGATGGACATCAAAACCGCTTTCCTTAATGAAAAGTTGACTGAGGATGTTTACATGAATCAGACAGAGGGTTTTGTCGATGCCAAGTATCCTAATAAAGTGTGTAAGCTTGAGAAATCGATCTACGGATGAAACAAGCTTCTCGCAGCTGGAATCTTTGTTTCCATGAGAGAGTCAAAGAGTTTAGTTTCTCTAGGAGCGAGGATGAGTCTTACGTATATGTCAAGGCTAGTGGGAGTATAGTCACTTTTCTGGTGCTGTATGTTGATGACATACTGCTCATGGGAAACGATATTCCAACCTTGCAAGATGTCAAGTATTGGCTTGGGAAGTGTTTTGCCATGAAAGATATAGGAGAGGCTGCCTATATTCTCGGGATAAGAATATTGAGAGATAGGAAGAAGAAAATAATTGGACTTAGTCAGAGTACATACTTGGAAAAAGGTACTAAAAAGGTTTAGTATGGAAAATTCCAAGAAGGGAGAGCTACCTATCCAAAGTAATGCCAAATTGAGTAAGACTCAGAGTCCGAGTACAGACGAGGAGATAGCTGACATGCGTCGGGTACCTTACGTTTCGGCTGTGGGGTCGATCATGTACGCTATGACATGTACTCGACCTGACGTGGGCTTTGCCCTGAGCATGGTCAGTCGGTACCAGGGAAACCCTAGAAGGGCATATTAGACAGCTGTCAAGAACATACTCAAGTATCTGCGGAGGAAGTGGCAAAGGAAGCGGCTTGGCTGAAGAACTTTATCGGTGACCTTGGAATAGTCCCGAGTATTCAGGAGCCCATGGAACTATTCTGCGATAATGAAGGAGCGGTTGCTTTGACGAAGGAACCGAGAGATCATGGAAAGTCCAGACACATCGACAGAAAGTACCACTACATAAGACATAGAGTAGAAGAAGATCACCTCCTAGTAAAGAGGGTATCATCAGAAGATAATCCTGCAGATCCCTTGACAAAGGCTCTGAGTAGGATCAAGCACAATCAGCATGCGCGACGCATAGGATTAAGAGATGATATTAGTTTTTGTAATTAGATAGGATTTGAAACTTATTGCAATGTAAATGTAATTGACTTTGGAGATTTAATAATGTAGTTTTGTTGATGAGTATTTGATACTGCCTTTTGTCAATTGTTTATTATTGTGTTTCATTTTTGCATGTTTACTTCCTGAGTAATTTAATTATTCAAATGTCCACAGTCGCTCATGCTTTTAGGGAGTAAGTATGAACGAAGGTTGTCATGAATTGTTTTGTAGATTGTCTAAGGAGTTAGACATAGCAATATGATTGCTACAACATTCATGAGTACTTAGAAATAGGGATTTAAGTATTGGATAAACCCACGCTTAATAGATTTCTTCATGGATTACATCACGAGCAAAGTTGAGTCGATAATATCTTTTGATCTTTAAGTAGAGAAATATAAGTTATGTTTTGCCAAACGGTTGTTCATTGACAATACGAAACCACATCGGTAACGCGATGTTATAAAACGTGTTGTTGTGAATGATTTGACTAGTAAAAGACATAAGTATATGAGTCAAAGCTTATTCGTCCCTTGGCCCTGTCGGGAAAACAGATATCTGTAGGCCTCTCGATGATTTTGAAGTTGACTGAAAGGGTTGGCCAACCAGGACTAAATTGATATGCTCAATTAGTAGTCTTAAAGTCATATGCAAATCAGAAATCGGGAAACAGAGAATCAGACCAGGATTGATTTTAATTCATGTCTTGAGTCTGAAAGTATCTTGTTGGACGGAGGATCATCTGATCACTTATCTATGGACAGAACTGACTGGGTCAGAGTTCAGCAGCGGTGTCTAAGGAAGCTACAGTTGCTAATTAATTAGAGGCTAAATTGGTAATTATAGTCATAGACTTATCCAAGTGGGAGACTGTTGGATTAGGTGTCTAAGTCATGACTAATAATTAGTATTTACCTAATTAATAGTAGCATAGTCCATTTGGGTTGTCGTCATAGTAGGAGGTTTGGTAGAAAGTTCGGTAGAGAGAAAGATTGATTTATTATATGATTAATAAATCAATAGAATTAAATATATGGTTTATTAATATATTAAAGTGATAATATATTAATTAGAAACTATATTAATTAATTAGAAATTAATCTGGAATTAATTGGAATTAATTTGGTGATTAAATTAATTAATTAAAGGTGTAGGGACTAAAACTGTAATTATTCGATAGTTGAGTACGTGACAGTTTGAGTGAGTGAGGTGGCCAGTGAAATATATATATGGAAATATATATTTTTGATTTTAATATATAGGAGATAATTAGGTTTGAATTATTAAGATAAAGGCTTATCTTAATTTGAATTCAAAAAGGCTTATCTCTTAAGGTTTATCTGGTCATCTGCTGGAGGCTATAAATAGGGAGCCTCATACCCTCATAACCTGCGATTTTCAATACCCTGACTCTCTCTGGATTTTCGTGACCTGCTTTCTGCTCCCTGGGTGTGACTGCATTTGAGGCAAGATAATTTTGTTGCTTCGCTTCCAAGAAACACTAAAATGTTAGTTTTTCTAATTTCCTTCTTTTAGTTTATTTTTCTGGGCTTTAGGATTTTGTTATATGTTTAATTAGAAGAAAACATAGATCATCCTAGGTTGTATGTGAACTTAGGATTTAGTTCATTGATTTGCACAAAACCCTTCAGTTTTGTGCATGCCATTAAAGTTGTATACAATAGGAACCAAATAACCTTAGAATGCTTGATCTGGCATTATTGCATGTCCCTTGATTGGTTGTTGCCTTAGGGTAGGATCTTATATTCGAATGTCTTTTTTGATTCTACAATGTATACGACTGTGCATTTACGAGACGACTTGTGATCATTAGAGGGAGTTTCGTCTTAATGGAGTAATAGGGTAGGGGTGGAATTCCTAGTGGTGTAAGAAGAGTTAGCATATATGTGTGTGTGTGTGTGTGGGATGACATGTTAGAATGAATACCTCGAATGCTAGGGTTGATTAGTTGTTTAGCGAATGTCATAAAAGTTGTATGTAGTAGGAACTAAATAGTCTGAGAATGCTTGATTTGACCTTATATATATATATATATATATATATATATATATATATATATATATATATATATATATATATATATATATATATATATATATATATATATATATATAAGGATGAGTTCAGTAAGAGACTAAATTTATCTACGGTACAAATGTACAAATCTCGATGGTCGGAATCAAATCATCAACGGCCAAAAAATGGGTTGTATATTTGTTAGTTCTACTTGCATATAGATGATTATAACAAAAATAGTAAATTTCAAAAAAGACACTAGGTTTTCAAAGAAGTTCGATTTGACACTTTGTTATAATTTTCAATTAAGTCATGAGTTTTTAATTTTTCTCAATTAAGTCGCCATTTTTCAATTTTGTTTCAATGTTGACCATTTTGACTGGTCAACTCGGTTGCCATTTGACGTGGCATGATGACGTGTCAATCTTTGATGATGCAATGCTGACATGACATGCTGAGGTGACACATAGGTGTCAAAATTAAAAACATAGTCACTTAATTGGAAAAAATTGAAGACTTAGTGACTTAGTGAAAAAAAGAACAGAATGTCAAAATCGAAATTTTCTGATTCTTTGAAATTGCCCAAAAACTAATTAGAAATGTTTCAAACTATTTAATTCATAAGAAATAGAAAAATAAATAAAATATGAATATGGAGTTGCTTTGTCGAAATTGTGAGATAGAGGATATTATTGGAATATTTATAAAAATTACCAAAGGGTTAGAGCCTTATTAAGAGGACATTTATGCCAAGATTTTTGAAAAGAACTTAATTTACGAAATGGTGAGATATGTATACGTCTGTGTTCCTAATATCAACGCATGTGATATGGATGTCTTGAGGAAATTTATTCATAATCATTTTGTTCTTTTTCCCCAGTTGGTCATAGGTTGACAGTTTTCGGGGCTCACTTTTCGGGTCAGAACTATTGGAAGACGAAAGATAACTTTTTTAAACGAATAGGGTGCCGATTGATTTATGTGTTATATATCCATTCCTACTTTTTTATGCCAATGTTGGTGACTGGAGATAACTCTCTTAAATTATTCCTGGGATGGGAGGTATCACACCCCGATCCTTGGCGGAATCGATCAAGGCGTGATATATTGTTCAAAGTCTCATGACAACTATGTTATAATATGATTAGATTCAATTAAGTACTAAGTATGCAAACAAGATCCACAACATACAAATACAAATCCAAATACAACAACATTTATTACATCAAATTTAAATAGTCTTGTGGGTTTCTAAGGTACACCCTACTTTTCATCAACTTCATTCTTCAAATCTGCATCATGGGTAAAAACAGGTCAACTACGAGAGTTGGTGAGTAATCTAGTTTTATTAAAGAAAATTGTGAGTTTGAATAATTTGAAATTTGTTTTCTTTTGAAGTTGGCAAGCAACTGTTATTGAGATAACAGTTTATAAATCAAAAATTGATTAACAAATGATAACAACAACAATAAGTCCTCACCCTATATATACATATATATGTATATATATAGGATGAAGCATCTAATCATCATACACACTCAATCACGTGCAATCAATCACCTTAGCGTCCAAGGCGGGGTGGTCAACCCAATAGCGCTATTATTGTCCATAACGTACCTCAAGAATACGGGCATAGTCATGGATATAAGACTAAAATTGATAATGTACTACAAGTACATGTAGCGTAAACAAACAATAATTATACAAATAATGATTCACGTATAAATGTCCCAACAATGTCTCAATGGTGAAAAAATAATAAAATGAAGTTGGAACATATTAAAACCACATGATACACCCCAAAAGTATTGAAAATTATAAAATATGGGGTAGATTACTCACATTAG
This sequence comes from Cichorium intybus, assembly GCA_023525715.1. Lineage (NCBI taxonomy): Eukaryota > Viridiplantae > Streptophyta > Magnoliopsida > Asterales > Asteraceae > Cichorium > Cichorium intybus. The sequence goes on along the minus strand of CM042016.1, from coordinate 81,494,214 downwards.
TCCAATAAGGAATGCGCGTGTTGTACGATAGATGGCTCGAGTCAAAATGTCGTAGAACCTAATATAATTAATAGTTTTGGCTTAGGAATCGATAAACGGGAATATAGTATTAATAAAAATAATTAGACACATATTCTTATATTAGATGAATTAACAATAATCCAAATTTTGTTTTGATTATTAATGTATTCATATATTAAATGAATTTTAAATTGAATTAATTACTTTGCTTAATTAATTTATATTTTCACTTTAGGCAAGATTTTAATAATTTCTTATTAAAATAATAACTAGTCAAATTACAAGTATTTACAGATTTTATTTATTATAAACAATTATTTATATGAAATAATCATTAAAAATGCATTTTTACATGCTTAGATATTTAGGAAAATAGTTTTAAATACTAAACAGTAATGAAACATTCTGAAATTATCATAAAATCATTATTTCATAAAATAGTAATTACTGTAAAATTTTCATATTTTTCTTAACTGCTTTAGTATTTATTTAGTATTTTAATGATTAAACCACAACAAATTTCGGGAAAAATAATAAATGATTCCCAAAAATTCTGGAAGCTTAACCATAGTTTTATAACATTATATTGAGCCTACTGTAAATATTTTGGATATTTTGGACTATGGGAAGTGTTTCTTATGTTTTTCATTATTAACTAATCAATAAAATCATAAATAATAGGAAAATATTAAGATAAATTCATTAGACTTTTTATTTATGATTAACATGTTATATATGATATTCGGATAAGGTTTTATAATTTTTGGACATGTGTAGCTATTTATTATCAATTTAAACCATTAAATAATCATTAAATCAGGAAAAATAAGCAAACATTATTACAAAAATCTGTAAATTTTGTCATGGAGTCCTTAAAATGTTAATAAGGTGCGAAAAATATAAAATCTAGTTTTTAACATACATAACTATATTTTTCAATTTATTTATCTACAACAAAATAAAATACAAAATAAGCATCAAACAGTAATATAAATGCATGAAACTTTACAAATCCATTTTACCCAATATATAGGTTGTTCCAAAAAATTTTCCAGAATTTATTGACTGAAAAAAGTATTTTTATGTGAATTATTGCCCTATTTTATTGCAATAATTATAGTAATTCAATAAAAATAAGTTATTTTCTGAAAATTTCCAGAACTTCTCATTTTATTGATGGGATCCTGAGAAAAATCAAGTTTATGCATAAAATGAGTTTTAGATAGTTTGGTGTATTTAATTTGTTTCATTCATGAATTTGAGACTTTTAACAACATACTTTGATGAATGCTTCAAGAGGGATGAAGATTTGAGTATATTGGAGTGTTCTTGGCTGAAATATGAAGATTTCTAGGAGGAATTTCGAGATTGAGAGTGAGAGAAAGAATAGATATGGTTTGAGTGGTGATGAGAATAATGTGCTGGGAGAAAAATTAAAGGAAAGATGATGGGAGGTGTGATTGGGAGACAATGGGAATAAACTTTTACTTTTGGTGGTCTTCATAATTCCCCACTAACACAAGCATCTTAAGAGTTTTATAAAATTTAATGTAGTGTTTATAAAAATAGAGTTTTATAAAAAAAATAGGTTATTATTTGATTATAACAATCTACTTTGATTTGAAGTTTAATTATAGCATTCAAGTTTGATTTTTTTAATTTAATTAGAGCATCATACTTTGATTTGATTTTAATATGGTATCATAATTTAATTTGATTATAGTTATAACGTTATACTATGCTATATTGCTATTAACGTCAATTTATATCGTAGTGTAAGGGTTTTGATCCTATTAGCGTCAAGAAATCTCGAGTAGGGTTTATTAAATTTCCAATTTGGTTGGGTTGACCCGAATCCATTTTAGGCGGATGTCACAGTCTCCCCTACTTTAGGAAATTTCGTCCCGAAATTTAAGAAGATAGTACCTTAAGAGAAAAGTTGCAGGTATTTGGTACGCATTTGATCCTCACGCTCCCATGTATACTCGGGTCCACGTGCTGACTGCCACCTGACCTTGACCAGGGGAATGCGACTTCTTTTGAGTTGCTTTTCCTTTCGGTCGGCAATTTCCAAGGGTTTCTTGATAAATTGCATTGTCTCGTCGATTTGGATATCCTCGAGAGGAACATGAAGGTTCTCGTCTGCTAAACACTTCTTGAGGTTGGCTATATGAAATACTGGGTGAACTTTATTAAGCTCTATTGGTAGATCCAACTCGTAGGCTACTGGTCCGATCCTTTCAGGATTTTGAACGGGCCTACATAGCGTGGTGCCAATTTACCCTTGTGTCCAAATTGAACCACACCTTTCCATGGGGACACTTTTAACATGACCATGTCACCCACGGTAAATTCAAGCGGTTTGCGTCGCTTGTCGGCGTAACTCTTTTGTCGGCTACGAGCTACGAGAAGGTTATTGCGAATCTGAGTGATTTTGTCGGTTGTTTCCTGGATAAGCTCAGGACCAACGATTGGAGAATCCACTGTTGCGCGAATCACGTGGGACTCGCCAGTTTCATGCCAGCAAATAGGAGATCGGCATTTACGGCCATCCAATGCCTCAAATGGCGGCATCTTGATGCTAGAATGATAATTGTTATTATAGGAGAATTCCACCAACGGTAAATGAGAGTCCCAGTTTCCTCCGAAATCTAAGACACACGCCCTCAATATATCTTCGAGTGTTTGAATTGTCCTCTCAGATTGACCATCGGTTTGAGGATGATAGGCGGTACTGAGATCGAGGCGGGTTCCCGTGGCTGCTTGAAGTGATTACCAAAACCGAGAGAGAAATCTCCCATCACGATCTGAAATGATGCTGAGAGGGATGCCATGCCGACTAACTATCTCGTCGATGTAAATCCGAGCAAGTTGTTCGACCTTGAAATATTCACGGATGGGAAGGAAATGAGCGGATTTGGTCAAACGGTCAATGATTACCCAAATGCTGTCGTGTCCCTTGGTGGTACGGGGAAGTTTGGTTACGAAATCCATGGCGATCGCTTCCCATTTCCACTCGGGGATTACCGGTTGGACCAATAGTCCAGAGGGTCGTTGATGTTCTGCTTTGACCCTGGAACATGTAAGGCATTTGGCCACGAATAAAGCAATATCCTTTTTCATTCCCGACCACCAATAATTGGTTCTCAGGCCATGATACATCTTGTCAGCACCAGGATGAATGGAATATCGAGTTTTATGGATTTCTTCAATCAGGAAGGTACGAAGATTGTCGCGATCTGGGATCCAGATGCGATCTTGATAATAGAAAATACCATCAGATTTACTTTCCAACTCCCTATCAATTCCCGTGGTCATGTCATTTTCGGTAATTGCCGAGTGTTGGGCTCCTCGAATTCGGTCACTGAGATTGGACAAGATAGGAGAACATATTAGATGAAATGCTATGGCATGTTCTTTTCGACTTAACGCGTCGGCTACCACATTTGCCTTGCCCGGATGATAGAGTATTTCACACTCGTAATCATTTAGGAGTTCGACCCAACGTGTTTGTCTCATGTTGAGTTCCTTTTGATTAAGAATATGTTGCAAGCTCTTGTGGTCGGTGAAAATTACGCATTTCGTGCCGTAAAGGTAATGCCTCCAAATTTTAAGAGCGAAAACCACGGCACCGAACTCCAAATCATGAGTCGTATAATTCCTTTCATGGATTTTGAGTTGTCGCGATGCGTAAGCTATAACCTTTCCCCTTTGCATCAAAACACAACCTAGACCGAGATTGGAGGCATCGCAGTATACCACGAAATCTTTGGATCCTTCAGGGAGTGTAAGAATTGGAGCGTCACACAATCTTTGTCTAAGAGTTTGGAAAGCGTCTTCCTGCTTGGGTCCCCAATCAAATGGCGTACCCTTGGAAGTGAGAAAAGTAAGCGGTAAAGCGATCTTTGAGAAATTTGAAATGAAACGCCGGTAATAGCCGGCTAAACCGAGGAATGACCGAATTTCCTTGGGGGTACGTGGGGCTTTCCAATTTTTGACTGCTTCAACTTTTGTGGGATCGACTAAAATACCCTTGTCACTTACAATATGACCGAGGAATTGTACCTCATTTAACCAAAACTCGTATTTCGAAAATTTGGCATATAGCTGATTTCCTTGCAATGTTTGGAGAGTTAGACGAAGGTGTCTTTCATGGTCTGCCTTTGTCTTAGAGTAAATGAGGATATCATCAATAAAGACGATAACAAAACGGTCGAGATAAGGTTTAAATACCCAATTCATCATGTCCATGAATGCGGCAGGGGCATTCGTTAGGCCAAAAGGCATAACGGTAAACTCGTAATGACCATAGCGGGTTCGGAAAGCGGTTTTGGGGATGTCTTCTTCCCGTACTCGAAGTTGGTGATAACCCGAGCGGAGGTCGATTTTTGAGAAGCATGAAGCTTCTTGAAGCTGATCAAAAAGGTCGTCGATCCGAGGTAACGGATATCGGTTCTTGATGGTCAATTTATTTAACTCCCGATAATCGATACACATACGAAACGAACCATCTTTCTTTTTGATGAAAAGAACCGGGGCTCCCCAAGGTGAAGTACTAGGGCGGATAAATCCCTTATCGGTTAATTCTTGGAGCTGACTTGCCAATTCTTGCATCTCGGTGGGAGCCAACCGATATGGAGACTTGGCAATGGGAGCAGCCTCAGGAACGAGATCGATGCAGAACTCTAGCTCACGTACTGGAGGGAGTCCAGATACGTCATCGGGAAAGATGTCGGGAAAGTCTCGTACAATTGGAATATCTTCGATCTTCTTTTCTTTGACCTTTGTTTCCACCACATGGGCTAAGAAAGCCATGTATTCTTTACGTAGATATGATCGAGCTTGAGTACATGACATAAGACTAAGCTTTTTTGAACGAGTCTCGCCATAAATACGAAGACTTTGACCGTCGGCAAGAGGAATATGAATAAACTTCTCATAACATACTATTTCAGCATGGTTTTAGGATAGCCAATCCATTCCCACGATGATGTCGAAGCTACCAAGTTCCATAGGAACTAAATTGACGGAAAATTTATGACCGCAAAAATCGAAAGTGCAATCTTGGATGACTGCATTGAGTGAAATGTATTTTCCATTGGCGACTTCTACGGTAAAGTGTTCATCAAGAATCGTGCGAGGTGTGTGAAGTATGGGTTCAAATTCCAAAGACACAAAACTTTTATCGGCACCTGAATCAAAAAGTACTGACGCGTAGCAGTCATTTATGAGAAACGTACAATTTACGACCTTGTATCGGTCTGTGCTTGGGTTGCGGTAATGACAAATGCTCGGCCTTTGGGAGCTGGAACCTGCATTGTTGGATTTGCCTGGGCTTGAGTGTTAATGATATTGACAAGCCTAGGACACGTGTTTCTGAAATGGGTGGGGTCACCACAGTTGAAGCATGTTCTAGTTGGATACCGGGTTTGTGTTTGCTGATTTGAGGGTAGAGCGAATGGTCGCTGAGTTTTTGGTGCACGGCATGTGTCCGCCAAGTGGCCATAGCGACCACAAGTCGTACAAAGGCGACACGGGCTGGTGGACATATGGTGATAGTTACAATGGTTACAGAGGGGGTCGTAATGCCATCTATGATAAACACGCATATGGACTTGTGAGTTATTTGTAAATTAATTATGTAAATTAAGTTTGTAGACATTGTTGGGTAAAATGATTGTAAAACACTTGTTGGGCCATGGTTAGGAGTGCTGGGCACCTTTTGGGCTTTCCATGGGTACTAAATGTGAAGCATGTAGCAATTACGTGGGCCCCCACAATACTAAGTTTTCACATGTTTTTCCCACTTCAAGGCCCATTAGGGAACTTAATAGTCCAATGAGTTGGCCATTTTGGAGTGTATCCTTTCAGATATGTTTGATAAGGTCGGGTAGTTTGATGGCTCAAAAGTAATGTGAATGACGCGCTTTGGCCTATAGGTTTGGGAACTCTCGCCTTTGGTCCCCAGGTAAGCAAACTGGTCCCTCGGTTGATTGGGATGTATACGAATGCTTACCTAGTCAGGACTTTCGGGCTACCGGCACCTCCCCCTTCCAGTTACTACGCGTCCATTACTTTGATCCTACCCAACTAGAGTGGATGACTTTTAATTTCCTATGAGCTCTAAGGAATATATATGTATATAAATTTTTATTTTGAAACCATTTGAGTATGTGTGTGATTTTAAGAGAAAGAGAAGAAAATTCACAAGTGTATGCATACATATAAGTGTCGGGAATAATACGTAAGCACATAAGGGAGCAATTAGCACACAAAGGTATTCCTAGGATTTTCTAAGTGCGAATTGCATGCAGTTGTGTGTGCATTTTATAAACTAGCATACGAGAGGACCCTAGAGGCTATAGACTAGGTCAAGGCAATTAACCTAATTCCCTATAGTCAAGGGCTCTGATACCAATCTATCACACCCCGATCCTTCGCGGAATCGATCAAGGCGTGATATATTGTTCAAAGTCTCATGACAACTATGTTATAATATGATTAGATTCAATTAAGTACTAAGTATGCAAACAAGATCCACAACATACAAATACAAATCCAAATACAACAACATTTATTACATCAAATTTAAATAGTCTTGTGGGTTTCTAAGGTACACCCTACTTTTCATCAACTTCATTCTTCAAATCTGCATCATGGGTAAAAACAGGTCAACTACGAGAGTTGGTGAGTAATCTAGTTTTATTAAAGAACATTGTGAGTTTGAATAATTTGAAATTTGTTTTCTTTTGAAGTTGGCAAGCAACTGTTATTGAGATAACAGTTTATAAATCAAAAATTGATTACCAAATGATAACAACAACAATAAGTCCTCACCCTATATATACATATATATGTATATATAGGATGGAGCATCTAATCATCATACACACTCAACCACGTGCAATCAATCACCTTACCGTCCCAAGGCGGGGTGGTCAACCCAATAGCGCTATTATTGTCCATAACGTACCTCAAGAGTACGGGCATAGTCATGGAGATTAGACTAAAATTGGTAATGCACTACAAGTACATGTAGCTTAAACAAACAATAATTATACAAATAATGATTCACGTATAAATGTCCTAACAATGTCTCAATGGTGAAAAAAATAATAAAATGAAGTTGGAACATATTAAAACCACATGATACACCTCAAAAGTATTGAAAATTATAAAATATGGGGTAGATTACTCACATTAGTCCAATAAGGAATGCGCGTGTTGTACGATAGATGACTCGAGTCAAAATGTCGTAGAACCTAATATAATTAATAGTTTTGGCTTAGGAATCGATAAACGGGAATATAGTATTAATAAAAATAATTAGACACATATTCTTATATTATATGAATTAACAATAATCCAAATTTTGTTTTGATTATTAATGTATTCATATGTTAAATGAATTTTATATTGAATTAATTACTTTGCTTAATTAATTTATATTTTCACTTTAGGCAAGATTTTAATAATTTCTTATTAAAATAATAACTAGTCAAATTACAAGTATTTATAGATTTTATTTATTATAAACAATTATTTATATGAAATAATCATTAAAAATGCATTTTTACATGCTTAGATATTTAGGAAAATGGTTTTAAATACTAAACAGTAATGAAACATTCTGAAATTATCATAAAATCATTATTTCATAAAATAGTAATTACTGTAAAATTTTCATATTTTTCTTAACTGCTTTAGTATTTATTTAGTATTTTAATGATTAAACCACAACAAATTTCGGGAAAAATAATAAATGATTCCAAAAAATTTTGGAAACGTAACCATAGTTTTCTAACATTATATTGAGCCTACTGTAAATATTTTGGATATTTTGGACTAGGGGAAGTATTTCTTATGTTTTTCATTATTAACTAATCAATAAAATCATAAATAATAGGAAACTATTAAGAGAAATTCATTATACTTTTTATTTATGATTAACATGTTATATATGATATTCTGATAAGGTTTTATAATTTTTGGACATGTGTAGCTATTTATTATCAATTTAAACCATTAAATAATCATTAAATCAGGAACAATAAGCAAACATTATTACAAACATCTGTAAATTTTGTCATGGAGTCTTTAAAATGTTAATAAGATGCGGAAAATATAAAATCTAGTTTTTAACATACATAACTATATTTTGCAATTTATTTATCTACAACAAAATAAAATACAAAATAAGCATCAAACAGTAATATAAATGCATGAAACTTTATAAATCCATTTTACTCAATATATAGGTTGTTCCAAAATTTTCCCAGAATTTATTGACTGCAAAAAGTATTTTATGTGAATTATTGCCCTATTTTATTGCAATAATTATAGTAATTCAATAAAAATAAGTTATTTTCTGAAGATTTTCAGAACTTCTTATTTTATTGATGGGATCCTAAGAAAAATCAGGTTTATGCATAAAATGAGTTTTAGATAGTTTGGTGGATTTAATTTGTTTCATTCATGAATTTGAGACTTTTAACAACATACCTTGATGAATGCTTCAAGAGGGATGAAGATTTGAGTATATTGGAGTGTTCTTGGCTGAAATATGAAGATTTCTAGGAGGAATTTCGAGATTGAGAGTGAGAGAAAAAATAGATATGGTTTGAGTGGTGATGAGAATAATGTGTTGGGAGAAAAATTAAAGGAAAGATGATGGGAGGTGTGATTGGGAGACAATGGGAATAAACTTTTACTTTTGGTGGTCTTCATAATTCCCCACTAACACAAGCATCTTAAGAGTTTTATAAAATTTAATGTAGTGTTTATAAAAATAGAGTTTTATAAAATAAAATAGGTTATTATTTGATTATAACAATCTACTTTGATTTGAAGTTTAATTATAGCATTCAAGTTTGATTTTTTTAATTTAATTAGAGCATCATACTTTGATTTGATTTTAATATGGTATCATAATTTAATTTGATTATAGTTATAACGTTATACTATGCTATATTGCTATTAACGTCAATTTATATCGTAGTGTAAGGGTGTTGATCCTATTAGCGTCAAGAAATCTCGAGTAGGGTTTATTAAATTTCCAATTTGGTTGGGTTGACCCGAATCCATTTTAGGCGGATGTCACAGGAGGGAGTAGGTCTTGATTCATATTTGTTAATTCATTTCTGGTTTACACGACTTCAGGCAGATAAAGCAGCTATAAAAGCTATTCTTGTCAATCGAGTAGGTGGTTTTGGATTAGCTCCTGGGATTTCGGGTTGTTTTACTCTCTTTCAAATAGTAGACTCGGCCCTTAATTGCTGCATGAAAACTCAAGAGGCACGACGAGACACCTTCCACAAGTAGAAAAGAAAGCGAGAACTTGATGGTAAGGAAAAAGGAAGATAGATGGTGGTGTCCGACACTGACGAGCATCACTAATTCTTTAGAGATGTCCTAACAAGTCGTGCTGACGTCAAGAGCAAAATAATAAGAATGGCCAAAGTGCTTTTTGCAAATTGACATTCTCCATGCATGAGGTTTTGGTGTAAACAATACAGAGATATATGGAGACGAGAGAGAAACAAGAGCGAGGAAGGAAACAATATCGAGAATGTGGGATTGATAGGATCCTTTTGAGGGTTACTGTTAGAAGAGATTCCTAAATGAGTTTCCCATGTACTTTAAGTGAGTTCCCGATGATGTCGGCTGCTGTCCCGATGGGTTTAGTGGTGTGTTATTGGTAACCAAATGAAGAAGATAATGTGTGAGGTTGTGAGGTTAGTCTGATTGCTTTTTAAGTGAACTATTCAAGAATCAAGAATAAGAAGATAAGAGTTAGACGGTGGACACTCTTGTTTTTTCAGAAAGGGTATTCCTATATAGGTTGTGGTTACCAGGAGTCGCAAATACATACAATGTGTTTTGTGTGTGTGTGTGAATAATGTTAGCTCTAGTCGTATGAGTTTTGACAGCAATGAGCCGAGAATAAGGCAATGAAAGTTTTCTACTCCAAGTGTTATTCTAACGAGAGAGCTTTTGAAGGCATTCATGCACTCATTATTAATTTATAAAAGTTTCAATTTACTCTCCTGTTGTTTGATTAGCCTCGTAAATTAAATTCTTTATAATAATCTTGGCATAAATGTCCTTAGTTATGCTCTAACCCTTTAGTTATTTTAAATATTCCAGTTATAACATTTATCTCACCATTTCGACAAAACGGCTCCTTATTCATATTTTATTTATTTTTCTACTTCATATCAATTAAATATTTTGAAATGTTTCTAATTAGTTTTTGGACGAATTTAAAAAAAGACACTAAGTTTTCAGGAAATTTCGATTTTGACACTATGTTATATTTTTCCAATTAAGTCGCTAAGTTTTCAAAATGTTCCAATTAGATCACTATGTTTTCGATTTTAACACCTAAGTGTCATATCAACATGTTATGTCATCATCACATCATCAAAGACCGACATGTTATCATGTCACGTCAATTGACAACCGGGTTGACCGGTCAAATGGTCTACATTTAAATAAAGTTGAGAAGATAATGACTTAATTGAGAAAAAAATTAAAACTTAGTGAGTTAATTAACAAAAAAAATAATACAGTGTCAAAATCGTTTTTTTTTTTTTTTGAAAACTTAGTGTGTTTTTTGGAATTTGCCCTAACAAAAACCACGTTTTTTTGTTTTTTTTAAAGTTTTCGACATTAGTTTTTTTTTTTAAAAAAAAAAAACTGAATATACCAAAATTTATAACTTTTTTCTTCTATAAATACACATTCATATTGATATATAAACAAAAATCCATGATTACAGATCGTCTGGTTTCACAATGTGAATATGAAATGTTGAAATATGAATATGAGTAATTAATTAAAATCTTTTTTACTACTTCAATATTTTAACCATTTTGAATGGATTCAGTAAGATTCACGTATGAATATGAAATGTTGAAATATGAATATGAGTAATTAATTAAAATCTTTTTTACTACTTCAATATTTTAACCATTTATAATGGATTCAGTAAGATTCACATATGAATTTAGTCACATACACACGAATATTTTACTTAGATTCATATGTTAATATCATACGGTATTGTGAATGTCAATGGTGAATAAAACACAGTTTATATTCACATGTGAATCTCAATTAGCTATATTTTCAAAAAAATAATAATTTTTTGTATATAAATATAGATGTCTATTTGTAAAGGACCAAAAGTTATAAATTTATATATATTCAGTTTATTTTTGATAAAAATAATACTTAAAAATTTTATAAATACGAAATGACTTTTTAATAATCAGGTATATGCACGTTCAAAGTAAATTGAATAATCGTGTGAATTAATGAATATCCATATTAAATGCAAGTTATTGTATATTTGTTTTTGGAAACGGCAAACGATAATATTAAAAGAAAAGTATGTACAAACACCAAAAGCAAGGCCAACGAGATGCAAGGCCAAGAAACACTAGATCTCTATCTAGCTCATAATCTTAAATACTAATGTAAGGGGTCAAATTCCAACCTAACCAGCTCAGTTTAAACTTTTTACCCATGTGCTTCATCCAATTGAACACATTCGCCTTGATTTGGTCGACTACCACCGTGGGAGAGATTTGAGCCTGCCGAAATATTATGTAACTTTTCTTTAACTAGTATCTTTTTGTTATAATAATAACAAGCTTTAAAGAGAAACTAACACTCGATCCTCACATGGCGTCATCTGCTTTTAATAGTATATGAAGGAATATCCACAATAAATGCAAGTTATTGTAATTTATGACGTTCAAATTTATATAATGTCTAAAGATTTTATGCACTGCACATTTGACTATTTAAAATAAAGTTCAATTAATTTCAATCAATTTATTTACATTACTATACATAAAGAAATTATAACCAATTTATTGGACAGTGATTTTGGACCTGGGACAAATGCTTTCAATCAATTTATTTAAGTTACTATACATGGAGAAATTATATTATATACCGAGTAAATTACAATTTTGGTCCCTGTGGTTTGCTCGGATTTTCAGTTTTGGTCATCCTTTTGGATTTCCACGGTGAGGGTCCCTAAACTACCCATTTTCTTACACTCTTAGTCCCTCTGCCAGTTACCGTCTCATATATCTCCGTTAATGGACACTCGTGCACACCACGTGAGGGTAATATCGAACTTTCGCATCTCTGATCATCAGATCTTGTAGCTATTTGGCGCCTTAAATGTGGGTAAGTGTCAATCAACTGAAGACAGTTTGCTTGGCTCGAAAAAGTGATCGATCAAAGATTGCAGGTGAAATTTTCGTAGGGTTTCCCGGTGGTATCAGCGTCAATCGGAGGTTCAGTGACGTTAAAAATGTGGAAGATTCGTGACAGTGAAGCTAGCGACGATGTGGATCATCTATACGGTATATGCATCTTCTTCGTTTATATGTATTTCAAAAAGAAAATCCCAATCTAACTTGATATGTTGATTTCAGTAGGAAAAAACAACCTTTTCTACATACAGTTGCACCATGGAGGATATTTTGTCGAATCACCAACTCGAAGCTACGTAAATGGTAAAGTAACGTTCATCGATACCGTCGACATCGATGAGTTTTCCATAGTAGAACTCAACCACATGCTGAAAGAGCTAGGTTACAATGATCAGGTGCCTGTATTTTATCATTTTCTGCTTCCTCTAGTTGACATTAGTTCTGGTCTTGTTCCAATAATGTGTGATGCGGATGTCAACGTATTCGGAAGATATGTTAAACTTTGTTGGGATCATCAGATCTTTTGTGAGCATGATCATAGTATACTCCCAACATATGGTAAACCCCCTTTACCAGATTTCATGCTAGATCCCGTAGTACCCCTGTCCCCTGAATTTGTGAGAAAAAGATTAAGACGTAGTTCAGACATGCAATGTCATAGAAAATTGATAATTGATCTTAACCTTAACGCGTCTAATAATATATCCACCAACGGTAGTTCAAATAATGTAGAGGTGCACTCAAAGGAAGACATTGTATCAGCAATTGGGGAATCGTCTGTTTGTGTTCCTCAACCAACCTCAGAGATACAGAGTAACAAAGGTGGGTGTTTGGCAATCATACCTATTGATACAGCACCTCCTGCATCAACACAAATCCACCCTAGTGTTGTTGATTGGGATGATTCACTATTTGATGAACCAATAGCACCATTGGCTTATGATGGTAATATCGAACAAGATTACCAGGTATTGGAGGAGGATGAAGTTGATGTCAACTACTGATTTGGCGTACCTCATGATGAAATTGTGGAAAGAAATGTTGAGGGTCCAGATGAAAATGATGGCTCAGATGATGATGGAAGCTCAGATGATGAATTCAGTCTTCATCCAACGGAGTTATTGAACAAGAATGATGTAGACATAGATATGGACGCATTCCAAGGGTGCCTTGATCCATTACCAGATGGGTTACCATACAAGGATGCAAACGATAATAACTTGACAGTTGATATCATTGACAGCAACGCTTTTGAAATTGAAAGTCGACATGGAAGATGTAGAGAAGAAATTTTGAGAAACATAGCTAATTACCCTAAATGTTCTAAAGGGCAAACTCATGACGCAGATTTCAGATTGGGTGAACGATTTGACAACAAATTGTTAGTCAGGGAAGCCATTTCCAATCTTGCAGTGTATTCACGACGACAACTATGCCTGCAGAAGAATGATCGGTACCGTTTAAGAGCTATCTACAAAGGTCCTGTCCCCGTGGGGGGTGTTAGAGACGTTAATCTTGACGATCAAATGAGGGGTAATATAGTCTTTTCAAATGAAAAATGCCCATGGGTCCTCCTCATTTCAAAAGCTAAGGGAGACGAAGACTGGATAGTTAAGACGTACAACGACAAACATACCTGTATTCAGATGCGGGAAATTGGTCAATGCACACAAATGTATCTATCGAAGAAGATATATCAGCAACTGGAAGCGAACCCAAACATCCCTGTCGCAGCGCTACATAAAGAGTTGGAGAGAAAGTACAAGCTGCAGCTTTCCTTTATGAAGGTTTTTAGGGCTAGAGTTCTGGCCCTAAATCACATCAGGGGAGACTTCGAGAGACAATATACCTTGCTGCGAGAGTATGTTCTGGAACTTAAAGCGCGAAACCCAGGTACTACTGTCATAATTGGTGTTGAATCTGAACCAAATTTTAGTTTGCCCACGAGAGTTTTCAAAAGAATTTACGTATGTCTGGGACCATTAAAAGAGGGATTTAAGTTTGGTCAAAGGGAGATTTTGGGTTTAGACGGTGCTTTCATGAAAGGTCCTTATCCAAGACAGGTGTTGAGTGCAGTAGGGTTAGATGGCAACAACGACATATACCCTTTAGCCTATGCCATTGTCGAAGCTGAAACAAAAAGCTCGTGGACATGGTTTTTAGAATGCTTGGGAAGTGATTTAGAAATGGGTACTAACACAAACTTCACATTCATTAGTGATCGCCAAAAGGTACTGTCTTATTGAAATTGTTTGTAGTTTTCATTACTGTCAAACTAATCTTTCTTTGTTTGTAGGGTTTGGTTCCTGCTCTTGCTAAAGTTTTCCCCTCAGCTGAGCATAGATACTGTGTCAGACATATTTTAGATAACATGAAACTGTACTGGAAAGGGAAGCCTCTTAAGGAACATCTTTGGAAGTGTGTTAGAGCTGCAACTATACCAGAATTCAACAGAGCAATGACAGAGTTTCAGAAGTATAATAATCAGGCTTACATTTGGTTAAAAAGCATACCAGCTGAACATTGGAGTAGGAGCCATTTCACAGGTTACAGTATATAGTACATAAATATTCCTTGTAGTTTTATGAGTCTTAATTTAATAATAACAACTGCTTACTTTGTGCTGTAATATGAACAGGGAGGGCTCACTCAAATATACTTTTGAACAATCTGTGTGAAGTTTTTAATGAAAAGATTGTTGATGGGAGGGACAGGCCCATAATCTTAGCACTAAAGTTCATAAGAGAGTACCTAATGAAGAAGATTGTCACAGTCCAATGTTTAATAGCCAAAAGCCCAGGTCCCCTAACTCCCACTGCTCAAGCAATCCTTGACAAGAACAAGGATGATGCTAGTAAGTGCAGGTGCATCTACAATGGTAATTGGAAATTCCAAGTTACTGGAGATTATTATGAGCAATATGTAGTAGACATGGCACAGAAGACTTGTTCGTGTAGACATTGGAATTTGACAGGTATTCCTTGTAAACATGCTATTGCTGCACTGTGGGACCAGGTGGAACACGGACAACAAGTCCAACTGGCAGAGGAACTTGTCCATCCTTGTTATTTGTTAACAACATGGAACAAAATGTACTCATTCACAATTGAACCAATCAATGGTCCACAGTTATGGCCTACTTCTGATTGTCCTACCACTTTGGTGCACCCCAAGCACAAGAAGCAGGTATATAGTTATTAGTAATTTTATTGTGTATTTAAAAAATTTGTGGTTTAATATAATTAAATAACATTTGTGTATTGGATTAAATTGAAGGTTGGGAGGCCTAAGATTAAGAGAAGAAGGAGTGAGGGTGAGAGTTCAAGTCAACATGGTCATGTAAGCCAAAACACCACTAAGTTGACAAGAAAGTACATTACCATTACATGTGGTAAATGTCACAACCCAGGACATAATGCTAGGTCGTGTAAGGGACAAGGAGGGCCAGCTGAAGCACTTCATAATGATGATCCAATGAGTTTTCCTGTGAGTGTTCGTACAAGGTCACCAATTACATCAATAACTTTACCAGTGGTGTTAAACAGCATGGATAATGGAAGTGATGTCCAGGGGGTAGCAGGAGTTGTTACAACTGGTTGATTGGAGCAGGAGGTTGGTCATGTGTTGTAGTTGAAGGTTGTTATGTGATATTGATGTTTCAGTATGTTATGGGACAATAAGTAGATGTGTGTTTGTAGTTTGAATAATGTGTTACAAGACTATGTTGTAATAGTTAGTAGCACAAGTTGTGTTATTTTACAAATGTTGACAAATTTTGTTATGCAGTAGACTGGAAACATCAACTGCAAGTTTATAGTCAACATTGTAAAACGGATATGTAAAGTGTTTGTCAAACTTTTACCTTGTAAATTGTTATGTGGTTTAGTTGATTTTAATTATGTCTAATTATGGTTATCAGTATGTCCCTTTGCTTATTAATATCTTTGTGTGTGTATGTTAAAAAAAACCATATACTTAACGAATATATTATGATTGTACAATATAGTTAAGTAACATAACATTGACCAACATAGTAATACAATTTAATGTATTGTAACATCATACTAGTAATCAAAAATTGTGGTTAAAATTGTTGAACTTTTTACAACACAAAAACAACAATAACACTCTACATTTGTAATTGTAATGCAAATGTAACCATACACGCAGCAACATACCTTGGTTTGTGTCATTACTATAACAACCTACTTTTATGCCATTAAATCATTCCATAATTTTGCACAACTTGACAACATCGAAACATTTGGTTTCAAATTGACTAACAACAAATGAAACAAACTAAAACAAAGTTACCCATTACCATTAACATACTTACATTACATAGTATCCGATTTACAAAACATTGGTTTGCTAAAATAGAAACTTAACATAATAACCGACATTTTATACCAACCATACAACACTTTCAACCCCAAAAACCATATTGTGTACCTACCCGATCAGACCCAAAAACCCACACAAACCCTAACTTTGAACCCCAAAAACCATCCCCCATCGGACATACAACTTCATTAGTCGAACATCAAGAACATCGTGAGAACAATGATGAAGATCCATGAAACAATCAACCATATTCTGTACCTACCTGCAGCTTCCACCTCCGCTTCCAGTCGTGCTATTTCTTCAATCATCATTCGTCTAGCCAACAGGAGACCGGGAATAATCATCAGCGCCCGTCGACACATTGGCGGATCCGACCACCCAACAAAGCCACATCGACTGCAACGCTAGAAACGTCGACCGGGATTCCTGTTTGTCCACGACGTTGCGATGGTCGCTTCGGTTCCACAGTTACACACCACCATTTTCGAACGCAAGCTTCAACTGTGTTTTTTTCTTTGGTAAGTCAATGCAATCGAGTGGCAAAGAAATAGATTTTGTAGGCTTTTATTTTCAGTTGTTGCCAGCGATGTGATTTGTCCAAAATACCCTCACGTGGTGTGCACGATTCGCTACTAACGGAGATATATGAGACGGTAACTGGCAGAGGGACCAAGAGTGTAAGAAAATGGGTAGTTTAGGGACCCTCACCGTGGAAATCCAAAAGGATGACCAAGACTGAAAATCCGAGCAAACCACAGGGACCAAAATTGTAATTTACTCTTATATACCCTTACAATTTACAACTTGATGAACAGTAAAATAGTCTTAGTTTATATTTAAGTTTGCCAAATTCTAAAACAAAAGCATTATAGCTCAATGGAAAGTCGTGTTGTATACTAATACTCCATTTGTTGGGGTTCGGTCCTTGTTGAAGGTATATTTTGTCCGCAGGTTAATTTATTTGATATGGGACAAATCAGATCCGGGTTTACCCATCAGATCCATGTAATCTAACATTTTTTTTTAATAATTTAGGCATAACTTTTAAACTTATTTACATATTAGGTTTCTTAATATTTTCCTTTTACAACTTTCACCCATTTTTTTAATTCTTTTAAAATTTTAGTCCCCAAAGTTTATTTTTTTGAGTTTGGACCAAACCTTTAATTAGTTTTACGAATTTGCTTCCACCAACTTAATTTTTTATAGAGTTTTGTCTCAAATTATAATTATTTGTATAAATTTAGTCCAATCTTTTACTAAATATTTTCTCTAACTTTTATTTCAAATTTTTATATATTTTTGAACCTTTTTTCATAAATATTTTTTTTCAGAAAGTTTTATATAAAACAACTTTAATTTTTATGAATTTGTTAATAACAAAAATATGTTTTACAACTTTAGTCCAACGTTTTTTTAAATATTTTCTCCAACCTTTAATTCAATTATATATCATTTTTATAGACTTTTTTATAAATGCATTTTTTACCAAAAAATATTGATAACAACTTTATTTTGTATGGTTTTTTTTTACAAAATTACCTTTTATGGACCTTTATTTTTATGTATTTATTTAAAAAAAATTCTTCTATAAAATAGTTTTTTAACTTTATTTTATATATTTTAAACATAGATTTCTTTAAGAAAACACTTTTTTGGAAACATCTTTTAATATTTTGTTACATATTCTAATATGAATTGGTATTTACAGAATTTAATTATTATAAAATAACTTTTTTAAATCTTTGTTTTTTTATGTAAGTTGGCTTAAGTATCATACAAATATTTTCTATAACTTTTGCCATTTTTTTACAACTTTGCTTATTTTTTTATTAAAAATGTGGCATCTTTTCTTAAAGAAAATCTGTACGACTTCTTTGATATATTTTTCAAATTAATTGTTTACGAGTTGATTTTTATTAAAGATGTTTTTCTTCACATAATTATCTTTCTTTACAATTTTTTATACCTTCATTTTATGCATATTTTTTTAAAAGTTTTTCAAATTTTCCATTTTTCTTTAAGTTAGTTTGTGATTTTTGTAGAAGAAGTCATGAATTTGTTGTGCTTGAAGAGGGAAGGAGAAATGGGATGCTATTAACTAATACGAGCCATGCTAATTTCATAGCAGACATGATTAAGAATTAAGATTTCTACACGATTTCTCAAGATGCTATTGTGAGCAATGCAATAACCGATGATAATGAAATTGATGAAAATTATGTGTTAGAAGAAGATGACATTGAAGAAGATGAAGATGAAAAAGATGGAGCTGACATCACTCAAGAACATGAATCACCACATGTAGCCAGGGGTGAAGCATCTTTTGACAACAACTTTCAAGTACCCTTCAACTTTTTATCAGTATGGAGGAAACAAATGTGACTAGTGGTGGTAATTGGAGGAAATAAATATCATTGTTCTCATGTCTTGAGTGCATGTGCCAAACTTTCCTTGAATAGTTGACAATATGTTCATAAATGTTACTCAATTGTATTGTATTGTTCTACTTGGGCATCCGAGTTCTCCTGCTTCCCGATGAAGTGTATTGGCTACAATCATTTAGAGAATTGCTTCAAAATTTAGAGCTTTTATGAAATAAAAAAGGTCGGCATCGCTCAATGAGACTATGAAACGGAATCGACATCAAAGAAGGAAGAAATAGGTACCAATAATCGGAAAAAAAATGTCCTTCTAAGCTAAGATATATGAAGAGACATTCAAGCTAATCGGGTCAAGCTAATAGAAATGTTTCTTTTGTCATTTCCTACTTTTGTTAGAAGGTGAAAAATTATATTTTTTTTTGGTAAATGTTTGGTTTTATAATGACATATTAAGGATAAAAGTGATTGTCCACTAAGTTGAATTGCATACTTGTTGTTTGTTTTAAGTGCCCCAAATTAGAAAACCTCAAGTAATATTTGAAGTGCATTGAATTGTATAGTTAATCGAAATACAATAAAAGTTAAAACAATCGTTTAAAATAAAAAATAAATAAAAGTAAAAACAAAACAGTCATTGAAAAAAATAAATAAATAAAAGTTAAGATAATAACTCGAAATTTTAGAAAAGTAAAAAAAAACACTATATTGGTTTATATTTTGACTTTAACACTGTTTTGATATATATTTTTAAAACTATACCATTTGATAAATATTTTTTAAAATACACCTATTTGGTCAAAGAGTCCAAAATATAATATTTCATTTGATATAAATTCTAAGTTAAATATCTAAAAACTATTAATGTATGATTTCAAATACGGCTAGCATTAATGTTGATTCAGCCGTTAGGTTGTGCTTATAAAGCCTCATTATTGACTTATCAGCTTTTAGTAAAAGCCAATAAGCTGAAAAGGTGTTTGGGTAAAATATAAGTCCTTATAAAATTAGCTTTTGGGTTTCACTGAATAAGCCAATTTTTCATTAAGTAAAAGGGTGACTTTACTTATAAAAACTGCTTATGGCTTATGTAGAAAAAAAGACCCGCTTACCCCTCGTTTTCTCGCACCCGCTCACTACCCTAACCCTACCATTACTTCTCACATATATCTGCGAGAACCACAAATCGCAGATCACCTTCCACCCTCATCGCTGCATTCCGGCTAGTCCATCTCCGACGATTGCTGTTCGCCACCTTCTTCTCCGGCGATTGCTCTGCAGTCCACCCTTCTTCTCCGGCGGCTGTTCGCTGTCCGTCTCCGGCTACCCTCCATCGATCGGTAAGCTTTTCCTGCCCTCGAATCTTGTTTTGCATATCTTTGCCACGGTAAGATTGTACTAGTTTGCTATGAACTTAGATTTTTCTGGAAAATTCAACTCACTAATTGCATAATCATATTATGATTAGCGATTTTTGTTGATTGTCTGCATAAAATTTTCTGAAAAATTCAACTCACTAATTGGATGTCTGAAATGATGCATTGTTGATTGTCTGCATAAATTTCCAATATTTTGGAGTTATCGGAACTGAAAATCAATTGAATTTCAATAGTTATTGATTTTCAATTTGTGTTTCTTAATTTTGTTGAGTACAAGTTCGGCACCTTAGAGGTTTTATCTTTGGATTAATGGTTTGCAATGATGAGTCTGTACATGTACGATAGTATGCTTTGAGATGAAGAAATCTATGTTTTGGTTTGAAATCTATGTTTTGGTTTGAATTTTGCTATTTTTTGCAGAGATTTGGCAAGCACTTCAAAAGGCAGCTGAAGTGCTATAATAAATTATAAAAGTACGTTGCTATTTCTTGACTGATTTTGTAAAATTATTGATAGGTACGCGGTATGAGTTGCCATTGTATATTTGAGTGAACCAAGTAATCTCATCGATGAGAAATTAAGGACATGGAAGAGATGGAGGTTTTGGTATAAAGATTGTAGATTGTGTTAGTAAATTTTGTCAATTGCATTTTGCTTTTTGTGATTTTGTTTTGATATTCTTGATGGAAATGTGAATAAGTACATGTATTAGTGATATATTCAGGTTAACATAGTTATAAATTTTGTCAAAAAAAAAAAGAGAGTTAAGTACTAAATTATTTATAAAAGTGGTAAATAGTTGTGAATATGTAAAAATGTCCTTTTTGGACATTTTACATATATAAAAGCTTATCCAAACACTTTTTAAACCTCTTTATCAACTTATTAACTTTTTCCACCACATAAGCTTATCCAAACACTTTTTTAAAAAACTCCTTTTTGAAAAGCCATAAGCTCATAAGCACTTTTGCCCAAAAGTGCTTATGAGCTAAATAAGCTTATCCAAACAGGCCCTCAATACGGAAGTTGACATGATTAAAAGCTCATTTGGCTCTTGGCCCTCCTTTGATTTCTTGGGTCTTCAAACAAGAACCTGCACGATCTTGCCGAGTTTCATAACCCTCCCCACGAGTTTCTTCGCAATATACTACTTGCGTGCATATGGGGGAAATTTGCGTGCTTGTTTTACTTTTTGAATTTTTTTTTTCTTTTATTTAGATTTTCAGTTGAATTTGATTATGTGATGGTTAATATTTTATGGTTTTCTTTTAGTGCAGGGATATAGAGCTGATGAAAAATATGATAGTAAAATTGTCATTTCCATATATTTAGTGAATTTGATGGTCTACAAACGAGGTTTTAGACAAAATATCATTCTAATAGCAAAAACTGGAATTTTTGACCAAAATGGTGTTTTTCAAAAAAATATTTACCAAAATGGTGTTGTTTTCAAAATATTTATCAAATAGGTGTTGTTTTATAGCAAAAAAAATATTTTTGAGAAACTTGTACATTTTTCTAATTATACAACTTTGGTGTTTTTTTTTAAATATATTTATTTTGACTCTTTTTTTTTTTCAAAAGAGTGTTTTTGACTTTTTTTTTCTTCTAAAACCAATATCATAGGTATGAAACCAACAATCATAACCTCATTTTAGCCCAAGACAATAAATAAAAATGCATTGGAATTCTAGCTATCAACAATCAAATGTACGATTAGGATTATCTTTTAGTTTGAAAAGGTTGGAAACTCCAATTTCTAATTGAAACCATAGATTCCATTTCCATGATTAGGATTATCTTTTAGTTTGAAAAGGTTGGAAACTCCAATTTCTAATTGAAACCATAGATTCCATTTCCAACAACACCAGGTAAGGGTCTGTTTGTTTTCCTCTTAATTGAAAAATTAAGAGGCAGCTCTTAACTGAAAAAATTAAGTGCGTTTGATAATGTCTTATTTATTGCCTCTTAATTTGCTAATACCCTCTTAAAAGTTAAGAGATAAAGATATATCTGATTCTTTTTAAGAGGCACCCGTTTCCTTTTTTGCCCTAACCCAAAATAAAAAAAACGCACGCTTGCTTTCTCCTCTCTTCTACGCGTTCATCTCCTTCTGCCGACCACCACTTCACAGTCACCTTCCTCGCCGTCTTCCACCTGCAGCAGCTTTCTTCTGGACGGCAACGGCCCTACCGTCTTCCACCTGCAGCACGATTCTTCTACCAGCGCGATTCGTCCACCTTCAAGGCTTCCGATTGAAATTGATTGCTTCTAAAACGAATTTCATTACCCTGTTCGTTTTACAATCTCTTCAAACACGATGATCGATGGTAGCAATGGCGGTAACGGCGGATCCAAGAAGCGTCACCGTGTCGGAAGCAACGACCGTATATCATCCACCGCGGTGCTAATTGATTCCTCCCGTCCAGACGGAACCGGAACCCCAACTGAAGGGTCTCACAAACCCTTACAAACATCATCCATCCGCCGATCTAATTCCCGTCATTCTTTCCTCCCTCTAGATATCTACCTCGACCAGTCCTCACCCTTTGATTCAGACGATTCGGAAATGGTAGCGGCTATTGATTCCACATCGGAATTCGAGATCTATCTTCATTCTTCTACCCTCCGATGATCCAAGCACTTCTCCGCACCCTTATCTGCTCGATGGAAAAAAGACTCATGGGAAGTTGATTATTACAGGTTCAATTCATCAAAAAAATATATAAAAGGGTAAAATGGTCATTTTTACCATTTAACACAGCAATTGAAAAGTTCCAACCAAACACCTATTAAAAATTGAGATCTTAAAAGTACAGACCCTCTTATAAATTAAGACCTCTTAGAAATTAAGATCTTAAAAATTAAGATCCTGCCAAACGGACCCTAAATGTTCCATAGCAAAAGACTATCAAAATTGAACTAAAAAAGGTCGTCTATATCTCTAAAGTATAGTGATTTTTTATACCACTACTTAAAGAATCTAAAATTCAAGCAATAATCTGCAAATTTGGGTTAAATGCAATACAAATTCACATATTATTATACACAAAGGAACATACATCATAGATGAATTATATACTGAATGCTAATCATCGAAACTATCAACTTCTGTTTTTATACATGAAATTAACATTTAGGACACCGGAGATCGAGAGACAAGAAGAGCAAGTTGATGTTCTTGATCGATAAATCTTCGTTTGAGATATAGAATTCAAGAATCTCCATGACAGATACGAAACGTTTCATCTTGAGAAGCTTTTTGTCGAGTTCCGCCTCTGGTGCCCTAGCTCGTTGCAGAAATCAGAAATTCCATTTTGTAATCAGAAATTTGAAATCATAAGTCATAACCCTTTCAGAATCAGAAATCAGATATTGTAACAAAATCATAGGCATTGTTGATGTTTAGAAATCAGAAATTTCATTTTGTAATCAGAAATCTGAAATCATAACCCATTCAGAAACTAATATCAGATATTGTAACAAAATCAGAATTGTAACACTCTGAAGTCAAACAAACACTCAGAAAATCTGGTCTGAAATCCTGTCTGAAATCGGAATCACAACGCATTTTCCTGTAGTAAATATGAATCAATGAATAAAAGATCAAAAGCATACTGAAATAAAAAAATCGCAGCTCCTGATCGCAAACGATCTGCCCGGAAATCTCTGGTGGCGTGGTTGGAGTTGAGTGACGGCGTCGATGTGGCTGGAGATGGAGTCACCGGCGTCGGTTTGGCTGGAATTCTCTGGAGGTGGCGTTGCTACAACGTATTACCGAGAAGGAGAAAGGTTAGGTTTTTTTTTTTTTTTTTTTTTCGAAAGGCAAAGTTTAGGGTTGTTGCAGTGTATTGTCGAGGAGGAGAAAGAAGTTTAGGGGAAATAACGTTTACGTAGTTTTTAGAGTGAACCTTAAATTTTTTAGAGTTAACCTTAAATCACATATTTTGGTAAATATTTTTAAAACAACACCATTTTGATAAATAAGTTTGTGAGAAACACTATTTTAGTCAAAATGGTAGTATGATAACCAAAACTTATACCATATGGAAAGAGCTATTTTTGTAATTTAGTCTATTTCATATTTAGTAATTATAATTTAGTCTATTTTACTTCTAAAATTTATTTCTCATCGTATCTATCATTTATTATACAATTAATTGATGGATTTCATAGATGGTAAAAAATTTCTCTACCCCATCCCCTACCCTTCCTTTTCTCTATATAAATGACAATTTTCCCCATTATTTACTCCAACAAAACCCTTCGCAAATCAAACAAGAAACAAGAGACGATGAATAGGGTTACAATCATCATCGCAGTGGTTCTTATTTCATCAGCCATTGCAATGGCGGAACAACACCAATACCAAGCAAACGATGAACTGTTTAAGTGGCCATCTTTAACCCATCACTATGGCTCCTCCACTTTCATCAAAGAGATTGAGTGTGGTACCTCCATCCACAGCGTTTACGCGTGTCTCCGATTATCTTTCTTAAACTTTAACAGTCACAACTTCCATCTCCTCCATGCTGCCACCGACTGCTGTGCCACCATAAGTGATTTTCGCCAAAAATGCAGCGACAGTAATGTCCTGAAATTTGAGTCGTTTATATTTCCTCCGTTGCTTTTTAAACAATGTGCCGTGGGTGATGTGGGTGCACCAGGGCCAGCACCGGCTGGAGCGTCGGGACCGGCTGCCGACAGTGAAGTGTAATTGTACTGCTTGGTTTTGTATTAAAACATTAGATGGGACAATAAATGTGTATCTTTTTACAGATTGGAGAGTCCAAGGTCAACAAAGTCTATAAAGTGGAAAAAATTTATTAATGATTTTTATTTATTGTTTTGGAATTATCAAAACTATTATATTCAAAATTTATATCCGATATATGTATAAGTATATTTGAGTGTTGTTACGAGCATTCGTCTACTATTTTAAAATTGCTTCATACATCTTTTTTGGTATGATTCTTTTTGAGTGATGCTAAAAAAACTTATTTAGCCGTGACATATGTGTATGTAAACATACACGTACAAACCTAAACACACATGTCACTTCAAGTGATAGTTTATTTAAAAGGGCTACTAATGATCTCCTTCTTTATATATAAAAAGGATTATAGACTATTATTTAATGCATAGAATACCTCGTTTATTTAAGATAATCATTTTCTTTTATCATTTTGTTGTTTTTTTATTTCATATACTTCTTTTTAATTTGACTTTTTTGTTTTTTTATATTTGATCTATTATTATTATTATTAGATTATTAATTTTATTATTATTATTATTATGTTATTGTTATTGTTATTGTTATTACATTATTAATATATAATTCGTCAATGTAATTTATGAAAAGTCATGTGTTTAATTGGTCACATTTACGACTACCAATATTATTTATAAAAAAATCACATGTTTAGTTGTTTATTTTTATCGCTCAGGTTTACGATTTATGTGTTTTCTTTTAATATTATTATTATTATCATCATTAACCTTTAATTGCTCACACTTAAGATTGCTCAATGTGATTTAAAAAAAATATCGTGTTTAATCGTCACCATCATCATTATTATTCTGTTATTATCAAATTATTAATATTATTGCTATTTTCTAAAAAATTCACGATTATTTTGAAATTATAAAAGCAATTTTGTAAATTTTAATAAATTTAACCAGATTTACAAGCATTATTAATGTACTTCGAAGATTACTCAATGATTTTTGTGATCATGTCGGACACCGAGTTTCTGATACAGTGTAATTGACACATTTAATGCACCAAATAATTAAAAAAAAAAGTACTTTATTTACTATTTGTCTCTGATCCATGTAAAAATAACAAATTACCCTTTTTAATTTTTTTCCCTTTTTCTTTTAATGAAACACCACGTTTAAGGCTATTCATTAAAATACATTTTAAAACCAAAGTTTATTATCATTGTTTATAAACCATCTCTTGTTAAGTGTTAATTTCTAAAACATTTCAACAATAGTTAATTTGTGTCTAAACACCATTTTAAAACTCAATGGGT
Source organism: Cichorium intybus (assembly GCA_023525715.1). Taxonomy (NCBI): domain Eukaryota; kingdom Viridiplantae; phylum Streptophyta; class Magnoliopsida; order Asterales; family Asteraceae; genus Cichorium; species Cichorium intybus. The sequence goes on along the minus strand of CM042016.1, from coordinate 81,467,818 downwards.
CTTATTGAAGATTTGTTTAAAAGTTTAAGTTACGGAAAAATCATTTGGTCCTACTTTAACTAAAATATTTTGATATGTAAAAGAGTGAGGTTGTTACAATCCGAATACCATAACACAACTCAAATGAAACCACACAATCTGTGGCCTTCTAAAAATAACCAGATCCTCTAAAGTCAACATATCTTCTTAACCTGAGTACACATCAAAATAGGTTAAGCAATGGAATGCCTAGTATAAGGAAAATCTTAGTTAAAACATCCCCAAAGTTTGGCATTAAAACAAGGACCCAAAGTCCAAACCATAAAGCTCAAAACCCCAAAATGACAATTTGGATAGACCTTCTGACACGGGTCGTGTCCCCCTGCACGAGTTGTGTAACACCCAGCAGACAGCATAGACCCTCTGACACGGGTCGTGTGCCAGTACACGGGTCGTGTAGAACCTGTTGTAGCTTAGTTTTTGGTCCTTTTAACCCCTTTTTGACCCACTTTAAGTTCCAATTCAACCCAATACTAATTATACATGAAAATACATGGTTACGAACTATTTTGCATTGATTCAACTTCCATTCAAGGTGTTCATGACTTAAACCATTGTAAATCCCTTATCCAAGATCTTATTCCTTAACAAGAGGTTAATGAACTATATTACACTTAACACTATCAAGTACCCTATTAAGTTCTTAACCAAGGTCATCCCCTAAGGGAGTTATTCCCATATAAACTCTAAAGAAGATAGTCTTATGGAATCTCCAATTCCAATCATTGGTTCAAAAGGTTAAACCAATGGAATACCCAATTCTAATCCATCAATTGATGATTACAAGTAGAGATTCCTTCTTCTATTCCATGGAATCATTAGGAAATGATCCTTACTCCACTATTACTTCCAAATTGATGCAATAAACTCATTCATCCATTAAACAATTGATCCATTCATCATATACATGAATAAACCCATTTCAACACCCAATTTCCAAATTCTAGTGATTCAATGTTTAAGTTTAAACATTAAGGGTTGGAATCCTTAGGGAACCACTAGAAGTGAATCCGCCTCATTCAAAACCACCATATTCATCCACCAAATGCTAGATTCCTCAAATAATCATCAAATCCCTAATTTCTAATTTCTAGGGTTCATAACACCTAAATCAATCTAATATTAGGATCTAAATCATCCATGGATTGGATGTTGATCAAAACATGGACTAGAATCATAAACTAACACTTGGGATCCTAGGATTTCCTCCCCCAAACTACCATTTACGGACTTGACATGGAAAACATCCCAAAAATGGGTTTACAAGCTAGAAGAGGAAGGGTTTATACCTTAGATTGGCTAGAAACTTCAAGGGCTTGCAAGAATCAACAAAACCAAGCTCAAATCTGTCAAGGACTCAAGAAATTGCCATCTTCTCCCTCTTTATCTCTCCAAATCATGGTTGTGGCTGAAATGGGGGAAACCCCTCACTAAAACATGGTATCTTCATGAATTGTCAAAAATAGTCCCTATAGTTTGATCTTTCTTCACCCAACACCCAAAAAGTCAATTCTTCTAACTAGAAGTCTCTAGATTCACACTTATGCCCCAAATATGACTATTTATTACACTTGTGTCATTGTTTAGGTCAACACTAACCCTTAGTTTCCCAACTTGACAAAAATGGTCCCTTATACTAAAATTCTTCAAAATTTAGTCATTAATATAAACTTAATGAATTATTTAACATACTATAAGTTTCTAGATCAATTCCTTCATAATATTTTCTAATCCTTCAAAATCTTGTCTAGTCAAAGCTCAATGGTTAAGTTTGATCAAATTAACAATTTTAGTCCTTATGACAAAATTTCTCATCTTTGGTTTAAAAATTGATTTTAAAACATCATATCATCCTTTAAAACTTTATTTGGCTCATTTATTCATAATATAAAAATATAACAAAATATTAAACTTATTTATTTATTTGTTTCTTTATTTACAAAATAAATTTTATTTTGTCGGTTTAAGCCCAAATCTCTTAGGCCCAAAACACGGATGTTACATGCTGTTACACGATCAATATTACAGGCTCATGCAGTTTTTGGTGTTTAGTTAGATATTGGAGTTTCTTATTAGCTAGTAGTTTCATATGACATTGTTTTTATATTTTCATTGTTTGAGGATACTTATTTTAGTTTTAATGAAAATAGTTGTTTTATTCAAAATATTATCCTTGCAATATGTGTGAATGTGTTGGTTGCATTAGTACATCCAAAGGTGTTATATATATATATATATATATATATATATATATATATATATATATATATATATATATATATATATATATATATATATATATATATATATATATATATATATATATATATATGTTTGTATTAGACTTAAATAAGAATTGCATCACCCAAAGATCCAAGTGGACAAGATTTTGGAATCATTTGACTTATAGTCATATGATTAATGCAACTCTTAATTAAATTAGTAAATTAACAAAGACATAATTCACATAGAGATGCGAAAGAATTTAAGATTATAGGGCAATATCCGCACAAGTTCTTGTGGACTGTCCAGATTTGCCACTAGACATAATTAGTTATACTTCATTATATCTACTAATCGGTTTAGCAAATATAACGTTGTTTATTGGAATAAACATTAGATAGAAACTTTGAATTGCTCAATAGTTTCAAAATGAAGTGGAAAGATCAACTAAGCATCCGAGTAATGAGTTATACGAACTTCTATGGAACTGTGAAACAGTTTCACAGTCATATCCTATCAGAACACTAAAAGAGTTGTAGCATGTCTTAAAGGAAAGGCCGGACATTGTTTGAAATGGTTCGATCCTCAATGTGTCGGGATACACTTCCAATTAGTTTCAAAAGATAAGACCTTAGAAAACCACAATACCTTAATACCACATTCCAACTATGTAGGTTGCATAGACACCATTTGAAATGTGAAGTAGGATTTATACCTCACTTATGCACATGAAAGTCTGGGGTTATGAAGTGTTCATCCGAAACTCATAACTAGCATGAACCCGATCAGAAAATGTCGTTTCGTTGGTCATCCCGCAAGTCCTTTGGATACTTGTTTTACAAGTCCACTGAGAACAAAAGTGATTGTGTCTCAAAGAAGAGTCTTTCTTTAAAAAGAGCTCACATCCAAAGAAGCCAATAGGAGTTAAAAGAATAATCTTGAAGGAGTTCAAGAGTCAACCAATGAAAGAACCTTTAGTTAACACTAGCACTTAAAAGGATTAGAATCCGGTTAAGAGAACCTAACATACTTACACCTCTTTGCAAGACCAGTAGAGTTAGTCACTCTCATGAGTATTATGGTCTCATATTACTAAAAGTGACACACTAATTAGTGGTAAAATACTAAGTTAGTAAGGATGAGTTATTCAACGACATGGAAGCATTGGTGAGCCCGGTTGCTGCCAAATAAAAGAGAACTTAGATAGCGACACTCATGCTATGTTTTAAATTTGATCGAACTTACAACTAGCCTGAAAAACCAATGGGAGAAAGTGGATCATCAAAGGAAAAATCACATGCTGAGAAAGAATCTGTTAGGATATTATTTGCCACATGTACAATTTATGTGACATGGCAAAGTAGATGTTTTAAGGCCGCTTTCCTTAAAGGGAAAACAAAGGGGTTGTGTATATAGCACAACCAAGAGGTTTTGAACATGCCAAATACTGGAATAGGGTGTACAAAGCTTGAAAGATTCATCTGTAGAATCAAACAAGCACCTTGTAGATGGAATCTTTGTGGTCATAAAAATGCCAAGGAGTTTAGATTTTCATGAAGCATAGATAAGTCCTGTAATCATGTCAAAGCTAGTGGGACTAAAATCATAGTCTACCTTGAGATGTATGACATACACCCTATAGGAGCCATTTTCTCATTGTTACAAAGTGTAATGACTTGGCTTTGAGAGAATGTTTTCACTATGAAATGATCAATGAGATACAATACACATACATGATATAAAAATCTATAGAGATAGATGGAAATGGTCTAAAGGGACTTAGCCAAAATGCATCAGGAGTATGATCTTGAAGAAATTCAATATGCATGACCTAAGAAATAGTTTCTGACATAGAATTGATTAAGAATCAATGATCAGTACTAGAGAAGCACTGTACAATATGGGTCGAATTCCATGAGTATATGCTATATGATCAATCATAAGTGTCATGACATCTACTTATCCTGATAACTTGTATGCTTAGAGCATAGTAAGTCAGTTTCAGGACTAGCTTGGCAAAAGTCGTTGGACGGTGGTTAAAAGCATTATTGTATTTAGGATGAATGGAAAAGGTAATAATTTGGAAAAGTTCCAAGATCTGAGATTGTTAAGTAACTCTACATAAGAGATCAAATATTTATCAACTGGTGATGTTGGATAAAAGGAATACATGGTTGAAGGATTTCGTCAGGATCTTGATGGTTGTCCTCAACATCAATGAACATTGACAACGCCTAGTAATATCACATATTTTAGTTGTTGTTGAGCCCTATTCTTAGTAAAATTATATCACATACATCGTGGTATTCTCACTTTTCGTGCCAGCACTTGTTTGGAAAGAAATAATGAAAACAGGGACTAAAAGCGTGCAATTTGGAAGAAGTTTGAATATCAAGGCAAAATCAGGAAAAGACGTACGCGCACCATGGAAATCATCAAGGCACGACGCGGGTATGAGGCGGTGGAAAGAATTCAAATTCCGATAAAACGGGGATAAACCCCTACGCACGATGCGGGATCCATCTATGCGCGGCGCGGTCTCAAGATTTTTGCAACTATAAATAGAGGCTTTTAGGTCGAAAAAACTAGCGAAGACCTGGGGTAAAATCGACCCCCAAGGCTCTTTGACTCCGAGATTTAGCTTCAGAAACCATCTGTTGGTAATTTTATGTTTTTAGCTTTAATTTTCAATTAGTTAAATAGTTAGTGATAGTTGGCTAGTGTCTTTGGGAGTGACAACCATTGACATTGAGTCTTTTGATTTCTGTTTTTGATGTTTGGTTACTGTTTGGAACCTTTGGATCTGATTTGGTTAATGAGAATCATTTGGTTTATGTTATTTGCTTTGTTTTTCGGTGTTTATGCTTGTGAATGAATTTTTGAGTGATTGAATTGTGTTTGATGTTTGGATTGCCTTTGATTGCTTGTGAATTGGAGATGTACTTCTGATTTCAGTAGGTAACAATGTGTAGTTAGTAGCTTAGATTAGTTAATGTTTGCTTGGAACTGTTTTATTGGGATTAGTTGTCAAAAGTTAGGAACTAGGTCCTCTGACTGTAGCGTGACACTTTAGTTGGTAATCTGTCACCTGTCTCGACCACGTAACTCCTGTGGATCGACCCTGACTTCCATTGTGCTAAGTGAGAGTGAGGTTTATTTTCTTATTTTTAGGGAGTGCCGACCCGAGATGGCACCCCAGTATCTAGACAGTAGGCACCCATTTCTCAACCAGCACCAGTACTTTTTAAACCACAAACCACATTCCAACCTATATCACCGCAGCAACAATACCAACAGCAACCACCTCAGCAGCAGTACCAGTATCAAGAGGCTGAGAAGAAGTATGATGATGAAGACGAAGGATGGGTTCCACCAGCACCACAGCAACCATGGGATCGAGGTCGGGGACCTCCAAGAAGAGCACAGCAGCACCAACCACTACAAGGTCAGCAGAGATATAATGATCATCACTTTTACGGTAATCCTTCTCAACCCTTGTATTTTGCACAACCGAGGGGGCAATCGGTTGCATCGCACTTCCAGCCACGGGAGTACGATGACTCGTCGCCCATTTACATTCTTGATGATATAGAATCTCAAGTAGAAATTAGGCCCCAGTTGATAGGAATATTAACCCAATTTAGAGGTTATAAGACTGATGATCCATACAATCACTTGTATGAGTTCATAGCTATCGCAAATGCTAATACTCCTAGACACACCAATAGGGATACTTTTAGGTTAAGATTATTTCCTTTCACATTAAAGGATAAGGCCAAATACTGGTTCACATCTCTTCCACCTAATAGTATCACTAGTTGGGACCAACTTAAGGCAAAGTTTCTACAAGAATTCTATCCAGTTAGTAAAACCACAGAAGTTAGACGCGTAATTCAAAACTTTCAGCAGAAGCCCGGAGAGGCTTTTCACGAAGCGTTTGATCGATTAAAGGAGTTACTGTGTTCATGTCCGCATCACGAGGTTCCTAGATGGCAGTTAGTGAAATTGTTCTTTGAAGGAGTAAGTGAGACACATCAAGCAATGATAAATGCCTCATCAAGTGGGACATTTATGTGGCAAGAGCCAGAGGATGCTTGGAAGTTCTTAGAGCAATTGAGCTTAGGATCTAAGGTCAGAAGGAGGTCAGTGCTGTGACTAAGAAGTTTAATCAAATGCTCGCGAGGTTTCAACAAAAGAAGGGAGCATATGTATTGTATGGGCAAGTTATATGTAATACATGTGGTGAAATAGGACATAATCACAATGAATGCTTGATGACTCATGAGTAAATTAGTCAAGTGCATGGGTATGGTCAATTCCATAATGCACCACGACCATTCCGAAACAATCAGCAGCGAGAGGTGAAACAACCACCAATGAGACAGCAGCAGATGCAACCTACGCCTCCAGTAGGAAGTATGAACATTGGCATGCAGGAAATTTTTGGAATGTTAATTAAGCTTCAGGAAGTGGAGGATGCCATATCAAAAGCAATCTTGAGGCTAGGGGAGTTGATCATTAAGATGGATGAAGATAGAGTACAAGAGAAGGCACAACCGTCGAAAGTGCAAGTGAATGAGGTCATCACGCTGAGGAGTGGGAAGAAAGTGGATAACAAGGTTACAGCTCCACCAGCAGAAGAGGATAGTGATGTAGAAATAATTTTTGATGAAAAAGAAGAGCTGGAAAAGGAAACGAAAAAAAGGAAGGAAGAGCAAGCAAAGCAGAAGAAACAAACAAGTACATGGGAGAAGGGGGAAACGAGTGGGACAGTTCCTTTCCCCACGGCGTTGGAAAAGCCAGAGAAAAGACCATATGGGAAGAAAGGACCGTAGGCGGAAGATATGTGGGAACTGTTTAGTCAAATCAAGGTTAACATTCCATTAGTTAAACTTATCAAGGAAGTCCCTACTTATGCAAAGTTTCTCAAGGATATGTGCATTCACAAAAAGCATATTTTATCCCATTTGCCTAAAATGATTAGTTTTCCTAAGAATGTAAGTTCTATTTTAATGGATGCATTGCCTCCCAAGATGAAAGACCCAGGGGTTCCTCTCATATCTGTTGACTTAGGTGATGTGCACATTAAGAGAGCTCTGTTAGATTTAGGCGCTAGTGTAAGCATTTTACCGGGACAATTTTTTGACAAGTATGACTTCGGTACTTTAAGATCTATAGATGTAATTCTTCAGCTTGCTGATAAGTCTACAAGGATTTCCAGGGTAATGTTGTCAGATGTTATCATTAAGGTGAGAGATTTCTATTACCCAGCAGTTTTCTTAGTTCTGGATACCCGTCAGGCGGCCAATGGAGAGCAACCGACAATCATCTTAGGGCGACCCTTCTTGGCCACGGCTAATGCAAACATCGACTGTCGTACGGGGGAGATGGGGATTTCCTTTGGGCATCGGCAAACTAAGATCAACATTTTTAATGCCAAAGGTAATACCATGGAGGATGAAGAATGCTACCAGGTGGACATCATAGATGAGTTAGTACAGTAGTATACGCCAGAAGTGTTACAGCAAGAGGTGATGGAGACTCAAGAAGATGGAGAGATTGAGCAGGAAAAGCAAGAAGAGGAAGCAGCAGAAAAAGGCAAAGGCATGGAGTATGAGGAATGCGCGCACATAGAGAAGCTGCCGACAGAGATTCCCAAGACGTTAAAACCATCATTGCAGGAACCACCGAAGCTAGAATTGAAACCGTTACCAGCTTATTTAAAGTATGCCTTTCTGGGAGAAAAGGATACTTTGCCAGTGATTTTAACAGCAAACTTGACAGAGGAACAAGAAAAGAAATTACTCAAGATATTGTCCAAGCACAAGGAGGCTATTGGTTGGACAATCGCAGATTTAAAAGGAATTAGCCTAACCACATGTATGAATCGAATCATCACAGAAGCGGGAGCTAAACCTGCCAGAGACACGCAGAGAAGATTGAATCCAAATTTGAAGGATGTTGTGAAAAAGGAAGTTCTAAAGTGGCTGGATGCTAGGATCATATATCCGATCTCTGATAGTGAATGAGTCAGCCCGACACAGACAGTGCCAAAGAAATCTAGAATAACTGTTGTAGATACTAAAGATGGTGACAAACTTTCCACAAGACCCATGACTGGATGGAGAGTATGTATCGATTACCGAAAACTCAATGCCGCCACATCTAAGGACCATTTTGCATTACCATTCATCGATCAGATCGTGGAAAAGTTAGCTGGACATAAGTATTATTGTTTCTTGGACGGCTATTCTGGGTAAAATCAGATTGCCATTCACCCGGAGGATCAAGCAAAGACCACATTCACATGTCCATATGGTACTTTTGCGTTTCGCAGAATGCCATTTGGGTTGTGCAATTCTCCCGCTACATTTCAACGGTGTATGATGGCGATATTCTCCGACATGATTGGTGACGCTTTGGAAATCTTCATGGACGATTTCTCAATTTTTGGATCAACATTTGAAACCTGCTTGAATCAATTGGAAAAGGTGTTACAAAGATGTGTTGAGTCTAATCTGGTGCTTTCTTGGGAGAAAAGCCATTTCATGGTTAGAGAAGGAATAGTTTTAGGTCATGTGGTCTCTGAGAGAGGATTTGAAGTAGATCGTGCTAAGGTTAAGGTTATTTCCACATTGCCACCCCCGACATCCGTGAAAGGGGTTAGATCTTTTTTAGGTCATGCTAGTTTTTACCATAGATTTATTAATGATTTTAGTACCATCTCCATACCTCTTTGTGGCCTTCTGTTGAAGGACGCACCATTTATTTTTGATGAAGAATGTGTAAAAGCATTTAACATTTTAAAAAATAAATTGGTCGAGGCCCCCATTCTGAAACCTCCTGATTGGACCCAACCTTTTGAAATTATGTGTGATGCTAGTGATTATGCTGCTGGTGCAGTATTAGGTCAAAAGATTTATAGGAAGCCAGTAGTCATATGCTATGCTAGTAAAACTTTTTCCGAGGCTCACATAAATTACACAACCACCGAAAAAGAGTTACTTGCGGTAGTATTTGCGTTGGACAAGTTCAGGTCCTACATTTGGGGATCCAAGGTGGTGGTCTACACTGACCACAGCGCTGTTCGACACCTGCTGGCGAAAAAGGAGTCTAAACCAAGATTGATCAGATGGATACTTCTGTTGCAAGAATTCGATATGGAAATCAAGGACAAGAAGGGAGCAGAGAATGTAGTGACAGATCATCTTTCTCGACTGCCAGCAGAAGGATTGGAAGCAGGAATTAAGGATTCGTTTCCAGATGAGCAGTTGCTAGAGCTTACTGGAGCTCCATGGTACGCGAATTATGTGAATTTTCTGGCCACGGGAGCAATACCAAAACATTGGACCAAACAAAGGCAAAAGCAGTTCTGCACATATGCAAAGAGATTTATTTGGGACGACCCTGACCTTTTCAAGGTAGGTGAGGATCAAATAATTTGCCGATGTGTGCCTGACAGCGAAATCGAGGAGGTATTGGGACATTGTCATGCATCAGCATGTGGAGGGCATTTCAGTGGTAAGAAAACAGGATATAAGGTTCTAGAATATGGATTGTACTGGCCAACCATCTTCAGAGACGCACATAAAACTTCTAAGGAATGCCTCAACTGCCAACAGCTGGGAAACATATCGAAAAGGGATCAAATGCCTTTAAACCCAATTTTGGTAGTGGACATTTTCGATCTCTGGGGAATTGACTTTATGGGTCTATTTCCCACGTCACATGGTTATGTTTACATTCTGGTAGCGGTGGATTATGTGTCTAAATGGATCGAGGCAGAGGCAACCCGCACGAATGACCACCATGTGGTGTGTAAATTTGTAAAGAAAAACATTTTCACCAGGCATGGAGTTCCACGAGTGATCATAAGTAACGGAGGGTCTCATTTCAAAAATTTTAAATTTGGAAGGCTGCTAAAGCACTACGGGGTGAATCATCGGATTGCAACACCTTATCATCCTCAGACGAGCGGCCAAGTGGAAGTGTCCAATAGGCAGATAAAAGAAATTCTTCAAAAGACTGTCAAAACTGACAGGAAAGATTGGTCACTGAGGTTAGATGATGCGTTGTGGGCATATCGAACTGCTTATAAGACACCGATTGGAACTACGCCATATCAGTTGATTTACGAAAAAGGCTGTCACTTGCCTGTAGAACTCGCCAATCAAGCCTTATGGGCAATTAAGCAAGTGAATATGGATTATACTGAAGCTCGAAAAGAACGGAAATTACAGCTGTCCGAGTTGGAGGAGCTACGAGACGAAGCATACGAGAATGCGGCTACATACAAGTCGAAAATGAAGCGGTATCACGACGCTAAGCTCAGGTTGAAAACTTTTGAAGTTGGACAAAAAGTGTGGCTATACAACTCGCGGTTGAAGATGTTTCCCGGGAAACTGAGTAGTAAGTGGAATGGTCCTTACGAAGTGGTTAGTGTCACAGATTATGGTGCAATAGAGATTCGAGATTTCAAAGGCGGGAAACCGTTCAAAGTCAATGGACACAGGCTCAAACCCTATGTCATTGCGGGCACATTTCAGAAATTGGAAGTAGAGACGGTGGAGTTCGTGACAGGCAACCCTGTGTATATGGCATAAGTCAGGTAAGTGTATGTCCGGCTGAAGACGTTAAACTTAACGCTTGTAGGGAGGCAACCCTATCATTATTTGTATAATTACATCTTCTTAAGAATAACAATTACACTCAATTGGTCACGGTGAGAAAAGAGCAAGTGTGGGGTCATTTTGGTAATTTTGCAACACCGCGACGCGGGATCCTAAGAGCCGCGCCGCGCGTGTTTAGTTTTCGCGATTATAATTAAAATCAGATTTTTATACGCGACGCGGATAGAAGCTTCCCGCGCCGCGGTCTTATCTTAATTTGAATTTAGAGATAATCACCAAAAACAGAGTTTGAACTCCATTCCAACATCTCCACACTTGTATATACTCCAAACTGCGTAATTCGTTGCATTCTTTACCGTGACAAATCTTTAGTGCAATCTACTCACCTGCATCGTCGTATTCTTCTCAGCAGAATCAAGTAAGTATACTCTTTCTTCTCTTTTCTTTTTGAAGTCTTGGACTATGGCAAAAAGCTTCTGTAAATCGTAATGAACCAATTATCTGTTAAAATTGATAGTGAAATTAGGCTTAGGCTGCTGTACTCCGTAAAACCCAATTCTTAGATTCAAGATAACTGGTTTACAATAGGCATAATCGTTGATTTTTGGGTTGAAATCGTTTGCCGCGCCGCAGACTGTTACAGACCACGACGTGGAATACGAATGTTCATATGACGCGTCGCGGTATGTCTTACGCGCGCCGCGTCGAACGCTGGACAGTGCATTAATTATCGAATTTTATGCATTCTGCAGGCATCATGTCTTCATCCGACAGTTCTGAATCGCTTGATTGGAATTCTTTGACTACACAAACCGATAAGGTACGTGCGGCTAGCTTTCTCAATCGCCGGGGCGTATGTCAACATAAACGTATACTGCCATCCCGCACGGTCAACTGGGAGTTGACCAGGGAATCAGGGATTCTGGATCACCTAAAGGACTGGCTAGTCCAGGGAGGCTACAAAGCAGGGGAGCTAACTTACACCTGCAGGGCACTTGAAAACGCAATGCAACTGAACGAACCCGTATACTGTGATGTCCTCTTGCAATTCCTTGCCAGTTATCATTTTGATCACAAGCAGACTAGTATGGATGCTTTGGAGACGGTTCGATTTCGTCTGGGAAATCACGATCGTAATTGTACCTTACGGAAATTCGGGTACCGTATTGGGTTATATATACAGAAGAGCGAGCGAGCCGTACCATGGGTGATTCTTTCTCACCGACTGAGTATTGGAGCACGATATCTTCCACCCGGTATCATGAAAATACGGTCCGGGAGTGTTACATGCATCTGCCAGTACACCGTATGTTACATCGGCTCATAACAACCATGCTGTGGCCTCGCGCAGATGAGGAGAAAGTGTTGCATCGAGAGTTGCATTTAATGTGGGCAGCAACGAGGATGCTTGAGACTTGTAACATCCCGTATTTCGTTGCCGATTACTTCAACCAAATAACCGATGCGCCTATGAAATATACCGCATTGGGAGGGGGGCACTTTATCACACGATTGGCGGACCCGTATGGGTTACTATCTGCACATACGACTGATGGATTGGAGGTTATACCTCAAATCCCATTTTGCCCGCCTGTGACTACCTCGCGTGAGGTTATATATGTGGACGATAGACTCACATCTATCGATCGCATGCCCTTCCCGGTGCTCCGGTCCGAGCTGTCTACATCTAGAAAGAGGTTGAAGTCAGTCACCAGTCTACCCCTTGGTCTATCACCAGCTACCATGGAGTCCCGATTCCTCGCGAACGAAGTAAAAGCACTCCAGAAGAGCATGGAATCACACATGCGAGAGCATCAGGTCCAATCTTTTACAATGCATGAGGTGGACAGGAGATCAGAGAACACACAGACACAGCTTCTGTGGTTAGCGGATTGTGTTGTTGCGCTTCTTGAAAAGAACAATTGTGCCCTGCCGAGACCTCAGCCGCCACTCAGAGGGGAGGAGGAGGAAGAACCAATAGAAGAAACGGATCCGGAAGAAGAAGGAGAATATGATGATACTGCCCATGACTAAAAAGGGGATTGATGTAATTATTTCTGAATTTTGTTGATACATTTGTTTTTGCATTTTTAGGTTAGGAATAGTTGAATAATTTGTTGATAATTTCTACGAAAATTTGTTTAGGGTTGAAAAATAAGCCCTTTGGTGGCATTAGGAAGTAATAAAATTTAGTTGATTTTGTGTTGAATGCTTATTGTGAGCGTTTGAAATTGGGCAAATCTTCTGAAATTACCTCACCGCGGCACTCTTATAAGGCACGACGTGGTCATTTCCCATATGACGGTAGTTTCAACTCTCGTAATTACCGTGACGCGCGTTCTTCAATCACGCGCCGCGGCTGTCCGCAACACATACAGTTAATATGTTGTACATTTTCTCATTCAGTATTTGCTTGTTCTATTTGCGTTTAATCTTTTTTGTGAGTCATGCATGTGATACCAAAATTGGAGGAGTTGTTTCAAGCAAGTGTGGGGTCACCGTGCCCCCTCCACTTGTATTGACTACCGGCATGTTCACTGTTGCGCTACAACTCCAGAATGCGAAATCAATGACCTCTTTGTTCGTATTTGTACCTGTAACACCGAGTACCAATCAAGCGATCTACCGTTCAAAGGGGTCACTCTTTCTCCCTTGTTCCAAATAATTTTTGTACAACGGGGACGTTGTACGATTTTAAGTATGGGGTGTGGACGGTCGAAAGAGTAGCTTTTTGAAATTTTTGCGGGAAATGACCGATTTTCAAAATTTTAGCAACTTTTTCAAAATTTTTACTAGATTATAATTTTGAAATGAATAGTTTGTGATTGTTTATAGCATTAGTATTTTTCGAGAAATACTATGTAGTTGTAATCATGCTATTAGTTGAGTCAAATAAGTTGAGTTTTAGGAGTTAGAAGATTGGACTGTTTTTAGGATTGGAATTTAGGAAGGAACTGTCAATCAGTGGCCTTTGTTGTTCGAGCCGGTAGGTCCAAAAAGGGTGGCCTCGAAAAAGGCATTTATGCACCTTACCACCTAAGATCGTCTTGTCTGGGATGGTATTTCTGAAAGCTCGCTACACGGACAACATCGAAAGTCATGGACAACTCTTTTATGGCCTTTAGAATCTGAATAAGTATGTACATTTCAATGTGGACAAAAAATTTGTAATCAATGGTTCTCTAGAAAGCCATGAATTCCAAAGAACATTCCGATTATGTTCTCACGAACTATTCCAATCTAACTCATAAGGCAATAAGCTTTGAAACTGAACACAGTCAAAAATTGTTTGAGTCTTAGTTAAAATCTATTAAAAACTCTCTTTCTTGGGGACAAGCAAGGCACAAGTGTGGGGTGTTTGACAACGCCTAGTAATATCACATATTTTAGTCGTTTTTTAGCCCTATTCTTAGTAAAATTATATCATATACATCGTGGTATTCTCACTTTTCGTGCCAGCACTTGTTTGGAAAGAAATAATGAAAATAGGGACTAAAAGCATGCAATTTGGAAGAAGCTTGAAGATCAAGGCAAAATCAGGAAAAGACGTACGCGCGCCGCGGAAATCATCAAGGCGCGACGCGGGTATGAGGCGGTTGAAAGAATACAAATTCCGATAAGTTGAGTCTTAGACCTTATGATCCTGATTATGAACATGATATGATATTGTTAGTTAATCTGCTCAGGTTATGGGATTTAATATGTTTTGTCTTTCGCTACCTGATTAAATTGTGTTAATCTATCAAAATCCCAACAGTTACCATCATTAGTTGTTTTAACATGATATCCGTTAGACCGAATATCCTTGAAACTTAATAAATTTCATGGTGATTTGGGTGAAAATACTGCATCGCCAATTGTAATTATTGTCCCTTGTGGTAATATTATATTCGTTCTTCAAGAGCCTTCAATCAATTTTGCACTACCGGTTATTGTATTAACATTTGCTTCTCCAATTGATAAGTAAGCAAAATACTTTTTATTATTAAAAATGTTATACGTTGTTGCGATGTCTACAAGACATATATCTTCTACGTTTCTCTTACAAATATCCATATTTCTCTTCAATAAACAAAACAAATATGAGCAACATTTGACTTGGATAAATAAAGCCGTATTTATTATTTTGAGAAGATCAAGACGCCATCACTTCTCATGATACAACTATGATATAAAAATATAAGAAAAGACATAAGACAAACTACACATTATTCTTGACCATGACAATGACTATAAACAAATATAATACAAAAATAAAACGATAATATAAAACCAACAACTTCATGATAAGTCAGCACATTCATCTCTCTTTATGGGAAGAACTCGATACTTCTATCACCATCCATATCACCACTTCTCCCTTTCGGGTAGGCAAGAAAATCCATAACATCCAAATGTGCCATTTCTGGTTGTTCTTTTGGAAAATCATCTTGAACAAAATTGGTTTCCACATTTTTCTCTTTAGATTTTAGAGAAGCCTGCTAAAGATCAACAAAATGCTTTGGAGTGCGACATGTACGAGACCAATGACCATTCATTCCACATCGGTTACAAATATTTTCAACATTCTTTTTAACGTGACCATTTTTATTGTTAGGATGTGGTTTTTTATTATTCTCTCACTTCTGATGGTTACTTGTATTCTTGTTATTATTTTGACGATGATTATGACGGCCTCCACCACATCCACGACCATGGCCTCAACCACAATTAAACCCATGACTATTATGATTATATGATGTTGCATTTAATTCACGAAAGGGACTAGAACCAGTCGGGCGTGATTGGTGATTTTGCATCAATAACTCATTGTTTTGTTCAGCCAAAAGAAGACATGAGATTAATTCAGAATATTTCTTAAAACCTTTCTCATGATATTGCTGCTACAGGATCATGTTAGTGGCATGAAACGTAAAGAACATTTTCTCTACCATGTCTTCATCAATTATAGTCTCACCACATAAATTCAGTTCAGAAGTAATTTTGAACACAGCTGAATTATACTCACTCACAGATTTAAAATCTTATAGCCGAAGGTGTAACCAATCAAAACGAGCTCTAGGAAGTACCACTATTTTTTTGATGATCATACCTCTCATTGAGATTATTCCAAAGATCAGTTGGATCTTTGACAATGAAGTATTCGACTTTCAATCCTTTATCGAGATGGTGGCGAAGGAAAATCATCGCCTTAGCCTTATCTTGGTTTAATGCTTCACTTAATGCATTTACGGTATTTATGGTGTTTGCAAGACCCATAACATCAAGGTGGATTTCAGCATCAAGGATCCATTATAAATAATTCATTTCACTGATGTCAAGAGCCATAAACTAAAGTTTGCTAAGGTTTTCCATAATGAAAGTACTAATCAAAATAAAGAGTTATATGTTAAGGGATTATTAGTTAAGAATATTCCATAAAATAACTTATGCACATTGTATATGTAAACTTATAAAATACACATACCTGAAAATAGCAAGAATAATAAGAAGTTGGAGCTCTATGACAGAGTCATGCTGATAATGTGTTATAAAATATGAAGCTATATCTATATCTATATCTATATCTATATCTATATAACTCTTATAATAGAGGTCATCCAAATGAATGTGGTTAGAGATATGTCTCTATCTTGCACCATATTCATTTGAAACTCCCACCTTTTCAACTTCTTCTAATTAATTGTTTATTTAAATGTAATATTTTTCCTATATAAGAGCATTATTTTCATCATTGCGTACATGCATTTTCTTCTCTCCTTTTGTATTTTTGTTATCTAAAATGTATGAAGATGGAAATAAAGGTGCAATAGATCAATAGACATCCAATCTCTAAAAGAAATATTTTAATGGATATAATATATTGGGGAGAACTAAAGGCAAGTATAAGTATCAAGGTTTTAAAAGTCTATAAGCTATTTGGGTTATTTCTCTTATTCAATTTATATTCACATATTTTTCCTTCCAGTTAATTTAGATTTCAAGAAAATGTTTATGCTTGTACATCTAGATTCAAGAGAAATTATATTTCAATTTATTTGTTAAATATGTTAAACATGTTTGTACTTAGTTTGTAATATCATACATGATTGTTTGATTGAGTTTCGTCGTAAGGTATGTATATAATACAATTATGTTATTAGTGAATATTTTACGCAAGTATATACAATTGCAATAATATGACAACATGACAATGTGTCAAATTTCGATATAGTATAAAATTATCGCAAAGAAATGAAAATAGATTCTAATTATTAATTCATCATTATTAGTTTGTATTTTATTCAGTTAAATTTTAACATTTGTTGATAATTGATGTATCTCATACATTCATATGTTAATGGTGATTTTTATGTAGATGATGGAAGAGGCAGTTTGACTACAATGTCAAAAATAATATAACAACAAAACACAAATACACAAGCTTAATCTTAAAAAAAAAAATAATGTGTAACAAAATAAAAAAATAAACGTATATGTAAAAGAATTTACAATCATGAAATTATAACAACTAAATAAGAACTCATGTGCATTTCTCAAGTATTTTAATTCATAAATAAATGAAAAATCTCCATGAATATATTAATATAAAGCAATAAACAAATAAATAGACATGTATAAGTATTATTGTAAAATTCTTAATAATGGATTTGTAGGTTTTAACATTATCTATTAGTTCATCGCTTTTTTAAAATGATATAATATTTATGAATGGTTGATTTATAATAATAATGAATAAAATATACACATTTCATACAATGAAATACATTAAACACCTAGCAATTTCCTATTGTCGAATAACTTTTCACCCATTAACTTAATGGTCATATTCTAGAAAACACATAGACTATATGGTTTGAAAATTTACTTTGAAAGAAATATACAAAAATAAGTTATAACATAAAAATTCAAAAAGATTGAAATAACATATTATTAAATTTATTAATATTAGAAAGATTCTAATATAATATAAGACTAACTATTAGATGTTCATATTATTTATTTAATTAACTAAACATAATAAATATTTCAAGCATAATTAATTAACTATCATAAGTATCAATTAAATACCATAACCAGAAAGAACCTCTTCAAATGTAGTAGTTTAATGCTAAATAACCATTAGTTGGAATTTGAAGAGTTGTAATATTAGCTAAAACATCAATGCAGTTAACTAACTATTTTTTTGAAGATGTATACTCTTGGTTTGCAATATTCATAATTGGTTCATTAGTATAATATAATTGCAAATAAAATAAACTTTCTACCTAGACTTTAATATTTTATAACTCTTTAACAATAATAAGTGTTTTTTAAAAGTTTTATGCAGCTCCTTAATAACAATAACAGATTTATAAATTTAATTGACAATAATAATAATGTACTGTAACATAAAAATATAAATTACATTACATTACCTCAAAATATGGTTGTTATTATAAATAATAATTATGATCAAAATTAAAAGATGGAAAATTAACTAAACTTTAAATTAACCAATCAACACAATATTTAAAAATAACTCTAAGTCGAGAATTATATTTAGTTGTATTCAAGTACAAGCTGCTGGTAGTGGCCATCGAGCAATAAGATTGTAATAGATATTTATCTTATCATCTTGTTCAAAATGGTTACAATTTTATGTATCAATGTAGTATAAAAATTATTATTTCATAGTTAATGTCAATGACAAAGTTTTATCTACATAATTTAACCTGCGCAACATGGGAGACATCGCCTAGTTAGATAATAAAGTAAGACATGAGATTGTAAATTAGTCTATTCCATTACTTGTGGTAAACACCTCTAATTCCCAATAGATATTACTGATTATTTATACTAGTAACAAGAAGATGAAATGTGAGTTCTACGATGAATGTACTTTATGGTGGTATATAAATACACTCATAAAATTCATAATAATGTTTTCACTAATGCTCATTAATGATGGAGAGATATGGGAGAATGTGGGGAATCCAATGGCCATTCACTAAATATTATTTCATAACAAAAAACAATTTTAATAAACTTATAATTGATTAAATATTTATTTGAAAAAATAAATATAAAATGATTAATAAATAATTATTACTTTTTATTTAGGACTATCTGGTTTTCATTTAAGAAATACTAAAAATCCAAAACCTACAATAATAATTTGTTTTCGGTCAAAACCAACAAAAATAATAAATATTCAAATCAAATAAGTTAAATCTAAATGATTTAAATAAACGATTCACCTTTATCCTAATAATAAATAACCATACAACTTGATATGGGCAACAAAAGATGATACGAAATGGATCAATATTATTTATCTATTAATTAAATTGCGTAATTTTATGCAACGTTGTGTACGATTTTTTCCCTTCCGGTTATGTCACGCGGGTATGGGTTCGGCTCTGGCTTTCGGATCGCTTTTCTTTCACTCCCTCGTGTGCTCCACCGCTTCTTCCTCTTTTGGTTTCCCTTTTTTCTCTTTGCTTCTTTCTTTCTGTCAGTAGAACCGTATCGACCTCCTGGATTTAGCGTATGGCGTTTTGTTGTTGTTGAGTCCGTTGCTCGCTTATTACTCATTATCGGTGCCTCTTCGTCCTTTGCATGTGTTCGATTGCTGTTTTTTTTCCGTAGTCGTTCGTATTTTCCAGCAACAAAGTCAAATTGAGTGCGTGATTGGAAATCCCATCACTCACATGAACTGCATCGATCGGCGGAGGAGGTAACATCATCTGTTCTCAATTTCATTCACTTTAACGTAATCGGTAATATGCAATCACAATCGAATTCCCGATTCAGCCGTTCAGCGATTAAGCCGTTCAGTGGCTTCCCGCTTTCTGTGACTGCGATTTGGAGTTTGCAATTGTTTATATCTGAAAGCGCGTTGAGGTATCTGAGCAGGCAAAGTGTTTGATTTTCATTCTCATCCACGGGAAAAGTTGCACAAATTCTTCTATCTGAAAAGCACATAAAAACCCTAATTTTGGGTTTTCGTTCAAATCAGGTCTACCAAGGGCTAAGTTCACAGAACCCCAGGTAAACCCTAATTCTTGATTTCATTTCATTTGGATCAAGTTTTGACTGGATAAATAACGTTACATGAATGTCTTTTTGTAGGTTAAACGCTACATGTAACAGCTGCTAAGTGGACTTGATCATTACTATAGTCGGGGTGTTTTGCACCGTGACATAAAAGGGTCAAATATTTTAATCCACAATCATGGCATCATGAAAATCGCGGATTTTGGGTTGGCAACTTTTTTTGATCCTAGGGAAAATGTGCCATTAACAAGCAGTGTTGTGACTCTTTGGTATTCACCACCTGAACTTTTAGTTGGAGCAACTCATTATGGAGTTGTTGTGGACTTGTGGAGTACAGGATGCATTCTTGGAGAGTTATATGCTGGCAAACTTATCATGCCTGTTAGAACAGAGGTATTACAGTAATGCTACTTCACTTTAGTTTAATGTGAATGGACTATTCTGTGATTTCTCTTATGACTTGCTATTTCTATTTTATAGGTTGAACAATTGCATAAAATATTCAAGCCTTGTGGTTCACCATCTGAAGATTATTGGAGAAAATCAAAATTACGACATTGAGCAGTGTTCAAACCTTACACAACCATATAGACGCTGAATTGAAGAAACTTTTATAGATGTTCCTTCTTTTGCCATCACTCTTATAGAGACATTACTTGCTATAGATCGTTCAGAAAGACAAACTGCATCATCTGCTTTTAAGAGTGAGGTAATGATCTTTTTTATCAAATATTTCTATGCACTTAAACTAGGAAATTCAGATGGCTTATATGTGTTCTAATATTATTACAGTTCTTTACAACAAAACCACATGATTGTGATCCTTCAAGTTTACCAAAATACCCTCCCAGCAAAGAAATCGATGCAAAACTAAGGGAGGAAGAAGCTAGAAGGTATGTGCATTATTAATATGTCTAGGTATTGTTTGGTATGATGGAATCAGGGAATGAATGGAATGGTTTGTTCCATTGAAATAAAAAAGAGTATTTTTAGTCTTATGGAATGGAATGGACTATTCTTGAAACTGTAACTATATAGCTTCTTTAAAGCAACTTTTAATAACTTGAAAACGTTGTTGTAGACAAAGAGCGGAATGTAAGGGTCAAAAGGCGGAAAAGGAAAGCCGAGGACCGAGAGACCCGCAGGTAATTTCCGTTCCAGATGCTAACGCAGAGTTAGTCACATCAATGCAGGCAATTTACTTGCATTTCCTTTCAATTATTTTGAGATATAAATCCAGAAAAGCATAACCTACTAACAACAAAATGTTGAAATTTATTTAGTTTTTTTTTTTAACACTCGAGTCCAATTAATTTACAGAGAAGGCAAGACCGAGCAAATTCAAAGAGTAGAAGCGAGTACTTCACACGTAATAAAGACGATATCGTGTCCACTTTCCCTATCGAGAGCCCAAGACTCTCTCACTATTCAAAAGATTCAATTGACGATTCCGAACCACCTCAACCTCCAATGCCAGAATCCTATTACGGCCCATTAATTGCCGGTTCATGGACAAAATCCACCAAAAATTACGACGACGTCTCAACCACGAGCCGAGCCGATTTATCTTCACTATCCGGTTTACTAAGTTCTGGCTATCAGAATACACCCAAGATTTCAGTCACTTGGGAAAATATGACCGAAAAGATTTGAACCGTTCTCGGTATATGGAAGCCGGTAGATCTGGTACTAAAAAAGCCGCTACCGTGAGTTTTTTTTTACACGAAAATATTCCTAAATTCATTTTACATTTTTACGATTTATATTAACGTTTCTAATATTGTTTCGGTTGTATTTATATTTTAGAATGGTCATGGATACAAGGGAAGTAGCAAGATCCATTTCTGGGGCCCATTGGCATGTTTAATCTAAAACTGAAACTTATTTTTTATTTGTTTTGATATTTATTTCAGGGATTCACATGGATTTTGGTCCCTGAAACATAGAAATTTAGTAAAATACATCTTTGCTCCCTGAATAGAGCTGATTTTTTCACTTTTTATCTCAAAAGATTTCTCTTTCAATTTTGGTCCTTATGTGAAGGTTTTCTAATGTTTTTTTTTTCCCTTTTTGATCATGTGCAAAGCTGTACTCAGGGACCAAAAATAGCCATTTGACTTAACATTGATCAAACATGTTTCAAGAAGTCAAGAACCTATTATTAGGAAAAATCAATTATTTGTGACAACGCAGCTCATCATCACGGCTCTGCTACTCAGGTCTAAAACAATTTCATATTTTCATTACCTTTTTATTGTTTCTTTCATGTGTGGAAAGCTTATATTTTAAATTCTTATAAGTTCATTCTTCTGACATGTTTATCTTTTTGATTCACGATTCTTATTCTAAGGAGATTGGTCATTACCCTGTTCAGTTATACCAGATCCTCACTAAATACACATTTAAAGCATCCTATGTAAATTTACAAAGTATTGTATGAAACTACCCGTTTAAATCATCCGTTTGGTAATTATATAAAAAATTTGCATAGCTGTGATATTACGCCTAGCATTTGTGTGTTAGTCTGAATCTTCTGATACTTTTTTGGTTTATTTGGCTATAATTAGTCATACATTTGATTATTTTTTTTGTAGACTTCCTATTAAAACTGCAAGAAGGTACAACCATTTGTTCGTATGGGTGTTCTCCAAATTGACTATTTTAACATGTAAAAGTATATAAAAAAGCTACTGAAGATTATTAGGTCCCCTCTCGCCGCCATCGATTAGGGTTCTTGGTTCTTCATTGGGGTTTTTGGTTAAGAATCACCATGAGGTGCTTGATGAGGGTACTAATATGTTAAGGTTTATTTTTTACAATCTAGACCTTTTGTTTATTATCATATTTATCATAAAATAGTTTCCTTAAAGTACTATAAAAAACTTTGATTGGTGACAGCAAGCTTTTACTTATTTAAAAGGCCTCGGTGACCAAAACCAATTGGTGAGAGCCTGGGCGCTGCGTACAATGGCTGGCTTTCGCCTACATGTCATCTCACCTCTTGTCTTGGTGGCAGCTAGAAAATGTGCAAGAGATCCATTTGTATATGTCAGAAAATGTGCTGCCAATGCTCTCCCAAAAGTCCATGATTTACGCCTTGAAGAAAATGCTAAAGCAATCGTCGAGGTTGGTTTACTAATTTATCATTAATCTTCTAATATTTTACAACCGCCATTTTAAAGACACACTAACTTGTGGGGAACAGCTACTCACCTTTACTCTCTAATTTACATATTTCTATTATCAGTAATACAAAGCAATTCCATTGCTATTATGTATAAAGATATATAAGTACATTGCTATTACGGGTAGAAAATAAAGTAAGTTAATATATATTGCAAATAATGTTGAATGACAGCTCACCTGGAGTAGTTAGAGCAGCAGCAGCAGCAATTGCTTCTATTTGTCCAAATAATTTGCCTTTAATTGGTAGAAACTACACAAGGGTATGTGAAATTCTCCCTGATCTAGAAGAATGGGGTCAAATTATTTTAATAGGACTCCTTCTTGGTTATATAATTGCAAAACAATGGCTTCTAAAGGAATCTATAATGGCATCTTTATGTCCACAACATGAAAAAAGCAATTGAGATCGAGATTCCAACTTTCTAGAAAAAACGAAAAAAATATGAAATGTTGACTGGTGTTAATGAGCCTGAGTTATTAGCTATGGTGTTAATGAGCCTGAGTTTTTTATTTACAAAAATGATGCCTTCTTTTTTTCTTCAAACTTTGAGGATTTGACTGTACCTCGATTGCTTCCCAAACCTTATTAGTTGGTACACACTTGAAAGAAGGTTGTCACATTAACCACAGTCTACTAACACTTGGATCCGTCATCCGCAATTTGAGGTTTGCACTTACATTAGTTTATTTTCTATTTTCCTTTTATTGTATTGTATAAAAAACGAATTCCAATTGGCACGTTTTATTGTTTGGATGTAGCAAATCAAGAAACGGACACGTTCCTTACAGAGATTCAAAGCAAACACTTATACTACAAAACTCTCTTGGCGGAAATGCAAGAACTGCAATTGATACACTGTTTTTTCTTGCATTTATCCGGACCCGTGCTCCAGTAATGCCCAACCCGTGCGGAGCACGAGGTCCTGCTAGTTCTATTTATTAAAAACCGTAATTTTTGGAAACGTAACATCGTGGATTTTGAGTTTTGGTGTAACGTTTTTGGTTTGTCACGCTTTTTCTTTTCCTCCCACCGCTTCATTCCACCCCTTCACTTCCTCCCCCTTTATCTTCTTCGTCGCTTCTTTTACTTTCGAAGAGGTTTCGTCCACGCTTGATTCCACCGCTTCAGTCTTCTCGATATAGCTTTCTCTTTCTTCTACACCACCACCGCCATTCGTATCTTACAGCAAGACTATGGTGATTTTCCGTCTTCTACACGGGTATTTAACACCACCGTTTTTTTTTATTTGCGCTCATCGACCATCGATTCGTCGCTCCACTGCTTCTCGATTGTTCATCTTCTCGATTTTATGTGAACAATTTGTTACCATCCCCACCGCCCCATCGCTCTTCACCGTCTTCGACAGCCGGCGAAGTCAACATCGTCAACTTCTCTGCCGTCTTCCACCTGCAGCGGCAATTCTTCAGAGGTAAGCAAAATCGTTTTTCTGAGGTTCAACCACTGCTCCTAATCTGTTTGTCTGATGTTCATATGCTGATATTTAAACCGTGGTGCGACAGGTAGGGTTGTGGTTGGCTAAATGGTGGGAACTCATTTTGGCGGGGCGCTTCGGTTTGCTACAGGATGGTTGGAACTTGTCTTGGGGCGTCTTTGGCTCTCGAAAGGTTCTTTAGGGTTTCTTTGAATCATTGTATGTCCTCTCTTTTTCTGAAATTCAGCTCGCTGATGTGGAACATTAATCTTCACTCTAATTTCATTGCTACCACTTAATTGCAGAACAAATAAAATTTCTACATCCTCTTTAGCCGTTCTAATGAATTCATTATGTTGTTTTTGAGTTTAGGATTTTTCTTTTAACATGCTTTTGCTTATGGCCTTGATCAGAAGAAGGAGAATATGAGTATGAGAACGCTGGGTTCATAGTGGATGATGTTGATGAAGATGAACAGGATGCAGAAGAAGAAGACAGTGTGAATAGTGATGATGGGAGGCAAAAGAAGAGGAGAAGAAAGAAGAGGTAAAATCAATTTGATAAACTTACCTTTTGTATTTGTGAATGCATGCCTGCCTTTCTGATTTATACCCCACCAATGTCTAGAAAATCGGAGAAGAACTATGTTCTTGATGAAGAAGACTATGAGCTCCTTGAAGATAACAACGTCACTGGCTTTCGAAGGCCAAATGTTATGAGTAGTCTCCTGTTGTCTTCACTTCATGATCCATGTGCTTCTTCAGCAGTTGTGTTTCTCTCTTTCAATTTTTGACAAAAACTTTTTTTTTGTGAATTTGTTAGCAGAGTAAAAAGTTCAAGAGACTAAAGAAAGCAAAATCTGATGCTGACGAAGGGCAATCTGGGTTTTGTGATGTGGAGGAATATAATAGAAGAGGAAAGGGTGGGCAAAGTGAGGAGAAACTCGAACGTAGTTTATCTTGTGATGATGAGGGTATTTTTGTCACTTTCCCTAATACGTCTTAGTGATCGTTATTGTGACTAAATTTATTGTAACTTTTATTAGAGTATGCTTTTTTGCATGATGGCTGATTTAATCGAGGTTGGCATCATTTTAAGGTCTTGTGCTCTCTCTCTCTCTCTCTCTCTCTCTATGTGTTTGCTTTTTCTATGTGGAGTTTTATTCAGGTATTGAGGTTCAGTTGCCTAAGTGATTACAGGGGTTAACAGTAAGATGAAATTTGGTGAGTGTCTTTCTTGGTCAGCTTATTTGACGACATTTCCTACTGCTTGAGCCTTCTAAATTTCGATGCTTATTTGAGGTTTGACTCTTATATTCATTGCTAATATATTTGAGAAGCTCAGGTTGGATAGTGATGCTTGGTGGTGGCTATAATACACAAATAAACGAAAGTACTTTGCTATTTATTACATTTAATGTAATAATCTTTTTAATGTTCAGTTCCTCCTGGTGATGAATGGTGGCTTTGTCCTGCTTGTGATTGCAAGATTGACTGTGTTGAATTACTTTATGATTCCACTGGAAGTTATCTTTCCATTAATGATACATATGATGTCAGTTTGGTCATTTTAAAAATCTACCACCGGGGCTTGCCAGGATCTTGAATTCTTATTCTTTTATTTTAACTATTGTCAATTGCAGAAGGATTTCCCTGAAACTGCAACATTTGGGAACAATTTAAATGACATTTTAGGACTTCTTTCAGATGATTATGAAGATTACGATTATACCCTTGATGGTCCAGGGGTAGAAGAAAATGGGGTGGATGTGGAGGATCCAAGCTTTGATGTGTCTGATGGCTCTGATAGTGATTTCTCTTCTGCATATGATGAGTCTAATGGCTCTAGGATGCTGAAGTTGAACCCAATCGCTATGTTGTCCTTTAAGCCATATAGTCCCGTCCTGATTTGGTGAGGGCCCATTTACTACCTTTTCACTTATCATCTTTGCATATTTCTTAACTATGATATGGAATTGTGGCTGTTCTTTTTATATAGGTTTATATATTTGTACTTAAAGTTAACACTTTTTGTACCCTTCACCACACAGATCATGACCGGTCATCAAGAAAATGTTGAATTTGGTCTTGCCGTGTGCCAAAGCCAATGCTACATACTATTTGGAGGTGGATTATTGCAAAACTATACTTTTGGGTTTTTATTTCTCAAAATAACTAATTATTTTATACGAATGATTGACTTTATAATTGTTTATGGTGTTGTGGCAAGCAAGGATAAGTAAGTAGTTTCTTGGAGTATTGATGATCATATTTCCACTTTACCAACAGATTCATCGACAAAAAAGTTCACAGAATCTAATTGTGGTAAAGGCCCTAAAGTTGAAAATAAAATTACCAAAATCCCTAAAATTCAAGTCAGAGGTGTCTTTCAAGGTTTCAGGTTAGTATTAAAGATGTACAGTTTTGTTCCTCTAAGTATCTAACAGTTTCATTTCTTGTACAACGAAGGTCATTAATATAAAATTTTTAGGAAAAAAATCGTTTTAATAATTCAACTTCGCAACACGTTTCATTAATAGCAGCGTACTTTGAAAAAATGGATTTTTCAGATTCTTTTTAGATGATCTGAAGTTTATTTTTTGTACGTTTAAGCTCTTTTTGGATTCTTTTTAGATGATTTGGAAAAGTGTCTTATTTTGTACATTGTAAGTCATTTCTTGTACAATTTCCTAAAGGAAGAACATATTAATTAAGAAAGTCAGGGGAAGGAAGTTTAGTCTACTGGTATGGAGCAACAATAGAAGTTTGATCTAAAAATTTAGAGAGTATGAAGTAGATTATGGTGGCGAGTGCAATGTAGTTACACAAAAAGGTCAAAATATAAATGATATTGTACAATGCTATACTTATAATAACAATAAGTGAAAGTATGTTGCTATTTCTTGCATTAGTTCTTTACCCTAACATTCTTATGTTTCCTAACTATTTATTATCTATGTTATTTTAATTTGTCAATCATGTATCACACGGGTTTATAACCAAATAATTAGAAACCTAAATAAATTGTTAGGAAAATGCCACTTCCACTGTAAGAATTTTATAAAAAAGCGCGTATTTGAGCTTTATTGTATGTGCTTAGATGATGTTGTGAATTTCTCAGTTAAAAAGATTTAATTGGATTTGATACATCGTTGAATATAGTTTTCATGTAATCTTTAGTTTCACAAAAATTTTAAATTTTCTTATTAGTTTAGTTATTTCACAATTCAGATTTTTAGATTAGCAAAAAAATTTATTTTCTTATAACTTATTTGGGGTTCAATGAGCTTCTATTACGCATAACAATTTTATTTTTGTAGATCTAAGTTCGTTTTTATAATCAAAATAATGTATAAAATAGAGTTAAACTCATATCGTCTTTACATTAAAAAAACGTTGTTAATCATAAATGCAAAATGATTTGAAGTATCATATTTACAATGCAGACATTTGAAGAGTCATTAATTGCTGCTGGAGCAAGTTTATCATTGGTTGATTCTGTGGTAATGACTGAACCAAATGAAATTATTATTATTCTTTTTCTAAATCCCAGGCTTATTATTATTATTATTATTTTTTTTTTGTTCTTACCAAAAATAGTTCATTATGTTCTGAAATTGTAGTTGTTGGCATCAAAAATCAGAAAAAATCCTCCGTTTGGTTTTGCATTGATACGACCGCCTGGACATCATGCGGTTCCAAAGGGGCCGATGGGATTTTGTGTGAAGATGGTGGCATTCAAGTTAAAACCATTCTTCCTAAAATATATCATATAAAAATTTTATAATGGTTAAACTTATGTTTATCTGAGGTTTTTGCTTATCATCGACTCTTCAGGAGCTTCTAGAAAAATCTAATGTTCCATTTGTTGGAACAAGATCAAAAGAATGTGGTCCTGCATTTCACAAGGTAAGATTACATTACTTGATCTTTTGTATTCTTTTTTCAAAGGACTAAAAGAAAAAATAGCAATGTACTTTCATATTTTGTTTATTATAGCATCTTTCTTTCAATTCTTCCTGTTATGGCATTATACTTTGAAAAAACTACACTACTAGAAAAAAGGCTTTTAATGACACGCATTGCGTGTCATTAAAGGGTACAGATGACACGCAAATGTTTGTCAAGGAAGCCCCTGTCATAAATGACAGATGACACACATTTGTGTGTCGTAAATTTACGACATACATTTATGACAAACGTTTATGACTCGCAATGTAAATCGTAATTTATTTAAAAAAAATCTCTTATATATATATATATATATATATATATATATATATATATATATATATATATATATATATATATATATATATATATATATATATATATATATATATATATATTAGATTTACAAGTAGTAATTAAATCACATTAAATTAATGTCTCCTAATATGAAATAAAATACCATCGATACAAATATCATCCATTACCACATTATCACAATGTTGTATGTCATACAAAATAAAAAACATTCTAAATTTGTCAAATTAGTGTTTGTAAAATAATAAACATAATAACTATCCGACTGCCTGCTCCAACCCACCCAATTTCCCTTGCCGTGTCCACTCGCTTTGTTACCTGTTAATGGACAATATACCAAATATTAGGACTCTGTGTGTGTAGTATTACTAGGTCTGTAACTAAAATGTTGGATTTACAACTACAACTACAAAGTAGGATGGTATAATGGACCATGTCTGTAATATTTTTTTTGCCAAAATTGCATACACCAAGTCTGATTATAATGCTATCAATACCAAAACTACATAGACCAGGTGTAATTCAAATGCTAAAAGGACCAGTTCTCTATCCATAGCTATCTACCTGATACTCATTCTCCAGGTATGCATCTGTGTAAGTGCTTGTTATATACTTGAATAGTTGTTTGTGTGTGTATCGCATCTTGTAATGATCAAGAAGAATGATAATTCTAAAAATATTTACCTGTCCCATATCATCTTTGATAGCAATAGTTAACATTTCAGAAAATTGTGCTGTGAGTCAACTTATGCAGTCAAGCGTAAAACCTACAAAAAACCTTAAAAACATTAAAAACATGAAACGAGCTGGACCGCATCCACAATATACGACAACATGCTCATTGTTGTAAGGATGAAGTGGATGGAAGGTAGCTGCACATAATTCTACATGTAAATGATTTTACAAGGGATGTGAGACTTCATCAGATACGACAACCTGCATCAGACACTCAAGACATACCTTTGTGGGAGACCGTCGACTGGATTAAGATTTCAATACAAATAAAAAGTTCAAAATTAGAAACAGAGTTCAAAATTAGAAACTGATTTTAAATGAAAGGATTAAGATTGATTACATACTACTCGGTGAGTATGAGCCATGAAGGAGTGGGTCGAGGGAATTAGGGATTGTTGCAGCAAGGCACACGAGGGCAAGGAACCCTAGTTATCGATTCCACCGATAGAACCCTAGAAGATGCGAAGAAAGAGAAGTTCAGAATTTGAAGCCATCGATGGAAGAATATTAGGGTTGAAACACATACCAGACCAAAACCCTAGTTATCGATTCCACCTATCGATTCTGTGAGAAGCGAGAATGGTGATGGAGCAACGAGGCCCTGAAAACAAGACCAATGAAAACCCTGGCTTCCAAGTGCTGATCGCATATACAAATAGAAGGTACGATCGAGTTCTGAAGCTGGAATCTAAGTGCCAATCGCATATACGAAGCGAAGGATGAAGAGAGAAGGTAGTGTCGATTTCTGCATAACAAAAAATATGAAGGGATATACGCAAATCGATAACTATTTGGGATAATTAAAACACGACACTTTAATAATTTCATGACATACAAAAATCGCAAGTAACCTCCGTGTTTTTAAATTTTTTTTATTATGACAGCATACTACGACATACATTTTTGTATGTCATAAATATGTTAAAGAGATGACATATATTTACGACATGCAATTATGTATGTCATATAATCTTCAGATTTTAGAAAACTTGACATTTGTTTTATGACACGCAGTTTTGCGTGTCGTAATATCAGTGCGTGTCATAGTTCGTATGTCATTAAAAGCATATTTTCTAGTAGTGCTAATCAATTATAGCATATGCTTTCAAATACAAAGCAGTCAGTTTCACTGCTATATTTGTATAAAATTTTCCAAGTACAATGTCCTTATAAGAAAGAATTGAGAGTCCAATGCTATAACTGGATTGAGTTTTCCAGAGTACAATGCCTTAACAAGAAGACAAATTGAAAGCACATTGCTGTAATAGAAAGAAATGAGCATACATATTATGGTGATTAGTAATTAAACATTCTTTTCTATTTATATCTATTCACATGTTTTAAATTTCACACAATAACAGAGATAAGTAAGGGTAAATGAGTAATTTTGGGCTGAAAATTTTCACAAGAAAAAAACATGGTGTGATTTTCAACCTTTGAAATATGACGATGTAAAAGATTACATACCACACTTTGGGCGGAACGGTAATTTCGCTGACCTGCAATTGCAGCATTTGTAGGTAAGTTTATGAAACTACAATTACTCTGTTTTGACCTTTTTCAACTGGTATTACAATTGAGAGCCTTTTAGAAAAAAAAACGTGGCCATGAGCCCACTGGTCAGCTTTCACAAATAGCAAAAGCAGGTGGATTTTCCTCTGTTTCAAATATGCTTGAAGTAAAAGGTGTTGAAAATGTTAGCAATTACAAAAGAGTCAAAGAAACATGTGCTTCACCAAGAAAAAAGATTCTTCAGAAGAGGTGTGATTTTGTTTCTCTCTCTTCTTTATTATCTTTTATATGCTTATTCATCTTTTTATTTTCTAAATCGTATTTGAGTTTTCAAATATTGTTTCCATGATAAATATGTGCTATTACAATCAGAAAACCATGTCTTTGAGTAGGATGCTTGAAGAAAAAGACAGACTCCATACAACTTTCTTAAGATGGTTCGTTACACATACACCCTTATTTTGTATATAGTATATCTTTCTTTTGTAACACCGTGACACTTTTGTTAAGTATTACATTGTTAATCATAGTGTATTTATGATTTAACATGGTGTTTTAAGTATTAAAAAGTAATACTAGAAGAAAAGGGTAAATTGGTCATTTTACCACAAAAGGGTAATGTGGTCATTTGTCCATGTGAAGGACCAATTATGTAAAATATTGTTTGCTTGTGGCAAAAGTATAAGAAAAGAAAGTTCATATGTGATAAAATGTGAGAAAAGTGCCAAAAGTTCAAGAAATGGAACTTAGGGACTAAATTTGAAAAATCTGGAAGTATAAATAGGAGAGTTGACTCTCCTATGTGGCTGATCATTTGGAGAAGCTACGGGAAGGATTTTGGTGATGCGATTTCTGCAAATTCTTGAGAAGTGAAGCAGAAATTAGGCCAAGTGTTTGAAGAATGAAGATTTGGCAAGTAAAATAAGGTTAGTAATTACCTTTTTAACCAAGTTCTTGAAGGTGTTCTTGGTGGGTTTTCTTGGGATGAACTGGAAACTGAATTCCAGTAATAATCCAAGTGGTTTTGAATGATTATAAGTAGCAAACATGCTTGTGTTGTAAGAACACTCATTAAATTAAAAGTAGGTTGCTATTCTTGAAACTTTGGAACTTTGCTCAAGAACCCTAGAATACATGTTTATATGATCCAGTGGATTCTAATGAGTTCTAATGAGTTCCAAATGTTGTTAATGATAAGAACAATCAGTAGAAGTGATTAATTTTGAAGAATTTCGGTTTTTGGACCAAAATGTCAAAAACGGGAATTGTTGGAAAATGTTTGAAATATATGATTTCCATGGGTTAAAACTAGATGTTAATGAATGGTTTTTGACCTGGAACAATCCTCTATCGATTAAGTCATGTAATAAGGGCTTAATAAAGGAAAATGAGATTTTTAAGCACAACATCGGACTTCACTGCCTGGAACTGCAACAGGCGCGACGCGGCCCTCACACTGGGCGCGGCGCGGGATCGAGGTAGAAGCCATAAAACCTTCTGTTATAATTTGGTGTAATTTCCAAATTGGATTTTGATGCTAGGCTTATCCGATTGACCTGAAATTTTGAACATAGGTCTAATATGTTGTGAAACTTCATGGAAAATTATCGGAATACGAATACGACCTCCTGAAAGTACTGTAGTAGAATACGCGTATTTCGGGAAGTGTATTAAATTTTTATAATGATTGTTATTGCTCAAAAATGATTGGAAATGGTCCCCAATTGTATTGTATAGGACTCTTCTGTAGTAGAGTCAACTGAAATGGTTATTAACCTATTATCATTTGGTATATAAATGAATATATAGGTATGGGATAAATGGTTGTGGTGCATGCAAAAGCAAGAAACAACCGGAATCAAATGCAGCTAGTATCCAGGTGAGTAATCTCACTGATATCATATATGATATATGATGATTGAACTGTTACAGGTTGAAACAGATATGGGGGACGAAACTTGATAGTTTACAGATGGTGAAAAAGACAATACCAGATAAGCCGTGAGTCTGCGATAGACAAGAACGGAGCTGTGAGTCAATAAAAAGGCAATACCGGATAAGCCGTGAGTCAATAAAATGACAAGAACGGAGCCGTGAGCCATAAACGATTACAACAGGAAATGTTATTAAATGGTGCGGCCATTTGTGGCTATGATTTTGGATGTTATATCCAACTGGTGCGGCCTATATGGCTATGATTTTGGATGTTATATCCAACTGGTGCGGCCTATATGGCTATGATATTGGATACTATATCCAACTGGTGCGGCCTATACGGCTATGATATTGTTACAGGTACATGGTGCGGCCTTTTGGCTATGATATTGTTACAGGTACATGGTGCGGCCTTTTTGGCTATGATATTGTTACAGGAACATGGTGCGGCCTTTTGGCTATGATATTGGGTTATTGAAACCAATTGGTGCGGCCTGAGGGCTATGATATATATATGTTGAAAATGTTTTGGTGCAGCTTATTTAGCTATGACTCGTGGTGCGGCTTAAATAGTCATGAAATACGGTGCGGTCCATTGTGACTAAGAAACATGGGACAGAAACGATTAGATATGATTATCTGTGCAAATAACTGATGTAGTTTGATAATTGCAGGTTGTAATGATGTAGCCTGTAAGGCTACAAATTAGGATGTGAAATCCTAAGAGATATGTGGTTAGCTAGTAAGGCTAAGAGTTTGGATTCGATATCCAGACAGATATATGAATGTATTTTATACATGTTATTTGCAGATACGATTACTCACTGAGCCTCGTAGCTCATACCGTTTGTTAAATGTCCCTGCAGGTTAGCATAACTCTTATAAGGGTAAGGATAAAGTCCGTGACTCAAGAAGTGGACTTGTAGATGCTGTCAGTAGCAGCCCGGCTTATAAGGAGGTTTCTATATTTGTATACTCCTTGATACACTTGTACCCGTTTTAAATAGAATATACCCCTTTGTTTATGGTTTTAAGTACTGAAACCTATGTTTTAAATGAAAATTTTTCAGGGGTGTTTTTGTTTTGAAAGTCGGGTGTTACAAGTTGGTATCAGAGCCGTGGTTTAAGTGAACTTGGTGTCTATAGAGTAGATTCCTGGACTTAAACCTTGAGATAGTAGACATGATATGTAGTTAGGTGTATATAAGTTGTTATTATACCTATATAACCTAACTGGTGCTGACTTCTAACGTATAAGAAGTATGAGCAGCGACTCTTATTTGGAGGAATTTAGGGCGTGCAGCTTTAAGAGGCGGACCAGCCCTTTCTCAAGGCTCCATTGAACGAGGGGCAAAGAGACAAGTAGCAGAAAATCCACATGATAAGCAACAGTAGTTGCTGTGGTCAGAATAAGAAATTTGGGTGCTCACCCTGACTGATATTCAAGGTGAAGGAAAAGTAGCTGAGACTACAAGAAAAGCAGAAAAAGATTAGTGGACGCTTCATGAGAAGTTACCATGAACTGGGTCCAACCTTAAAGGGAAGGGACCAAAACAAAGAAGTGATGTAGTGTAAGAAGTGCAGGAAAAGCACTCAGAAAATTGTAGAGTTGAGACTCTACCGTTGATATGCTAAAATTGCAGGAAAACGGAGCATATTGCTCGAGTTTGTTGTATGGAACGGAAGTGTTTCCAGCGTGGTGAACCCAGGAAAGAACGGGGAGGAAAGAAAGAAGAAATGAATGGTCTAAAAGGACCAGTGATATCATGAGCATTTCAGTAGACTGTGGAAGAAGCTCGTGAGTAGACTGATATGGTCTCAAATATAATTGTTTTGAAAATACACCCCGTATACGTTATATTTGATCCATGAAGCTATGCTTTGGATCGATGACTTTGATGTATTGTCTGAATATTTCATCAACGATTATGGATGAAATTTTGGAACTGGCTATAGCAAATAGCAAATATGTTCAAGATATTGAACACCTGGAAGGTAGTCTGCCTAGGATTTAAGGACCATTTTTCCCTATAAATCTGAAGCCGATGACTACCAATGAATATGAAGTAATTGTGTGTATGAATTGGTTAGCAATGAATGATGCTAACATGAATTGTAGAAAAATGAACATTTTGGTTCTAAACTCAGAAATGAATTGGATGAAAATTCAGAGTAAACGACCGTTGTTGATAATATCAATTACTTCTCTTTGCTAAACTCGGAAAAGAGTTAGTAAATGAATGATGTTGTAGTTTGCATACGTGGTATTAGCCAAGTTAAATAAAGTAGTGATAGTAGTGTACTACTTTAAATAAATTTTCGAATGTTTCTTTTGAAAAGAACATCCAGGATTTCTGCCAGATTGGCGAGAAGAGTTTATGATTAAACTGATTTTGGGAGCTGTTTTTAGTATACAGGCTCTGTACTGATTAACATCTGCAGAGATGGCAGAGTGGAAAAACAATTAGAATAAAAAATTCTTGAATTGGGGTCTCTTATGGCCGAATGTGTCATCATATGGAGCCCTATCTTGTTTTAAGGAAGAAAGACGAGTTGATGTGTATGTGCATTGACTACCGAGAATCTGATATTCTCGAAACTAGACTGAATATGAAGTACATGTGTACCAGATATTGGAGTTACTTCACTGAGTTAAGTGATATGTAAAATTCTCCAAGTATGAAAAATTTGGCTAAAAGAAGTTTCATATTCTTTGGGCATGTTATTAATGCCGAAAATGTTAAAGTGGATCCAGTAGAAATGATGCTGTGATAAAACAGAAACCGCCTTGGAATTTGACCGAAATTAGTAGTTCCCTTGGATTGGCGGGTTATTATGGGAGAGTTGTAGAAAACTGCTCCTTGACTATTGTTCTATTGACTAAAGTTGATCAATAAAAGTGAAAAGTCTGAGTGGTAGAAAGACCACATGTAACTTTTCAAAGGTTGAAACAAACCTTATATGAAGCTCCGGTGTTAGCATTGACGCTAAGCGGAGAAGATAAATTGGATTATAGAAATGCATCCAGAGTTGATTTTGGATACATGATATTGCAGTAGAAATTATGATTTGACATTGAAGCTTTGGAGACACTACTTAGATGGTGTAAAGCTTACTGTTTATATGGATCATAAAAGTTGAAGTACTTAATTGATCAAAAAGAAGCTGAATATGAGATAACAAAGACAGATGGGTTACTAAAAGATTTCAGTTATGAAATCTTGTACCATCTCGGAAAGACGAATGTGGCTATAGATGCCTTGAATTGAAAAGAGTATATTTTGAAAGATACATCCACATGTATGAGTGTGGCAAATTGATTACCTGAGTTGATTCGGGTAGCACAGAAAGAAGTGTGCAAGTCTGAAAACGTGAAAAGTGAATGAATGATTAGCTATTGAAAGAAGCTAGTTAGAAACTCACAGCGATTGAAAGCCCTTGGTGGTTGTGTATGTGAGTTCCAAAGCAAAGTGAGATATGAAATTTACCCTTAAAAGATGTATATTGGGGTAGATATGCAAAATGCCTGGGGCAGTACCAAACTGTGTAGGGTGATATAACCTATGTGTTGGTGGCCGGGACTAAAGAAAGACATTGAAAGACATGTGAAAAGTGTTTGACTTGTGTGTAACTACAGTCAAATCATTAGAAGCATACGAAAAATTTAACCGTTGTGGGTCCCAAAGAAGAAATGGGACGAAAATATTATAGACTCTATAATAAAGTCTTTGCAAGTACCGCATGGGTATGATACCATATGGGTAATTGCAGATTGATTGATGAAATCAGTATAGATTTATACTGACTAAGGAAGAAATTAGGATTAAAAAGTAGTGAAAAACTACATAGAAAGAGAAATTTGTTAACGTGAGTTACCAGTGTCGATCGTATCGGGTCGAGATAATAAAATTATTCCTAGATTTTGGCATAGTTTTCAAGAATAATTAGTTCAAAAGTACTAGGAAGTACTGTAGATGATTTGCAGATCGATAGACGAGGCGAAATAATGATACAAATTTTAGAAGACATGCTTGAAATTCGCATAACAGACCTTGGCGGAAGACAAGAAGATTGTCCATTTCGGGTGGAATCTGTAGATAATAACAGTTTTCGTACCAGTTTTCTGATGACCCGTATAATGCATAGTATGAAGTATCGTGTTACACGCCGATTTACTAGACTGAAGTTGGGCAGAAGCCGTTGGCTGGACCCGAGATTTGTACCTCAAACAGAAGAAAAGATTAGGCAAATTCGAGAAAACTTGGAAATAGACAAAAATCGACAAAAGTAGTATGCGGATTGCCGAGTAAAACCGTTGAAATTTCCAAATGGGGAAAGATGACAGTGTTCAAAATATCCCTTGGAAAGACTAAAAAAAATCTGTTTGGGACGAAAGGAAAGTTAAGTCCTCATCTATTGGACTTTTCCATAGGTCCCAAAGAGTAAGAATTTTGGTATACTGATCGAACTTTCTTGATGAACTTCAAGATAATGATAATGTTTCTATGGGTCTCATAGTTCTGAGAACATGAATGGATAAATTTCAACAAATTCCTCATGTTGAAATGAAGGTAGATAAGTAGATAAGCTACCCGGGACAACCGGAGGAATGTTAGATGAACAGTGATATAACCGCGAAATAAGAAGACTAGTATGGTAAAAGTGCTTTGGCAATACCATGAATGTTTCCATATGATATGGGAAACCGAAATTGTAACGAGATAGAAATATCCCCAACTCCTTGTATGATTTCGGGGACGAAATCTTTTGAAGGAGGGGATAATTTGTAACACCGTGACACTTTTGTTAAGTATTACAATGTTAATCATAGTGTATTTATGATTTAACATGGTGTTTTAAGTATTAGAAAGTAATACTAGAAGA
This sequence comes from Cichorium intybus, assembly GCA_023525715.1. Taxonomy (NCBI): domain Eukaryota; kingdom Viridiplantae; phylum Streptophyta; class Magnoliopsida; order Asterales; family Asteraceae; genus Cichorium; species Cichorium intybus. The sequence goes on along the minus strand of CM042016.1, from coordinate 81,429,937 downwards.
AAAGGGTAAATTGGTCATTTTACCACAAAAGGGTAATGTGGTCATTTGACCATGTGAAGGACCAATTATGTAAAATATTGTTTGCTTGTGGCAAAAGTATAAGAAAAGAAAGTTCATATGTGATAAAATGTGAGAAAAGTGCCAAAAGTTCAAGAAATGGAACTTAGGGACTAAATTTGAAAAATCTGGAAGTATAAATAGGAGAGTTGACTCTCCTATGTGGCTGATCATTTGGAGAAGCTACGGGAAGGATTTTGGTGATGCGATTTCTGCAAATTCTTGAGAAGTGAAGCAGAAATTAGGCCAAGTGTTTGAAGAATGAAGATTTGGCAAGTAAAATAAGGTTAGTAATTACCTTTTTAACCAAGTTCTTGAAGGTGTTCTTGGTGGGTTTTCTTGGGATGAACTGGAAACTGAATTCCAGTAATAATCCAAGTGGTTTTGTATGATTATAAGTAGCAAACATGCTTGTGTTCTAAGAACACTTATTAAATTGAAAATAGGTTGCTATTCTTGAAAATTTGGAACTTTGCTCAAGAACCCTAGAATACATGTTTATATGATCCAGTGGATTCTAATGAGTTCTAATGAGTTCCAAATGTTGTTAATGATAAGAACAATCAGTAGAAGTGATTAATTTTGAAATATTTCGGTTTTTCGACCAAAATGTCAAAAACGGGAATTGTTGGAAAATGTTTGAAATATATGATTTCCATGGGTTAAAACTAGATGTTAATGAATGGTTTTTGACCTGGAACAATCCTCTATCGATTAAGTCATGTAATAAGGGCTTAATAAAGGAAACTGGGATTTTTAAGCACAAAATCGGTCTTCACTGCCTGGAACTGCAACAGGCGCGACGCGGCCCTCACACTGGGCGCGGCGCGGGATCGAGGCAGAAGCCATAAAACCTTCTGTTAAAATTTGGTGTAATTTCTAAATTGGATTTTGATGCTAGGCTTATCCGATTGACCTGAAATTTTGAACATAGGTCTAATATGTTGTGAAACTTCATGGAAAATTATCGGAATACGAATACGACCTCCCGAAAGTACTGTAGTAGAATACGCGTATTTCGGGAAGTGTATTAAATTTTTATAATGATTGTTATTGCTCAAAAATGATTGGAAATGGTCCCCAATTGTATTGTATAGGACTCTTGTGTAGTAGAGTCAACTGAAATGGTTATTAACCTATTATCATTTGGTATATAAATAAATATATAGGTACGGGATAAATGGTTGTGGTACACGCAAAAGCAAGAAACAACCGGAATCAAATGCAGCTAGTATCCAGGTGAGTAATCTCACTGATATCATATATGATATATGATGATTGAACTGTTACAGGTTGAAACAGATTTGGGGGACGAAACTTGATAGTTTACAGATGCGTGAAAAAGACAATACCAGATAAGCCGTGAGTCTGCGATAGACAAGAACGGAGCTGTGAGTCGATAAAAAGGCAATACCGGATAAGCCGTGAGTCAATAAAATGACAAGAACGGAGCCGTGAGCCATAAACGATTACAACAGGAAATGTTATTAAATGGTGTGACCACTTGTGGCTATAATTTTGGATGTTATATCCAACTAGTGCGGCCTATATGGCTATGATTTTGGATGTTATATCCAACTGGTGCGGCCTATATGGCTATGATATTGGATACTATATCCAACTGGTGCGGCCTATACGGCTATGATATTGTTACAGGTACATGGTGCGGCCTTTTGGCTATGATATTGTTACAGGTACATGGTGCGGCCTTTTTGGCTATGATATTGTTAAAGGAACATGGTGCGGCCTTTTGGCTATGATATTGGGTTATTGAAACCAATTGGTGCGGCCTAAGGGCTATGATATAAATATGTTGAAAATGTTTTGGTGCAGCTTATTTAGCTATGACTCGTGGTGCGGCTTAAATAGTCATGAAATACGGTGCGGTCCATTGTGACTAAGAAACATGGGACAGAAACGATTAGATATGATTATCTGTGCAAATAACTGATGTAGTTTGATAATTGCAGGTTGTAATGATGTAGCCTGTAAGGCTACAAATTAGGATGTGAAATCCTAAGAGATATGTGGTTAGCTAGTAAGGCTAAGAGTTTGGATTCGATATCCAGACAGATATATGAATGTATTTTATACATGTTATTTGCAGATACGATTACTCACTGAGCCTCGTAGCTCATACCGTTTGTTAAATGTCCCTGCAGGTTAGCATAACCCTGATAAGGGTAAGGATAAAGTCCGTGACTCAAGAAGTGGACTTGTAGATGCTGTAAGTAGCAGCCCGGCTTTTAAGGAGGTTACTATATTTGTATACTCCTTGATACACTTGTACCCATTTTAAATAGAATATACCCATTTGTTTATGGTTTTAAGTACTGAAACCTATGTTTTAAATGAAAAATTTTCAGGGGTGTTTTTGTTTTAAAAGCCGGGTGTTACATCTTTATGCTAAAATTACAATATTGTCCCTACACAGAGACAAGAAAGATGCAACGGCTTGCACAGGAACATGTTAAGAGGGTATTAGATGAACAAGAAAAGTTTAATGCTGATTTAGATAAAAGAAGGAAAAAACTTGATTCATGGAGCAAAGAGCTTAATAAAAGGGAAGCGTTAACAAAATGTGAAAAACAAAAATTAGACGAAGAGAAAAGAAAGGTGATCATATATTCATATTCACATTTCACAATTTCACAAACATGTTTTTCTTATTATCATATTACGTAATTCATATTCTTTTTTGAAAATCCAGAACGACTTGCAAAACAACTCCTTACAAATGGCTTACATAGAGCAGAAAAAAGCTGATGAGAGTGTGTTACGGTTGGTTGAAGAGCAAAAGGTGAAATTGTATTCTTATATGTTTTTATTAATTACACCAGGTTGGACTTTTGTTGACTGAATTGTAGAGAGAGAAAGAGGAGGCTTTGAAGAAACTACTTGAGTTAGAAAGACAGCTAGATGCTAAACAGAAACTGGAAATGGAAATTGAAGAATTAAAAGGGAAACTACAAGTGATGAAGCATTTGGGAGATGAAGATGGTGCTGCAGTTCAAGAGAAGATTAAAGAAATGAATAATGAACTTCAAGCAAAAATGGAGGAAATGGATAACGTGGAAAATTTGAACTAAACACTTGTAGTGAAAGAGCGCCAGGGTAACGATGAATTACAAGAACCTCGCAAAGAATTGATAAAAGTATTTATTTATAATCCATAATTACATTCCATTAATTTTTTAATACTTTACAAATCGGTTTTTGTTTTGTTTTCAGGGACTTCAAGATATTTTAAATGGGCGTACAAATATCGGGGTGAAAAGAATGGGAGAAATTGACATGAAAGCATTCCATGATGCATGCAAGGAGAAATTTGAATATGAAGAAGCTCAAGTCAAAGCATCTGAATTACGCACTTTCTCTTGGAAAATGTATAAATACATTGGCTGAAAATAGCCCTGATATACCTACCAGAGACTCTAAGCTAATAAGATTGCTTCTCGACTCTTTTGGAGGTAAATGTATAATTTCATGGACAACGGGTAAGTTTCATTTGGACAACGGGTAAGTTTGATTTCCAAATAGTATTATAAATTTATCTCTTATTTCTCTTGGAAAATGTATAATTTCATGGCATGCGACCATTTCTTTTGGTGTTTTGAAAAGTGTATCTATTTTTAAAAATCAACCCAATTATGACATTGCTATTTTTCAACAGACTACGCTGTTTTTTCTTGCATTTATCCGGACCTGTGCTCCAGCAATTCCGAACCCATGCGGAGCACGGGCTCCCGCTAGTTATAGAATAAATTATCGTATATTATCCTAGTGGATACAACAAAAAATTTCTTAAAATTACGATTAATTATTCTATTTACCTTATAATAATTTTTGACGGATTGATTTGTTTCTTATTCATTCTTTAAGTTCATCTTTTAACATTTAATAACATTAATTATTGTTGAACCCTTTTTTCTTATATATATATATATATATATATATATATATATATATATATATATATATATATATATATATATATATATATATATATATATATATATATATATATATATATATGAAAGGTTTTCTGCAACTATGAACTAAATAACCTAAGTTCACATGCAACCTATGAGGATCTAAGTTTTCTTCTAATTAAACATATAACAAAATCCTAAAGGCCCAGAAAAATAAACTAAAAGAAAGAAAATAGAAAAACTAACCTTTTAGCGTTTCTTGGAAGCGAAGCAACAAAATTATATTGCATCAAATGCAGTCACACCCAGGGAGCAGGAGATCGAAAATTCCAGAGAGATTCAGTGAGAAAACGGCGCAGACAAATGAGGGTCAGAGGCTCCCTATTTATAGCCTCCACCAGATAACCAGATAAGCGTTAGAGATAAACTTTTTTGAATTCAAATAAGATAAGTCTTTATCTTACAACTAAAACTCTGATTTATCTACATCTTAAAATCGAAAAAATATATATATCCATATATAATTTTCGCTAGCTTCTGGCCTGCCAAAATTGTCACTCACTCAACTATTGAGTAATTATAATTTCAGTTCCTGCACCTTTAATTAATTAATTTAATCACCAAATTAATTCCAATTAGTTCCAGATTAATTTCTAATTAATTAATATAGTTTCTAATTAATATATTATCACTTTAATATATTAATAAACCATATATTTAATTTCTAATGATTTATTAATCAGATAATAAATTAATTTTTCTCTCTACCGAACTTTCTACCAAACCTCCAGCTATGAGGGCAACCCAAATGGACTATGCTACTATTAATTAGGTAAATACTAATTATTAGTCATGGCTTAGACACCTAATCCAACAGTATCCCACTTGGATAAGTCTATGACTATAATTACCAATTTAGCCTCTAATTAATTAGCAACTGTAGCTTCCTAGAAACCGCTGCCGAACTCTGACCTAGTCAGTTCTATCTACAGATAATTGATCAGATGATCCTCCGTCCAACAAGATATTTTCAGACTCAGGACATGGATTAAGATCAATCCTGGTCTGATTCTCTGTTTCCCGATTTCTGATTTGCATATGACATTAAGACTACCAATTGAGCATATCAATTTAGTCTTGGTTGGCCAACCCTTTCAGTCAACTTCAAAATCATCGAGAGGCCTACAGATATCTGTTTCCCGACAGGGTCAAGGAACGAATAAGCTTTGACTCATATACTTATGTCTTTTACTAGTCAAATCATTCACAGCAACACGTTTTATAACATCGTGTTACCGATGCGTTTTCGCATTGTCAATGAACAACTGCTTGGTAAAACATAACTTATATGTCTCTACTTAAAGATCAAAAGATATTATCGTCTCAACATTGCTCGTGATGTAATCCATGAAGCAATCAGTTGAGCGTGGGTTTATCCAATACTTAAATCCCTATTTCTAAGTACTCATGAATATTGCAGCAATCATATTGCTATGTCTAACTCCTTAGACAATCTACAAAACAATTCATGACAGCCTTCATTCATACTTACTCCCTAAAAGTATGAGCGACTATGGACATTTGAATAATTTTAAAGAAATTACTCAGGAAGTAAACATGCAAACTTGAAACACAATAATAAACAATCGACAAAAGGCAGTATCAAATACTCATCAACAAAACTATATTATTAAATCACCAAAGTCAATTACATTTATATTGCAATAAGTTTCAAATCCTATCTAATTACAAAACTAATATCATCTCTTAATCCTATGCGCCGCGCATGCTGATTATGCTTAATCATACTCAGAGCCTTTGTCAAGGGGTCTGCAGGATTATCTTCTGATTATATCCTCTTCACAAGGAGGTGACCTTCTTCTACTCTATGTCTTATGTAGTGGTACTTTTTGTCGATGTGTTTGGACTTTCCATGATCTCTCGGTTCCTTCGTCAAAGCAACCGCTCCTTCGTTATCGCAGAATAGTTCCATGGGCTCTTGAATACTCGGGACTACTCCAAGGTCACCGATAAAGTTCTTCAGTCAAGCCGCTTCCTTTGCCGCTTCACTCGCTACTATGTACTCTGATTCACAAGTAGAATCAGCCACCGTCTCTTGCTTTGAACTTTTCCAAGTCATTGCTCCCCCATTCAAAAGAAAAACCCAGCCTGACTGAGACCGACCATTGTCTCTATCTGTCTGAAAGCTGGCATCTGTATACCCGTCAACTCTCAAGGTATCACTGCCACCAAGGATTAAAACAAAGTTCTTAGTCCTTCGCAGATACTTGAGTATGTTCTTGACAGCTGTCCAATGTGCCCTTCCAGGGTTTCCCTGGTACCGACTGACCATGCTCAAGGCAAAGGCCACGTCAGGTCGAGTACATGTCATAGCATACATGATCGACCCCACAGCCGAAGCGTAAGGTACCCGACTCATGTCAGTTATCTCCTCGTCTGTACTCGGACTTTGAGTCTTACTCAATTTGGCATTACATTGGATAGGTAGCTCTCCCTTCTTGGAATTATCCATACTAAACCTCTTCAGTACCTTTTCCAAGTATGTACCCTGACTGAGTCCAATCAGTCTCTTCTTCCTATATCTCAATATTCTTATCCCTAGAATATAGGCAGCCTCTCCTAGATCTTTCATGGCGAAACACTTTCCAAGCCAAGACTTGACATCTTGCAAGGTTGGAATGTCGTTTCCCATGAGCAGTATGTCATCAACATACAGCACCAGAAAGGTGACTATACTCCCATTAGCCTTGACATATACGCAAGACTCATCCTCGCTTCTAGAGAAACCAAACTCTTTGACTTTCTCATGGAAACAAATATTCCAGCTGCAAGAAGCTTGTTTCAATCTAAAGATTGATTTCTCAAGCTTACACACCTTATTAGGATACTTTGCATCGACAAAACCCTCTAGCTGATTCATGTAAACATTCTCAGTCAACTTCCTATTAAGGAAAGCAGTTTTGACTTCCATCTGCCAAATTTCATAATCATGAAATGCATCTATGGCTAACATAATCCTAATAGGCTTTATCTTGGCCACTGGTGAAAAGGTCTCATCATAGTCAATCCCTGGGGTTTGAGTAAAGCCCTTTGCAACCAGTCTTTCCTTGAAAGTGTGTACCTTTCCATCCATGTCAGTCTTCTTCTTGAAGATCCACTTGCACCCGACTGTCTTTCGACCCGGTACATTGTCAACCAAGTTCCAAACTTGATTGTCATACATGGACTTGATCTCGCTGTCCATTGCCTCTTTTCATTTGGCAGACTCAGGGCCCGCCACCGCTTCCCGGTAGTTAGCTGGCTCATCCAGATTTGTCAGTGTCCTATCACTGACAAATGTGTCCCCATCCGTAGTTATATGGAATCCATAAAACTCGGGTGGCATGCTAACTCTACTAGAACGCCTAAGAGGTAAGGATATATCAGTCGGACCGACAGAAACTTCTTCATCTTGTTGGTTGCTAGTTTCTCCTAAGGTTTCATTATCTGGTGTCTCTTCAATTTCTTCAAGATCAATGGTACCCCCACTGTCCTCTTTGAATATGAGTTCTCTCTCTCTCGAAAGACTCCTCGTCTAGCTACAAAGACCACGTCCTCGCTTGGTCTGTAGAACAAGTATCTAAAAGACTGTTTGGGGTACCCAATGAAGATACACCTCTCGCTTCTCTCTGTGAGTTTGTCGTGAGTCTCTCGTCTAACGAAAGCCTCACAACCCCAGACTTTGATATGTGCTAACGAGGGAACTTTCCCCGTCCACATCTCATGAGGTGTTTTAGCGACCTTCTTAGTTGGGACAAGATTGAGGATGTGGGCGGCAGTCTCTAAGGCATATCCCCAGAAGTGGATTGGAAGTGAAGCTCGACTCATCATGGAACGAACCATATCTAATAGGGTTCGGTTACGTCTTTCGGCTACACCGTTCAACTATGGTGTCCGAGGAGGCGATAACTGTGAAACTATTCCACATTCCTTTAGATAGTCTAGGAACTCGATACTAAGATACTCTCTGCCTCTGTCGGACCTGAGCATCTTGATCTTCCTGCCCAATTGATTCTAAACTTCATTTTTGAATTCCTTGAACTTTTCAAAGGTGTCTGACTTGTGCTTGATTAAGTAGATATACTCGTATCTACTATAATCGTCAATGAAGGTCACATAGAACTGTGTGCTATCTTTAGTGGTTGATCTGAAGGGACCACACCCATCTGTGTGTATGATGTCCAACAGACCTTCACCTCTTTCAAAGGACCCTTTGAATGGTGACTTAGTCATCTTGCCCGAAAGACAAGATTCGCATACATCATCCGATTTGAGGTCGAATGATTCCAACATTCCATCCTTTTGGAGTTAAGCGATGCGTTTCTTGTTAATGTGCCCAAGACGACAGTGCCACAAGCATGCCTTTTCTACACCACTAGAAGAATCAATATAATTTACATTATGTCCTAAATTGTCAACACATTGAACCGTTTCATACACACCATCACAAGGTAAAGCAGTAAAAATAGAAATAGAACCATTTATATTATCAAAAGAAAACTGGAAACCTTGTCTAAACAATGCATGAAAGGAAATAATGTCTCTTGCCATTTCTGGCGAATAGCAACAATTTAAAAGTTCTAAACAAACACCACTACTAAGCACTAAACTATAGATTTCGATCTTGGTGACAGGAGACGATCTCTTGTTTCCCATGATCAGGTTCAATCTACCGTGCTCCACCTCCCTGCTTTCCTTTAGGCCCTGTAAATCAGAACAAATATGAAAACCACATCCTGTATCAAGGACCCAAGAACTGGAAGATGGTGAGTTTTTAGAGATAGTAAATATACCTGCTGAAGACGGCTTCACTTTGCCATCTTTCAAATCTTGCAAGTATCGCGGGCAGCTTCTCTTCCAATGGCCCTTTTCCTTGTAGTAGAAGCAATCAGCTTCCTTGGGGTTGGCATTGTGAGGAACGCCAGAAGCCTTGGGTCTCGAGCCACTACTGGATGACCCAACATGGACCTTTTCCCTCCAATTCTGATTGGGAGGGTCCTTTTCTTCTTCCCCTTTCCACCACCAATTGCCAAGACGGGTTGGCTAACTGAGGGTACACTTTTACCCTTCATCCCGTCTTCAGCAGTACGAAGCATGCGATGCAACTCGGCCAGAGTGGCCTGAGAGTTGTTCAAATGATACGCCAGTGTGAACTGATCATATGAACTAGGTAAGGAATTCAGCACTATTTCTACGGCTAAATCCTCATGGACTGGCATCCTTTGCACGTATCCTTGCATCCTTTGCACGTGGCTGCAGATGGACTCTCCATCTCTAGGCTTCCTATTGGTGAAGGCTTTGACCACCTCGCGGCTCTCGATGCGCTCCTGCTTGCTGAACTTTTCCGCGAGCTCTTTGTGCATCTCGTAGGGCCAGTAGTCTTCATAAATTCTCTGCAATTCTGGGTTCATAGTAGCTATCATGATGCAAGCCACTTTGGTTGCATCATCAGAATGTTTTGTGTATTGGGCGATTTCTTCGGGAGTAGCAGTATCGGGATCAATTTCAACAAGCTCGGTTTCCAGAACATACTTTTTATGGTCAAACCTTAGAGCCATCTTGATGTTACGGATTCAGTCATTGTAGTTGGTACTGTCCAACGTAACTTTGGAACAGAATGACAAGATAGAGGTAACATTGGAGTTAGAGTGGGGGGGGGGGGGGGGGCGGATTGATCAGCAGAAGATATCTATAAAAGAAGGCAGTTTTAATTAGATATATATATAATAATCCTTATAATAACCCAATAATAATTATAAGGCTAGGATCCTACAATAACAATTTACAATCTCGAAGAGGGATGCCGTAATCAATATTGTAAATTTTATAAGGTAGGCGAATGACGATTCAGCCAATTCCACCGCGGAAAGATAATCTTATTAAAATGGAATTCCTAGTTTCTTTTGACTTTTATTGAACTGTTCAATAGCATGTTTAATCTCGGATGTGCCCCACTGTTTGTGACTGGGATACCGAGGATCACAAACCGGGTGTGGATAACCATGCAAATTAGCTTGGAACTCTCGGGATCAGTTACCATCTCTAATTGATGTGCCGGTAAACCACACATGCTCCATCAATAATGATAACACCCGAGAAACCCATTACAACTCTTTATGAACCCCAATTGGCGTGCTGGTAAACCACACACGCTCCACCAATGTTTCATAAAGTGCAATGTGCAATTTCATGGATTAGCACCAATTCACATTTTTCCTAAAGTAACTAGATTTGGGGTTTTATTAAATTGTTCTAGTACTTTGAATAATATCATTATACTTTTAATGAGATTAGGCGGTCCTATCAAACCCGTTCGGCTAACGACCCTCCACTGATCAGGCGAGCGGTGGGTGAGAGTGTTCACCCATTAGACCGCCATTTTATAGGCAGTCTCCTTATACCCACTTTATAGACCAGCTTCGTGAATGAGGCCTATTGATTTGACTAACCATTAAATCTTATACATATAATATTAACTTTTAATTATAATATATATATAAGATGAATTTTAAACCTTTTAAAATGTTTTTGGTTTATCTTTTAATTTATTGAAATTTAAACTATTAAATTTAAAATTAAATTAAACCTTTAAAAATCGATTTAATTATCTTTTAATTAACCAATTAATTGAATTAATTAAATTTGATATTTTAAACCTTTTAAAATATTTTAGGATTTATCTTTTAATAATTTTTCGCCAATTTAAAACAATTAAATTAAATTAAATTAAATCCTTGAATTATGTTTTAATTACCAATTAATTAAATTAATTCAAATATAGATAGGTTTTACCAAATTAATCAAATTAATTTAAACCTATCTTAAACCCCCTAATTTTCGATTTCAAAAAAATGGGCTTAAGGTTATCCATTTAATTAATCAAATTAAAGTTACCAAAAATAGAATACCTTCTAAAAAAACCCTAATAGAAACCGCCAACTAGGAGGGGAGGGGTAGGGTTTTCAAAACCCTAACCCTAATTTCGATTTGGCCACATTAGGGTTTAAAGGCTTTAAACCCTAATTTTAAGGATAACAATTATAACAGTTTAACAAGAAAAACGACCAAAAAGCTCTGATACCACTGAAAGGTTTTCTGCAACTATGAACTAAATAACCTAAGTTCACATGCAACCTATGAGGATCTAAGTTTTCTTCTAATTAAACATATAACAAAATCCTAAAGGCCCAGAAAAATAAACTAAAAGAAAGAAAATAGAAAAACTAACATTTTAGCGTTTCTTGGAAGCGAAGCAACAAAATTATCTTGCCTCAAATGCAGTCACACCCAGGGAGCAGGAGATCGAAAATTCTAGAGAGATTCAGTGAGAAAACGGCGCAGACAAATGAGGGTCAGAGGCTCCCTATTTATAGCCTTCAGCAGATAACCAGATCAGCGTTAGAGATAAACCTTTTTGAATTCAAATAACATAAGTCTTTATCTTACAACTCAAACTCTTATTTATCTACATCTTAAAATCGAATATATATATATATATATATATATATATATATATATATATATATATATATATATATATATATATATATATATATATATATATATATATATCCATATATAATTTTCGCTAGCTTTTGGCCTGCCAAAATTGTCACTCACTCAACTATTGAGTAATTACAATTTCAGTCCCTGCACCTTTAATTAATTAATTTAATCACCAAATTAATTCCAATTAATTCTAGATTAATTTCTAATTAATTAATATAATTTCTAATTAATATATTATCACTTTAATATTTTAATAAACCATATATTTAATTTCTATTGATTTATTAATCAGATAATAAATCAATCTTTCTTTCTACCGAACTTTCTACCAAACCTCCAGCTATGAGGGCAACCCAAATGGACTATGCTACTATTAATTAGGTAAATACTAATTATTAGTCATGGCTTAGACACCTAATCCAATAATATATATATATATATATATATATATATATATATATATATATATATATATATATATAATGATCAAATAAGAAGTAAAATTAATGTAAGAAGGTAAGAACTTTTTTCTTTACTTGGTTTTTTGACGAATCACCAAAATGAATCACTAGATGAATAAAAAATAGCATGATTCATTGAAAAAAAATTCCTAAAACAACTTATTGATGAATGATTTTTTAGTAAATCAAGTTTTTATTCACGTTACGGACAATTTTAGTGAATAACAACAAAATCATCGTAAAAATGAATCATCAAGTTGTTTTTTCGAGAATTTTTCTTTTTTGTGAATCATGTTATTTTTGCATCATCTATTGATTCATTTTCTTGTTTCGCCGAAAAAATATGTAAATAAAAAACTTCTTACCTTCCAACCAAAAATTCACTTCTTACCACACTACTAGAAAAATGACTTTTCATGACTTACGAACAATGACATACATCTTTTTATGACACACAAAAGCGTCGGTCATTAAAAGTATGTCATCTTTTGTAAAATTTTTAAAATCTATGACTAACAAAAATGTAAGTCGTAAAAAAAACGTCATATTTTATTAAAAAAAACGCGCGTCTGTTTTCCCCTCTGGTATTCCTGAAATTTTTTGAAACCAGTTCATTCTCTCGCATTCGCCAAAAATTTTGAAACCACTGTGATTCCCACTTATTATTGTTCACCCCATCCAAAATAACCCTAGATCGTCTTTGTTTTTTCTCTCTACCGAACCCAAAAATTTCTCTCCACCACAACCCTTACGCCTCCCCCTTTCTGTCCTTTTTCTCAAATGCGGTGCCTTCGCTACCACAGTAACGATGGTTGCCTCCTCTCCCTTCCTTACAGCCCTCGACCTTCTCCTCCTTCAACACAGCCAGAGGTGGCCATGTGGGTGTGCGACCATAAACGTCAATTGAAGTCTGTATCGCCCCAAGTTGGTAAGTCGCAAAATCAATTTCTCAATCAGGCGATCACAAACATCGTTCATTTACTTTTCATTTAGGGCACTAGCAAAATCAAATACGAACATAATCGGAGTGATTACAAACTTCCAATGAGGGCACGAGCAAAATCAAATACAAAATGATTTCGATATCAGTTTCATAAAGCCGACTATTGACTTTAAGTTTCAAATTCATATTATTGTCTGAGAATAACTCTTTATCCTTTATGGTACGAGCAATCTTGATCTTTACTGCACTTGAGATTTGTTTGATTTCGCAGGTATTGTCTTAAATTCATATTAAAGCCGACTCTTGATCTTTACTGCACTTGAGATTTGTTTCAAATTCATATTAAGCAGTGCACGAGCGCCTAATATAACTGCATAAGAAGCACCAAGATTCTGGTAAAGATTACGTCTTGGTACATACGTTCTATATGAATCCTAATTCAAATTAGATTTGTTTGATTTCGCAGGTATTGTCTCATCTATGTTTAACATTCTGAAATTGGTGAAGTTCAAGGGTAGGGACCACTTCTGTATCTGGATATAAACGTCCACTTAGTTTTGGTTTTTATTGAATTTTATTTTTTGACAGGGGTCTGAAGTATGGTTATGATGGAGAATTTTATTCTAATGCAGATTCTATACCATGAACATGAATAATCTTGGATGGAATGCATGTCCTAGTCCTAGTCGGGTAACTTAATTTCTGCACATAAATAATAAATTTTAACCTGAAAATGAAATAGCATGTTTACATATTTTTATTGACATTAGCGTATTGAGGGATTGTGTGATACAATAGCTGCTTGTATCAAAGCATGTGATGGTTTCCCTGCTGATCCCGATGATATATTCTTGACATACGGTTTAAGTCCTGGGGTAAAATTAACTTTTCTATGTTATGATTGGATGTTGGAAAATTTGTCCTTTTAATTACTTATATAAAACAAATTCAAGTTGTTGAATTATATAAAATACTTTTATATTTTCAAAGGATATCATGATGAGTGTGGGAAAAAATAGGTGGTTTCATGGAGGTAACTAGTTTTAGTCATATGTTATCTTTTAAAGGCTCAAGGTGTGTATTTATTTCTAAATTGATCTGTTATATATATATATATATATATATATATATATATATATATATATATATATATATATATATATATATATATATATATATATATATATATATATATATATATATATATATATATATATATATATATATAATTTCATGGTTCATTATTAACTTGTTTTCAACATGTTAACTTGTTGTTTATTATTTGTGAAATTTGGGTTTTTTTCTTCTTTTTTTGTAGAAATGGTTAGTGGTCGAGAAGCTTTCTTTTCATGTAAAACCCACAGCAAAGAGAAGAATCTTGGTGTTGAAGTAAACAAACTTGTGGACATGGAAGATGAATCTTACCCGTCTTTTAATTTTGATTGATCATTATTATGTAATGGACAAGTTATACTCTTTTTGTAATGGATTTTTTTGTATGTATGATATATTTTGGTTATGCGAAATTTAATGTGATTTATTTAAATATTAGTATGTTTAGAAGAATATATATATATATATATATATATATATATATATATATATATATATATATATATATATATATATATATATATATATATATATATATATATATTATAAAAACGTAAAATCTTGAGATACAAAGAGTCGCAATAATTTTTTTAAAAATTCAAAAAAATTTACGACTTACAAATGATCGGTCGTAAATATGTGTCTAATTGTATGTCATACTTGTTTGTCATAAGTGTATGTCATAAATTTATGACAGACAAATGTCTGTCATCTTTTATTTATGACCGAGCTTTTAATGACAGACATTTTGTCAGTCATCTATATCCTTTAATGACTGACATGCCTTTTCTCTAGTAGTGCCGGATCCCAATTCTATATATATATATATATATATATATATATATATACTAGCTGTGTACCCGCGCGATGCTGCGGCGAAAAATAGTTCGTTTCGATGAATAATTTTCATGTGAGGATTAGTTTTTTTATGGGGCATTTTTGGTCAAAAGGAAAGTACATCCTAGTTTTGGTTTAAAAATAAATATATGTTGTTTTGGATTTAAAATAGCAGTACATTGTAGGTTTTTATTAAAAATAAAAGCACTTTGGTGATTTGCTAAAAGATCAAAATATGTTAATGTACGTTTTTATTAAAAATAAAAGCACTTTGGTGATTTGCTAAAAGATCAAAATATGTTGTTATCAGTTTTGGTTAAAAAAAAAATAGAAGTATGTTGTTTTAGATCAATTATAAATGTATTCTATTTGGGGATAAAACAAAAGTATGTTGTTTGTTAAAAACAATATTCTTATGTTGTTTGGGGTTAAAATCTAAGTATATTGTTATTTTAGGTTAAAAATAAAAGTACTTTGTTTTGATGTAAAAATATAAGTATTTTGTTCAAATACGTTAGATATTGTATCATTTGAAATAACAAAAACTGAAAAATAATAATCAATGAAAGCGCATCTTGTTTTCTAAAATGAAAAATAAAAACTCAATTATTTTTTAGTAAACTTATTCTAAATTTTCTATTGAAAAATACAAATGAAAACGCATTCATTTTTCTGAAAAACTGAAATATGAAAAAGATTAAAAGTTGTGTAACTAAATGGAGCCTTACATTTTGTATTTTTTTTCGTTTTGACCATTCGGTAATCTTCTTGATTTTCATAACTAAACAATAACGATTAGTTTTATTTCCACTAAGAGTTTTCTTTTGACGATTAAGTGTGTTGTTATTTTAGTTAAAAAAACACATAACTACCATGTTGTCTTGAGTTAAAAGTAAAAATATGTTTCTGTTTTGGTTTAACAATATAAGTAAATGTTGTTTTGTGTTAAAAACATAAGTGTATTGCTATGTTGTATTATTAAAAATAAATTACGTTAGTTTTTGAATTGGTTCTAATAAGAAAACGCCAAAAATGATAGAAGTTTTAGTTGAAACATATTTGCAGAAAAAAAAAACTTTTAGAACAGTTATTAATTAATTAGATGAAATCAAATTCATAAGTTATGGTGATTTTTAGGTTAACCATAACTTTGGTTACCGTTAGTTCATGCTTTTTGAGTTACATGGCTAAAAGAAAAACCAAAACTTAATAATTTTAGATTTTCCAATCTCACTTGCTAATTGTCAACTTCATTTACAATTTCAGTTTTAAGATCACAATTGTCATCTTTTTCATTTGATGTGAAAATATTATAAGCTAATACACATCCAATTGTCATTTGCAATTTATTACAATGCCACATAAATAACTAAAGATTAGGTTGTTCTTTATTTATTAAAAGAATACAAACCAACTTTAATTATCAAAAGAAACTACAGTTAATAATTATTAATTCCAAAAGTGATCCTTATGTTTTTAATCAGTGCTGAACATTCGAACCAATTTTGGTTTAACACACACAATCATGTATTTACAATGAAAAAATTCAAAATCAAAATGTTAACTAATGTTAAAAAAATACAAAATACTATTTACAATTTTGTATTTACAATGAAGAAATAACGTCCTACATTCATTGTTTCATTAATTATAACATCCTACTTATAATAAAAAAATATAAAAAACCTTTTGTCGTGTAAGAAATAACAACGAATGGCCTTGATACAAAATAAGTCAACACATAAATGGAAAATTCTTATCGTATCACAAAATTAATGAAAGGCTATCTTGTGAAACATTTGTTATTACATCATGCCAAAACATTGTTTTTTTTACTTTATATCTCCCAAAAAGGATGATAATATTGTTCTTTTTGGTGAGCTTTGCACACTTTTGAGCAGAATAAATAACCAAAAATTAGTAACAGGCCAAAAGAAGATCTAAGAAAAGAATAGACAAAAAAATCAAAATCAAAATAGAAGCCTTATATCAAAAACTAAATCTAGATGATTTTGCCTCTTCATTCACATAAGCTGTGTTCATTTGTGTTAAAAACCCAACCCGCCTGCAACCAAAAATCAAAATCAAAATGTTAACTAAAGATAAAAATCACACTTTCCTTTGTTTTATCCATTCTCAAAGGATTAGGGGAAGATTTCAGAAGACCGTTAGGCATTTTTACGAAATAGAAATTACCAAATGTTCCACACAGAATAATCCTGTAAAGGGTCACTTTTGAAAAAGCATCAGAATGATTTTAAAAGCCATTCACCAATACGTTTCAGATTATTCTACTCCATGAAATGAGGTATTATAAGTAAACAGAAAGACCTAATAATGCAGCATTTTTGAAAATGATGATGAGAAAACCACATGAAGCAATTCCGAGAACATAAAATAAAACCTTCATCCTTTTCTAAATATCAAGCCAGAAATTTTTATAACCTTGTGAAGCAATTCCGAGAACCACTTCTGACAGAAGATTACCGGATCTGAGAACAAGAGAGTATAATGGAGTTAGATGAATATTTCAAAAATATGAAAGCTTAACTACTCTAACTAAATGAAAAATGGTTCCTAGAAGACTCATTTGTAGTTGATTTCAGGAAATCAACAAACAAATTCAGATGGAAAATCAAAAACGATAACCACACACCTTGGAAATCAAAAGATAAAATGTCGAACTTGAAAAGTCTAAAAACACATATATGAGAAATAAACAAAGAACATAAGCTGCAATCAAATAACATTGTTATTCAACTTTTGTTTGTGTTTACATGAAAAAAGGGGCAGGAAATCGAGCTGCAGATCTGTAAGGGAATATTAGACCGATGGTTATCCCTGTCAACAAAACCAATGGTTATCCCTGTCAACAAAACCAAGATAGCAAAGTCATTAGATGTTACCTGTAAGGGAATAGAAAACTACTCTCTACTATGAAGTAGGAACCGAACATAGGGCAACAAAAAATAGAAAACTACTCTCTACTATGAAAAGATGGTATCCACTAACTAATGTTTCCCATTAATTTGTGTGTGGTCCCCGTGACTTAGGATTCCAACAATCACCTCCGAATCTCTAAGTCCTTCTAGAAACGTCTTCGTGATTTTTGAAAGATCATTTTTCGGGTTTCGATTTGAGTCCGAATTCGAATTGGAATTATTTTTGGGCTTATTTTAAAGGAATTGGGCTTGTTTTTGGACCAAGATCCACTTCCGGATCCGGATCCACCTGACCCGAACCCGCCAGACCCGCCCGACCCGGATTCCTTTTCATTTAACCCATCCGGCTTGCTGCTTCTTCTCCATTTCGACGAGACCTCATCGTTCCTTCCCCCTTCCGGATTTCTTCTGCCGCTTCCACCTTTGGAACCGCCGGCGCCACTCGGTCGGACAAGCATAACCCTCGCCTGACCTCCATCTCCGCCGTCAACCTCCTTCACCCTCTCGGTACTTCTTCTTTCCTGATCGGTATTCCATCCGGCCCCTTCACTTCTCGAACCGCCGGCTCCGATCGAACCACCACCGCCGCCACTGGATCGGGCTAGCACCACCATTGGATCGGGTAAACAAAACCCGATGATGTTCTTCTCGCTTCTCTTTCTTTTGGTTTCGGAGATCCTCCCGCCTCCTCCGTCTTCTCAATTCAATCTGCAGCCGCCACCAACCGATCTTCCGCCACTGCCTCCACTCGAGTAACCGGCGTTCCCGACCGAACCACCGCTGCCAACAACCGATCCACTACTGGCAACAACCGATCCACCACATGCGACAACCGATCGAACAAGTATGGCATCGCTCCACCTCCCTTCGGTTTTTGATCCGCCATCGCCACCGTTAGATTAAGTGAGCAACACTCGCTGCTGCTCGTTTCTTCCAACTCCTCCATCCGACATGATGAAAGGTATGGATTTGATTTCACAGCCTTCTGATCTTAGCTCTGATACCAATTCAAGACCCACAAATATATAAACACAATTAACCAAACTCTCTTTGATTAATAATCGGGAAATATCACTCAAAAACCGATTCACAGTTTATACATATCTCTGTGCCTTACCTATTTCTAAGAAATGCTAGACAATATATACACCATCTAGGAACATATCACGCTCCTTGCAATAATGAAAAGATGGTATCCACTAACTAATGTTTCCCATTAATTTGTGTGTGGTCCCCGTGACTTAGGATTCCAACAAAAATAGCATGGGGAGAGGGTGTGGGGTGAACTACGGCATCTAGGATGATGGTGATGGCGAGTAATCGGTGTTTAGGGTTTGCTTAGACAGATAAATGCGATGGTGTTGGCAGTGTTGGTTGGTTGTTGTTGGCAGTGATGGCCGGTAGTCGTGTAGCAGCGACTGTGTGAGTGGGAACCTTAGAATACGAAGACAAAGAGAGGATGGGTGTTAGTACAACACCGGTGATGGCAGTGATGGTGAACGATATTTTCTGGAGGTGAAGGATGGTGAAGACGGCGGCGAGTATTTTTAGATAGATAGTTTGGAGATAACGAGGGTTGGATGTATGTGGGCAGGGTTTCTTCATTTTATAAGGCTTTTGTCTCGTATCCGGGTTGGGCATGTTCCCGAGTATTATAATTATGGCAAAAGCCAGAATTTAAGGAAAGCAATTGACTGTATTGATTTTGAGTTTTCAAAATTTTAAAACTCTTTGATTCAAATTTTGAACAAAAAATCTGCCGCTCAAAGTCTCTTTCTCTTCACCATATATTTTTAAATTTCCGGCTTTTGTTTTTTTCAAATTTAAAATTTCAAAATCTTTTTAATTTCTATTTAAATTTCAAATTTAAATTTCTTTTTAGTTTTCATTTAAATTTAAAACTTTCAAGCATTAAGGGGTTGTACTATCTTAATTGTAATATATATGTGCATTAAGATACTTGTAATTTATCCATGTATTATAATATATTTTATATATATATATATATATATATATATATATATATATATATATATATATATATATATATATATATATATATATATATATATATATCTATACTATACTATAAACCATATATAAATTACAACCTTTTAAAGCACCAAAAGTCTTAAAGTCTTAAAAATATACAACACATTGATGCATGAATCTCCTATATTACATCAGGAAGAGATAGGAGCCCTTGATTAAATCAGAAACAATCCGAACCCTTCATTATTAGTTATCCATATCAAGTGATTTGGACCAATCAAAATACAACAAATTCAAAAAACTAATTCCCCCCACAAATTACATTATAAAAACTAAGAAGCCTTCTACACAATTTACACTCCATCTATTATTTCTATCTTTATCTCAAATAACTTTTGTTTATATTTCTGCACAACACAAATGTAATACTTCATTGCTTTGTATGCTTTTCATATGAAGTTCTGCACACAAACACAAATATTATAATAATAGTAATTGTCATTTTGCAGGTAATTGTGAAAAATAAATAACATTTTCTTCGGATTGAATATGACTTAGTATTTGTATGTAGGTTGTTATATGAGAATATGTTTTTGGTTGTGATTAGGATCTTTACTCGAATAATGTATCAAAATTGGTCTAATGCAATGATAGATTGATATTTAATTGAAGAAATGACAACTTTTAATTATTAATTCTTTTGGATAGCTAATCATGTGCAAAAGGCAACTCGAATAATGCAGCAAAGTTGGTCTAATGCAATGATAGATTAATATTAAAATTGGTTCCTACAAATGAAAAGCCATCAACGGGTCCTTTATGTGATGCGTAAATGAATTTTTATACCATGTTCTCACGCTCCAATTTTTTCTAATGTTTTTTTATATAACTACTTACCACCAAACTACATCCAAAAAAAAATATATTTTTACTTTTAACCCTAAACACTCTTAACCAAATATAACTAATCGCCATCAAAATAATAACAAACTTTTCTTTTTAATCGGTTAAATCGAGCACCAAAGAGTCAACACTTTTATTTTTAACCAAAAAAACATCAACATAACCCAAAACAATAACGTACTTATAAATTGATATATTTTCAAAAGACAAATAATTGTTGAACAAACTATTCATTGAAACTTAAGTATACCTAGCTCCGAGTCTACGTCACCCGTAAATTATTCAGCAAAACGAAACATATTTTTCTTTTTAATTTTAACCCAAGATTACAACATATTTTTCTTTTTATTTCAACACAAAACAGTCTACCGAAAGAAACTAATCGCTATTGGAAACTAGCGGAGTACCCGCGCGATGCGGCGGGAACAAATAATTTTATTCGGCGATTAGTTTCTTTTGGATGTGTGTAGTTGTGAACCGAAACACCAAAAACCGTTTAACTAAGAACCAAAAACACGACGTTTGCTAATAGCTGCACGAAAATTATTAGTCGTAACGAATTATTCGCCGCCGCCGCATCGCGCGGGTATCTCTGTCCTGCCTCTTCGATTTCCTCCCCCTTTTAATACGCTCCCACTTGCCCCTCCAAACTTCATTATCTCCCGGCCCCCCTGTGAAAACCTAAATCTGCAACCATGGCCACCACTGCAACCCTTATTCTGCAACCAGCCTCCACCTTCCGCCGGCACCTCCAACCCATGTCACCTAGAGCCACGACCAACCCTCACCTATAAACCTTGGCAAGCCATCGTCTCCACCATCCATCATCACCCCGACGATTATTCCAACTTCTGTTATTCACCATCGCACACAAAAGTACCACCACCTATTGTCATTTACTGTAAGGAATGTCACCAAAAACTACTTTCTTTCTTTCTTTGTCACTGGTTTATTTATTGCTGTAACAGGAAAAAGAAAGGATCAAATCCCGTGTTGTCTCACGAGTCGGCCTTGTGATTTGACACCTGAATTGATTGAGTACTTTCCAATTAAAACATTTAACTTTCACTATTTTGTCTTTTGTTTGGAACTTCCAATTAAAATATTTAACTTTCACTTTTTCGTACCTCAAAGGTTTTCTTTTCTTATACATAAACCATCTTCCATTTTTTCTTAATATATGAATTTTATCTTGACTGCTGTTTTCTTCCCAGGTAAATACGAAAAGATGGGTTTATAGTTGGTCCTCAAGTCTATCTGATTTGGCTAATTTTGCATTTTTTGGTCCTCGAGTTTAATGGGGGTCTCTGCAGTCTATGTGCTGGTGTTTCTATTATTGGTAAAGGATATAAGTCGGTTGCTATAATCTATCTGGTTTAGTCGGTTGCTACAGGGGCACTCTTGTTGTTGGACCAAATTTGTCATTTCTGGACCAAAATGTTGTGATATATTATTTTAGGACCAAAACCGTCATTTCTGCATACAAGATGCTTAACGATTATGCATTTCCAAGACAGTTGTAATATAAAATTGTCAATTTTATAAATTTTGTTTTCAAATTTGGTCTTTAATTGGAGTTATAAAGACTTGATGCATCTTGTGTTGTTTGTAATTTGATATGTTGCCAAAAAGAAAACTATCATAACTACCATAATTTGATATGTTTGACGTCTACAAAGAAAAAACTGATTAAATTTTAACCGAAAACAACATAATTTATTTTTTAACATACAACAACAATGTACTTTCATGATTAACTTAAAATAGCAAAATATTTTACTTATAAGCCAGAATAACTTATTTTTCATTTTAACCGAAAGTAATTTTTCTTTTTATTCTCAATTAGCAAAATGTTTTTGTTTTATCTGAAATAGCCTGCCAAAAATAGTGATTGTGTGTATGGTTGTGCAAGAGAGAGAAAGAGAGGATATACTGCTGCAGGGGTCAAAGAACTTTCATATTCCATACCCCCCCCGGGCAAATCTGAAACCCAAACCCTAACTCGTATTTGCCGAAACGAAACAATATGCTACCGCCGCATTGCGCGGGTACGCAGCTAGTATATATATATATATATATATATATATATATATATATATATATATATATATATATATATATATATATATATATATATATATATATATATATATATATATATATATATATATATTCGGCCCCAATGATTTTAACACAAAATTCTTGAAAACTAGGAAATAAAATTTAAACTATTTGATTAAATTTCATTGTTGTAGATTAGAATATGAAAATACTTGTGAATACAAAATAACCAATAAAAATTAAGATCAGATAATGAAACTTTTATAACTCTTAAAGCATGGAAAAATCCAAAAGGTTCATCTTTACTAGGTGTCCCCTACAACTTTCCTTAGCTGTTGATCTGCGAGTGTTTGTGGCTCCCCCGGATCATCGTGTTGATCCTTATCAACCTTCTAGTTAGTTCTTCAAGACTTTTCTTTGGTTAGTTGTTTGTTGTTACTTTAACATGGGTCATATTTTGTTGAATGCTCTCTTGAATCTTCTACTGTTTACGCAATTGTCATTTCCGTTCGTTCTCATTCTTGGCATGTATGTTGTTATTTCCTTTTGTATGATACGTACTTGTTTGGTGTTGGCTTTAGACCTATATCTCTTATTTGGTTGGATTCCATGTTTTGTTTTGTAGTTTTTCCTTTTCTTGTATTGAGGCGATTTGGGCCGATTTCTCAGATTTTGATATTATTTACCTCTGTGGGCATATATACAGAAATCTTTCTCATTATCATAGTGGATCTTCAAAAAAAGGAATCTTTTAGGAGTACATACATATCTCTCGAATGCTTCTTTGTGTTATTGTACTCCATCCTTTTGTATAATTTTATTGTTTCATCATAATTATTATTTTATTGGTTTTGTTGTATACCTTATGTTATCTGAAATATCTAATGTGGGCTAGTTTATATTATTCTAACTCATGATAATTCTCTTTTGTTGACTCGTTGTTGTGTTTGTATATCCATGCATGTCTTGGGGCTTGTTTGTGATTTGTATCCTGGTTATCCATATTTAGTTTGGGTTTGTTAGTCGGTTAACTCCTTCAGGTTTCTGAGTATACCTCATTGTATTTAGTTTCTTTGCATATGGCAACATGTTTATCCGTTTTCATAGTCTCCTGGTTGTCTTAAATCATTTTGAGTAGCTATATCACGATAAATTGTCTTGTATTTTTGTGGGTATCTAGGTTTTGCTATATTGCATTTAATTCATTCGTGGGTAGCCGGTGTCCTGGTAAGTCATAATTTAATATTTTACTTTTATATGTATTCGATGTCAAGGTCCGACACAATGCAACAATTTCTTTGTATATAAGTGGGTATTTGGATGTCCGGGTTCGTCATGCTACATTAAATGCATTTATGGGTAACCAGTGTTCGGGCTCGTCATAATGCAATAACTTACTTTATATATGAGTGGGTATCCGAATGTGTTGAGACACTCTTAATTTGATGAGTCAACTACCACTACTAAGTCAACTACAGCTGCCGCTGCCACTGATGGCAATCAACGTGTGTTGCCGCTGATTACATCTTTTGTCCATGCCACTTAAGAATGACTCTTGTGCTAACTACCTAATCCTTATATGTTAATGATTACAAGAAGATAAAGTTTCTATATAATAGAAGATCCTATTTAGAACGGATTGCGTTCCCGATTCCATCAGCTATCCTTATATCCAAAGGTTCCAAGGTTGTGGAGGAACTTAGTGAAGATGAAGATTTATCTACTGATGATGACTCTGAAGATGATCAAGATAACAAACAGTTTGCCAAACTTGCCTCTCAAGCAGCTCTTATAGTGAAACAGTTCAAATGACTCAAAAATTCTAGAAAGTTCTAGCTAAACTAGAAGTCCTTCAACTAAAGAAATACTGATGCTGATTTATCATCTCGCTCTAAAAAAATCAAGAATACCATCACTGAAAAATGCTACAAGTGTGGTAATACGGGTCACTTTTCTAGAGACTACCATGTTAGACCTACATCAAAAGGATGAATCTTATGAAGTAAAGTATAAAAGGCTGGTTGCTAGTTTGAATAAGCAAAATCTAGATCAAAGGTCTTACTGGTTGAATAAGAAAAGTGGGAAATATAAGAAGACTCAACGGATGAAGAAAATGTTAAAAAGATGAATGTATGTCTCATGGCCAAGGTGGATTCCTTCGGTGAAAGCAATAGCTCCAGTTCATTTGAACCTGATCTGGCCTAGGAAACAAAAGACTGTGTAACCCTTGAATGGGATCCTTCATCTGTATATCAGGCTAATAAGTTTGTTGATTGTCTTGAGAATGAAAATTTTATGATGTTTGATTGTTTTGCGTCTGATCTTGAAAATTCTCACCAAGAAAAAATTGTTCTTAAAAACAAACATGATATCATGCTTTCTGATCTCACATACATGAGTCTTGAAGTATCAAAACTAAGAGAAGAAATTGAGAATAAGAAATTCTTTAATAGAATTGTTCCTAATGAATAAAATTAAGATATTTTGAAAATTGAAAACATCAAAAAGATCAATAAAAGTTGGACAACTTCTCACACTAGACTTACCAAAATTGTAAGTGATCATATTTTGTTTCAAGCTATTAAAATTATTGGTGATAAATTTCAAGATGATGTTGACATTCTCAAACAAATCAAAAGGGAACCGAACTTTCCAAACTAAAGATGTTGTTTAATATTCTCAAACATATTTTTTTTAAATCAATTCAATCAAACAAACAAGACATAATTAACAAGCACTATGAAACTGACAAAAATGGTAAAACTGAAGGGTTTTTTAGCAAACAATGAACACAAATATCCTATGGTTCACATGCAACCCTAGAAAGATCTATGTTTTCTTTTATGAAGATAATAAACTAATATCTAAAGGCCAACAATAATTTCTAAAGATCAAAACAAGAATTACCAACCTTTGAATCTTGTTCTTGAAGCTAGCAGCAAAAGTATCCTGCCTCAAATGAAAGTCATACCCACAGCAATGGAGAAGACAGTTCAGCAGAGTTTGTCTGGTGAAAGTGGCGTAGGTTTTAGGGTGGCCAGGTGCCTCCTTTTATAGCCTCCAAGGGTTACAGCTGAAACCCTAAGGAGCCTCCAAGTGGGCAAGCCTGCAAACCAATTGGACCAAGCCTTTTTCTAAACCCTAATTAGGGTTTCGCCATTTTGAGGAACCCTCCTCAATTGGCGCCATTTATGGCCACTGTCCACTGGTCAGTTATTTATTCAACTATTAAATAAATACAAACCAGTCCCTGCACTTTTAATTAATTAATTTAATCACTGAATTAAATCAAATTAATTCTAGATTAAATCTCAATTAGTTATTATAGTTTCTAATTAATATATTAACACTTAAATATATTAATAAGCCATTTAATTAATTCTATTGATTTATTAAACAATTAATAAATCAACCTTTTACTCTACTGAACTCTATCCTGACCTCCAGCTATGAGGGCAACCCAAATGGACTTTGCTTCAATTAACAAGATAAATATAAATATAAAGTCATGGCTTAGACACCTAATCCAACAGTCTCCCACTTGGATAAGTCTATGACTTTAATATATCTTCTGATTAATAAACAACCTGTAGCTTCCTAGAAACTGCTGCCGAACTCTGACCCAGTTAGTTCTGTCCATAGATAAGTGATCATATGACCCTTCGTCCAACAAGATATTTTCAGACACGAGACATGGATTGAGATCAATCTCTGTCCGATACTCTGTTTCCCGATTTCTGATTCTGCTTATGACTTTCAGACTTCTAATTGAACACATCAATTTAGTCCAGGCTGGCCAGCACTTTAGTCAACTTCAAAATCATCGAGCGGCCTACAGATATCTGTTTCCCATCAGGGTCAAGGAACGAATAAGCTTTGATTCATATGGTTGTGTCTTTTACTTATCAAATCGTACACAACATGCATTTTATAGCATCGAGTTACCGATACGTTTTCGCATTATCAATGCACAACCGACTCGTAAATTTCAACTCATATGTCTCCGCTTCAAGATCATACCATATTATCATCTCAACATTGCTCGTGATGTAATCCATGAAGCAATCTATTGAGCGCGGGTTTATCCAATACTCAAATATCTATTTCTAAGTACTCATGAACGTTGTAGCAGTCTTACTGCAATGTCTAACTCCTTAGACAATCTATAAACCAATTCACGACAGTCTTTGTTCATACTTACTCCCGAAAAGTATGAGTGACTCTGGACTTTTGAATAATCAAATTATTCGGGAAGTGAAACATGCAAAATTGAAACTTAAAATCTGACTGGTGGCTACTATTGCCTAATTTCCAAGTCTCCACGAGGTAATCACCAAGTCGGATTTTACATAAACTATTATCGGTTTCTAGATTCCTTTTAAACTATTTAATTCGTGTTGTGTATCTATGTCTATTTGACCTTTCACTCTTTCTATGTATTCAAATGTTATACATTCATACACTTCATCCGATCGGATATCCTTCCGATGATATTTCAATTTGGTCATACTGTCATTCTCACTAACAACTCCATTCTATGTACTGTGACTTTCCATGGTTTTCGGGATCTTTAGATCATATGACTGCACCCTAAGACTATTTCGAGGTGTTACGATGTGCCGGTGAGCCACACGCGCTCCATCGGAATGCCAACGAAACTCTTTAACCATTAAGTCCTTATTTTAAAAAACTTTTCGAATTGTTATCAATATTCACCCCTAATCATTTTCCAATGATTTCTCACGTATGTACAAAATCCATTAAGTATTCCCATCCATGTCATATCCTGAATCTGACTCACTATGCTCTAAGCATTAAGTCATCAAGACATGTTCATGACACTTCTGATTGATCCAAGAAACTTGTTGGATTCGATCCAGTCCTATTCCAAAATCTTTTGGAATCTTAGGATTACTTATAATCCTTGTGTCACGACTTTTAATAACTATATCCTTTCGGAGACTTTTTTCCATGCATCTTGAATCTTATCAAGATCATGCTTACTATGGCTGGGTCTATACTGATGACAACATCTATCTGATAGATGTCTATGGATTATGTGAGTATGTTGCACCTTTCATACCTCTCATGCCAAATCATCACACTTTGCAATGATAGGAAAGTATTTCCTAGGGTAATGCATTCTTGAGTCTCATCAAGATCATTTTGACAGAGTTTCGATCTATCTCATAGACGTTTGTATCCTACTGAGCATGCCGTATCTTTATTAAGTCTTTCATAGCGATCCGTCTCTTGAAACTAGTCATTACACTTTGTAATGAAAAGAGACGTTTCCTAGAAACATTATGTAACAGCAACACTCCCACTGGCTTTGACACGGTTATGGACTATTCACAAAATCCAGAGCTTTTGATATATTTTGAGAATCCAAACCTTTCTGACATCTTAATGGATATCTTTCAGCCCATTCTCAAAATCCAATCCTTTGGCATATTTCGAGAATCTGAATATCCTTTCTTGCCAGATGCCCGCGGGGAAATCCCGGGCCCATGTACCTTTATACTGGCATATTCTTTGTGAGTCCCTATTAGTGTGCCGGTGATCCACACGTGCTCCACTAATGACTTACAATATGCATTATCCTTTCGGATTTCATCTTCTATTGAGAGTGCTTCTCTCGAAGTCAATTACTTGACTCTGAGTATCGTCTCACTCAACCAGATGTTCTGAAGGTACGTTTCTGTCCATGCTGCTTTCTTTTGATGATTCAATTACTCCCACTGGTCTTTAGACCAGGTGTAAAATCAATCAAAATGCCACATAGACTGTATCTCGTCCTAAGGTTCTCTTAATTGGCAGCAACCGGGCTCACCAATGCTTCCAAGTAGTCGGATTGCTAATCCGTACCAACTATAGTGTTTTACCACTAATCGGTATGTCACCTTGATCATAACTACTTATGATGGTGACCAGTACTACTGGTCAAGAGAAGATAATGTTAGAATTTTAAAAACAAAAATCTGATTTATGATCTAAGCCTAGTGATGACTAAAGGTTATTTCACTTGGCTAATCCTGAACTCATTCAGGACTGTCCCAAAATCCCACTGTCTCCTTAGAATATGAGTTTTTTCTAAAAGAGCTCTTTCTTTTCCAGGTACAGCGGGATAGCCAGTGAAATGACATTTCTGATTAGGTTCAGGCTAGTCATGAGGTTCGGACGAACACTTCAAGACCCTGGATCTTTAATGTACAAGTGGGACAATCCCAGCTTTACATTTCAGACAGTGTCTGCAAAACCTACTTAGTCGAAGGATGTGGTTGGAATATGGTCTGACTGGTTTAGTATTCAATGTATCGGAAGCTAATTTGCAATGTATCTCATACATTGAGGATCGAACTGTTTCGACCAACGCTCCATCATCTTCCCTAAGACACATTATAACTATAAATGTTCTTGGAAGGAAATAAATTGTGAAACATTTTCCCAGTTTATGTTGTCACTCAGGTTCTGTGGGTCTTGTACTTCCTTTGAAGTCCTTGAACTGTTCAAGGATTCAATCCAATCGCTTATTCTGATAAGCGAAGTCATATTCGTCATACCGAATGACAAATATCGTGATGTACAAACAATTGTGTTCAATTTGAAGATTCGAGCAATACACAGCAACTGATGTGTTTGTTGCTCCTAATCTAAATATCTTTTACATCTCTATGTAAACCTATGACTTTGTTAATTTTGTTCAAGACTTGCAATCTTCCGTTGACCCTAAGTCAACTGATTCCAAAATCCTATCCTCTGGATCTTTGGGTGATTCATTTCTTGCCACATGTGCTTTATAAAGAACTTAATCATCATCTGACTTTAAGTCAAATGATTCCAAGGTCCTGTCCAACTGGATCTTTGGTTGATTCATTTCTTTACACATTAAGAACTCAATTCATCATGAAACTCTAAGTCAAATGATTCCAAAGTCCTGTCCAACTGGACCTTTGGTTGAATTGATTCTTATAACATTAACAATAATAAGGGACACAAATCCTAAAATCCAAACACTTTGGATGCAATCAACATTTAAGTTATTACTAATTTTGCATCCAACACAATCATACAACATTTCAAGGATATTTCAAACAACACGTGTTAAAAGAAAATTGAAAATTTTATTAAAACAAAAATCCTTGCACAATGTACTATATGATGGACAATGTCATACGCATCTAAAAGCTAATAACAATATTTCAATATCTAACTAAACTTCAAAACTGCATGAGCCGGAAATCCAATCCATATGTGCTCCTATGCGCCAATGTCCCGTACCCTTCTGATTCCCTGCATACAAACCAAAATGTGACTATCACATTATGCATCAAGGAATTATGGAACAGGAGTTTTGAGGTTTTTAGATATACCTGAGCTTTCAAAAGATTTTGACTTTGGAGAGTCTTTCAATCTTTCCGCGACTGTATCCGATTCTGTGGATTCCCAGCTTAAGACATATCCAGACGATCTGGATCGTTTCTTGCTGTGTCTTTCCACTGGACTTAATCCAGAAGTAGCTGAACCATTGGAGCTATGCCTGTCCAAGAGTGACTCGTATAAAGTCAACAGTGGATGCATTTCCATTAAGGTGTTTTTCTGGTCTTCCTTTCTATACGTCTGAATGAACAGATCGTACTTACTAGTCAGTGAAGCGAGTAGAGTGTTAACACTCGACTCCTGACTCATGGAATAACCAAGTTTGTATAATTCGCCTATGTACGCTTCAATCTGAAGAACATGCGAATCGATGCTACTTCCTTCTTTTAACTTGCACTCTGCAAGTCTTTTGAAGATCCTGGCTCGTTCCTCTTCAACCGGTTTTTGGAACCTTTCCTCAACCGATTGCATTAACTCATATGGCCCCAAGGATTCAAAATCCTTGCGGAACTCGGGGTCAATGGTCAATAGTATGAGGTCACGAATCTTTTCGGATTCATCAACTAATAAGTCATGCTTATCATAAAGGCTCTTTATGATGACTTGTTTCGGTGGAACCGGGGTCGGATACTCGGTGAGATGAAGCTTGCCCGTAATGATGAGAACCATTCTCCAGTTGCGAAGCCATTCCTTACAGTTAAGGCCAGTCAGCCTTTCCATATTTAGCAGGTGCTTTCTGATGCTCTCAGAAATGGGTGAAGGAGGAGAGGGAGGAGAATAGACACTTGATTCAGACATATACAATAAACAGAATTTTATTAGTTTAATTTATCCTTTTAAATAATTACCCAATATATTATTTATTAAGGCTAGGACCCAAAATGCCCCAACTATGGTGTGAAGAGGGATGCCGTGATCACAACATAATGGTCATTAAGGTAGATAATACACTTATCAATTTCATCTTATGAAATTCCTAGATCTGTTGAGACACATTGAACTGTTCAATGGCATGTTTAGTCTCGGATGTGCCCCATTGTTTGTGACTGGGATGCCGAGGATCACAAACCGGGTGTGAATAACCATGCAAATTCGCTCGGTACTCTCGAAGTCAATTGTCATCTCTAATTAACGTGCCGATTAACCACACACGCTCCGTTAATAATGACAAAATCGAGAAACCCATTGCAACTCTTTGAGGACCCCAGTTGGCGTGCCGGTAAACCACACACGCTCCACCAACGTTCCACAAGGTGCAATCTGCAATTCCATGGATTAACACCAATTCACATTTTTATCCTAAAGTAACTAGATTGGGTTTTGTTCAAGATTCTAGTACTTTCAATTATAGCATTATACTTTTAAGAGGCTTAGCGGTTCTATCAAACCCGTTCGGCTAACGACACTCGACTGACCAGGAGAGCGGTGGGTAAGAGTAGATACCCATTAGACTAACATTTTATAGTCAGTCGCTTTATACCCTCTTTATAGGACAGTTTTGTGAATGAGGCCTACTTGCGGTAAGACTAACCAATTTTCTTATATATAAATAATTAACTTTTAATCATAAATATATAAGATATATTTTAATCTTATTAAAATATTTTAGAATTAATTTAATCATAATTTTCTCAAATTTTAAACAATTTTTTGAAAATTTAAATTAATTCTTTAAGTTGATTTAATTGATCTTTTAATTAACAGTTAATTAAACTAATTAAATCTAAGATAGATTTTATGAAATTAATCAAATTAATTTCACTATCTAGGGCCCCACATTTTCGAAAAATACAAGCCAACAAATAAGGGTTCCAATTATTTATTAGATACAATTACCAAAAATAACAACCTATTTATAAAAGGCAAGTAAATCAAGCAAATCAGGGGGAATAAAGGGGTGGCGGCTAGGGTTAGGAAACCCTAGCCTAGGCCACGAAATTGTCCTCTCCCATGAGGTGTTTTTCGCACAAAACCTCAAGGCAAAAACAATTCAAGCAGTTTATATCAATTCACAAGAAAACAGCCTAAGCTCTGATACCACTGAAGGGTTTTTTAGCAAACAATGAACACAAATATCCTATGGTTCACATGCAACCCTAGAAAGATCTATGTTTTCTTCTATGAAGATAATAAACTAATATCTAAAGGCCAACAATAATTTCTAAAGATCAAAACAAGAATTACCAACCTTGGAATCTTGTTCTTGAAGCTAGCAGCAAAAGTATCCTGCCTCAAATGAAAGTCATACCCACAGCAATGGAGAAGACAGTTCAGCAGAGATTGTCTGGTGAAAGTGGCGCAGGTTTTAGGGTGGCCAGGTGCCTCCTTTTATAGCCTCCAAGGGTTACAGCTGAAACCCTAAGGAGCCTCCAAGTGGGCAAGCCTGCAAACCAATTGGACCAAGCCTTTTTCTAAACCCTAATTAGGGTTTCGCCATTTTGAGGAACCCTCTTCAATTGGAGCCATTTATGGCCCCTGTACACTGGTCAGTTATTTATTCAACTATTAAATAAATACAAACCAGTCCCTGCACTTTTAATTAATTAATTTAATCACTGAATTAAATCCAATTAATTCTAGATTAAATCTCAATTAATTATTATAGTTTCTAATTAATATATTAACACTTAAATATATTAATAAACCATTTAACTAATTCTATTGATTTATTAAACAATTAATAAATCAACATTTTACTCTACTGAACTCTATCATGACCTCCAGCTATGAGGGCAACCCAAATGGACTTTGCTTCAATTAACAAGATAAATATAAATATAAAGTCATGGCTTAGACACCTAATCCAACAAAAACAAATCTCAAAGAAATCATGTTTTCAACTGACCCGTCAGCAAAAAGTCATTTTCAAGAAAATTTCAAAGATAAATGTGAACATGTTGTCAAGTTTCCTATTTAAAATGGAGA
The DNA here is from genome assembly GCA_023525715.1 of Cichorium intybus. Lineage (NCBI taxonomy): Eukaryota > Viridiplantae > Streptophyta > Magnoliopsida > Asterales > Asteraceae > Cichorium > Cichorium intybus. Next base: position 81,396,822 of record CM042016.1, on the reverse strand, counting down.
TAAACATTATGCTCATGTTATTCTTTAAAGTCCTAAAATAACTGTCTCAACAAAAATTGATGAATTTCGTGACTCTGTCAAAGATACTTGTTCTGAAGTATATGTGTCTTCATCCACTGATACTACAACATCAGTTCCAGTTGGAAATCTTTCTATAAGTAACAATTGTATTCCTCTTCAAAATGCCTCTAAAAGGGGTGATTTGTAGAAATAAAAGAATACTAGAGGCCCAAGTCATGGCTTCAATCCCTAAGTCAACAAAACCTAAATGAAAGGCTGGGGGCAAGGAAATGTTATAATTGTGGTGATAGAAGTCACTTAGAATCAAAATGTCCTCATGAAAAAGGATCAAAAAGAGAAAAAAAAATAATGTTGAAATGTGGTAAATGGATAAAAAAAAGAGAACTCATTAAATTGTCGTCCATTAGAATGTTAGAACATTTTTCCTTCATTAACAACTGCTGTAACCAAACCCATTTCCAAATAGGTTAAAAAGGGATCTAATTTGTTTAGATGATGTGTCAGGAACATGAGCATCTTTGCAATTTGGATAGTGGTTGTTCAAGTCACACGATAGGCTCAAAGTCTCTTCATGAGGACGTTGTCAAATAAGACGGTCCCAGTGTTACATTTGGAGGCAACTGTAAAGGCTTCACCAAAGATCATGGAACTTTAAGATGTAACTCTGTAAAGTTCACCAAGTGTCATACGTAAAAGGCTTAAAGTATATCATTGCTATTAGTCAACTGTGTGATGTTGATTATGAGGTTCTTTTTAACAAAAAGAAGGAAATGATTATCAATGCCAAGAAGAACATGGTTCTCAGTGCTAAAAGAAGGGAATACATTTATATTCTAGATATGTTCTCTGCTGATAAATCCTTGAAGATGTGCTTTCTGTCTAAAGCTCAATCAGACTTAACCTGGCTATGGCATAAAAGCTAACTCATCTCAACTTCAATACTCTTTCAAAATTAGCAAATAAATATCTGGTTTGTGGTATCCCAAGATCAAATTTGTAAAGGCTAAGTTATGCTTCACGTGTTAGCTTGGAAAACAACACAAGACATCATTCAAATCCAAACAATGCTCCTTGACTGAATCTCCCTTTGATTTACTTCATATGGATCTATTTGGTTCTGTCCCAGTTCATAGTCCTGTTGTGAAAATATACATACTCTTATTATTGTTGATTAATATTCTAGATTTACATGGATAATGTTTCATAGGAACAAGAGTGATGCAGCTAATGAGATCATTTCTTTTGTTAAGAGTACTGAAGTATTATTGAACAAAAGTGTCCAAAAACTAAGAAGAGATCATGGGTCTGAATTTATAAATTGTATGTTGGAAGACTTTTGTTATGAAAAGGGAATTACTCGACACTTTTCCTTTGTCAAAACACCTAAACAAAATGGAGTGGCTGAGAGAAGAAATCGTATTTATGTCGACCTATTATTTATATTGACGGTTGTCATTTGAAGGGTTCATACAAGGGAAAAATGCTTGTTACTGTTACAAAAGATGCCAACAATACTATGGTACCAACTGCTTATGCTATTGTTAATGAGGAGACTTCAAAAATTATGTTGCTCAAGATAGACAATTGTGTGTTCTTTCAGACAGACATCAAGGAATAATTCATGCAATGGAAAATCTAGAAGAATGCAAAGAGCCATTAGGAAGGATACCATCGATTCTGTCTCCGTCATATTAGAAGAAATCTCATGAAAAGGTACAATAATTGAGCCTTAAAACATTTTTTTGGGCTATGGGAAGCACCACATAGAGAAGAAAGTGTATTAAGTGTATGAAAGAGATAAAAACAGTCAATCCTAAAGTGTGGGGATATTTAAAAACAAATTAGGAAAGTCACTGGTGTCTTTTGTATAATGGAAATCATCAATAGGGTTCCTTAACGACAAACAAATCTGAGAGTATGAATAATGCGTTGCGAGGAGCAACATAATTACCGATTAGGGCGTGTATTAAAACTGTGCAATTATTTCGGAAGGATAGTTCATAGCTCTACCACGACGTATGTGGCGTCTGTTCCTTAAACGTGAGACTCATGTTCAAAGCCATAATATAATCGAGTTTGACTACAATGACGATGTCTACATAATTGTCACCAAGATTCAAATAAATTCAAAGTGAGGAAATACACATATTGTCCATTATTTTCAACATATCTACACATGTGGTAAGTGAAAGATGGGAAGATTTTTATGTTCACGTGCTCTTACAATTTGTAGTTATAAAGCGGATAACCCTCTTTCTATTTTCAATACAATTTATACAACCATGACGTATAAACAACAATACAATTATGCTTTTGTAGCACTTCGTCACACCGATTATTGGTTGGAGGTTGATTGGACCATTGAAGCACATTACTTGAAACTATATGTTAGTCGAAGTCGGAGGCGTTCAAATCGATTTCGTAACGAGAATGGCGTTTCGCATGCTGATGAACCCTGTAGACGCGGACTATCTCATCAAACTGGTCATAACCGAAGAAATTGCTCAAAATTCTCAACCAAGAAGATTCAATGCAATGTGAACTATGTATTTTCATTATAAATCTTGTGATTTCCTCTTTGATTTGTCTTGTATTTCTTTTGTAGTTTCATGTTAGTGTGTTCTTATATATTATTGTTTAATTAAGCTTGTATTTTCGTAATATTGTAATATATTCTATTTGGTATGAATTTGAAGGTTTTGATGAGATTGTTGTAATGATGTACATTGTGAATAAATAAAATTATATATTTGATAGGATAATAGTAGAAAATAAATAATTTAAAGTAAAAGGTGTAAATTGAAAATATAATATAAGCACAAGGGTTAAAATTACATTTGAAAAAGGTTAAAATTGTAAAGTTAAAAAATAATCGGATGATTTGTTGGTGGGACCAATCAAAACTAACATAGTTTTGCAAATGAATTCAAAAGTAGCGTCTATTTATGGAGAATTTAGCCTGTATCCTTATAGACTTTTATAATTACGTTTATATCATTGTAAAATTTCAAATTACATGTATATCCTTATAAAACCCATAAACTCACACACACATACACACACACACACACATATATATATATATATATATATATATATATATATATATATATATATATATATATATATATATATATATATATATACCCAAATACTTAATTTAATTATAACTAATCTTTTTAAAAACTAAAATACATTATTTAGGTTGAGTTTTTATTATTTATTATGGTTGCCTTCATGTCAGATTTTGGATTTGGGACTCTCACTATTTTCTATCGATCGATATTTAGGGTAGGATTTTGGATTTGATATCTGGTTTGGATCAATGGCAGCTCTAAAGATATGAGTTCAATATGTTATCGATCGACATCTTGGAAGTAGCTATCAATGAACTATGAATTTTGGTTGATGAAATGAATGTCAATTGTAGAACGATGACAACTTCATACTTTGTTAATTTGGTTGATATTTCGGCTACATCCAGATTTCTATTGATATGTTTAGTATTTTGGGAGACGTATAATGTCATGATGTTATAAGTTAATTATTTTTTAATAATAAAAATCTAATTTAAAGATGCTTTTTTATTTTAAGAAGATTAATTATCATTAAATTAAGCATTTGAGTATATATATGAATTTATTATGTTTTATAAGAATATACATGTAATTTGAAATTTTACAAGAATATATGCGTAATTATGAAAGTTTGCAAGGAGATTGACAAAATTCTCCTTATCTTTTAAAAAGAATTCTCAAACAAATCTATTTATAAAAAAACATCCAACCAGTAATTGTGTTATTATTATTACTCTACTTTTCTTCCAATTATTGTCATTATAAGAAGGGTATATCGGGTAATGGTTTCAGATTAAGTTTCTCGGCTTTCATGGACAAGAAGCGTGGTTTTGGCTTGATAAAAAGAAGGAAATGGTTGGTAGTTATGATGATATCAACAATGCTAGAATACATAGGAGTTAATCGATAGAAGGATTTGCATTACCAATTCTGTTTCAGAAATCAGGGCATTAACATCTTTGAGTGCGTCTGCAAGATTTTTGAGTAGGTGATAGTAATCAGTTACATTCATGTCACTTTTTGTGTTGTGGAAGGTTTCTTGAAATTGAAGTGTACGTGACATCTTATTATTGGGAAAAAACTTTTCAATTTTATCCTAGATATCTTTTGCGGTGCACTTTTCGCATACTTATTTCTAAGAGGTGGTGATCAGATGTGTTAACAATCCACGTCTGAATCTTAGCATCGATAGAATGCCATTCCTCATCATTATGAACTGTTGGCATAGATTCACCTGTGCGCCATCCACAGTGAGTTTTTTTTTTATTATTAAACCAATGATTGACATTGGTAACAGAACGGATGAGTGTGCTAGGTGAAAGAGAGGGGGTTTTATCAGACGTAGAAAAGGTAAAATTCGTATGAGGTCGCTGATTTCATTAAGGTAGTATATAGATATATATATTTACACTTTGGGTCCCTATACTATGTACAAATTACATTTACAGATTGAATTAACCAATGCTATAAACCATCTAGACTAGTAATACTTATTAGAAGTTTAGAACCCTCTTTACAACGCTTTTTCCCTATGTACAAGACCAACCTGTGTTGTGTTGTCTCACTGTTTCTCTATACAATCATAAAACCTAACTTTTACTTTAGATTTTATTCGTACATGTCTCCCTTTATTGATGAAGATTGACGAAAGATTCCTTTTGTGTATGGACTAAAGAAGTGTGCATCTCCTTCATCTTCTAACTGATAATGAACAAAAAATAAAAGATGTCACTAATTAATGTACTTTTATGTAGATAATCTTATTTTCCCTAAGATATGTGAAGTAGTAATTGATAAAAATGATATTCAAACTTACTTGGATTTTCCTGGCTTCCTTAAGTTGGTATACAATCTCAGCACTTGTAGGTCGTTCTTCCCGAGATTTTTGCAAGCATTGATATGCAATAGCTGAGAACGTTCTTAATGTTCTTGGTTTGATAACATTCTTTAATCTTTGATCAATAATGTTATCCAGCTCTCCATTTTTGCAGCAGGTTCGAGCCAAATGGTGGAGGAATCGTCGCTCGTCATGGTATTCCATAACACAGGCTAGCCTTCCACACAAAACTTCAAACAAAACCACACCAAATGAATAAACGTCGGACTCTTTAGTTAAAAAACCCGTTTTTTCATATTGTGGGTCACTATAACCATGTGTGCCACATGGGTGAGTGATCACAAAGGTGTTATTTTGATTTGCTAAACCGATCCTAGCCAATCCAAAATCTGAAAGTTTTGCATTCCAATTTTCATCCAATAAAATATTTGCGCTTTTTATATCGCGATGTATTATTCTGTGTTTTATCGCGACATGGTTATGAAGATAGTCCAATGCAGAAGCGATACCAACGCATATTTTGAGGCGGTGTTGCCATGATAGGCCATTTGAAGTGTTGGTGACACTTAAATATGTGTCGAGGCTTCCATTGATCGCATATTCATAAACAAGGATCATCTCCTCGTTATCATCACAAAACCCTATAAGGGTTATAATGTTTTCGTGCTGATACTCTGAAAGCATGGTCACCTCTGTGTGGAACTCCTTGTTCCCTTGAAATCCACTGGTATCTAGACGTTTTACAGCAACTAGTTCGTTTACATGATTTCCCCAGGTGAGGATTCCCTTGTATACCTTTCCGTAACCACCCTTCCCGATGATATTTTTTTTGTTGAAGTCTTCCGTACAATCTTTAATGGCGTAGAGTGGAATTTTGAGGTGGTTTGGCTGCTTCATTGGATAATAATCTAGAATAAATAATTTTGAACATGTCTGTATGGTAATCATAATTCATGAAACAGTGTTTAAGTTGCAACTAGTCATTTGCTCTTAAAATTTGTTCAAATATGCTTTTTTGGAGTTTATTGTTCGTTTAATGTTCTTTTGAAACAAGAATAGGATGAATGAGTTTTAACCTGATGAAACTATGAAGAAACTGCTTCGATTAAGCATATATGAAAGCTAAGGAAACAAGGTCATTTAATTAGTATATATCAAGGTAACTTGACATGTATATATGTATGCATGCAAATAGAATATACCAAGAGAAAAATGTGTTGATAGTTGTGAAATCAAGCACATATAGTTTTTCATAGGGATGTAACCGGTTTCAGAACTGCACTGAATATGTAATAATCAGTAACCGAATAAGCAAGGAATCGAGGACCGGTACCGGACCGAACTGTCCATATCCGGTTCTAACTGGTTCCGGTTCGGTATAAATTCAATTGCTTGTCTCTAGTTCCAAAACAGGAATAACCGGTAACCGAATAAGCAATAACTCAAGGACCGGAACCGGACCGAACTTCCCCTATCCGGTTCTAACCTGTTTCGGTTCGGTAGGCAACTGATCAATTTAACATGATATCTTTCCATTTCATATGATTTTGCATGTATAATATCTTTCCATTTCATATGATTTTGCATGTATTTAATAGATTTAACATGAAAGATCATGCCCATAGGTAGGCAACTGATCAACTAAGAGTTGGAACATGTGGATATAGAATAAAACCAATAATGGTACATATCAAGGTAATATATGAAAATAATAATTTTAACGTATTTTTATGTCTTGTTCTTGTGTGATTAAATGTTACATATAGAAAATTAATTTAGTCTGATCGAGTCTCGTTCAATCCAGTCTCATCCTGCTCAGTAATCCAATCTATACCAAACGCTACCTAAAGGCTGAAACCAAAACTTACAAAAAGAATCAAATAAATATGTTTATACATATCGAAGGTCTAAACATAAAAATTAATTTTGAAATGTTTATACACCCTTCATCAACAACGTAAACTTCATCGATTTGTATATTTTCTAAGTGTTGCATAATTGTAGTCAAACTAGTTTTTTCAGCAAGTTTTTGTTATAGTATAAAACCAACAATACATTATTATAATTGACAACATGCAAATAATTTTTTTTAAAATATTTTTACTCTTTTTTATACATTTATAACTTATTAGAGTTTTTAAAAAATAAAGGTAAACAAATAAAAGTTAATATATACATCTTCTGAGTTTTCATATTGAGGCCACACAAGTTCTAATATTGTCTAAAGTTGATTGAAAGTGTATAATGCTTTTATATAAGTAAAGTATAACAAAAATAGTTCTTTTTAACACTAAAATCAGAACAAATAAAAGAGTTCCTTTTTAACACTAAGAACAGAATCTACAATATTATGGTAGTGAGAAAGGTATAGTGCAAGAATAAATGAAAACATGATTTCTATTTCTTACATATAGCCTTTGTGAAATAACAAAGGCAAAATGTAGGGGTGAGCATAATAACCGAAAAACCGAACCATAACCAATATAACCGATATAACCGAACCATTAAAACCGAACCACTAATAAAAAAGGTGGTGCGGTTTATGATTTTATTAACCGAATCATAATGGTTTGGTTTTGGTTTTTCTATAAAACCAAACCGTATATAACCGAATCGAACCAATTAATACATATATATTTGAAATATATATATATATATATATATATATATATATATATATATATATATATATATATATATATATATATATATAATAAGTTCTTAATCTAATCTTTAAAAAAATTTAAATCAATGCTCGGTATATACTCATCTTACGAAACTAATAAGTCTATAAAAACTAAAAGATAAAATAAAATACATTAATCAATTGTAAAGTAAATCAAATCTTTTTTTAACTAATAAGTCTGTAATCCTTAAAAAAATTTAAATCAAGGCTCAATACATACTCATTAGGAAACTAATAAGTCTATAAAAACTAAAAATAAAATAAAATACATTAACCGATTGTAAAGTAAATCAAATCTTTTTTTAACATTTGCATGGATTCTGGTGTAAAATTGTAAAATATTAAAAGTCGATACTAGCTTTAATGGTTTTTTTTTAATGGTTAATATCATTATTTTGACTTTCGAGACAATTTAACTCTTAAATTCATACAAAGCATAGAAATTTATAGATAAACGACTTTAAATTTTTATATAATATTAACCATTAACCAAAACCATTAACCGATTAAAACCGTTAACCATAACCAATATTAACCATAACCAATGGCTGCTAAAATGCATTAACCGATTCTAATGGTTATGGTTCGGTTTTGATCACTAACCGAACCAAACTGAACCAAACCGCCCCATTCACACCCCTAGCAAAATGTATAACATGATTTTGAACGTAATGTATTAACTTTGTTTTTTTTTTTTTTTCGTGTTTCGATTCAACATGGAAATCAGAAAATCATTAATTCAAAACACCATTCACAAACTAGAGAAATAATAGACTTATGAACGATTAATTGTTCATTGGGGTTATGCTTCCAAGGAGGATGACAAGTGTTTCTAGAAATTTCCCAAATATTGAAAGAGATATGGTGTGAAATAAGACTGTTCACCTGATTGGTACTGCGCACAGCCTCGTTGGCCATGGGCTCCGAAGAATCATACGGCCTCCCTCCCCGGAAACCGTCGCCCAAATAGTTCTCCATCCCTTGTCAAAACCCCACTATCCCTCCAGAAAACAAAAATACTCTTTCAATCGAAATCAAATATATCGCTGAATATATATAACCGCTGCGAACAATAAAACGACAAGGTCGTACGTTATTAAAACAATGAAGGCATTACACACAAAACGTAGTCCGTAGAACATGAAGTTTCAGTGCTTGAGTTGGGAAATTTCAACAAAAGAAATCCACGAAACTTCGTATGGTTATCGAATGATGACCCAGCAGGCCAACTAAAAATAATAAAAGGCCATTGTTTCAAGGTCGTACGTTATCTAAAAGGAAATCGCCATGAAGGTTCCAAGGTCTTTGTCGTCGAGTCCGTTGTCAATTTACTTAAACACGGATTTCACCGCGTGTCGTGTGATTGTAACATGACCCTATGCTTCTGCCTTCTGCTTGTTTATGAAATCATCGCTCACAGTTCTTTAATATATATTTTAATAACATTTCTCAGCCATGCTACCGGATTTGTGCATAGTTTTCAACATTTTAACACTTGTTAATGAGTTTACCTTAGTTTACCTTCATCCAATACTTCGTAAGAAACCCGTATATTATACGGGATAATGAAAAATGTAAAAAATAAAATGAAAATATCAATATTTAAAATAATAAAATTGTCATATATGTGAGTTTTGTTTTATTGATTTTACTTAGTGTAATATCATATGTAGCTATCATAAGAAAAAGTTATATATATATATATATATATATATATATATATATATATATATATATATATATATATATATATATAGAGTTAGGTTCTTTTGAGAACTCAAAAAATTCTGAGATCTTGAGAACTGAATCTGAACCGTAAGATCAAAAAACTGAAAGGCTAAGATTGAAAGTGGCAGTTTTGTAAATAATAATGCATTTAATGGTAAAATTGACTTTTAAAATAAGCCTTTGCGGATACTTTGGGAATAAAAAATGATCTGATTTAGGAAAATCCCAAAATCACGCAGCGTAGTCGCTGAAATAAGAGAGTCTCTCTCCACCATCCTTGCTGCCATCGAATTCGAAACCCTTCGTCTAGGGTTATTCACACACATTCAGATCGATGGAACTCCCTCACCTCGTCTAGGGTTCTTCGACTAGGTTTCGATTCGAATAATGGGCGATGGAGAGCAAGAAGAAGAACATAGTGAAGACGGTGGAGAATCCACTGTCATAGGCGGAGATGGTGGTGGTAGAGAGAGGGAGATGACCGATCTTTTCGTCAGAGTGACATAACAATCCGACCACCACCTTCAAGTTCAACAATCTCTCCGTTTTCTTTCCGTTGCCTCGTAATCTTCTCCGGTAAATTCCTAAACTAAAACCCTCTTTCCGCATTCGATGTGTTCATGGCTTTTAAGTATAACTTTTACTGATCTTAAAGACAATATTATCACTGTTTGTGCACGTCATTGCTCTGTTTCTTCTTTCATACTTTTTTCCAATCTCAATCGAGCTATTCCAAATTGGCGGCAATACTCCCGATACCAATTACCTCTTCATGGGCGATTACGTTAGTAAGACATCATCTTTTAGATTTTGTGCTTTGTAAATCTTGTTTAATTGTTATATGCAAGCAAGCTGTTCAAAAACTGGGGCTAAATTAGGACAAATATTTCCTGGTGGTTAACTTTAGGATCGCTTATAAGAATCAATTTCACTTTCTCAGAAGATTGGAAATTATGACATCTCTTTTGCACTTGTTCAAGTTTTACACATGAGAATATAGAAGTTCATTCAGCATATATTCACATAACTTATTGTGACTCAGTTGGATGTAACAGTGCCACTTTGAACAAATTAGTGTTTCATTATATACTATTCTAATAAGATTATCAATACATTATACAAATAGTGGATAATATCCCGTGGAGAGTCTTTAGTGGATCTAAAAGTTTGTTACAGAGACAGACTTACAATTTTGACAGGAAATTATGAGAGCTGACAGTTCACTCGAGTGTAAGACTCCTATTTCTCTATAAATTCATTTTCATACTCTTTACTTAGTGATTACAGAGTGCTCATGTATCTCTTTGCTGAGAACTTAGTTATGGATTCTATGATGAATGTTTGAGTATTTGACAACTTTTTATGACATCTGGTTGCTTCCTACCACAATCTGATCCTATTTGTTTGGTTTTGACAGTTTTAATGCTATTTTTGAAGGAACAAATAATCAAAGATGAAGAAGTGGTCGATTATCTAAATTAGGTAATCATATTTTACATCCTTTCGTTTTAAAAGCCACTTGGATCAAGGATATTGGATGTTTGTAAATATACATACACATATGTGCATACACGTATGTGTATATGTGCATATACGTATGTGCATATATGTATACACGTATATGCATATGTGCATATACGTATGTAGATATATATATATATATATACGTATGTGCGTATGTGCATATGTGATGATTTGTTTATATTCATGTTTGTGTACACATGTGTACATATATACATATATATGCATTCATATATGTGCCTATGTGCATATTTGTATACATGCATGTAAGTATTTTTGGGAGGTTGTTTTTTAATATGTAGTTATATAAATGCGTATGTGCATATATGTTTCTATGTGTATAAATGCATATGTGCACATATGCATATATGCCTATATATGCAAAAATAGATGTACATTTGTTCATATGCGAATATGCATGTATGTATTTATTTTAATGTTTTTGAATATACATGTATATTAATTTTTGTTAATGTTATTGCAGATTTTGGAGAATTTATCGAGCAAATTGAAGAAATGAAAATTGAAAATTTTAGAAACGAAGATATCATGAATTTTCGTTGTATTTTTATATTTTTTGTATGTAACGTTCATTATTTCTAATAAATTTGTATGTAGCATTCAAAACAGTTGTATATTGTTGTACTTTTTAAATTCTATGTATGTATTGTTCAAAAAAGTTGTATATTATTGTTTATAATAAAATGCGTTGTTCATTTTTTACATTTAGATATTAAAAATACGAATATGTATATATAAATTGTGAAAATATGCACATATGCATCTGCGAGTATGCATATATATACACATGCAAATACACTAATATGTTTTCTTAATTTCAAAATTTTTTTTTTTAAATTCAAAATTTTTATGTTTTTCTAAATTCGGATAAAATTATTTAAAAATAAAAAAGAAAATTTTATATAAATTTTTATGATAACAAAAATTTGACTTTTTTAAAATTTCAAAATTCAAATCTAATAGCCTTGATTATAGGAGTTGTTAATGTTGTTGCCAAAAATAAAAAAAAAATCAAAATTAAATGTGAATTGATAAAATGACAATCGTGCCCTTTTGTGATCTGACCAATCAGAGAGAGTTCTCAAGATCTCATGGTTTTTTGAGTTCTCACAAGAACCCAACCCTATATATATATATATATATATATATATATATATATATATATATATATATATATATATATATATATATATATATATATATATATATATATATATATATATATATATATATATGTATAACATGACCTCCGACACAACATTATTGACCCGTCGAAAAATTATCATTCATTTGATCCTAAAATTATGAGCATCATACATAAAATAAATATTTAATAGTAAGATATAATTAGGAATTACAAATTGATATGTTCAAATAAAATATGATTGAAATTTCGAATACGTACTAAAAGTAATAAAAGAATAATAATGAAAATAAAATACGTATTAATAATTCAAAATGCTATAAGTACTTCTTTGTATACAACATTTGATGTCATATTTGTAATTTTACCCTCTTTATATAAAATTAATAGTTTAAATCATTATCTACTTTTAACTCTAGATAATGCAAGATAGAATAGTTGGTCATGTATGAAAACTGATTGTCTCAAAAACAAGCCAACATTGGATAACGTTTGTCCTTGACTTTTATTTATGCATTGCTGTAATGCCCGGTTTCTCAATCTTAGGATACACCAAAAGAATTTATCAAACACAAGTATTATATTCGTGTAAACCCAAAATATGAGTAACTAGTTACAAAGTTGCATCAAAAGCCTAGTTTAAGTTATAAACTATATACAACAAGTGTTACAAGTTATTACACAAAAACCGGGACATTTAAAAGTTTAAACAACAAACATAATTCCATTACAAAGTCCAAGTCCATTCCAAGGTCCATAGTCCATTCCAGCTAACCCTCTGTGATGTGTTTTCCATGACCTGCACTACCAGAACCTAACATAGACAACAATAACAAACAAATTATGAGCTTCAAAAGCTCAGTGAGCAATTAGAGAAATAACTTGGTTAGATATATTCCAACTTCTCTTTTAAATGAATCCCAAAATGGCTATCTTAGCCTTTAGTATATCACAACCACTACTACTCTGTAATTCAATACTCAAACTTGAATTTACTCAATCAATCCAATATGAAATTTCTTTGATCTGCAACAAACATCTCAAACATATATATATATATATATATATATATATATATATATATATATATATATATATATATATATATATATATATACACACACACACATATATATATATATATATATATATATATATATATATATATATAGTCCATCTAATGATAACTACTCACCTGTAGCTGAATCGATACGTGGAACTCCAGATCCTCGGGCTTGATCTTGTCTAGCCTTAGCTGTAACACAATAGCTAAATTTCAATACTCATGTCTCTCTATAACCTCAATCACAATTTATATCAACAAAATCCAGAAATTTGCATTGTATAGTGAAGTTATAATCAATCAACAATAATAACACTCTAGTTATAACTCCTCACTTCACATTTTGACCCATTCAAGATCAAAAACACAACAACAAGGATATTACTAACTCGAGTCTAAGATTAAATCCTTTGCATACCTACTAATCTAATAAATTTTACTCTAATATCACCAATTCATAGGTGGTTCATCAAGACCACAAGAAACTACCGCAAATCAAACCATCCAACGGTTGAAACGAAATCAAAATCGAAGAGGATTACCTTTCAAGCTCCAAGTATGAATCCCTAGCTTCAATTCGTGAATATTAGGCTTAAATATCGACTTAGAAGGCTTAGAAATCGATTTCTAGGGTTTTAGGAGGGTTTGGTTCGGAATTGATTTAACCCAAATGAATGAAATTTCGTACTTTAAAAGCTGCACAGACCCGTAACCCGACCCGGGTTACCAAACCCGCCCCGGGTTTTGTTACACAAATTTCTCGTTTCAGACCCAGGCACAGCACGGTCCGGGTTATTCGACCCGACCCGGGTTTTTGTCGAACACGACCCGGGTTCCTCAACACGACTCGGGTTGCTATTTTTCCCATTTTCATTTCAGTCCGACTCGGCCCGTGTTACAAAACTCGACCCGATTTGACCTTTTGAGAATCCAAGTTGTTTCTTTTACCCCTTTTTAACATCCTACTTCTCCTAGATGAGTTTTTAAACATCTTAACTCATATTTTAACTTATCTAAGCTCGTTTATATTAAAATTAATATTATCCTACCATAATTAAAAGTTACGGTATTACAATTGCAAAACATACAACAAGTGGAAATTGTCTTCTTTGAAACTTGAAAGGAACTTTTTTATTTAGAGGCATTAAACTTATTCTTGGAATAAATGTGTGATTCAAATATTACTTCCAGATATGATATGTGTTTCAATAACACGACTATGCAGTGATATCACCTGAAGTTTGGGTCCATTACACAACCCATTTTTTACCAATATTTCTCAGTAGCATAACTTAAACACCAACTTTTAGTACCATACTATGATTTGGTAAACCTAAGAGTTCTTGTAGTGTATTACAATCTTAATCTTATTACAAAAAAATGTAATAAAAAATTATTGTAGTGTATTAAAATTTAAAAAAAGAAAAAATTGGAAAAAGAGAAGAAGGTAGATACTGATTAGGAGAAGTAGAGGTCCACCATGAACCGATCAAGAGAGAAATTATTTCAATTGTACCAGGAAAATTCGAATACGATACACAGTGAACAAACACAGAAGAAAGTATCCTTATATGGTGATTAGATCCACTTAGAGCTTAGAGGTGAAATCTAGTAGCTGATCCATAGGGATATTGATATTTCATCAATGATTTCCATAATCCAAACGAAAATCATGGAAAATTCGAATTTGATTATGTGAAACTTCAAAATCAAAGTTATAATTTCAAATTTTGTGTACCTGGTTTCTTGGGATTAAGATATCTCTTCATCATTATTGATAATACAAACGAAAATTAAGGGATTTTTATGTGTTTATGTAGGCAAAAACTTTTATGCATAATTTTAGATTGAAATCTTGAGGGGTATTTGTAGGTTATGCAATTAGGAACATTATAGTTTCAGTATTTAAAATGATAAGACTGTCGTTTAATTAAGAATATAACACATGACGTTACCAAGGAATATGATATATGACAACTTGAAGCTTTAGAAAAAGGCCAAGTGGCCTTCGTAGTTATTTATTTATTAAGTATAATAGATCTTATTTATATTTATTACCATTATTTATTAAAGTTTATTTATATTATTTTTCTTATTAAGATATTTATATTAAAACGTCTATCTAATTGTACATGTGTATTTTCATTTTTTTTCTTATTAATATATTATTACTTTAAAATTCTATTCAGTTATATATTTAATTTTTTAATGAAAATTTGATGGAATTTTCGAAATACAATGTTGTAATCGGAAGAAACTAAAGTATTATTTCGTATAAACAATTTAATAGAAGTACATCTTATTTCATACATTTATCCCTAATAAATATAACTTTTCAGTCTATATGGATATATTTCAAGGGCAGAGTACAAGTGAAAATGACTACACTCCTGTTAATGATTTTGTTAAAAGAAGTTATAAACCAACAACATTTTATTGTATGCATAATAGGGAATGTTAGAACAAAAAAAATATATAAGATGAACAATCTAAGCTATTCGGAACCCTCGTCATACTTAATTTTCTTTTATACTCCTTTGCTCAATGATTGTATCTTCACCTAGTATGTTAAAACAAAAAGGTAGCATGCTAGTTGTAGTTATTTGGAACCCTCAAGACATCCTCAATCTTCTTTTATACCCCTCTCAATGATTCAACATTCACCTAGCACATGATTAAAGAAAGGTAGAATATTAGGTTGGGAGAAACCTAGTAAGTGTTACATGTATACTAACATTTGAAAGATTTTTTTATTATCAATCATCAACAAATATCAAACAAAAACAATGTCTCATTGACTAATAATGTAATTACAATAATTAAGGAAAATCTCATGTGACACAAGTGCTCTACATACGCAACATGCCTAAAAATACATTTGATATACTTACACATATAGGCAACACATGATCCACACACAAGCACAATGGAAATACAAGTGATTTTCCCATAAAGGTATGGTATCTAGAAGATGACAAGTGTTCTACATTTACAAATGACCCTCATATGCGGGTATGGTTCATCAAAAATGTGACAAGGGATCTAGGCAGGCAAGTGCACCACAATATAAGTGATTTTCCAACACAAGTATAGTTCATCGAAAAAGTTAATAATTAAACTACACACACAAGTGCACCAATATCAAAGTGATATTCACACACAAGTATGGTTCACTAAAATTGCGAAAAATTATCTAAACACACAAATTATCTAAACACACAAGAAGGTGACAACTTATCAAGACATACAAGTCCACGATAATATAAGTGACCTTGCCATACAAGTATGATATATCAAAAAGGTGACAACTAAACTAAACACATAACTACATCATCACAAGAAAGTGATATAAACACATAATGTAGGAACAAAGAAACCATAATAAAAACTCCAAAGACCAGCCAATTTAAAAGAAAATACCATAAGTGAATGTTATATACCTAAAAATCGTATGATCTCACCTTGTCGTCAACTCAGAGGTAAACATTGAATCCTTGTCTTATTGTTATGTGTGGAAACTGTTCTTGGACATCCTCTTTTCGAATCAAAACATCATCCTATTAATTTCATATAGCCCATAAATAAGTGATTGATTTACAAGGTTGTAAAAGTCGTAGGCGGTAGTCAGTAAAAGTCAAAGATTGTAAAAGTCGCTAGGCGGTAGTCAGGCGGTTGACTTGGGTGTAAGAAGTAATCGGTCTAAGCAGGGATTGATCGGTGCGTAGAAAGGGACTATTAATTGTAATATAAGTCATTTTTTAACAAATTACATACTACATATAATATATCCTAACAAAATAAGTAAATAACCATAAAAGTGTAAAACTATAATTTGTAAACAATCAGTGTGTAATCTCTAACCTTTACAAATCTATAAATAGATCATCAACAAAACTATACTATATAAAAACTAAAATGTGTAATATAAGTTTACTGGTCGGTTAAATTTTGTTGAGCATCTTAGTCAATTAGGTTAGTGAGAAAGATTTGATTTTGACTTTTTTTCATTTAACTTATATTAACTGTGTTTGACCGCTTAGGACCGTTTTTTCTCAAAGCTTAACTAGTAGACTCTTATTTATTTACTAATTTTGATTTTTTTTAATGTTTGGCAAATTTTGAATTTTTCATTATTTGACCGTCTGGGCCGCCCAGGACTGATTTTCACTGAATCGATTAATATGATCGACTAACATTATTCCTACTTAATAAGAACCCGCTTAACGCCTAGATGCCTTCTAAACAACTTCTACAACACAGCTAATTTATATTAGCCACTTAATTAATCTATTATAATAGCTTTATAATCTATTATAATAGATTTATAATCTATTATTAATAGTCCAATCTAATTAAAAGTTGTCACATAATGAATCAACCCAAATAATCAAATCCATTAATTATCTTTCAAAATAATAGCTTGTGTTTAGTACAACTAGGGGTGTCAAAAATACCCGAATCCGATTAACCCGACCCGAGCCTAACCCGAATAAGATAAATAGGGTCGGGTGTAATAGGGTTGAAAAACCAAAATCGGGTTATTCGGGTTAACCCGACAAACCCGATATATATATATATATATATATATATATATATATATATATATATATATATATATATATATATATATGGGAAAAGTGAATATGTGGCTGTTATACACCTAAGCTTAGGTGTAAAACCATCAAAATTTATTAGTTTTCTTATGAAAAACATGCATTTTTATTTTCTTTAATATATGTAATCCATGTGATTGATTATAAAAGGATGAAAAGTATGGTATGAGTTATACAATATAGTGATTAAAAGTATTACATCTGCATGTGACAATAACATAAAAGTTGGCGGTAAGAAGAAACATCACTAAAATAGCATGTAAACAAGTTGAATTGAATGGAACAAAAAATTGTGTACAACGATTTAGAAGAAATTAAGTTGCTTGGGCATTTATTTTTGTTAAAAATGGGTTGTTTGAGTGGTTCTACAGCTAAGCTTAGGTATATAACAGCGATATATTCACTAACCCCATATATATATATATATATATATATATATATATATATATATATATATATATATATATATATATATATATATATATATATATATATATATATATATATATATATAGGGTCGGGTTTAGGGTTGATTTTTATTTATTTTTTCTGGTTCGGGTTAACCCGAATAACCCGATTAAAATCATATATATATATATATATATATATATATATATATATATATATATATATATATATATATATATATATATATATATATATATATATATATATATATATATATATATATATATAAAGATGGGTTCAATGCAAAACCAAAATTAAATCACCTAACCACAGAACCATCTTTAAAACCCTTGGATCATTATATCAACGTCTTAGATTAAAAAGGATGCACCATAAAATTATACACCTTATGCAGGGGATTATTCCCAAGTAAGGGTATATTGGGTTTTTAACCCGTCTTTTGAAATCAAACCTAGCGTACTACCAGTTTCATCCCAATCGATCACCATCTTCACCCGTGTTCATCTCCACCTTCCACCGCAATCTAATGTTCATCATAGCCATTATTATCTTCTTACGTTATTGTCAAAAGACCTCTAGTTCATCATCGTAACATGGATTTGAAGGGAGGATTGAATCAGGATTAAATCGATCTTCAGCCCTAGCGATCTTATAGTTCTCAAAGTGCTTGAATATCGCATCGATCCATCGATCCCAAATCCATCGATCCATCGATCTCAATTGATAAACCTAGCGATCCCTAATCTTCAGCCCTAGCGATCCCAAAACCAATCTTATAGTTCTCACAATACTTGAATATCGCATCGGCAATCGATTGCAGAAATCGATTTCAGAAATCTCCATTGCGCATCTTACAGTCACTGAATCCGCCCAATTCCACTGTTCTTGATTCTAGGGTTTATCGCAGGTATGTTCTCGATTTCAGTTTATATTCAATTCCTTGGATTGATAATTCTGATTACTTTCCAATCAATTGAACGTCAAAAGTTCAAATTACATTGTTCTCATATTGAATGTGTTTGATTCCGATTTCATATCTATAATTATCCATTTGTTCCTGCTTTGTTGTCGGTAACGTGATTCATAGCCATTTGTTTGCAATATATGTTCATTAATGAACATATGTTCATTAGTGAACATATGTTCATTAGTGACCATATGTGTTTGATCCATTTGTTCCTGCTTTGTTGTCGGTGACGTGATTCATAACCATTTGTTTGCAATATATGTTCATTAATGAACATATGTTCATTAGTGAACATATGTTCATTAATGAACATATGTTCATTAGTGAACATATGTGTTTGATCCATTTGTTCCTGCTTTGTTGTCGGTAACGTGATTCATAACCATTTGTTTGCAATATATGTTCATTAATGAACATATGTTCATTAGTGAACATATGTTCATTAATGAACATATGTTCATTAGTGAACATATGTGTTTGAGTCTGATTTCCTTTTCTGCTCTATTGTTGGTATCGTGGTACATATATGTTTTTTTGGCAATTATGTTCATAAATGAACATATTACGACAAAATGTGATGTATACAGGAAAATTAAACGGGGCCTCTCTGTTGTGGACAACTACAAGCTTCTTAAAGGAGAAGAACTAACAGAATATGAACTTTTTCTTTCATGAAATTTTTCTATCTATTTTCTTTTCTCCATTGTTGTTTTGATAAAAATAAACATATATTCATACATGATTTTGGTATTTGTGTTCTTTTTAGACATTGTACTTTTAGAAAGTGTATTTTCATATTCTGTACAGTTGTATACAGAATGTTCATAAATGAACATATGTTCATAAATGAACATATGTTCATAAATGAACATATGTTCATGGATGAACATATGTTCATAAATGAACATATGTTCATGGATGAACATATGTTCATATATGAACACAGAGGACTAACATGATAATACGATCATTATATGTGTACATTGCGTTCATGGATGCGATACATGATAATAGTTTTATGTTCATGGATGAACATATTCATGGATGAAAATACAGAACATCAAAAAATGCGATACAAAATATGAGAATAAATTGTGTTCATTGATGAACATATGTTCATAGATGAACATATGTTCATTGATGAACATAGCAATTTAAGTTTTTTGACGATCGTACCCTTTTACTTAGATTTTAATCTTACGGTTAACAACATGGTTCTGCAGTTAGGTGATTTAATTTGGTTCTGCATTGAACCCATCCCTATATATATATATATATATATATATATATATATATATATATATATATATATATATATATATATATATATATATATATATATATATATATATATATATATATATATATATATATATATATATTTCCTATTTAGATTTGAAACCTGTTATGTTACGTATACACGTAACCTATCATGAACCAATCATGAAACTAAGAAATCGGTGGTTAACTTTTTGAATTATGGAGTTGATAAACAAGATAATCTCTAATAAGGAAACTGTTGTATATATCCTACATAGATTACAGTTATGAAACCTTATATATACAATATTTAACCTATCATTGTATATATATCGCTGTTTGGTTTATCTTGCTAACCCAAAAAAATTAATGTCTTTAAAAAACCCTACAAACAGCCTACTTTGTTCATCTTCTAGCCTACCCTCCCACTATCTACAAGGTTCTAAATTCTAATTCTCTTTGCTTTATATTAATTGATCTTTTACGTTTTGATGGAGGTTTTTTTGATGTTGGTGTTGTTTTAGTTTATACATAAATACAAATAAAACATAGCTACTGTATCTTGCCATGTGGTAGCTCTTGCTTGTGAGATCAGATATTCATGCGACTTTGTTCTTCAATCCGTCGACTAGATTATGTATAAAAATTGTATATATGTTTTCTTTTCTGTGTGGTATATGATTTTAACCACCAAAACCGGCTGTAGAGAGACCCAATACATGTAAGTTACATAGTTACATTGACTTTGTATTTGCTAAAATACAATTTAGATCCCGAACGGTTAGCATTTAGCAAATATATTTAATGATTTATGGGTAATAGAAAAACTTCCCATGATATACTTTATAAATATATCATTTAAATACTTTAGACCCATCAAGATTTTACCTAGGTCATTTATGTAGCCTAAATGGCTATAATATCAAAGTCATGCCTTTGAAAATAAACTTTAGAAATCTAATTAATTTCGTTATCCCAACACACAACACATTACATGATAGTTTGGCCCTCGCAATGGGAGCCTAGTGGTTTGTTTGAAATTCCATATAGAAGGTTCAGTGATCAAATATTGACATGCCAAAAATATTGCTAGTGCTCCGCGATTGACCTTCCCTGTTGGCCTTAGAACGGGTTGATATGGGCCATTCAGATGATACCATTTACGATTTTTTTCATGATAGTTATTAGGTGGTATTTAATATAATAAATAGTAGTTACGAAGGTACATAGGCTGATAATATCAACATACAAATTATAAGACCTTTTCTTTGAGAAAAACATATTTCCACCCTCTTTTTCATACAATATCAAAGACTTATCACTCCATTCTAGTTCTAAAAATCAGAGTAAATGCTAACACTTTCCATCAATAAACTTCCTTTTACACTTAGGAACATCACAAGGAGGTAGCATGCTACCTATCCATAAAACCATTAGCTACATTAGGGTTGATGTACCTCTCAATATTTTGTAGGGTTTTCATGACAACAGTAACAAACATAAAGGTGACTGAAGCATAATAAAACAAAGTCATAAAACTCAAGAGCAAGATCATAAGTTCAAAAAATCATGTACCAAAATTTAACCTAACAAGGAGGTTAGGTACTTTCATCTTCAAGTAGTAGATGATCTGGTCATTAAATTAACACCCCTCTAATATAGTGACACCCAAAGAACTGTTATCAAAAGAACATTAGTGAAGCACCACCAAAATCGTGTACACATTTAATGGTTTCTTCACCTTTGAGAAACCTCCAATCACTTGTCGTTGACCCCTATATGTCTACGGATAGAGTTTGAAACTTGTGCACCAAGTTGTTTCCGTTGTTCCTCCTTTTATAATTGAGGCTTTCCCATAAATTTTAATTTCACATCAATGTGGGTTGTGTTCTTTTTTACTTGAGGTTTTCCATCCCACTTTGGTATCCCTATCAATATGGGTTTAACGTCCTAAATTCCGTAATAAAACTTTTGCTTGATAAACGGTTCAAATACATAAAACAGGATGGAAAAATAAAACCATCCAATTAAACTCAATATTTAAAAACATATAAAATTGGGTTTAACAAAATAGTTACAACATTCTCCACTGGAAGACTTGAATACCAAAATCCCAGATGCAGTACAGTCGCGTCGTACTCCAAGCTCAAGCTAGCAATTACATGAACACCAGTTAGGGTGAAAGAGAAAGCACAAAGCTTAGTGAGTTCCCCAAAACACCACACGATCCATAACATAAGGCACAATCATTCTAGGCATGGTCTTCGGGCTTTCCCCGAAAGACCTGGCTATCGGGCTTACTCTGATCTGCCACGACTAGAACTCCCAGGCTCGCCCCGTTTCACCCATTGTCGGTTCAAATATGTGGGACTCTCGGGCTCATCCCGATTCGTCCGGCTCTCGGGCTTACCCTGATCCACCATCGCATGACACCCACCTTTATTAATATCGATACTAAAAATACATACCAATCACAGAAGCCTAAGCATTCAGATTGACCCAGTGGGACCCTACTCGGTCTTACAATCACATAGGTATGGCAGCTTCACCCTAAGCTTACAACACTGCACATCGTGAAGTACAACTACTTACACATGTAATATCACCCATAGTATAGTGAGAAAATTCACCTGATCCGATAAGCTAGACAACACTCAACAGAAGCGTCCGCAGATCCTAACAACCCGAGCTTCATTTTAAGGACAAACTTCATTTAGCAAATCCTAAACCCAAATAGGATAAACCTCCAAGACCGGTACCCCGAATCTCTCAAGTTTAACCAAAAATCAAACTGGTCAAAAAGTCAATGATCAAAGGTCAAAGTCAAAGTCAATGGTCAATAGCCAGATAGCATCTCTATCTTCCTAAGATATCTGACACGCCTAGGTCATCGTGCGGTCAAAAATAAGAAAATAAAACCTCACACACACTAGTACAGCGGTAGTAAGGGTCGAGCCATGGGAGTTTGGTGGTCAAGACAAGACGATAGCTTACCAACTGTAGTGTCACGCTACAGCCAGAGGGACTAACTTCCACTTTCCCAAAACACACAGAAATCTCAATTCCAAAATCAAAATGTGACAACTGTAAAATTTTAGTCAACAAAAGTCAACTGTGACCAAACTAAGAATGTGTGGACTCATATAATGAAAAGTTAATTTCATAGTTTTAGAATGTATCAGGAGATACTATGACGCTATGTACCCAAATTCCAAAACAAATATCTCGCGAACATTAGAAATATAAGTAACGAGGTCACACTATGGAGAAACCCAATTCTCACACTGAACAATTTTCCGACACATGATCGTCATTCGGAAACACCCTCAAAGCTACACCAACCTCCGATCCACTTTCGAAAACATTGACTTCGGAACCAGCTTTTGGACCCTTTCGACTCTTCCGAGTCCCCGAGCTGACTTCGGAATCCTGAACTCGGAGCCTTTGGGTTTCGGAGTGCTCTGAGTGAGAAACATTTGAACTAAAACAAACGTCAAATTCCGAACGCGAGCTCGGAAGAGACGCGACTCCTGGATGAAGTTCGGAGAACAAACTTCCGACCCCAACTTCCGAGTCGGATCAGAATCTTCCGATACCCACTCCTGAAGGTGTTTCGAAAACTCTATTTTCGGACTCCTCACCTCTTAAACTCACCACTTTTATGCAACGGGCACTTCATGAGAGAAGACCATCACCCTAATCCTACACAATCAGCAACTGTAAATAACAATTTCCAATGCATATGTCAACTCAATCACAAAGTCAAAAGCTAATAAGTTCGCCTATAACTAAGTGATTTGACATAAAGATAACTAACCACTCCTTAATCAGTTCCCACACCCATTCAAACTCATAAACCTACGAACACCTTCTCAGTTTTTCTCTCAACTTTCAAGTGCTTCTACTTTAAGTCCTGACATTTATAACCAGATTCTCTGTAAGAGAGCGTGAGATTTGTGTATAGATCTATACGGGATGGAAAATCCCGCACCTGAGCTGCTAGCTACCGCTAGACTGGCAGGTCTGAGGTGTTCAAATGTCATAACATTACGACGCCTGAAGAACGTCGCCAGGCATGCATGGTCACAGCATGGTTATAGGATGGCTCACATGGGGAAAACGATTCAACCTTAAACAATAGTTTATGTTGGAAACATACATTTTCTATAGATATTATATTACAAACTACGTTATACATTTTAGTCTTTGGGCTTTTAAGACTTGAACCTTTTACTAAGAAAATATTGGATTTTCTGGGTTTTCAAATCTACTTGTTACAAGAAAAAGGATTTTTCTCAAATAAATACTTATGAACTCACCAACTTTATTATTGACGCTTTTCAAACTACTTGTATTCTCAGGGAACAGTGACTAGACTCACAAGTGATGACGATGAGATGTAATGACGTCATAACTACGTATTTTTGATTCATATGTAATTGTAATGGAAAGATCAACATTAAACTTGTGTAAGTTTTACAATTATGTTATGATGGTTGTGATTGCTTGGATTTATTTTTTTACTTTGACATTGTTATGATATTGTTCATGAAGTCACCCACTCTCAAACATTTCCGCCAATACGGTTTGGGGGTGTCACAGATTGGTATCAGAGCATTGTTTATAGTGAATTCAGTATATCAATCCATTTAAAAGATATACAACTATAAATACAATGGGACTAAAACTCTCGAAAATATTTTCGTACGAGAATACTTTTAAAATTTCAATGATAATTTTTATAAAGGTATAAATACATACATGTATACTAGAACTATATTATAACAGAAAACATACAATGGTGATAGGACAAATTGAACACTACGAGTAGACCTAAGCGTTTAGGTAGTCATGTCTAGGTTAGATAAAGCCTGATCAACTGTATCGGTCTAAGATATGACTAACAGAAACTTAGGAATAGTCATGGTAACAACAAATCCGAACACTTTCCAATAACTAAATCATCGGACGATAAAGATTAAAATACTATAGAAATATTTTATAAATATTATGAAGTTATATACTTAGGACTTTCTTTATGTACTTATTATACCCCTTTTCTCGTACAGACATCATGGCCGGATTCCATCTGCCCGGGGACCCTTACTTCCCAGAAGAGGGAAATAACAGATGGCTCGACGAAGAGCCGGAGGAGATTCCAGAGGACGAACCGGAGGAAATGTCAGAAGGAGAAGACCAGTGGGGGAAGAAGAAGAAGAACACAACGGCGAGTCGGAGATCGTCAACCCCCGTTACCCTGCCCGTAACATGCACGTGCCACCACCGGCACCGAGTTTCGAGGTATATCGTCATCCCAACGGCCCTTTATGGATGCGTACTCCTCGCAAGAGGGTACTGCCTGTCCAACGTCCGTTACTGATAAATGAACCTCACCAGGGTCCAACGCCCGCTTGGGTAGAGCACATGCAGAAGTGGAGCCACGATCATGCCAAGGCTACCGCCAGCCAAGTCATCGACCTAACAGCCACCACCGAGGTCACCGCCGTCCGTGTTCGACGCCTCGATGAGGCCCATGAACGGACCATATCAAGGGTAGAGACACTTTGGGACACTGCCCGGGATTCTGGAGAGGATCTCAGGAACATATACGGTCGGTTTCAGGCAGCAGAACAAAGACTACAGGACACCGAGATGAGGGCCCGAAGCACGGAGCTGAGAGCTGAGTGGGCCCTTCGAGAGGCGGTTGAACTAAGGGCACAAGTGGC
Source organism: Cichorium intybus (assembly GCA_023525715.1). Taxonomy (NCBI): domain Eukaryota; kingdom Viridiplantae; phylum Streptophyta; class Magnoliopsida; order Asterales; family Asteraceae; genus Cichorium; species Cichorium intybus. The sequence goes on along the minus strand of CM042016.1, from coordinate 81,370,729 downwards.
TACACTCTGGGAAGTGAGGGGATCAGATGCTCGCTGATTAGTCTCCTCACTACTCGAATTTTGTTATAGATTAGAAACCCATGAGCAAGCTTTACGTGCTGCTCATTTATCATGTGGAGACACATTCTCATAACTAAACGATTTCACTTTTGGGGCCGTTATATTGCCCTTTTTACTTTATGTGCAATAGACCTCTTCGAGGGTCAAATTTTCCGTTGCTTAAAACGTGCAGTGTTATGAAATGTGTGGTTAATATATTTTGTGTGGAACTAAATCAATACTTGATGCATATGCGTGATGATAAAAAAATGTACACACCACTCATGATAAGGAAGAAATAAAACAACCATGTAACGTAAAACACACTACCCAAGTTAACACCTTACTCCTAACAAATCTTCCAGAAACTGACCAATGTCCAATCTTAAATCCTTGTGGCAGAAATATGACACCTAAACGAAGGAACACTAGGCGTGTCGCAACAGAAACACCAGAGATGCCAATGATGGATTCTGCTACCTTCGCCGCCGTGACTGCCACTGTGGCAACTGCCATTGCTCAAATAAATCCAAATGGAACAAATGGAAGCGGAAGTAGGAACGGCACAAATGATTCCACGAACGGAGAGACACCGAGCCACCAACGCGTATGTACATACAAAGATTTCGCGAATCGCAAACCTATGGCTTTTCATGAAAATAGTGGTGTCATCGCTCTTACAAGGTGGATTGTCAAACCCCCAAACCACGATGGCGGAAACGTCTGAGGGTGGATGACTTCATGAACAGTATCACAACAACGTTTGTACAATAGTGATCAAAGCAAACACATCCATCATATACATAATTGTAAATGTTACAAGAGTTCAAAAGATTGTATGTTTTAAATACAATTACAATATGATATCAAAATACATAGTATGACGCCATAGCGACCCATCGTCAAAGGTTGTAGTTACCTTATCAATTTCCTGAGAATACAAGTAGTTTGAAAGAGTGTCAACATTACGTTGGTGAGTTCATAAGATTTTTGTATGAGAAAATCCATAATCCTTTTTCCTTGTAAAAAGATAGTGTTGGAAACCAGAAAATCCAATATTTTCTTATAAATGAGTCGTAGTCTTAAAACCCAAAGACCGTAAATGTATAAGTATTTCTATACTTGAAAATAGTATTACGTAGTTTTATTGTTGTATGAAACCGTGTAAATAGATGTTTACTTGTAGACTAATCGTAGACTTAATTCCATAAAACTAGTATATATAAGTAAATCGTACTTATATGTATACCTTTTATAAAACATAGTTTTAATTCCCATAGAACCAGTGTATATAAGTAAAACCATACTTATATTTGTAACTTGTAAAAATGTAGTTTTAATACCATAAAACTTGTATAAGGAATCTCTTTCCTTGTAAAATGTAGTATTGTACTCCAAGAAAATCAAATATTTTCTTATGAATGTATCCAAGTCTTAAAAATCCAAAGACTAAAATGTATAGCGTAGCTTGTAGTATAAATCCTTTGAAAATGTATATTTCCACGTAAACAATTTATAAAGTTGATTTCCCATGCGAGACGTCCTATAACCATACTGTGACCATGTAGGCCTGCTTCGACGTTCTTCAGGCGTCGGACTGTTATGACATTTGTCACCTCAGACCTGTCGGTCTAGCTGTAGCTAGCAGCTCAGGTGCGGGGTTGTCAATCCCGTATAGATCTATACACAAATATCACGTTCTCTTACCGAGACTCTGGTTATAAATTTCAGGACTTATAGTATGTACTTAAATAAGTACTGTGAAGACCCGTCTCACAAAAATATATGTATCAATCAACTTGTTAAAGTTTGTATATGAAAAACCTTTGTATTTGTCCATTATCATTTTTCCCATAATAATATAGTAATGTATAATAATTATATATTTTATATAATTATTTGTCTTCTTTAAAACGTCATAGTAACATTTGTATCAACAAACTATTCCTATAATAGTTTATTTTTAGTATTCTGTTGTGAAAAGCATATATTTACAAATATATGTGAAATAACTTCTTTAGATGGTTATAAAGAACTTTTTTTAAGATATATTCTCCACGATAGTGGTGTAATAAATTGGTTATACCCTTTATTAATTACAATATAATATTTCATGACTATCAAATAAAGAACGGCCAGGTAGAAGATCAAATGGGGAGGCAGGACCCTTTCAGCATATAAGCCTTTCGGAAATCCAACAACCTAGCCCAAATGATCGGCCTAGACACCGCCCTCGTAAGTAGATCATTCGATATTATTATTGTAATTATAATTGAATTTCTTAATTATGTTTACAAAATTCGCATTTCGTTTACTATTGTTATAAATGAGTATAAATAACTATTTTTATAGTATAACTTGTATTCTCCCCCTTAAAAACTTGAATAAAGATAAAAAGAAGGGGTATGAACTCACCTCAATGTCGACTAGGACCTTATCGCCAATTGTTGTTAGATCGCCCGACCCTTCGTGCTTATAACTCAAACTCACTATATTTATAACTGAAATATCTACTTCTAATGCTCATTCTTCGTATATATCTATATATATCGAAGAATCTTCTAGCAATACTATCTAGTGATATAGAGATCGAGATATGAGTTGTGAGAAATGAGAGGATTTGAGCCTCTATTTATCGTAGGTTTATTTTCGTATAGCGGCCTTCAAGATACAGATATTTGACGTTTATAGCTTTTAGAAATTGTCAATGACAAAACATACTCTTAAAATACTCTTTAAATAGATTTAATAGTTTTTAATTAAAACAAATAATTTTCTTTTATAAAAATATAATCTACAAAAATCGAAGTTTAATAATATCAAATTTTTAACTAAAAGTCTTTAACGAATTAACGAAAGGGTATTAATTGTAAGTTTATTGAGAATATAGGGTTTAAATGTAAATACAATTTCATTTTAAAGAAAAAGAAAATATTAAATATAAAACTAATATCAATACTATTACATTTTGACGTCAGGTTGTTCGTATCGACGATACGGTTTTGATGGTAAATTTTTCGTTTTATAAAACGACATAATATTTTTGATAAACTTAACAATACGTATTGTAGGGTTCAAAATGAATATATGAATTCTTAAGGGTAAAATCTGTAAATTGAATAAATACTGAAGTGGGACCCACTTTATATAAAATAAAATTAATGTAAAATAATAAATTATTTTTTTTTCAAACTTCCAAAATTCAAACTCCACCAACCGGTGGAGACTTTTTATTTTTTTATTTTTTTTTTTGATATTTTATATTAGAAACATCTCGCTCAGCAGGGTTTGTTCGTATAATTGATTTGAATTAACATATGTAGTATTATAATATCCAATAATACATCCTATAGATTATGAAATTTACATTTCAAATATTGACCTAATGTACGCTCTGGTTGACTTGAGTTGACTTTCGTTGACTTAATTTGACAGTTGTCACATTATCTACCCGTTAGAAGGAATTTCGTCCCGAAATTTAGCACTTTGAGTAAATTCTTAAGGGTATGGGAAGAGATGTGGGTATTTCTGTTTCATTTAGTTCTCACGTTCATAGGTAGATTCAGGTCCACACTTGGTGTTTCCTAGTTTTCCATTGCTTTGATTTTGGAGTGTAAAGTCGTGATATTTTCGGTAAGTAAACATGAGTTAATCCTAGTATAAATAAGAGTTACTAGGTTGTTATATGAGTTAGGAGGATTAGAAACTCATTTAGAAGAAGTTTAAACCTTAAAAATAGTATAAAGGAGTTACATGGGTCGTGTAGGAGTCACTCTGCTCGTGTAGTACACATTTTCGAAACTGTTTAGCCTTACAGGAGTTACACGGGTCGTGTTCTAGTTACTGTAGCATCCAATAGTATCCAGTAGAATTACATGGGTTGGGTTTCGGAGTACGGGTCTGATTTTTTTTTTAAAGTTAACGAAGCTAACTTTAAAGGTTAATGTCGCTAACCTGCTTCAGTGGGGTATTTAGGCAGCTTTCCTTATTTACCCTATTTATGAACCAAAAATCCTCCTAGGTTATTTCCAGAGCAAAAGATGTGAAATTTTTGTCATTTTGATCAAGGGTTTTGCGTAGAACAAGTTTGGGATGGTCGGATTTAATACCCGAAATGCATTCTCGAGTTCTTAATTGACAAGGGTAATGATCTTGAGTGTTAGGGTTTCAAACCCTAGATGTCCAAATCTGAAAGTATGCATTGGTTCACCTCATATGTAGGTTGCTAATATATGTCGTATCGAGTCCTTGTTACAATATTGTGATGTTTTAACAGTTGATTTGGTAAAATCATGAAATTAGGAGTTTCGGTTTAATAACATATGAAATTCTATAATTGTGATTTGTATTAGCTATTGATTTCTTAATGATTTGAGTTAAGTATTATGGAAATGCCTAAGCATGTTTAAGATATGATATGTGATGTCATTTTACAGTTGATACTAGTAGGATGGAAGGAATCATATAAGATACATGTGAACCACGAGTTCTACAGATACTAGATGAGTAGGTTCTAATTCATTATTTATGACTAGATTATTATATAATTGAATTAACTATTCTTTGAACCAATTTCGTTATCAGAAGATATATATATTAAAAAAATGTCTTTTCGTTATCCCGTCCTCATCGGAGTCAAGCCGCGAATTTGGAAAAAGGATATCACTTAGGGTAGTGAAAAGATTACACCTACTATAGATATTATGAATTTCAGTAATAAGAACGTGGGTTGTCCTTTCAGTTCCAGCTGTAAGATACTATATAAACGGGTATGTAGTATCATCCATGTCTACATCTTTTCAGTCTCATTTTTTCCTACTATCAGTTTATTCTTATATAATCTCAGATTCCTAAGTCGAGGTATGGAAAACAGATCTCCTATGGATAATTTGTCAGACTCTGAGCTGAATTTCTTAAGGGAAGAGGGTACCTCCCTATCGTTTAATCAGATACCTCCACTGGGGTTTGGTAATTATAGTATCCTAAACTCCTTTTATTTCTTATTCCTTTTTCTAGCATTTTGATTTTTTTATGTCAGGTATAGATTTTCCAGATATATTACCGCTGGATCAACCTCAAGATGATCTTGAAGTTTTTCCTCTGATGAGTATTCTCCCTGAAGATCCACTGCCTTTAAATCAAGACATCGTTGTTGGGCAATCTCAATATATACTTCCAGGTTAAGTCATTTTGTTAAGCTTTATGTTTACTTCGCTTAATTATCTAACATACGTTATACACAGATCCATTTGTAGATGATCTTACTAATGATAATCTAAGCATGAACGTGCCCATACTGCATAGTGGAGTAGATCTAACAAATAAGAGGTTTCAAATTGACATTCAAAATCAGGATCAAATACAGTCGATCCACGATGACACTATCGGGCTCGCTTCAGCGAATTCTGAGTCCGTGGGTGGTTTTCAATATCAGGATCATTTTCAATTGATCCAAAGTAACTTAGAAAGTTTCAAGAATGGGAATTCTAGGTTTATGGTTGATTCTGGAAATCAAGAAATATTACCTATAATAGGTAACAATGAAAGTGTTAGTGATCAGGATCATACACAATTGATCCAAAATGAGAACGCTTCAACCTCGATTCCAAGAACCTTTGAAATTCGTAGAAAAAGGGGTTCTAGACATGCGTTGAGTAAGGAAACAATATCCATGCATTTTGACAAGCCCATTTTGGAAGCTGCAAGGAAACTCAACGTTGGATCAACATAGTTGAAGCAACGCTGTAGGAAGTTAGGCATCAAAAGTTGGCCTCGACGACAAATTAAGAGTCTACAAACTCTTATTAACCATACTCAGGTTAAGAATTGTATTTCTTTTTCCCTAATTTTAATAGCATGAGATTGTAATGACTAAAAGTATTTATGCAACAGGAGTTGGATAATAATCCTAGTAGAGCAGACGTAATACTTAGTCTAGAGAACGAGAAAAGAGCAATAGTCGAGGGTTCCAGTTCGAAGATAACTGATACCACAAAGAGATTGAGGCAAGCTGCCTTTAAGGCTGTTTACAAGAAAAGAAAGGTTCAGAAGAGGGAGGAAGCTTCACCAGGGACCCATACACAGCAGCAATCTCTGCCTTCTGTTTCTGCGATGAGTGGTTTTAACCATGATTTTCTCAAGATCGTAAGTGAAGAGAACCCAGAAGACTTGGCATGTGACTTAGCCCGCCTTCGGCTTTCAGATAGAATTTCTACCAACATTAGTTTAATGGAACTGTTGGTAGGGATGATGGAAGGTTTTCGATAATAGTTATTGGTCAGGTATTATCGAATTGTCATGTCTACTATGTAAGGATAGGGGTATAAGAGGTACATAAAGTGTCTAGATGTATGATTCTATAGTATTACAAAATACTCCTGTAGTATTTTAGCTTTATATTTTGTTTTAGAGTTTCTTTGTATATGGTTCTTGGTATGTTTTTAGACTTGTTGTTCACTACGACTATTTCTAAGTACATGTTAGTCATACCTTGGACAAATACAGTTGATCAGGCTCTATTTGTCCTAGGTATGATTACATAACTACCAAGGCCTACTCGTAGTGTTCAACTCATCTTATTACTCTTGTATTGTTATGGTTATGACACTGTTCTAGTATGTATGTACTTGTACTTATACTTTATAAAAATATCATTGTATTTTAAAGTATATTTTGTACAGATTGTTTTAGAGAGTTTTAGTCCCATTGTATTTATAGTTGTATACCTTAAATGGATTGAATACTTAGTTCACTATAAATAATGCTCTGATACCAATCTGTCACACCCCCAAACCACGATGGCGGAAACGTCTGAGGGTGGATGACTTCATGAACAGTATCACAACAACGTTTGTACAATAGTGATCAAAGCAAACACATCCATCATATAGATAATTGTAAATGTTACAAGAGTTCAAAAGATTGTATGTTTTAAATGTAATTACAATATGATATCAAAATATATAGTATGACGCCATAGCGACCCATCGTCAAAGGTTGTAGTTACTTTATCAATTTCCTGAGAATACAAGTAGTTTGAAAGAGTGTCAACATTACGTTGGTGAGTTCATAAGATTTTTGTATGAGAAAATCCATAATCCTTTTTCCTTGTAAAAAGATAGTGTTGGAAACCAGAAAATCCAATATTTTCTTATAAATGAGTCGTAGTCTTAAAACCCAAAGACCGTAAATGTATAAGTATTTCTATACTTGAAAATAGTATTACGTAGTTTTATTGTTGTATGAAACCGTGTAAATAGATGTTTACTTGTAGACTAATCGTAGACTTAATTCCATAAAACTAGTATATATAAGTAAATCGTACTTATATTTATACCTTTTATAAAACATAGTTTTAATTCCCATAGAACCAGTGTATATAAATAAAACCATACTTATATTTGTAACTTGTAAAAATGTAGTTTTAATACCATAAAACTTGTATAAGGAATCTCTTTCCTTGTAAAATGTAGTATTGTACTCCAAGAAAATCAAATATTTTCTTATGAATGTATCCAAGTCTTAAAAATCCAAAGACTAAAATGTATAGCGTAGCTTGTAGTATAAAACCTTTGAAAATGTATATTTCCACGTAAACAATTTATAAAGTTGATTTCCCATGCGAGACGTCCTATAACCATACTGTGACCATGTAGGCCTGCTTCGACGTTCTTCAGGCGTCGGACTGTTATGACATTTGTCACCTCAGACCTGTCGGTCTAGCTGTAGCTAGCAGCTCAGGTGCGGGGTTGTCAATCCCGTATAGATCTATACACAAATATCACGTTCTCTTACCGAGACTCTGGTTATAAATTTCAGGACTTATAGTATGTACTTAAATAAGTACTGTGAAGACCCGTCTCACAAAAATGTATGTATCAATCAACTTGTTAAAGTTTGTATATGAAAAACCTTTGTATTTGTCCATTATCATTTTTCCCATAATAATATAGTAATGTATAATAATTATATATTTTATATAATTATTTGTCTTCTTTAAAACGTCATAGTAACATTTGTATCAACAAACTATTCCTATAATAGTTTATTTTTAATATTCCGTTGTGAAAAACATATATTTACAAATATATGTGAAATAACTTCTTTAGATGGTTATAAAGAACTTCTTTTAAGATATATTCTCCACGATAGTGGTGTAATAAATTGGTTATACCATTTATTAATTAAAATATAATATTTCATGACTATCAAATAAAGAACGGTCAGGTAGAAGATCAAATGGGGAGGCAGGACCCTTTCAGCGTATAAGCCTTTCGGAAATCCAACAACCTAGCCCAAATGATCGGCCTAGACACCGCCCTCGTAAGTAGATCATTTGATATTATTATTGGAATTATAATTGAATTTCTTAATGATGTTTACAAAATTCGCATTTCGTTTACTATTGTTATAAATGAGTATAAATAACTATTTTTATAGTATAACTTGTATTCTCCCCCTTAAAAACTTGAATAAATATAAAAAGAAGGGGTATGAACTCACCTCAATGTCGAATAGGACCTTATCGCCAATTGTTGTTAGATCGCCCGACTCTTCGTGCTTATAACTCGAACTCACTATATTTATAACTGAAATATCTACTTCGAATGCTCATTCTTCGTATATATCTATATATATCGAAGAATCTTCTAGCAATACTATCTAGTGATATAGAGATCAAGATATGAGTTGTGAGAAATGAGAGGATTTGAGCCTCTATTTATAGTAGGTTTATTTTCGTATAGCGGCCCTTAAGATACAGATATTTGACGTTTATAGCTTTTAGAAATTGCCAATGACAAAACATACCCTTAAAATACTCTTTAAATATATTTAATAGTTTTTAATTAAAACAAATAATTTTCTTTTATAAAAATATAATCTACAAAAATCGTAGTTTAATAATATCAACTTTTTAACTAAAAGTCTTTAACGAATTAACGAAAGGGTATTAATTGTAAGTTTATTGAAAATATAGGGTTTAAATGTAAATACAATTTCATTTTAAAGAAAAAGAAAATATTAAATATAAAACTAATATCAATAATATTACATTTTGACGTCAGGTTGTTCGTATCGACGATACGGTTTTGTTGGTAAATTTTTCGTTTTATAAAACGACATAATATTTTTGATAAACTTAACAATACGTATTGTAGGGTTCAAAATGAATATATGAATTCTTAAGCGTAAAATCTGTAAATTGAATAAATAATGAAGTGGGGCCCACTTTATATAAAATAAAATTAAAATAAAATAATAAATTATTTTTTTTCAAACTTCCAAAATTCAAACTCCACCAACCGGTGGAGACTTTTTTTTTTTTTTTTTTATATTAAAAACATCTCGCTCAGCAGGGTTTGTTCGTATAATTGATTTGAATTAACATATGTAGTATTATAATATCCAATAATACATCGTATAGATTATGAAATTTACATTTCAAATATTGACCTAATGTACGCTCTGGTTGACTTGAGTTGACTTTCGTTGACTTAATTTGACAGTTGTCACATGGATCGAGAAGACCGAATCGATATTCAACATTTCTGCATGCCCTGAGGAATTCAAGGTTAAATTCGCCGCTTGTACTTTTGCTGAGGCGACCTTGTCCTGGTGGAAAGGCCCTGTTAAGCCCCTGACACTCCCTGTGGCCAACTCAATGAGTTGGGAAGACCTAAAAACCATGTTGATGAAAGAGTACTGTCCCAGAGGAGAGGTTCAGAAACTGGAGCAAGAGTTGTGGAACCTCACGATGAAAGGTTCAGATAGTACCACATACACTAACAGATTCAACGACTTGGCAACCCTTTGTCCCTCAATGGTCACACTAGAATTGGTGAAGGTGGAGCGTTATATCTGGGGTCTATCCCCTCTAATTCAAGGAAATGTGGAGGCAGCAAGCCCAGCTACCTTTGACAGTGCTAAACGACTGGCATAACGACTAGTTGATTATGGGGTCTGCCAATGCACCATGACACACCAACCCGAACCACCAAGGGGGAAGGACCACAAGAGGAAACCATGGAATAGAGGGAGAAACCAACCCCATCAGGAAAACTCTAAAAGACAACAGATAGTGGCAGTTCGTGCCGCCACTATCCCTGCTGCTCCAACACAAATAAAACGATACGTGGGGAATTTGCCCAAGTGTGACAAGTCCAACTTTCACCACTATGGGGCCTGTAAAGAAATACAGTGTTCCAGCTGTGGCAAAAGAGGTCATACTTCGAAATACAACAAGGCACCAACCCAACAGAACACCCAAACCTCCAATGTCGGGATGAGTCAAGCTTGCTATGGGAGCGGAGAAACAGGGCACTTCAAACGTGATTGCCCAACGAACAGGATGGTCGGAAGAAATGGAAAGGTCCTATCCATGGGATGCGCCGAAGCGGTGGAGGATCCCACCGTGGTCACCGGTACATTCCTCGTACTATTCGACAGTGGTGCGGAGAGAATCTTCGTGAGCCATGAGTTTAACCACGTACTAAACCAAAAACCACAACCACTCAATAAAACATTTACAGTAGAAATGACCAATGGCAAAACTGAAAGTACCAACAATATATTCATGGACTGCACACTTACACTGGACGACCACTCCTTTCCAATAAACTTAATGCCTGTTAGAATAGGAAGTTTTGACATGATTGTTGGCATGGATTGGCTAATCCCCCACCATGCCCACATCATGTGTTACGAACGTGGAATTCGACTTCACCTACCGGAGGACAAGGTCGTTGTCGTCTACGGCGACAAACACAGCACTAGCCTCCGCATCGTGTCTTGCATTAAAGCCTAAAAATACCTACAGAAAAGATACTATGCCTTCCTAGCTCACGTCGTTGATGAAAAGAAAAGAGGTGAAGAGCATCAAGGAAATTCCGAAAGTTTGTGACTTATCCGATGTATTCCCAGAAGACCTCTCGGGAATACCACCTGCCTGGCAAATCGAATTCAGAATCATTTGATACCTGGAGCCACCCCAGTAGCAAAAGCACCGTATCGGTTAGCCCCGGCGGAAATGCAGGAATTATCCAGCCAACTGAACGAACTATTGAACAAAGGGTTTATCAGATCGAGCTTCTCACCTTGGGGAGCACCGGTTCTATTCATGAAAAAGAAGGATGGATCGTTCTGTATGTGCATTGACTATCGGGAACTGAACAAACTCACCATCAAAAATAGATACCCCCTTCCTCGAATTGACGATCTCTTCGACCAGCTTCAAGGGTCGAGCTACTTTTCAAAGATCGATCTAATGTCAGGATATCACCAGCTTCGAGTTCAGGAAGAAGATGTCCCTAAGACAGCCTTCAGAACGTGTTACAGACATTATGAATTCGTTGTGATGCCTTTCGGGTTGACCAATGCACCCGCAGTGTTCATAGATCTAATGAAACCGCGTATGCAGACCTTACCTAGACAAGTTCGTGATAGCATTCATCGATGACATACTTATCTACTCACGAAGTAAGGAGGAGCATAGTCCACACATGCAACAAGTCTTGGAGACGTTGAGAGCGGAAAAGTTATATGCCAAGTTTTCAAAATATGAATTTTGGATTCGAAAAGTGGACTTCTTAGGCCACTTAGTCAGCAAGGAAGGGATACATGTAGATCCCTCCAAAATCAAAGCCATCAAAAACTGGGAAGCACCAAGGACACCAACATAAATCCACCAGTTTTTAGGTCTTGCTGGCTACTATCGAAGATTCATACAGAACTTTTCCAAGATTGTAAAGCCACTTACCACCCTGACACAGAAAGGGATAACAGTTAAATGGGAGGATAGACAAGACGCCGCCTTCTAGACTCTAAAGAAAGCTTTGTGCAGCGCACCTATCCTGTCCCTTCTAGAGGGGACAGAGGATTTTGTGGTCTATTGCGATGCATCAAATCAGGGTCTGGGTTGCTTACTAATGAAAAGGGGAAAGGTGATTGCTTACGCCTCGAGACAGCTTAAAACCCACGAGGTCAATTACACTACACACGACCTCGAGTTGGGAGCTGTAGTGTTCGCATTGAAAATCTGGAGACACTACCTTTACGACACTAAGTGTATGATTTTCACTGACCATAAGAGCCTCCAGCACATCCTCAATCAAAAAGAGCTCAACATGAGACAACAACATTGGGTAGAGCTACTGAGTGATTATGAATGTGAAATTCGTTATCACCCAGGAAAGGTTAACGTAGTAGCTGATGCCCTCAGCCGAAAGGAGTACTCGGGTCACCGAGTGAAGTCATTAGCAATGACAATCCATTCCCATCTGTCCACACAAATCAAAGAGGCCCAGCTAGAAGCCTTAAAACCTGAGAACGTCTCAAATGAAGCTTTGCGAGGGATGGATAAAAATCTCGAAATCAAGGATGATGGTGCTCGTTACCTCATGAACCGAATGTAGACGCCGAAATTTGGCGGATACAGAGATGTTATCATGAATGAGGCCCATAAGACAATATACTTCGTTCATCCTGGGTCCGACAAGATGTACTTGGACCTCAAAAAGCTATATTGGTGGCCAAACATGAAAGCAGAGATCGCTACTTACGTGGGCAGATGCTTGACTTGTGCTAAAGTCAAAGTAGAATACCAGAAGCCTTTGAGTTTATTACAACAACTCGAAATACCCGAGTGGAAGTGGGAGCGGATAACTATGGACTTCATAACCAAATTATCTAAGAAAACCGGTGGACTAGACACCATATGGGTAGTCGTTGATAGGTTAACTAAGTCTGCTCACTTCCTGCCAATCAAGGAAACCGATAAAATGGAGAAACTTACGAGGACGTACATCAAAGAAATTTTACGATTACACGGCGCACCAATGTCCATTATCTTAGATAGGGATAGTCGGTTCACGTCACGATTTTGGCAATCACTGCAGAAGGCTTTGGGAACCAAACTCGACATGAGTACAGCGTACCATCCACAGACGGATGGACAGAGTGAGAGGACTATTCAAACTTTGGAAGACATGTTGAGAGCTTGTGTGATAGACTTTAGTAAGGCATGGGACACCCACTTGCCGCTCGTGGAATTTTCCTACAACAACAGTTATCACACTAGCATAAAAGTTGCTCCATTTGAATCCTTATACGGACGCAAATGCAGGTCCCCTCTATGCTGGGATGAGGTGGAGGATACTCAGTTAGCCTGAGGACAAGTGCCTAACATCACTCTCACCGGTCCAAAGATCATACGAGTAACAACGAAGAAAATCGTTCAGAATTCGCGAACGGTTGAAAGCGTTACGTGACCGACAGAAGAGCTACGTAGACAAGCGACGCAAACCTTCGGAATTTCAAGTTGGTGATCGTGTACTGTTAAAAGTATCACCATGGAAGGGAATGATACGCTTTGGAAAGCGTGGGAAGCTAAACCCCAGGTAGATCGGACCATTTGGGATCCTTGCCAGGATCGGCCCGGTGGCCTATAAACTCTAACTACCACTAGAACTCCACAACATCCATTCCACCTTCCATGTATCCAACTTGAAGAAGTGCCTATCTGATGAGACCCTTGTCATCCCACTTGATGAGATCGAAGTAAACGAGAACCTGCACTTTGTCGAAGAACCAGTGGAGATCATAGACAAAGAGGTCAAAATAACAAAGCTTAGTGAGTTCCCCAAAATACCACACGATCCATCACATAAGGCACAATCATTCTAGGCATGGTCTTTGGGCTTGCCCCGAACGACCTGGCTATCAGGCTTACTCTAATCTGCCACGACTAGGACTCACGGCTCACCCCGTTCCTCCCATTTTCGGTTCAAATATGTGGGACTCTCGGGCTCACCCCGATTCGTCCGAATCTCGGGCTTACCCTGATCCACCATCGCATGACACCCACCTTTATTAATATCGATACTAAAAATACATACCGATCACAAAAGCCTAACCATTCAGATTGACCCAGCGGGTCCCTACTCGGTCTTACAATCACATAGATATGGCAGCTTCACCCTAAGCTTACAACACTGCACATCGTGAAGTACAACTACTTACACATGTAATATCACCCATAGTATAGTGAGAAAACTCACCTGATCCGATAAGCTAGACAACACTCAACACAAGCGTCCGCAGATCCTAACAACTCGAGCTTCATTTTAAGGACAAACTTCACTTAGCAAATCCTAAACCCAAATAAAATAAACCTCCAAGGCCGGTACCCCCGAATCTCTCAAGTTTAACCAAAACTCAAACTGGTCAAAAAGTCAACGATCAAAGGTCAAAGTCAAAGTCAATGGTCAATAGCCAGATAGCATTGCTATCTTCCTAAGATATCTGACACGCCTAGGTCGTCGTGCGGTCAAAAATAAGAAAATAAAACCTCACACACACTAGTACAGCGATAGTAAGGGTCGATCCACGGGAGTTTGGTGGTCAATACAAGATGATAGCTTACCAACTGTAGTGTCACGCTACAGCCAGAGGGACTAACTTCCACTTTCCCAAACCACACAGAAATGTCAATTCCAAAATCAAAATGTAACAACTGTAAAATTTTAGTCAACAAAAGTCAACTGTGACCAAACTAAGAACGTGTGGACTCATATACTATGACACTATGTACCCAAATTCCAAAACAAATATATCGCGAACATTAGAAATATAAGTAACGAGGCCACACTAGGGAGAAAACCCATTCGCACACTTAATAATTTTCCGACACATGATCGTCATTCGGAAACACCCTCAAAGCTACACCAACCTCCGATCCATTTTTGGAAACATCGACTTCGGAACCAGCTTTCGGACCCTTTTGACTCGTCCGATTCTTCGAGCTAACTTCGGAATCCTGAACTCGGAGCCTTTGGGTTTCATAGTGCTTTAAGTGAGAAACATTTGAACTCAAACAAATGTCGAATTCCGAACGCGAGCTCGGAAGACATGCGACTCCTGGATGAAGTTCGGAGAACGAATTTCCGACCCCAACTTTCGAGTCGGATCAGAATCTTCCGATACCCACTCCTGAAGGTGTTCTAAAAACTCTATTTTCGGACTCCTCACCTCCAAAACTCACCACTTTTATGCAACGGCCACTTCATGAGAGAAGACCATCACCCTAATCATACACAATCAGCAATTGTAAATAACAATTTCCAATGCATATGTCAACTCAATCACAAAGTCAAAAGCTAATAAGTACGCCTATACCTAAGTGATTTGACATAAAGATAACTAACCACTCCTTAATTAGTTCCCACACCCATTCGAACTCATAAACCCACGAACACCTTCTCAGATTTTCTCTCAACTTTCTCTCATTCACTCTCAACACTCGACCACCACCATTCTCCTCCAAACTTCCTGCCTCATCAGCACCACCACGAACAGCCATCCTCCGCCATTTTTCCCGGTGTAAAACCTCATATTGTTGGTAAGTTGGACTCCTTTTACGATTCTAAGCGTCACTATTTAAGTTTTAACTCATTTACACGTATTAACATTTTGTAGAACCATCGGATAATAGCTTTATCCGAAGGTCCTTAGGTTCCGAGCAACCAAGACTCGACTTCCTGTCGTCAAACTTCCGAACCAACACTCTCTTTTCTCGACAGATTACGCTTCAAGGGTGAGATTCATACCCCTCCTTTTCTATTTTTCAGTGATTTTAGGGGAGAATACAAGTCCTTATACTATAAATATCGTTTTATACATGCTAAAACGTGTGTCTACATGTTTATATAAATGATTTATACAATATACTACCATTACTTGGGGTGGAAGCTATCTGGCCCCGGACTACGTTCGGAATCAGACACCAAACACCCTATCGTATAACGTTGTCGAATAAAAGACTACTAACCATAGACTTTCTCGCGAAACTGAAGGTTTCCAAAAATAAACTGTTATACTATATATGTACATGATTTCACTCGCAACAACAAAACAATGCTTTAGTTAAACTATAAAAGGAATAGCTTACAAATACTTGGTTTACCACTATGTACGGAGCGACACATGACTAATTACATAGAAATATATCAGTGGACATACAGTAGAATGTTATTTTGGGGAAATAAAATAATGAAGGGAAAAACAAAGAGTTTTCTTAACAACTAAACATAAACGATTGATGATACATACATTTTTGTGAGACGAGTCTTCACGAGTACTTTTAAGTGCTTCTACTTTAAGAACCAGAGTCTCGGTAAGAGAGCGTGATATTTGTGTATAGATCTATACGGGATTGAAAATCCCGCACCTGAGCTGCTAGCTACAGCTATGTCACACCCCGATCCTTGGCGGAATCGATCAAAGCGTGATATATTGTTCAAAGTCTCATGACAACTATGTTATGATATGATTAGATTCAATTAAGTACTAAGTATGCAAACAAAATCCACAACATACAAATACAAATCCAAATACAACAACATTTATTACATAAAATTTAAATAGTCTTGTAGGTTTCTAAGGTACACCCTACTTTTCATCAACTTTATTCTTCAAATCTGCATCATGGGTAAAAACAGGTCAACTACGAGAGTTGGTGAGTAATCTAGTTTTATTAAAGAAAATTGTGAGTTTGAAATATATATAATTTGAAACTTTTTTTCTTTGGAAGTCGACAAGCAAGTATTATTGAGATAACGGCTTATAAATCAAAAATTGATTAACAAATGATAATAACAACAATAAGTCCTCACCCTATATATACATATATATGTATATATATAGGATGGAGCATCTAATCATCATACACACTCAACCACGTGCAATCAATCACCTTAGCGTCCCAAGGCGGGGTGGTCAACCCAATAGCGCTATTATTGTCCATAACGTACCTCAAGAATACGGGCATAGTCATGGAGATTAGACTAAAAATGGTAATGCACTACAAGTACATGTAGCGTAAACAAACAATAATTATACAAATAATGATTCATGTATAAATGTCCCAACAATGTCTCAATGGTGAAAAAATAATAAAATGAAGTTGGAACATATTAAAACCACATGATACACCCCAAAAGTATTGAAAATTATAAAATATGGGGTAGATTACTTACATTAGTCCAATAAGGAATGCGCGTGTTGTACGATAGACGGCTCGAGTCAAAATGTCGTAGAACCTAATATAATTAATAGTTTTGGCTTAGGAATCGATAAACGGGAATATAGTATTAATAAAAATAATTAGACACATATTCTTATATTAGATGAATTAACAATAATCCAAATTTTGTTTTGAATATTAATGTATTCATATGTTAAATGAATTAATTACTTTGCTTAATTAATTTATATTTTCACTTTAGGCAAGATTTTAATAATTTCTTATTAAAATAATAACTAGTTAAATTATAAGTATTTACATATTTTATATATTATAAACAATTATTTATATGAAATAATCATTAAAAATGCATTTTTACATGCTTAGATATTTAGGAAAATGTTTTTAAATACTAAACAGTAATGAAACATTCTGAAATTATTCGAAAATCATTATTTCATAAAATAGTAATTACTGTAAAATTTTCATATTTTTCTTAACTGCTTTAGTATTTATTTAGTATTTTAATAATTAAACCACAACAAAATTCGGGAAAATAATTAATGATTCCCAAAAATTCCGGAAACTTAACCATAGTTTTCTAACATTATATCGAGCCTACTGTAAATATTTTGGATATTTTGGACTAAGGGAAGTATTTCTTATGTTTTTCATTATTAACTAATCAATAAAATCATAAATAATAGGAAAATATTAAGAGGAATTCATTATACTTTTTATTTATGATTAACATGTTATATATGATATTCTGATAAGGTTTTATAATTTTTGAACATGTGTATCTATTTATTATCAATTTAAACCATTAAATAATCATTAAATCAGGAAAAATACGCAAACATTCTTACAAAAATCTGTAAATTTTGTCATGGAGTCTTTAAAATGTTAATAAGGTGCGAAAAATGTAAAATCTAGTTTTTAACATACATAACTATATTTTGCAATTTATTTATCTATAAGAAAATAAAATACAAAATAAGCATCAAACAGTAATATAAATGCATGAAACTTTATAAATCTACTTTACTCAATATATGGGTTGTTCCAAAATTTTCCTAGAATTTATTGACTGAAAAAAGTATTTTATGTGAATTATTGCCCTATTTTATTGCAATAATTATAGTAATTCAACAAAAATAAGTTTTTTTCTGAAAATTGCCAGAACGTCTTATTTTATTGCTGGGATTCTGAGAAAAATCAGGTTTATATATAAAATGAGTTTTAGATAGTTTGGTGGATTTAATTAGTTTCATTCATGAATTTGAGACTTTTAACAACATACCTTGATGAATGCTTCAAGATGGATGGAGATTTGAGTATGAGTGATTGTTCTTGGCTGGAAAATTGATATTTCTTGGAAGAATTTCGAGATTGAGAGTGAGAGAAAGAATAGAGAGGGTTTGAATGGTGATGAGAATAATGTGTTGGGAGAAAAATGAAAGGAAAGATGATGGGAACTGTGAGTGGGAGACCATGGGAATAACTTTTGGCTTTTGGTGGTCTTCATAATTTCCCACTAGCACAAGCATCTCTATGTAATACACTAATTAATATAAGAATTTTATAAAATTTAATGTAGAGTTTATAAAAATAGAGTTTTATAAAAAAAAAATTGGTTATTATTTGATTATAACAATCTACTTTGATTTGAAGTTTAATTATAGCATTCAAGTTTGATTTTTTTAATTTAATTAGAGCATCATACTTTGATTTAATTTTAATATGGTATCATAATTTAATTTTATTATAGTTATAACGTTATACTATGCTATATTGCTATTAACGTCATTTTATATCGTAGTGTATGGGTTTTGATCCTATTAGCGTCAAGTAATCTTGAGTAGGGTTTATTAAATTTCCAATTGGGTTGGGTTGACCCGAATCCATTTTAGGCGGATGTCACAGTCTCCCCTACTTTAGGAAATTTCGTCTCGAAATTTAAGAAAAGAGTACCTTAAGAGAATAAGTTGCGGGTATTTGGTACGCATTTGATCCTCACGCTCCCATGTATACTCGGGTCCACGTGCTGACTGCCACCTGACCTTGACCAGGGGAATGCGACTTCTTTTGAGTTGCTTTTCCTTTTGGTCGGCAATTTCCAAGGGTTTCTCGATAAATTGCATTGTCTCGTCGATTTGGATATCCTCGAGAGGAACATGAAGGTTCTCGTCTGCTAAACACTTCTTAAGGTTGGCTATATGAAATACCGGGTGAACTTTATTAAGCTCTATTGGTATATCCAACTCGTAGGCTACTGGTCCGATCCTTTTCAGGATCTTAAACGGCCCTACGTAGCGGGGTGCCAATTTACCCTTGCGTCCAAATCGAACCACACCTTTCCATGGGGACACTTTTAACATGACCATGTCACCCACGGTAAATTCAAGCGGTTTGCGTCGCTTGTCGGCGTAACTCTTTTGTCGGCTACGAGCTGTGAGAAGGTTATTGCGAATCTGAGTGATTTTGTTGGTTGTTTCCTGGATAAGCTCAGGACCAACAATTGGAGAATCCACTGTTGCGCGAATTACGTGGGACTCGCCAATTTCATGCCAGCAAATAGGAGATCGGCATTTACGGCCATACAATGCCTCAAATGGTGGCATCCCGATGCTAGAATGATAACTGTTATTATAGGAGAATTCCACCAACGGTAAATGAGAGTCCCAGTTTCCTCCGAAATCTAAGACACACGCCCTCAACATATCTTCGAGTGTTTGAATTTTCCTCTCAGATTGACCATCGGTCTGAGGATGATAGGCGGTACTGAGATCGAGGCGGGTTCCCATGGCTTCTTGAAGTGATTGCCAGAACCGAGAGAGAAATCTCCCATCACGATCTGAAATGATGCTGAGAGGGATGCCATGCCGACTAACTATCTCGTCGATGTAAATCCGAGCAAGTTGTTCGACCTTGAAATGTTCACGGATGGGAAGGAAGTGAGCAGATTTAGTCAAACGGTCAACGATTACCCAAATGCTGTCATGTCCCTTTGTGGTACGGGGAAGTTTGGTTACGAAATCCATGGTGATCGCTTCCCATTTCCACTCGGGGATTACCGGTTGGACCAATAGTCCAGAGGGTCGTTGATGTTCTGCTTTGACCCTGGAACATGTAAGACATTTGGCTACGAATAAAGCAATATCCTTTTTCATTCCCGACCACCAATAATTGGTTCTCAAGCCATGATACATCTTGTCAACGCCCGGATGAATGGAATATCGAGTTTTATGGATTTCTTCCATCAGGAATGTACGAAGATTGTCGCGATCTGGGATCCAGATGCTATCTTGATAATAGAAAATACCATCAGATTTAGATTCCAACTCCCCATCAATTCCCGTGGGCATGTCATTTTCGGTAATTGCCGAGTGTTGGGCTCCTCGAATTCGGTCGCTGAGATTGGACAAGATAGGAGAACATATTAAACGAAATGCTTTGGCATGTTCTTTTCGGCTTAACACGTCGGCTACGACGTTCGCCTTGCCCGGATGATAGCGTATTTCACACTCGTAATCATTTAGGAGTTCGACCCATCGTGTTTGCCTCATATTGAGTTCCTTTTGATTAAGAATATGTTGCAAGCTCTTATGGTCGGTGAAAATTACGCATTTAGTGCCGTAAAGGTAATGCCTCCAAATTTTAAGAGCGAAAACCACAGCACCGAGCTCCAAATCATGAGTCGTATAATTCCTTTCGTGGATTTTGAGTTGTCGCGATGCGTAAGCTATAACCTTTCCCCTTTGCATCAAAACACAACCTAGACCGAGATTGGAGGCATCGCAATATACCACGAAATCTTCGGATCCTTCAGGGAGTGTAAGAATCGGAGCGTCACACAACCTTTGTTTAAGGGTTTGGAAAGCGTCTTCCTGCTTGGGTCCCCAATCAAACGGCGTACCCTTGCAAGTGAGAGAAGTAAGCGGTAAAGCGATCTTTGAGAAATTTGAAATGAAACGCCGGTAATAGCCGGCTAAACCGAGGAAGGACCGAATTTCCTTGGGGGTACGTGGGGCTTTCCAATTCTTGACTGCTTCAACTTTTACGGGGTCGACTAAAATACCCTTGTCACTTACAATATGACCGAGGAATTGTACCTCATTTAACCAAAACTCGCATTTCGAAAATTTGGCGTAGAGCCGATTTCCTTGCAACGTTTGGAGAGTTAGGCGAAGGTGTCTTTCATGCTCTGCCTTTGTCTTGGAGTAAATGAGGATGTCATCAATAAAGACGATAACAAAACGGTCGAGATAAGGTTTAAATACCCGATTCATCAAGTCCATGAATGCGGCAGGGGCATTTGTTAGGCCGAAAGGCATAACGGTGAACTCGTAATGACCATAGCGGGTTCGGAAAGCAGCTTTGGGGATGTCTTCTTCCCGTACTCGAAGTTGGTGATAACCCGAGCGGAGGTCAATTTTTGAGAAGCATGAAGCTCCTTGAAGCTGATCAAAAAGGTCGTCGATCCAAGGTAACGGATATCGGTTCTTGATGGTCAATTTATTTAACTCCCGATAATCGATACACATACGAAACGAACCATCTTTCTTTTTGATGAAGAGAATCGGGGCTCCCCAGGGTGAAGTACTAGGGCGGATAAATCCCTTATCAGTTAATTCTTGGAGCTGACTTGCCAATTCTTGCATCTCGGTTGGAGCCAACCGATATGGAGACTTGGCTATGGGAGCAGCTTCAGGAACGAGATCGATGCGGAACTCTAGCTCACGTACTGGAGGGAGTCCAGATACGTCATCGGGAAAGATGTCGGGAAAGTCTCGTACAATCGGAATATCTTCGATTTTCTTTTCTGTGACCTTTGTTTCCACCACATGGGCTAAGAAAGTCATGTATTCTTTACGTAGATATGATCGAGCTTGAGTACATGACATAAGACTAAGCTTTTTCGAATGAGTCTCGCCATAAATACGAAGACTTTGACCGTTGGCAAGAGGAATACGAATGAACTTCTCGTAACATACTATTTCAGCATGGTTTTGGGATAGCCAATCCATTCCCACGATGATGTCGAAACTACCAAGTTCCATAGGAACTAAATTGACGGAAAATTTATGACCGCTAAAATCGAAAGTGCAATCTTGGATGACTGCATTGAGTGAAATGTATTTTCCATTGGCGACTTCTACGTTAAAGTACTCATCAAGAATCGTGCGAGGTGTGTGAAGTATGGGCTCAAATTCCAAAGACACAAAACTTTTATCGGCACCTGAATCAAAAAGTACTGAAGCGTAGCAGTCATTTATGAGAAACGTACCATTTACGACCTTATTATCGGTCTGTGCTTGGGTTGCGGTAATGACAAATGCTCGGCCTTTGGGAGCTGGAACCTGCATTGTTGGATTTGTCTGGGCTTGAGTGTTAATGATATTGACAAGCCTAGGACACGCGTTTCTAAAATGGGTGGGGTCACCACAGTTGAAGCATGTTCCAGTTGGATACCGAGTTTGTGTTTGCTGATTTGAGGGTAGAGCGAATGGTCGCTGAGTTTTTGGTGCACGGCATGTGTCCGCCAAGTGGCCATAGCGACCACAAGTCGTACAAAGGCGACACGGGCTGGTGGACATATGGTGATAGTTACAATGGTTACAGAGGGGGTGAGGTCCGGTATACGACTTTTTGTTTGGTTGGTTGACTTGGGTGATAGGAGTAGCAGGGGTAATAACAGCATGGTTGTGGTGATGGCTTTTCCGCTTTTTTTTGTCGTGTCGGTGTAAGGACTCGGACTTGACAATTAGGGGAGTCTCAGGGGTCGGCTTTTCAGTTGTCATCTTTGAACCCTTGCGTGGGAGGACACCATCGTTCATATTATCCTCGTTGAGTTGACCTGCTATTTCAATAGCGGATTCCAGGGTAGATGGCCTGCTGCTGGTCACCGAGTCACGGATCTGGCGCGGTAACCCTTTGATGTAACGGCGTAATGCAGTTTTCATAGGTTCAACCATGTGAGGTAGGAGTCTCGAGAGATCATAGAATCTATTGGTATAGGTCGCGTTATCGCCACCCACCTGTTTCAGATTCCAAAATTCATCCTCGAGAGTTTGTAATTCGCTGCCAGGGCAGAACTTCTCCCTCATGCGTTCCTTTAGTTTTGGCCAGGTCATTCCCAATGCAACAGCCTCTCCCTTTGTCCGTTTTTCTTGGTTCCACCATGTGAGAGCATGACCTTGGAGGCACCCTGTAGCATGACGGACCATCAGGTCCTCAGGGCACTCGCTGTGGATGAAAGTACTCTCTATTTCTTCGATCCATGTGAGGAGTGCGGTGGCACCCTCGATGCCTTTGAAGTAAGGCGGATTACAGCTATGAAAGTGCTTAAACGAGCAACGATGAGTGGTTGCTGGAGCTTGCGGCTGAAGAGCTTGAAGATGGGTTGCAATTGTTGGGATGACATTTGCTACCTCTTTAGCGATAAGGGCGGCTAGCCTTCGGTTGTTACGAGCAGCGTATGGGGGTCGTAATGCCATCTATGAGAAACACGCATATGGACTTGTGAGTTATTTGTAAATTGATTATGGAAATTAAGTTTGTAGACATTGTTGGGTAAAATGATTGTAAAACACTTGTTGGGCCATGGTTAGGAGTGTTGGGCACCTTTTGGGCTTTCCATGGGTACTAAATGTGAAGCATGTAGCAATTGCGTGGGCCCCCACAATACTAAGTTTTCACATGTTTTTCCCATTTCAAGGCCCATTAGGGAACTTAATAGTCCAATGAGTTGGCCATTTTGGAGTGTATCCTTTCGGATACGTTTGATAAGGTCGGGTATTTTGATGGCTCAAAAGTAATGTGAATGACGCGCTTTGGCCTATAGGTTTGGGAACTCTCGTCTTTGGTCCCCAGGTAAGCAAACTGGTCCCTCGGTTGATTGGGATGTATATGAATGCTTACCTAGTCAGGACTTTCGGGCTACCGGCACCTCCCCCTTCCAGTTACTACGCGTCCATTACTTTGATCCTACCCAACTAGAGTGGATGACTT
Source organism: Cichorium intybus (assembly GCA_023525715.1). Classification (NCBI taxonomy): domain Eukaryota; kingdom Viridiplantae; phylum Streptophyta; class Magnoliopsida; order Asterales; family Asteraceae; genus Cichorium; species Cichorium intybus. The sequence goes on along the minus strand of CM042016.1, from coordinate 81,346,659 downwards.
TTAATTTCCTATTAGCTCTAAGGAATATATATGTATATAAATTTTTATTTTGAAACCATTTGAGTATGTGTGTGATTTTAAGAGAAAGAAAAGAAAATTCACAAGTGTATGCACACATATAAGTGTCGGGAATTATACGTAAGCACATAATGGAGCAATTAGCACACAAAGGTATTCCTAGGATTTTCTAAGTACGAATTGCATGCAGTTGTGTGTGCATTTTATAAACTAGCATACGAGAGGACCCTAGAGGCTATAGACTAGGTCAAGGCAATTAACCTAATTCCCTATAGTCAAGGGCTCTGATACCAATCTGTCACACCCCGATCCTTGGCGGAATCGATCAAAGCGTGATATATTGTTCAAAGTCTCATGACAACTATGTTATGATATGATTAGATTCAATTAAGTACTAAGTATGCAAACAAAATCCACAACATACAAATACAAATCCAAATACAACAACATTTATTACATAAAATTTAAATAGTCTTGTAGGTTTCTAAGGTACACCCTACTTTTCATCAACTTCATTCTTCAAATCTGCATCATGGGTAAAAACAGGTCAACTACGAGAGTTGGTGAGTAATCTAGTTTTATTAAAGAAAATTGTGAGTTTGAAATATTTATAATTTGAAACTTGTTTTCTTTGGAAGTCGACAAGCAAGTATTATTGAGATAACGGCTTATAAATCAAAAATTGATTAACAAATGATAACAACAACAATAAATCCTCACCCTATATATACATATATATGTATATATATAGGATGGAGCATCTAATCATCATACACACTCAACCACGTGCAATCAATCACCTTAGCGTCCCAAGGCGGGGTGGTCAACCCAATAGCGCTATTATTGTCCATAACGTACCTCAAGAATACGGGCATAGTCATGGAGATTAGACTAAAAATGGTAATGCACTACAAGTACATGTAGCGTAAACAAACAATAATTATACAAATAATGATTCATGTATAAATGTCCCAACAATGTCTCAATGGTGAAAAAATAATAAAATGAAGTTGGAACATATTAAAACCACATGATACACCCCAAAAGTATTGAAAATTATAAAATATGGGGTAGATTACTCACATTAGTCCAATAAGGAATGCGCGTGTTGTACGATAGACGGCTCGAGTCAAAATGTCGTAGAACCTAATATAATTAATAGTTTTGGCTTAGGAATCGATAAACGGGAATATAATATTAATAAAAATAATTAGACACATATTCTTATATTAGATGAATTAACAATAATCCAAATTTTGTTTTGAATATTAATGTATTCATATGTTAAATGAATTAATTACTTTGCTTAATTAATTTATATTTTCACTTTAGGCAAGATTTTAATAATTTCTTATTAAAATAATAACTAGTTAAATTATAAGTATTTACAGATTTTATATATTATAAACAATTATTTATATGAAATAATCATTAAAAATGCATTTTTACATGCTTAGATATTTAGGAAAATGTTTTTAAATACTAAACAGTAATGAAACATTCTGAAATTATCAGAAAATCATTATTTCATAAAATAGTAATTACTGTAAAATTTTCATATTTTTCTTAACTGCTTTAGTATTTATTTAGTATTTTAATAATTAAACCACAACAAAATTCGGGAAAATAATTAATGATTCCCAAAAATTCCGGAAACTTAACCATAGTTTTCTAACATTATATCGAGCCTACTATAAATATTTTGGATATTTTGGACTAAGGGAAGTATTTCTTATGTTTTTCATTATTAACTAATCAATAAAATCATAAATAATAGGAAAATATTAAGAGGAATTCATTAGACTTTTTATTTATGATTAACATGTTATATATGATATTCTGATAAGGTTTTATAATTTTTGAACATGTGTATCTATTTATTATCAATTTAAACCATTAAATAATCATTAAATCAGGAAAAATACGCAAACATTCTTACAAAAATCTGTAAATTTTTTCATGGAGTCTTTAAAATGTTAATAAGGTGCGCAAAATGTAAAATCTAGTTTTTAACATACATAACTATATTTTGCAATTTATTTATCTATAAGAAAATAAAATACAAAATAAGCATCAAACAGTAATATAAATGCATGAAACTTTATAAATCCACTTTACTCAATATATGGGTTGTTCCAAAATTTTACTAGAATTTATTGACTGAAAAAAGTATTTTATGTGAATTATTGCCCTATTTTATTGCAATAATTATAGTAATTCAACAAAAATAAGTTTTTTTCTGAAAATTGCCAGAACGTCTTATTTTATTGCTGGGATTCTGAGAAAAATCCGGTTTATATATAAAATGAGTTTTAGATAGTTTGGTGGATTTAATTAGTTTCATTCATGAATTTGAGACTTTTAACAACATACCTTGATGAATGCTTCAAGATGGATGGAGATTTGAGTATGAGTGATTGTTCTTGGCTGGAAAATTGATATTTCTTGGAAGAATTTCGAGATTGAGAGTGAGAGAAAGAATAGAGAGGGTTTGAATGGTGATGAGAATAATGTGTCGGGAGAAAAATGAAAGGAAAGATGATGGGAAGTGTGAGTGGGAGACCATGGGAATAACTTTTGGCTTTTGGTGGTCTTCATAATTTCCCACTAGCACAAGCATCTCTATGTAATACACTAATTAATATAAGAATTTTATAAAATTTAATGTAGAGTTTATAAAAATAGAGTTTTATAAAAAAAAATAGGTTATTATTTGATTATAACAATCTACTTTGATTTGAAGTTTAATTATAGCATTCAAGTTTGATTCTTTTAATTTAATTAGAGCATCATACTTTGATTTAATTTTAATATGGTATCATAATTTAATTTTATTATAGTTATAACGTTATACTATGCTATATTGCTATTAACGTCAATTTATATCGTAGTGTATGGGTTTTGATCCTATTAGCGTCAAGTAATCTTGAGTAGGGTTTATTAAATTTCCAATTGGGTTGGGTTGACCCGAATCCATTTTAGGCGGATGTCACAAGCTAGACCGGCAGGTCTGAGGTGTTCAAATGTCATAACATTACGACGCCTGAAGAACGTCGCCAGGCATGCACGGTCACAACATGGTTATAGGACGGCTCACATGGGGAAAACGATTCTACCTTAGACAATAGTTTATGTTGGAAACATACATTTTCTATAGATATTATATTACAAACTACGTTATACAATTTAGTCTTTGGGCTTTTACGTTATACATAGTTTATGTTGGAAAATGTATGTTTCCAACATAAACTATTGTTTAAGGTAGAATCGTTTTCCCCATGTGAGCCGTCCTATAACCATGTTGGATTTTCTGGGTTTTCAAATCTACTTGTTACAAGAAAAAGGATTTTTCTCAAATAAATACTTATAAACTCACCAACTTTATTGTTGACGCTTTTCAAACTACTTGTATTCTCAGAGAACCAGTGAGTAGACTCACAAGTGATGACGATGAGATGTAATGACGTCATAACTACGTATTTGTGATTCATATGTACTTGTAATGGAAACAATTACATTGAACTTGTGTAACTTTTACAATTATGTTATGATGGTTGTGATTGCTTGGATTTTTTTTACTTTGACATTGTTATGATATTGTTCATGAAGTCACCCACTATCAAACGTTTCTGCCAATACGGATTGGGGGTGTGACACAAAACCAAACATAAACTAAATGAAACCAAACCAAAATCTAATCCTAGATTATGTTTACTGAAATCAGAAACTATACTCAGAATCTAGAAACTATAACACAAACCAAAAGCATTCAAAAGTATCCAAAGACAATAAAAGGTAAAAAGTGCAATAAAACATGAACCGAATGATTAACTGTATTATACTCCAAACCAGAAGATCCAAAACATTCAAATACGAAATTAAAGAGCTTTAACCTACTGCTACTGGCTGTCACACTCCAGAAACACCAAGCTAAGAGCTAAAACATCTAAACTAATATTGAAAGTAAAGTGAAAACATAAAAATACCACAAAGGGTTGCTGGAATATTGTAACTTGAGTCAAAGTCACCGTAACTCCACCTTAGGGTCTGCTCTTCGCCTCCAAAATTCGACCTAAAAGCCGGTTTTTATACTTGTGGAAAATTAGAACCCGCGACGCGTAAGACCTCTAGCCGCGTCGCGCATAGAGCCTTATCCCCATTTTTTCGTCATTTGAATTCTCTTCACCCCCTCAACTTTGACATGGCGCGTCGCGCATGGCTTCATTCCTGCGGCGCGCGTGTTTATTCGACTGAATTAGGCTTTATCCTCAAAACTTCTTCAATTGTCTGCATTTAGTCCCTGATTATAACATTTCTTTGCAAACAGGCACTAGCATAAAAAGTTAGAAATACCAATGTATATATGATATTTATTCACCAAGAATAGGGCCTAACAACGACTAAAATACTTGATATTACTAGGCGTTGTAAAACACCCCACACTTGTGCCTTGCTTGTCCCCAAGCAAGAGAGTTTTTAACAGATTTTAACTAAGACTCAAACAATTTTTGAACGTGTTCAATTTCAAAGCTTATTGTCTCTAGAGTTAGATTGAAATAGTTTTTGCAAACATAACCAGAATATCCTTTGGAATTCATGACTTTTTAAAGAACCCTTGATTACAAATTTTCAGTCCACAATGAAGTGTACATACTCATTCAGATAGTAAACGCCATTAAAGAACTATCCATGACTTTCGATGTTGTCCGTGTAACGAGCTTTCAGAAATACCATCCCAAACCAGACGATCTTAGGTGGTAAGGTGCATAAATGCCTCTTCGAGGCCACCCTTTTGGGACCTACCGGCTCGAACAACAAAGGCCACTGATTGACAGTTCCTTCCTAAATTCGAATCCTTAAAATACTCCAATCTTCTAACTCCTAAAACTCAACTTATTTGACCAAACAATAGCATGATAACAACTAAATAGTATTTCTTGAAAAATACCAGGCTATAACATTTAAAAGCTATTCGTATCAAAATTACAATCTATTAAAATTTTTGAAAAATTGCTAAAAATTTCGAATTTTGATCATTTCCCGCAAAAAATTTCAAAAATGACTCTTTCAACCGTCCACACCCCACACTTAAAACCATACAACGTCCCCATTGTACAAAAAATATTTCAAAACAAGGGAGAAAGAGTTACCCTTTAGATGGTTGACTGCTTGATGGAACTTGGTTGTCACAAAAACAAAAATACAAACATCTCACGCTTCGGATTCCCTGGAGTCGTGGCGCAACAGCAAACACGCCAGTGAAATGACAAGTGGAGGGGACACAATGACCCACACTTGCATGAAACAACTCCTCAGTAGATTCCCAATTTGGTATTCACATGCACACTCACAAACACATTAAATGCAAAAAGCAAACAAACAACTAAACATATAAACAAGATACAGAAATATAAAAAGTCATAAGTTTGGTACAGTATCTCAAAAAGTATAAAGAAAATACATCAATCATCATGGCGTGCCCGGGAAGGACCCGCCTCATCGTCATGAGCTCTGGCTGGGAAAGGTCGTGGGCGTCGTCCAGACTGGGAGGCCATATCTAGTAATACCTCCCCGATCCATGACTGCTGATCCTCCAGCGCCGTCATCCTCTCTCTCAACTCTCGTATGGCAGTCAGCACATCTGCTAACTGTGGCTGGGGCTGGTCATCTGCTGCTCCTCCCTCCGTCTCCGTCTCCTCGCTGGCTAGGCTGGCTCTGGCTGGGTTTGGGGACCCTATGGTGCCTCTGTCGGTACCCTCATATATACACCCGCCTGTGGCTGGTGGATGAGCCTCATGTTCTCCAGGTAACGGACTGATGTCCTGGAGGGTAGTGTCGGTGTCAAAGTCGCCACAGTCTCTGCAGTTAGAAGGCCATATGATCTGGCCAAACAAGTGACAGAGTGCCCACCGGCCATGGGGTTGCTGTCGGCTATACCCGCTGCTCGGGTCGTCAGAGAGATCGCCAGTGTATATGGCAGGTGGAGGAATCTGGTGGGATCGGAGATCGCCCACATGAAGGTCATGGCATCTCCCGACACCTTCTCACATCCACGCTTCTGCGTAACAGAAGTGGATATGATCCGGTGCATCAAGCCGTGTAGTGGGTCGCGGAGCTGACTCTCCTTGGCCGACCCAGCCTCAAACCTGTCGTTGGACATCGCTGCCCAAACAACTGCGTTGGCGTCGCGCTGGGGCTGTCCCCTGACGCATGCACGAAGGAATGGTGTAAAATGACGGCTCTGTAGCTCCTCCGCAGTAGAGATCCTCGTGCGTCTGCCGAACTCGCGGATATTGCACTCCTGACTCTCTCCCCCAATCTAAACCGAACCATCTGCGATCGTGCCTCCGTGAGGCTGGTGAGTATCTAACAGTCGAAAGGAACTCGAGAAGGAGCTCCTTGTAGACCGCATCATCGTCGTTGGCCATCAGCCTATCCCAGCTGTGGCACGTGAAAGTGAACTCTCCATGAGACCAGGTGTCACACCCCGATCCTTGGCGGAATCGATCAAGGCGTGATATATTGTTCAAAGTCTCATGACAACTATGTTATAATATGATTAGATTCAATTAAGTACTAAGTATGCAAACAAGATCCACAACATACAAATACAAATCGAAATATAACAACATTTATTACATCAAATTTAAATAGTCTTGTGGGTTTCTAAGGTACACCCTACTTTTCATTAACTTCATTCTTCAAATCTGCATCATGGGTAAAAACAGGTCAACTACGAGAGTTGGTGAGTAATCTAGTTTTATTAAAGAAAATTGTGAGTTTGAATAATTTGAAATTTGTTTTCTTTTGAAGTTGGCAAGCAACTGTTATTGAGATAACAGTTTATAAATCAAAAATTGATTAACAAATGATAACAACAACAATAAGTCCTCACCCTATATATACATATATATGTATATATATAGGATGGAGCATCTAATCATCATACACACACAACCACGTGCGATCAATCACCTTAGCGTCCCAAGGCGGGGTGGTCAACCCAATAGCGCTATTATTGTCCATAACGTACCTCAAGAATACGGGCATAGTCATGGAGATTAGACTAAAAATGATAATGCACTACAAGTACATGTAGCGTAAACAAACAATAATTATAGAAATAATGATTCAAGTATAAATGTCCCAACAATGTCTCAATTGTGATAAAATAATAAAATGAAGTTGAAAACATATTAGAACCACATGATACACCCCAAAAGTATTGAAAATTATAAAATATGGGGTAGATTACTCACATTAGTCCAATAAGGAATGCGCGTGTTGTACGATAGACGGCTCGAGTCAAAATGTCGTAGAACCTAATATAATTAATAGTTTTGGCTTAGGAATCGATAAACGGGAATATAGTATTAATAAAAATAATTAGACACATATTCTTATATTAGATGAATTAACAATAATCCAAATTTTGTTTTGAATATTAATGTATTCATATGTTAAATGAATTTTAAATTGAATTAATTACTTTGCTTAATTAATTTATATCTTCACATTAGGCAAGATTTTAATAATTTCTTATTAAAATAATAACTAGTCAAATTATAAGTATTTACAGATTTTATATATTATAAACAATTATTTATATGAAATAATAATTAAAAATGCATTTTTACATGCTTAGATATTTAGGAAAATGGTTTTAAATACTAAACGGTAATGAAACATTCTGAAATTATCCGAAAATCATTATTTCATAAAATAGTAATTACTGTAAAATTTTCATATTTTTCTTAACTGCTTTAGTATTTATTTAGTATTTTAATAATTAAACCACAACAAAATTCGGGAAAAAAATAAATGATTCCCAAAAATTCTGGACAATTAACCATAGTTTTCTAACATTATATTGAGCCTACTGTAAATATTTTGGATATTTTGGACTATGAGAAGTATTTCTTTTGTTTTTTATTATTAACTAATCACTAAAATCATAAATAATAGGAAAATATTAAGAGAAATTCATTAGACTTTTTATTTATGATTAACATGTTATATATGATATTCTGATAAGGTTTTATAATTTTTGGACATGTGTAGCTGTTTATTATCAATTTAAACCATTAAATAATCATTAAATCAGGACAAATAAGCAAACATTCTTAAAAAAATCTGTAAATTTTGTCATGGAGTCTTTAAAATTTAATAAGGTGTCAAAAATATAAAATCTAGTTTTTAACATACATAACTATATTTTGCAATTTATTTATCTACAAAAAATAAAATACAAAATAAGCATCAAACTGTAATATAAATACATGAACCTTTATAAATCAACTTTACTCAATATATGGATTGTTCCAAAATTTTCCCAGAATTTATTGACTGCAAAAAGTATTTTATGTGAATTATTGCCCTATTTTATTGCAATAATTATAGTAATTCAATAAAAATAAGTTATTTTCTGAAAATTTCCAGAACTTCTTATTTTATTGATGGGATCCTGAGAAAAATCAGGTTTATGCATAAAATGATTTTTAGATAGTTTGGTGGATTTAATTTGTTTCATTCATGAATTTGAGACTTTTAACAACATACCTTGATGAATGCTTCAAGAGGGATGAAGATTTGAGTATATTGGAGTGTTCTTGGCTGAAATATGAAGATTTCTAGGAGGAATTTCGAGATTGAGAGTGAGAGAAAGAATAGATATGGTTTGAGTGGTGATGAAAATAATGTGTTGGGAGAAAAATGAAAGGAAAGATGATGGGAGGTGTGAGTGGGAGACAATGGGAATAACTTTTGGCTTTTGGTGGTCTTCATAATTTCCCACTAGCACAAGCATCTCTATGTAATACACTAACTAATATAAAAAATTTATAAAATTTAATGTAGAGTTTATAAAAATAGAGTTTTATAAAAAAATAGGTTATTATTTGATTATAACAATCTACTTTGATTTGAAGTTTAATTATAGCATTCAAGTTTGATTCTTTTAAATTAATTAGAGCATCATATTTTGATTTGATTTTAATATGGTATCATAATTTAATTTGATTATAGTTATAACGTTATACTATGCTATATTGCTATTAACGTCAATTTATATCGTATTGTATGGGTTTTGATCCTATTAGCGTCAAGTAAGCTCGAGTAGGGTTTATTAAATTTCCAATTGGGTTGGGTTGACCCGAATCCATTTTAGGCGGATGTCACACCAGGTGCGGTGGATGAAAGGCTCTAACTCGGCCCAAAGTCCTGCCTGTGCTAAAATGACTCGGTCCAGCACGACAGCCGCGAGTACCGAGCGGGTACTCAGCTTGTCTCGTCGGGCCTCGTACTAGGGTGTATCGTCTAATACCTCTGGAAAAAACGAAATGGGTGATTGCGCCTGAATGTCATCTACACAAAAGAAACCACGCACGAAATATTTTTGCAAAATTAGTCCTTCATCTTCTCCAGACACGCGCGACGCGGCCCAAGAACTAGGCGCGTTGCGCCGTAGGTCTATTATGAAAAGAATTCCCAAAATCGTTGATTTCACCTGTTAAACTCAATCTAATGCCTCTACAAGGTAGCCTAACTACCGACTAGCCCCTCTATGGTGGTGATTTTGCAAACAAAACACCCTACGAGTCGGCATTGCCGATTGTCTAAGTTTTCTATTTTTGCTATTTCAATCAAATTAACCACTCAAATGCTTGTAATAACACGAAATAACAAGTTCCAGAAGACATACCGTAGTAGTAGAACACGAAAATGCAAGAAAAACGGAAGAAATCGGATGATCAAAGGATGCTCTATTCCACGCGGCGTGGTTGTGTGGGTTGCGATGAAAAATTCGTACCTTATAAAGAGTTTCAGACCGATCGTTTCCCGCGATGCGCCCTGGATGCATCGCGCGTCGCGTGTGTCGCCAAAGTAACCCCTACGCATCGGGTTACCTTACGATCCTGCGTCGCGCCCTTCTCCGTACCGCGTCGTAGCTTCCAAATTCTCCAAAGTCCCTCGTGTGACCACACACTTGCCATGCACCAATAATAGCTGCAATGATGATGATGATATTCTCCTAATTACTCCTAAAAGCACTATACTTAACCTATAAAGGATGGGTTGCCTACCAACAAGCGCTAAGTTCAACGTCTTCAGCCAGACGCGCTTCTACAGCTACAGTGGATCGTACGCCCTCTTCCTTTGCTGATTTTCAGTCACCACCGACCCTTTGTTGTCCACATGCTCCTTCAGCTTTCCTAGATCGAATGGCTTGCCGGTTCTCCCACGAATGCTTGGAAGTAGCTTTAAACCTCTAAGCTCGATCCTTCCTTCGATATCTCTTCAAGATCACAAGTTTGATTTGGAGTGCGCCCAATGCTGCTTCCAGTAGTTGTTTTGCGAAGCATTTGCTCACATGATCCGTGTCATCTGCAGTTTGTGGTTTTGTTCTACAGTACCAATAAAAATTTTCCAATCGGATGGGATCGGGAGGCATATTATTAACATGTTCCCGTATGTCCTCATCGATGGTATTGATTACATCTAATTTTCCATTCATGAATGCATCATGAGTGCCAAAAAATCATGTTTATTGCTTTCAAAGACCACATCGTCATCATCATCATCTTGATCATCGTCCAACAGGTGGATTGGTACCAGGAGTGAGCGACTGGTTTTATCTGGTGGTGGTATAAGATCACCTATCAACAAATCTTTACTCTCAAAATGTTCAAAATTTTCCAAATTCGTTGGGTCGGGGGTGGTATTGTCATCTACGCCCCCTTCACCAATAGTATCAACAACTTCAACAATTTCGGGAATTGTTGGGCTGGGATCTGTACTGTCACTTACAACCCCCTCCTCAACTTTCTCTTTGACCGAATTGTCTGGTGATGGTATAGATTCACTCATCACCAGATCGACATTATTAATATTTTCAAAAACATCAAAAACTGTTGAGTAAGGGGTAGCACTGTCACCTACAACCTCTTCCTCAACAACTTTTTCGACCCTCTCAGTGGTCTCTTGACTTTTCCAAGGTGTATGCCCTTCCATCACATATTCAGGTGATGCAAGTTCACACACATTATCATTGGTATAAAAATCACTCGCCTCGGGGTCTGGCGAGGATGGTGAACATTCCCTAATTTTTTCTAACTGATCTAATGAACCTTGCAATCTTACAAGAGCATCGGCCTGATCCTTCTGTATTTGGCAGGTATTAGCCATGAGTTCCAAGAGTTGGGCCCAAATTACAGAATTTTCAGGTTGAGATGACTCCTCGGTCTACCATCCATTGTCATCGAATGATCCATTGTTGCAATCATCCTCGTAATAGTTCTCGGCCGGATTTTCATAATACTCATACTGATCCGAGTACATGTAATCGCCCATTATGAGGACGTACACATACCAGAAATCAAAAGACTAAAATTGAACATCAAAAATAAAAAACAACCCTACAGATCATCTTATCTGAAGCGCACAACTCCCCAGCAACGGCGCCAAAATTTGACACGCCTAGGTCGTCGTGCGGTCAAAAATAAGAAAATAAAAACTCACACACACTAGTACAGCGTTCGATCCACAGGAGTTTGGTGGTCAAGACAAGACGATAGCTTACCAACTGTAGTGTCACGCTACAGCCAGAGGGACTAACTTCCACTTTCCCAAAACACACAAAAAACTCAATTCCAAAATCAAAACCAAACATAAACTAAATGAAACCAAGCCAAAGTCTAATCCTAGATTGCTTATTGAAATCAGAAACTATATTCAGAATCCAGAAACAATAACACAAACCAAAAGCATTCAAAATCAACCAAAGACAATAAAAGGTAAAAAGTGCAATAAAACATGAACCGAATGATTAACTGTATTAAACTCCAAACCAGAAGATCCAAAACATTCAAATACGAAATTAAAAAACTTTAATCTACTACTACTAGCTGTCACACTCCATAAACAAGGTAAGAGCTAAAACAACTAAACTAATATTGAAAGTAAAGTGAAAACATAAAAATACCACAAAGGGTTGCTGGAATATCGAAACTTGAGTCAAAGTCGCCGTAAGTCCACCTTAGGGTCTGACCCTCGCCTCTAAAATTCGACCTAAAAGCCTCTATTTATACTTGTGGAAAATTAGAACCCGCGACGCGTAAGACCTCTAGCCGCGTCGCGCGTAGAGCCTTATCCCCGTTTTTTCGCCATTTGAATTCTCTTCACTGCCTCAACTTTGACGTGGCGCGTCGCGCATGGCTTCATTCCCGCGGCGCGCGTGTTCATTCGACTGAATTTGGCTTTATCCTCAAAACTTCTTCAATTGTCCGCATTTAGTCCATGATTATAACATTTCTTTGCAAACAAGCACTAGCACAAAAAGTGAGAAATACCAATGTATAGATGATATATATTCACCAAGAATAGGGCCTAACAACGACTAAAATACTTGAAATTACTAGGCGTTATCAATATCATCGCTATATGAAACTTTCCAAATTTCATTGAGCACTTAATCCATTAAGTCAAGGGCTAAGAACTCGCCCAAAAGGCCTGAAATCCCATAAAGTTCCAAACTTTCTTGACATGCATAACCTATGTATGTCAAATCTCACATTTAAGTCCAAAATAAGACATAATCCATCCTTAAACTTTCTTGACATGCCGCTAACCTTTACGCGCGTCATGGAATTTGATTGGACAGAAATCGCCTTATAAGGTACGAACTCACTCATCACGCACACACACACACACACACACACACACACAAACTCACATCGCGCAACGGAGCAACAATCAACCAACAAATTTTCTCGTGTTTCTAGTTTCTAATATCGAGGTATGTCACTTGATCTCATTTGGGCAAGTTATTACATCTATTTAGCATGCAAAATTTAGTGATTACATCAAAAGTAGAAAACTTAGAAAATCGGCAATGCCGACTCGTAGGGTGTTGCAGTTGCAAAATCCGCACCCTTAATCGATAGTTAGGGTACCTTGTAGTTGCTTTGGATTGAGTTTAACAGGTGAATTCGTGGAGTTTTGGAAAAAATTTCGCACCAAACGTACGGCGCGACGCGCCTTGTTCTTGAGCCGCGTCGTGCGTGTCTGTGCGACATGCAGGGACTGATTTTGCAAGATATTTTTGTTATGATTCTTTTGTGCAGATGGAGTTCAGACCAGATCACCCATTCCTTCGATCCCAGAGATGTTGGATGAGAATCCACGGTACGAGGCTCAACTCGATGAGCTCCGCTCCCGACCAGTCCTTGCTGCTACTCATCTGGATCGGGCGATATTGACTCAGTCGAGGCTTTGGGCTAAGCTTCTGCCCTTCATTCACCGCACCTGGACCGACGGGACACATACTTTTACTTGCCGGGGCTGGGACAAGCTCATGGCAACTGCGGATGATGTAGTATACAAGGAGATCGTGCTCGAGTTCCTTTCGACTTGACGATACACGCCAGCATCACAGGAGACGCGATCCCAGCTGATTCGAGAGTTCGCTAGACGCACCGAGATTTACACTAAGGAATAGACGAGGAGTATTCACTTTGCACCTTTCTTGCATGCCTGTTTCAGGGGACAGTCTCAGAGGGAAGCTAACACGGTCATTTAGGCAGAAATGTCCAATGACATGTTCGAGGCCGGGTCAGACAAGGAGAGCCAGCTCGGTGACCCACTACACCGCTTAATGAACCGTATCATATCCACCTCCACCGACGACTCGGGCAGCAGGTTTGACTGGCAGCAGCCCTGTGGCCGGCGGACACTTCATCACCCGCCTGGGCTGATCTTATGGCATCTTGACCGCCAAGGTTATTGCCTCCATGGCACCAACCGGTCCCTCGCGGGCCTCGGTCCGTTACATGGAGAACATGAGGATTATTCGCCAGCCGCGACCGGGTATGATTGAGAGGATGCCAATGGTAGAGGATGAGGAGGAGTCAAAGGAGGAGGAGCAGTTGGCCAGACCCACCCAGCGACGGAGAGTTGATACACCGGTTCAGCCGCCACCTCAGGCCCAGCCACCACCACAGCTCGCAGATATGCTAGCTGTTGTGAGGGATCTGGATCGGAGGATGACACACATTGAGGCTCACCACCGCTGGATGGTCGTGACACAGAGGCTTATCATGCTCCAGCATACCCTCCGAGAGACCACAACGACGAGGCTGTTCCATCTGGGACTCAGCACGATGATTGATGTATTTTCTTATTATCTTTTGGAAACATTGTACATGACTTATTACTATCTTTCGTTTTTACTTTTTATTGTTTATATGTTTGTACTTTTTGCATTTTAATTTGTTTGTGAGTGTTTGCATGTAAATACCAATGGAAGTTACTGAGGAGTTGTTTCAAGCAAGTGTGGGGTCATTGTACCCCTACACTTGCCATTTCACCGGCATGTTCACTGTTGCGCCACAACTCCTGGGAATCTCAATCGTGAGATGTTCATGTTTTTATATCCTATGACAATCGAGTTCCATCAAGCAGTCTACCGTCTAAAGGGGTAACTCTTTCTCCCTTGTTCTAAAATATTTTTATGTACAACGGGGACGTTGTACAGTTTTAAGTGTGGGGTGTGGACAGTCGAAAGAGTTTATTTTTGAAATTTTTTCGATAAATGAGTAATTTTCAAAAATTTTAGCAATTTTTCAAAAATTTTAATAGATGATAATTTTCAAACTAATAGTTTTTGAATGTTATAGCTTTGGTATTTTTCGAGGAATACCATTTAGTTGTTATCATGCTATCTGTTTAGTCAAATAAGTTGAGTTTTTGGAGTTAGAAGGATGGGATATTTTTGGATTGGAATTTAGGAAGGAACTGTCAATCAGTGGCCTTTGTTGTTCGAGCCGGTAGGTCTAAAATGGGTGGCCTCGAAGAGGCACTTATGCACCTTACCACCTAAGATCGTCTGGTTTGGGATGGTATTTCTAAAAGCTCGTTACACGGACAACATCGAAAGTCATGGACAATTTCTTAACGGCCTTTAGAATCAGAATGAGTATGTTTGCTTTTGCATACTGAAAAATTTGTAATCAAGGGTTCTTTAGAAAGTCGTGAATTCTAAAGGATATTCTGGTCATGTTTGCATAAACTAATTTCAATCTAATTCTGGAAACAATAAGCTTTGAAATTGAATATGTTCAAAAATGTTTGAGTCTTAGTTAAAATCTGTTAAAAACTCTCTTGCTTGGGGACAAGCAAGGCACAAGTGTGGGGTGTTTGACAACGCCTATCAATATCAAGTATTTTAGTCGTTGTTAGGCCCTATTCTTGGTGTATTTATATCATAGTTGTATTCGTATTTCTCACTTTTTGTGCTAGTGCTTGTGTGCAAGAAAATGTTGAAAATAGGGACCAAAAGCGGACAAAATGAAGAAGTTTGGGTTAAGCACCATTTCTATCGAAGTCGTACGAGCGCCGTGCGAAGGAAGTACGCGCGTCGCGCCAAGTCAAAAGTCAGACGATAAGCTGAAATTCAAATAGCGAAAAAATGGGGATAAGGTGATACGCGCGTCGCGGATCCTAGTCCTGTGCGCCACGGATTCTAAATTTTCACAAGTATAAATAGAGGTCATTAGGTCGAAATCAGGAGGCGAAGAACGACCCTAAGGTGGATTTAAGGCTTCTTTGACTTAAGGATTCGGATTTTCAACAACACTTTTGGTATTTCTTATGTTTTCACTTCTAATTCATTATTAGTTAGTTTAGTTTAGCTTCTATTCTATTGTTTCTGGATTGTTCAGACCAGTAGCTTTAGTCTAGGTTTGTTATTTTCATATTTCAATACCTTGGATCTCTGGTTTTGGTTTTTAATTAAAGTAATCATTAAGTTTGATGTTATTTTACACTTTTTGGTATTATTGATGTTTGGATGTGTTTTGAATGCAATTGATTGATTGTTTGCTTATGGATTTTGAACCTAGTTCTGATTTTAGTAAGGAACCTTAGTTTAGAATTTGGTTTGGTTTAGTTTAGTCTATGATTGATTTGGTTTTTGGAATTGTGTTTGCCTTTGATTTTTGGAAAAGTAGAACTAGTCCCTCTGGCTGTAGCGTGACACTATAGTTGGTAAGCTATCATCCTATGTTGACCACCAAACTCCCTTGGATCGACCCTTGCTACCGCTATACTAGTGAGTCTGTGAGGTTATTTTCTTATTTTTGCATGCATAACTACCTAGGCGTGTCAATTATGTCTTTGAAATATAGTGCGAAGAAGATCATCTTACTCCCACTAGTTCTGAAATATCACTACAATAAAAACAAGCTAATGCAACTGTGTCAAAATGTTGTATTAAGCATTGTACAGGTTGCATTATGCCTAAAGCAACATTTTGCCCAAAGTTGCATCAAATGGAGTTGCCTATGACCTAAGACAACTATTTTCTTAGAAAATGCAACCTTTTCTAGAAGAGTTGCATCCATTATTCAAATGAAACCGTTTTGGATGCAACCTTTTTTCATGCAAATGCAACTTTAAGTATATTTAAATGCAACCATTTTAAAATTTTCATTAAAAATACGACTTTTTTTTTACAATCAGATTCAACATTGATTATGATTTAGTAAAGAAATGCAGCCTTTCATTATAAAATATGCGACTTTTATTGCAATTATAGTTGTAACAAATGCAACTTTAACTACACCAAAATGAAACCTTCTTTTTTAAATTTTCTAAATGCTAATGGAACATTACTTTCTGCTCATGCAAACATAAAATATTCTATTATAATCGCCACATTATTGTTTCAAGCACTACATTGCTATTAATATGCATTATAAATTCAATTGTACCATAACAAAAATAAGATTAATATCATAGATAATTTCATGGTCAACTTTGACATATATGTCCAAATTCAAAATGACAACCATAAATCATAGTCTACATGAAGTCAATTACATTCATAAAGGTATTAAAAAATGCTGCATGCGCCTTTTCTTTCAAGTAAGATGGTTTTTACTTTGATCATCATTGTAAAATGCCACTCGCAAGCCATAATCCCAAAATAAAGTAGTTTGCAACATATACATGAAAATAAGAAATGAAATGAAATGAGAAGTTAAATAGTGATCAAAACCAACAATTACAAGGTAATGAGTAATAAGTCAATTTGCATCATAAAAAATCCAAATGATTAGTAATAACGACATACTGTAACCATTGTAATGTCAATAAAAGATAAGTCAATTTTGATAACAAAATATCCAAATAATTAGTAATAATTGCATACCTTGTACCAAACATAAACGATAACTCATGTTAGAAACTCTCGACTTTTGAAAGGTGGTTGTTCCATAAACATTCACATTGCAACTTCAAAGTGTTCTCGTTGGTTGTTAATATCTACTCGCGTAGCTTCTAACTTCGCCATTCAGATGTAAATCAGTCATTACATGAGCCAAAAAGTTCCATTATACATGAAAATAACTACAAACATGAGATTCAATCAAGTAAAGTAAGAATCAAGTAAAGTAAGAAATCCAATCAGCCATGAGCCAAAATGTCAATTGTACTGGAAAAGATACTTATAGACATGATATTCAATTAATTGAATTCATCGACTACAACCAAAATACAAAAAAATCAAGTGCAGACATTTAGTACAGAAAATCAAGTGTTTACATTAATATTCGATTTCAAGAATCATGATTCAAAAGAATCGTCGATTACCCCAAAAATACAATTTGGATTGATAAGTGTCGAGCTGCATTCATTGAGTAGGGATTCAAAATTGTTAAAAGAAGATGGTTTAATTAGATTATTTCAATTCATATTTAAAATATAGTAACTTTTATATACTATGACCTAAATATATTGTAATAAAGACATTGTAAAATGGATCAAAGTTGAAAAGAAGTGAAATTGATAATACGTAATCTTCTTCTTCGCTTCCTGTTTTACCCATCGAGCATGCTCTATAAATCGCTTCCCACTATACCAACTGATTGCAATAACTTGAAATAGAGTAAAATACACCCAATTACTTTTTTATATACTTACGTTGACCTTGAAAATTCATTGAACATCATGCACTAAGTACTTACAACGACATACGATTTTGGACAAATAAGAATAATGGTTTTGGGAGATGATATTACAATGTGAGAGTAGCAATATCAGAAAGGATCAAAAATTCAATTCAAGCATCGATATTGTCAAAAACCTAATCATCTTCTTGGGGAAAGGCATTTTAATAGACGTTGCAATCTAATCATCTTAGGAGTGCAGAACACTCAGTTCAGGAATTGATGTTGTAAAAGGCAGGGTTGCTTGGTCAGCAGATAGCAGTTGAATCCTAAGTGGGGGAGAACTGCTAGGATAGAAGCAGAAATGTTTGGTGCGGCGTGTTTTCGTATGACTGTAAGATTATGTGGGGGTCTTCTGCATTTTGGATCGTCGTAGGTAGACTTCTTTGTCTACGTTGGAATGATGAGGGGTCGGTGGCGGCGGTTGTGGTATTAGGTTATGGATATTTATGTTGAGTTTGCAGGTCCCTGGTGTTCATTGCGGAGCAAGTGGGAGTTTGTTCAGGTCGTGGGTGGTACGAAATTCCGGCCTAGCGCTGCATTTTCGTACACTGCAGAAATGAGTGGGTGCCTCACTGTCATCACTCGAGGATCGTTGGGAGGTCAATGTCTGTTTAGTTCTAAGAGTTGGGTCGATTCCTGTGTTGTCTCCGCAGGCTGATCGTAGGATGCAGAATTCAGGATGAGACCTCGAGGGCCAGTGGTAAGGTTTAGAAGTTGTTGTGTGGAGTAGGAAGCTGAATCAAAGGTTAAGTTGGTCGAGCTTGGTTGTGCTCTCGTTACCTCGTATGTTCTGTTTGGGTATTGGTGTGCGGGGTCAGTCCAGCGATGCCTTTGGTTATTGAGTCGGGTTATTGGCTGGTTCCATTTGCCTTGTTGGGGTATCATTTGAGTGTGCTTATGTGTGTTATGTTGCTTGGAATTGCATGAGGTTGCGGCTGGATTCTCGTCAACATTGTGGTCTCGCTAGGAGGATGATGGGCTTAGTGCTATCCTTGGAAAGTTGGATCTTTTGTTAAGAGGTAGGGTTTTTAGATAAGCTAGGTGTAGTCGTTGGGGTTCTGTATAGCTTGATTAGGTGGAGGAAAAATGTGATCGCTGGAGGGTTCCTTGTCATGCATGTGGTACGTCTCAAAGGTTGTGGATGGCTATTCTAGTTCGGGTTGAGCAATGGCGGTGGCGCGTGTGATAGGTCGGCCGGGAAGGTTCGAGCAACGGGTTAAATGGTAGCATGCTCTTTCATTCGGCAGAAAGAGCACCGCAATTCTTCAGCATTAGGGATGCTAGGCTCGGTTCTTCGGGTTTGTCTCTCGGATTGATGGAGCGGTTCTATTAGAAGCATTTTGGACTAGTAGGGTTCTCGGCAGTGCGATAAGGACTAGTTTGATAACCGATCTGGGAAGCGATTTGAAAGTTTGAATCTGTTCGATTCTGGATTGGGTTATGATCATCAAGTTATGGTTGAGTATCTCCTTTGGTGAAGTTAGGTGTACGTGGAAGTCGGGTTTGCATCTGGTAAAGGAGTTGCTAGGTTGTCTGATTGGCGAAGGAAGAGTGGTTGTGGTTCTCCTTTGAGTGTGTCTTGGGTTCATCTTCTATTTTAAGGAGCCGAGCAGGTCTGTAGTTTGGAATGACGTAAGGTTTTTGGGGGCCTTAAGGTTTGTGAGGCTTTTGGTTTGGCCGTTTGTTTGGGTAGTGATTCTTGCTTAGGCCCGTTTGGCCTGGCGAGTGTTAGGGTTCAGGTGTAGCAGCCATGTGTTAGAGAATCAAGTGAGTTTTGCTTCATGGGTTTGTTGCAGTTGTTTGGATAGTTGACTCTATGATTGTAAATTAGAAACTAGGTTTGGTAAGGTCGTGTGTAGCCCTGCAACGGATTGATATGCATTAGGTGTGGTTCTTGGGCGCCTGATCAGTTCTCGTGACTAAGGGAAACATAATGAATCAGAAAAAGACTGTGAATTTAGCTTGAGCTGGATTGAGCGGAGAACCCGATGAGTTTTATTGATGGACGGATTAGGGAACCTAGATGTCCAGCTGGGGGGCTAGACGTGTCAGGGAAAAGCCTAAGAGTCCATAGGTGGCAGTTTGGTAGAAATAGTCTTATGCTCCATGGTTTTGTCTTACGCGAGGTGTTGGACCTCATTTTTATGGATACTCTCGGACAGAGTGCTCATGGGCTGGTAAGCCGGTGGTTGATGTTGCGTGGCTAGTTCATTTTGTAATATATATTTGAGTGTCTGCTAAGGTAGCGCATGTCAGGTATGGTGACCATGAGGATTTGTAAGGATTCCTTGGGGATGGGTATCTGGAGTTTGTGGCTCAGCATACTTTAGGCATGTGTCGGATGGTATAGTTCTCGAGCGTCGAGGTATGAAGCTTGGATTAGGGAAGTCGTTGTCGGGTGTTTGTGACCTTTTGTTTGAGGTTTGGGGTCAGGTCCTTCTGGTGTCGGAATTTCAAGTGTGTGAAGTGTTGTAAATGGATGAATTGGTAAGAAGATTAGGTATGCGGTTTGAGTGAGTATGGAAAGGATTTCAGGGATGAAATCCCGTTAAGTGTTCAAACTTAAGAGATTCGGGTACTAGTCTTGTATGTTTATCCTGTTTGGGTTTACGATTTACTAAGTGAAGTTTATCATTACTAGGAGGGTCGTATTGTCAGAATCTAAGGACATACGCGGGGATTGCTATCTAGCTTGGCGGATCAGGTGAGTCTTCTCACTATATTATGGGTGAAGTTGCATGCGTAGGTTGCCTTAAGTACTGTGTGTAGTAATGTGTGTTAATTGGGTGTGCGTCATGTTGTTTGACTGTGTGGTTGGTATTAGGAGTCCGATGGGTTAGGCTATATGCTTAGGCTTCTATGTTTGTATATGTTAGTCATCTGATTCGTTCTGATGATGAAGAATGAGTTGATCAATTTGAGGGTCGTTGCATGAAATAGGACGATGCATGGCCGGTCGTACCTGGACACTTGAGGATCAAAAAATGAGTTGATAAATTCGAGGGTTTACTGCATGATAAAAGACAATGCATGACTGGTCGTCCGAGGATGCTTATCGATGAAAGGACGATGCATGGCTGGTCGTTCCTGGATGTCGATTGTGATGTCATTTGTGACTTCTATGTATGAATGGAATAGATTGTGTGTTATTTTGGGGAACGCACTAAGCTTTGTGCTTACCCTTTCACCTTAAATGTTTTTCACGTATCATTTGGCTTGAACTTAGAGCACGGCGCGACTCTATCGCATCTGAGGTTTTGGTAATCAAGTATTCCGCTGGATAATGTTTGTATCATTTTTGATAAACACAACTTTATATGTTTTTAAATACTGAGTTTGAATTGCTTGGTTTTCTATTTTACAACCCGTTTTATGTATTTGAACCGTTTTTAAAGCGAAAATTTTATTACGGAATTTGGGACGTTACATCAAACCATCTTTGATGGGAAAATTTAATATATTAAAAGAGAATTTAACTTTATTTAATTCTATTAGGAGGAAGTTAAAAGTAAATTAAATTATAATAAATTAATTAGAGGAAACAAATTTAAAGTTCAATTTTAATTTTGAGAATAGTAATTTTTATTTACTATATTTAAAAAAAATTGTTTTTATTAATATTAAAGTTAAAATTAAAGGTTAATCAATCGTATTTTGTTATTTTTACTAATGCAACATAATTTATATGAATTATGCTTGTATATTTATGTATGTAAATATAGTTGAATTTGACTAATAAATTTTTGTATGAAAATCATATATTAACATTAGTCATCCAACGTGCTAATCTAGACGTCAAGAATTTAATTAATTAAAAATAGATGTTGTTTCTAATTTTTAACAATGCAACCTTTTTTAAAAAATTCCTCTATTCAATAACATTTGCACCTTTAAGAAAAGGGTTGCACCATATTTTTAATGCAACCTTTATGGCCATAAAGTTGCATTAGAATCAAATACAACTTGTAACAAAAAAATTTCATTTAAAAATTCGTATTGGGCTAATTTTGTAGTAGTATACACATGTTTTGTCTTTGCTTCTTCTAAAGTCAATATTTTGTCTTTCTCATTGAAACAAAGATCCCAATTATGAGATGCTTGTCTAAGTCTATATATTGACTTTCAAAGCTTACACACTTTATTAGATAATTGGAATATACAAAACCATTTGGTTGTGTCATGTACAGATCCTCTATCATTAATGTAATCAGTATTTACATCTATTTTCAAAAATTCATAGTCATGAAATGCTTCTATTGCTTGAAATATCCTACTAGATTATATAATTGTCATTGGTGAAAGCGTTTCCTTATAATCAATTCCTTAAACAAGAGTATAACCTTTCAAACTAGTCACACCTTATAAGTGTGTACCTTATGGTCCATGCCAGTATTCTTCCTGAAGACCCATTTACATCCAACTGGTTTAAGGTCACACGCTTGATCAATCAAGTACAATACTTGGTTAACTTATATGGATTTGTATATTCCAATGACACAACCAAATGGTAAGTCTCTAGTTCTGCTATGGCCTGCACATCTTGGTCCAATAGTGACTCATCATCCTCAGTTATATGTAAACCAAAAAAATCGGATGCATGACATACTATTTTGGACATATTGTAAGGCCCCGTTTCCCCAATATGCTGTTTTCGGCAAATTAATTAATTATTGTAGCGTAAAATAATAATAATAATAATAATAATAATAATAATAATAATAATAATAATAATAAAATTAACGAAATAATAATTCTAAAATAGAAGTTATAAGTTAAGGGTGTAAAATGTCATTTTGGAAAACTTAATTTTAGCAATATTTAATGTTTGGGCTTTAGGAAATTAATCCTGGAAACCTAAGGGGCCAAACTTACCATGCAACCAAAGTTGCATGGCTTATCATGTTGCTTAGTTGTACGATCGGGAAGATTGGTGTGCGACCGAGCCCTTGGGAGGGGGGTATGTGCGTGATTTAAGTTGAGATAAGTACAATATTGCAACCCTAAGCGCCGTAAATCGTCTTTTGGCTATCTTTTTCTCTCGTTTCTCTCTCTTGTCACTTTTTTTCCTGTTTCGGGTCGTATATTCGTGGGAAGAGAAAAAGGCGTGTGTGGTGATCAATAAGAAGAGTTATGAGCAAGAGTGTTCATGTGGTATAGCAAGGTATCTAATACTCTCTTTTCCTTTTTGGTTGTGCTCATGAAACAACACCACCATACCCCACCATGGGTGTGTGTGTGTGTGTGTGTGAATATATATGTTATGCATGCATGGGTGCCTGATGGTGCGTGGATTTCAGTTGTTCTTATCATGTTCATGTCTTAGTATGTGTCTTTGATCTCGCATGGTTTAAATCTTGGTGTTTCTAACCGATTCTACACATCACACACCCTTGTGTGTGTTGATGTGTGTGAAGGATTGTATGACTTGATGTCAGTCTTTTTTTGTACATCTTGTTTTTATGAATCCTCAATTCCTTGTGAAGTCCCTTCAGACCTATTAAGGTCTTAATAAGGTTCTTTATGGGTTTAGGGTTGAAAACCTAACCCTAATGTGATTTTATGTGAAGTTTTGAAATCTACTGTTTTGCTTCATCTTGGTGAATTCATATAAAATCGTGGGTTTGTTATTTTGATTCATGATTTATGTCCCTGGTTTTTTCTTCGAGTCTAGCTTGTTCCCTAAAAAGTGTCATAACTAAATCAGAACCTAAGTCGTGTGGAATTGCCCATATCCACCGACTAGTTCAAGTTCTCTCATATTCGGTCCTCTATCTTTGGAAATTCACCATAAATTTTACAAGACTCGTTTAGGGGTGACACTAGTGGCCCTCATTCGTATTTGGTGTCTAGTTATCCCACACCAAATTCCTGAGCCCAATTCTTAGGACATTAGGATCTTGGACTGATTCTTTGGAGTGTGGTCGAGCACAGTGTCAAATCTGTTGATCCTAATTGTTGATTTTATTCTAACCTCTTGGATAGTGAAAATGACTCTAGGCCAGATCCAATTGTTTTCTATTAGGGTCTAGTTCATACTTTATTTTTCCCTGAATTTATGGGTGAACCTTACTAAGTTGAAAATGGCAAGCTTTGCAACCTGGTCCGAACCTAATAGTTTTAGATACATGATCTTGTTTAATTCATAGAAAATGGAAGGAAAATTATTTAGGTGAGTTCCTTACATCCTTGGAATCCTTAAAAGATGAAATAAAATAATGGGTAATAATATCCTAGATTGGTTAGGATTAGGGTGAGCTAAATGGGGTATCATCAGGTTCCCAGGTGAGGCTAAAAGCTGAAGTATGACCTAATAACAAAAAAGTAACAATATAAGTATCTATTTATAGTAAAGTTAGTTAGTGTACTTTTTAGTAACCTATTGTACCTCATAGGGTTATAAGGTGTTCGAGTGGAGCTCGATGGGACTTTTAGAGTTGCTGTGTGGATCTTTTCTATTGCTGCTTCAAGGTGAGTTCATCACTACACTGTATGGAACTTGTACATCCTTTAATGTAGTTCGTATGTGCTATTAGGATGTAAGTGAGTAGTGATAGGTTAGGGGAAGGTGTAGTAGCTGTGTTGTGCACCATGATTGAGCTGAGTGCCATGATCATGTTGTACTATATAAATATGTTGTGTACCATGATTGAGCTGAGTGTCATGATCATGTTGTATTATATAGATATGTCGTGTACCATGATTGAGCTGAGTGCCATGATCATGTTGTTATGCCGTGTACCATGATTGAGCTGAGTGCCATGATCATCTTGTACTCGTTAGTTATGTTTTGTACCATGGTTGAGCTGAATGTCATGATCATGCTGTACTCTATAGTTATGTTGTGTACGATGGTTGAGTTGGGTGCCATGATCATGTAGTACACTGTAGTTATGATGTTTGCCTTGTTTGTGTTGTTGCCTTATTATGTTGTATGCCTATGTTAGGGGTAAAGTATGTGTGATGGATATGATGGTTGTGCTGAATTCTCTAAGCTTTGTGCTTACCCTTTCCCTATTAAACTACTATTTTCAGGTGCTTCGGGTACGAAGGATGGCAAGGCTTGACATGTACACACTGTTGCCGCTTATTTGGAGTTTTGTTTTTAGGATTGTTAGTATTTAGACTTTGTTTTCCGCTGTGGATGTTTTGGAATTGATAAAAATGGTTTTGTTTGAATGATGAATAAAAGGAAACTTAAATAATGTGGTTTTATTTAATGAAAATGTTTTAAAAGTAAATTTCAAATTTACCCTAAATTTTGGGACATTACACATATTGACAGATGGTGGAAGTATGTAAGACTCCGCAACAAGTTCTTATTGAGGATCAATAGTTTTCTCATACTTTGGTTGAGTACTAGTTCTAACATTAGGTTCCAATTAGCTGATTCTTGAATTTCTTCAACATCAATCTGGCTCCCACTGGTTTTTAAGAATAATAGCTCCCTTTCATAGAAGACTTTATTTTGAGTAACAAAAGCTTGTTATCCAAAGGTTTATTAGATCTAAGCAATCCATTATGAAAAAATTATAACATGTGTTTTTTATTATCACGATGAACATAAGCCTCAAAACCCCGTATTTCTAAATATGCTTGTGAAGAAATATCTATATTTCATATTTCAAAAAAGGTTTAGAAAACTTTCTATGTTTTTGAAAATTTTTAGGACTCTTGTAATAATCTCTAACATATGACCCCCAAAAACTTATTAAAGCATAGTACAAACTCATCATAGGTTAAATCATAATGTTTGATTTCCTTTTGGACACAGTATGTATGAGAATCTTATCCTCTTGTTCAATTGATTATTTACTTTATTTTATAATGTCCTGAACACTATAAAGGTTTTAGACTTATGAACTCAACTTATACCTTACCAAAGGTAACAAAGTATCTTTGACTATTTTGTGGTTAATCTGAATTGTGCATCTACACCACAAGTATAAGGTCCAACGGATTTTTGCCCATGCCTAGAACTGCTTGGGAGAAGTGCATTGTTTTCTCTGTTAATAAAAAAAGACTTGCATTTATCATAAGACTTTCATCCAAATGACTTCCAGAATCCTTTCTACTTAGACTTCTGGTAATGTTATTCTAGTTTCATAACTAAGAAGATACTTTTTACTGTAGTGACAATGTTCTGTTTTAAAATAACTTCTATTTAAAATAACTTTTATTCAAAAAATAGCTTTCGTTCAAAATCCAAGTCAAAACCATCTTATGAAATAATATTTACATAAACAACCTCAATCATAAAACCATAGATGAACACTGAGTTGGTTCCTAATCATATAGATAGTAGCAAGCTGTACGAGTTCCATGATTTGATATTACTGTTTGTGCATTAGCCTTTTGCTTGCTCTTAATCCTCGCACATTTAATAAATGTCAGTGTCCATTACAAAGGACTTAAAAGTAAAGTACTATGGAGTTATAAATTAATATACCTAAATGGCCAAACTCTTTGGCTTGCAGATTCTTCAAATTCATCAGATTTCTTGAGCATATATGCCTTCCATGTCCTATTCCTTTCTAGTGGAAACAATATAGCTCATCCTGGGTTCTAGATTGAGGTATCTTAGAGAAAATAATTCCTATGATACGGTATGTCATTTTCCTCTTGATACCTCCTTTGAGAATAATTGTCAAATTATGATTTTCTCAACATGCCTTGCAATTTCTGTTGGTCATATATGTCCAACGAAGATCATGTAATAATATTTCCAATAATATATGTTCCCATTGGGCCACACCAATAACAAGTTAAACGCCAATTTGATCGTTTGATGTGTTGAATTTGATTCATCATCCAACAATATAATACTTGTAATTCACTTTTGAGAATTATTATTTTGAAAATAGTATTGAGTCTAAAATTAATATATTAAGTTATAATTCATATGGTATGAAATCTATTATTTTGGTATTTATATCATTTAAAGGTTAAATGATTTTATTTAGTTTATGTAAACATTTACTTAATTCAAATGTTAAATAAAGTAAAATCAATATGCAATTATATATTTTTGCATAATGTAAAATATATATTTACATGTATGACAGTATGTAATAACGTGTTTTTAAATTATAGAGATTTCGAGTAAATTTTAGTGTGATTAAGTTTAGTTAGCTTGTTGTATGAGTTTGGGTGATTAAAAACCCATTTGGGAGATATTTGGACTTGAAAATGCCAAAACAGAGCTACACGGGTCGTGTATGGTCACATGGGTCGTGTAGAAAACCTTTAGAAACCAAACAGTAAGCCTTCCAGAGTCACACGGGTCGTGTACCTCTACACGGGTCGTGTAGAGTGTTCAAAAGGAGTCCGAAAGCCAAAACAGACCTACACGGGGCGTGTGAGTCTACACGGGTCGTGTAGAACAGCCCTACACGGGGAGTGTGAGTCTACACGGGTCGTGTAGGCCTGACAGCACTATAAAAGGTGCAGAAAATGCTCATTTTGGCAAAAACAGACCCATTTCGATATCCAGAGCTTCCTAAGGCGATTTTCCGCCAAATTGAGCCAGGAGATGCGTAAGGAAGAGTAGGGAGACTTCAATCTAACCCCGTAAACGTGCTCTTGATTCCTAAATCATCAAGGTGAGTAATTTCTTGATTTTGGGGTTTTGAAACCCTAACTTTCAATTTTATGATTTTGCCATATATTGTTATATATGTTGTTAGTAGATTGTTAGTAGATGCCTTTGGAGTGATTTGTGAGATTATTGTCAAGTTTCTACGGTTGAATTAGTAGAACCGCGAATTTGGGGGTTTCGATAAATATTGAGTTAATATTACCGTTTATACTCTTTTGTTCCCTCTTTTGATTTATATATCTTTGAGTTAGACATAATTGAGATGATTGTGGATATTGGAGAATTGATTTGGACTATGGTGAAATAACCAAGTCTAGCGAACAGGAGCCCGGTACACGTAATTCGGGGGTTCCAAACACTAAGTTGTTATCAGGTGAGTACTCTTATGTACTTGAGTAAAATTCTACCTTGTGGTAAACTGAGTATATAAATATATATATATATGTTAGGTTGTTATTGTCGTAATCAAATTGTGAACTAAATTGTTATCTGTGAATAACCACAACCTAGTTGAACATACATATTGATTGTATAAACAGAGTAGATGTTAGTGTAGTAACATTAAAGAGTTTTGAGTCAAATTGCATAGCCATGAGGGCTATTGAGCTGGAATAGAATTGGAGTGATTATGTTATCTGTGGATAACAAGAGATGAGTTGCAATCTATATTGAGTATAACAGTAGAGTATATGATAAATTGGTTGAGTTAAAGAGTCTTTGAGTTTAATTGTTACAGGCATGAGAATTTCTATGATTGAGTATAAGTTGGTTGTTAAAAATGAATATATGTGAGAATGTGGTCGAGTTACGAGTAGTACTAAGCGTGGTATTTTTATTGATTTGATGTTGTTAAATATTAGCTGGTATTGTAAAGCTAATATGTTTGCAGATTTCAGAGTTAAGAGAAAGTGGATAATTGCTAGTGAGATTAGCAAAAGAGAATGATGAGGATGTTATTGAGAAAGATTTATGGAGTGTGATTAAGGTTTCTCACTAAGCTTTATAAGCTTACACTTGAGTTGTATGTTGTTTTGCAGGTATCTGTAGCTGTGATAGGGGAAGGCATGTGATAAAGAAAGATGGACAACTTAGAGCCTGCCCTTTTAATTGAAGTAGATTTATTTGTAATGACTGGTTAATATTGTAAGGACCTTTTATGTAATCATTGTGATGATAACATCTTGATCCGTGCTTTGATTACAAGTATACCCATTTTGATGTGTAAATTGTTAAAAAATTTTGGGTGTACTTTGTATGAGAAACCGGGCGTTACAAGTTGGTATCAGAGCATGGTTTAAGTGAACTAGGTCTTTGAGTGTAGAGTCCTAGACTTGAACCGAGGTGAGAAAGAGCCCCTATCACATGCTTGGAAAAAGATACTGCTGCTGATTTTAGTTTATGAGTTAGTTATAACTTTTATCTCATATTTGTTATTTGTTATATTCTGTGTGTGAATACAGGTATTGAGTCAGATGAAGAATGAGTTGAGAAATTGGTCACAGTCGGTTGGACCTACAGAGGATGATGAGACGAGATTTTGGTTGATATGAGATATCAGCTAACGAGGAGACAAGAACTTCAGTTGATAATGAGATGTCAACTGAATATGAGATGAGATACTAATTGAGGTGAGATTCCAGCTGATGGCGAGATTCCAGCTGATGGAGAGATTCCAGCTGATGATGAAACGAGTTTCTGGCTGATGGTGAAATTCCAGTTGAAGATGAAATGAGATCCCGGTTGAGGCGAAATTCCAACCAATGATGAGGAAGAGTATGAGTATAAGCTGAGCATGAGCTATGAGTTGAGATATGTGAGTGTAGTCGAGTACACTCGAGAGTTGAGATCCGAAGTATGCAGGTTTCAGCTAATGAGAAAATAAGATTATGTTGCTATGAGGTATGTAAGTAATTTACTTAAAATGTTATATGTAACGAGTATATGTGTTTAATTGTTGATAATACATGTGTTAGAGAATTGTTATTATAAAGTGTAGTAACCGATATCGAGATGAGAATCTCGTGTCCATTTGAGGTAAGATTTACATATCACATAACGAGTGTTTTGTGATTATATATAATTGAGAATATATGTGGTTGATTAACGAGTATTTAACAACCATGGAGAAGTGTGTATAATGAGAATATACACGGTGAAAAATTTATAAATTTTTTTGATATTGTATATATATGTATATATATTGCTAGTTGTTTCACAGATACGACGAGATTTCTGTATACGAGTACTTTGTGGTTGAGACCACATATTTTGTGGGACCACATAACTAGTACTTATGATTGATCACAATGAATGGCTGAGATAGCCAAAAGAGTATGAGTTGAGAAAGACGATAAGTGTGTAGTTGATTGCACACCATAGCTGATTATAAGTTGACATGTTTAGTGTTGAATTTTATGATTTGGAGTTGTCACATAATGAGATATTTGTGATAGAGATGTCAGAGGACATTTGAGTAACCACATAAAGAGTACCTTGTGGTATAATTGAGAGGACCTAGAGTGATTCATATAGGCCTTATTGGCCTAGAGATTGAGTTAATTACCGAGTAAAGTGATCGAGACCACATATTTTGTGGGGTCACATAATGAGTAAAGGTGGTTGAGACCACATATGCTGTGGGACCACATATCGAGTAAAATGGTTGAGACCACATATTTTATGGGGCCACATAATGAGTAATTGTAATTGAGACCACATATTATGCGGGGTTACATATTGATTAATTGTGATTGAGACCATATATTTGGTGGGGTCACATATTGAGAAAAGGTGGTTGAGACTACATATATTGTGGGACCACATAGCGAATAAACGTGGTGGAGACCACATATTCTGTAGGGCCACGTATTGAGTAGTTGTGGTTAAGATCACATATTTTGTGAGAGCACATAACAAGTACCTTGTGGTTGGAGTAATGAAAATTGTTATGACTCAAACAAAAGGAAGAGTGACGGTGAGTCTATATGACTCGAGACCGTAGTGGAGACTCGCTAGAGTCAAAGAGGAGATAGATTCAAAGCGGAGAATGGTACGAGGTACCATGATCTGATCAGAGGACGGTCTGAGGAACCGTGAGATAGTGTTGAATGATGAGACCAAAGGATGGTACGAGGTACCAAAAGTTGAGGCAGAGTAGTGCTATAATGGTCGTGCTTGTGTGTAAACAGGCATGTACTTTATGATGATGCGGAGTAATGAGATATGTACTATCCTTGCGTGCGGATAGATATGAACGTCGCGGTAAGCTTGTGTGGCTTGAAATCTATGGGTTGAGAAGAGGACAAATCAGAGGCTAAATAACAGTATAGAGGTACTGTGAGATAATACAGTGAGTAATATTGTTAAGAAGTGTTGCTGTGAGTAAGTACGTTTGTCACGTACTCGTGTTGAGAATGTGTGAGATTTCTTGTATGTTGAACTAGATAGAGTTTTATAAATACATCATGAAAAGATGTGAGTTAAAAGGAGGAGGAAAGTAATTGTGTTTGTGATTGATAGGATTCGTTCCTTAGCAATCAAACCAATTACTGCCAATGAAATAAATGCAGGAGTGTCGAGATGATAAAACTATTTATTCGTATGAGACGATGGATAGTAGATTTTGCAATAATAATCTTGAATTATTTTATTGAGATTAATGAGTTAGTCGAGTGATGAGATATGATTTCACCGTAGATATTGCGGTGTTAAATGTTATTATTTTATTTATAAGTTGTGTGTAGAGATTTCGATGAGCCGTATGTATGACCTATTTTGTGTCATTCGAATAAATTGGAGATTGAGATAATAATGACGGAGAATTTATTTAATAATAAATTATCAAATTTAATAGAGCTAATGATTTAGTGAGAATGTGATGTGGATTATCCACATAAGAGAGGATATAATAAGTGAGTACATCGAGAGAAACAACATGAGGTATGTTGTTGAATTGAGATAAAGAGGAGCCATTTGGTGGAGGATTGTTAGTTGTATATTGGGTGAAAAACCTAATATGTGTGCTGACATGGGAGCAGAGATAAATGAGCCTTCGGAGGAGTTGTAATCGGTTGTAGAGATAAGACAACTGAAACGGGTTTTGTGTGACCAAAGTGTTAAGATTTGAGTGAAACTCGAGATAGTTTCTAATATTTTGTTATTCCTGGATTTTTTATCTTAGTATTTGTGAGCTGTGTTAGTAGGAGAAATTGTACCGGTATGTTAGCATCGGAGGAATGAATTGAGAGAGTATGAGTTGTAAACAGTGAGACCGTTTTTCTTATTGAGTTAGAATAAATCATTTCAATGAGATTTGAAATGGAAGTTGAATCCTAAATAGTTAATTGAGATTAATGTTATAAATGGAATGGAGGGTCTACTGAGAATATGACTCGATGTGAGCCATGAATATGAGTGTATATAAATGAGGATAGTGATTGAAGTATCACTTGAAGAGTAAGGTGAGACACCTGATTGTCGACAAAGCTAAAACAAAAGGTATGTTCTAAAAATAATAAGGATTTGCCTACGTGGCAATGATGATAGCCAATATGACTATAGAGATCATCTTGTGAGCATGATGGCGGGTGTTACCTATATTATGAGTAAATGAGATGTGACAGTATGTACATGTCATATGAGCTGACGCGAGGATAATATCATTGTCATACAGAATGAGAAATTACGGTGGTGAGGTGGTTGTATAAACCATACCTGTTCCAAGAGATTCCGAGGACGGAATCTTTTGAAGGGGGTAAGAACTTGTAATACCGTGTTTTTTAATTATAGAGATTTCGAGTAAATTTTGGTGTGATTAAGATTGGTTAGCTTGTTGTATGAGTTTGGGTGATTAAAAACCCATTTGGGAGAAATTTGGACTTGAAAAATGCCAAAACAGAGCTACACGGGTCGTGTATGGTCACATGGGTCGTGTAGAAAACTTTAGAAACCAAACAGTAAGCCTTCCAGAGTCACACGGGTCGTGTACCTCTACACGCGTCATGTAGAGTGTTCAAAAGGAGTCCGAAAGCCAAAACAGACCTACACGGGGCGTGTGAGTCTACACGGGTCGTGTAGAAGAGCCCTACACGGGGCGTGTGAGTCTACACGGGTCGTGTAGGCCTAACAGCACTATAAAAGGTGCAGAAAATGCTCATTTCGGCAAAAACAGACCCATTTCGATATCCAGAGCTTCCTAAGGCGATTTTCCGCCAAATTGAGCCAGGAGATGTGTAAGGAAGAGTAGGGAGACTTCAATCTAACCCCGTAAACGTGCTCTTGATTCCTAAATCATCAAGGTGAGTAATTTCTTGATTTTGGGGTTTTGAAACCCTAACTTTCAATTTTATGATTTTGCCATATATTGTTATATATGTTGTTAGTAGATTGTTAGTAGATGCCTTTGGAGTGATTTGTGAGATTATTGTCAAGTTTCTACGGTTGAATTAGTAGAACCGCGAATTTGGGGGTTTCGGTAAATATTGAGTTAATATTACCGTTTATACTCTTTTGTTCCCTCTTTTGATTTATATATCTTTGAGTTAGACATAATTGAGATGATTGTGGATATTGGAGAATTGATTTGGACTATGGTGAAATAACCAAGTCTAGCGAACAGGAGCCCGGTACGCGTAATTCGGGGGTTCCAAACACTAAGTTGTTATCAGGTGAGTACTCTTATGTACTTGAGTAAAATTCTACCTTGTGGTAAACTGAGTATATAAATATATATATGTTAGGTTGTTATTGTCGTAATCAAATTGTGAACTAAATTGTTATCTGTGAATAACCACAACCTAGTTGAACATACATATTGATTGTATAAACAGAGTAGATGTTAGTGTAGTAACATTAAAGAGTTTTGAGTCAAATTGCATAGCCATGAGGGCTATTGAGCTGGAATAGAATTGGAGTGATTATGTTATCTGTGGATAATAAGAGATGAGTTGCAATCTATATTGAGTATAACAGTAGAGTATATGATAAATTGGTTGAGTTAAAGAGTCTTTGAGTTTAATTGTTACAGGCATGAGAATTTCTATGATTGAGTATAAGTTGGTTGTTAAAAATGAATATATGTGAGAATGTGGTCGAGTTACGAGTAGTACTAAGCGTGGTATTTTTATTGATTTGATGTTGTTAAATATTAGCTGGTATTGTAAAGCTAATATGTTTGCAGATTTCAGAGTTAAGAGAAAGTGGATAATTGCTAGTGAGATTAGCAAAAGAGAATGATGAGGATGTTATTGAGAAAGATTTATGGAGTGTGATTAAGGTTTCTCACTAAGCTTTATAAGCTTACACTTGAGTTGTATGTTGTTTTGCAGGTATATGTAGCTGTGATAGGGGAAGGCATGTGATAAAGAAAGATGGACAACTTAGAGCCTGCCCTTTTAATTGAAGTAGATTTATTTGTAATGACTGGTTAATATTGTAAGGACCTTTTATGTAATCATTGTGATGATAACATCTTGATCCGTGCTTTGATTACAAGTATACCCATTTTGATGTGTAAATTGTTAAAATTTTTTGGGTGTACTTTGTATGAGAAACCGGGCGTTACACAGTACATATTTAAAAGGGTTTAAATATAACTTTAAAGGTTTAAAAACTTATTTAACAAAATAGGGTTTATATTTTATAAAAAAGTTATATAAAATATAAACTTAGAGAGAGAGAGAAAACTATCTCTCTCATCCCTCCCATGAGCATGGTGGGGCTTTCCCTTTGGGAGGGTGTGAGATTCTATTGATCTTGATGAAACAACAATTGGACATGCTTTTGGTTTGAACAAGACACATGTTGGTGCATATGATCTTGTTGAATGTTGATGTGTGCAGTTATTGATGCGGTAAAAAAATAATAAAACCTCACTCCTCTATTAGCCATCACAGACTCTATCTCCTAGAATGGCAGAACCCACTCCTTAAATACACCGCCTCTAGCTGTAACTTCACCATGGAATCTTTTGTTCACATCGTCTATGTCTCTCGTATGTCGATTCTTCCTTTTTCTCCACCAACGATGTCAACAATACATCTCTCTCGATTTTTGGCCAATTTTTTCACCCTAAAATCAGTTTCAAAATTGAATTCTAAATACCCTAAATCTCGACAGCAGACTGCCCGATGGCTATATCCTTTTTCAAATCAACACTATCGTTGACAACTTCTTCTCCCTCTTTCCATTTGACATTAAGGGTAGTGTACGTATATAGTGTTAAATGGGTTTGTTTATTTTCATTAATTATTATACAGTTACAATGCTAAATAGTTGTATTTGTCTCATTCAGGTTCAACTGAATCTAATGTGGTGGAAGCCTCATCAAGCCTTCAGTAGCGTTTCATAATAGATGGTCCAGCTGTTTAATTTCGACACTCTTGATTAACATCATGTATAAGACTCACGATTTTGTGTTTTTTATGTATTTCAGGTTACAGTTCTCTTATCATTCTATTTCTTTCTCTGTTCTTTTCACATAGTCAAACATAGAATTCTTGGCCAGTGTGTGGAATGAACATCTATCACAGGTATGTTAGGATGTGTTTATTATGTGAAAAGTCAACCTGTATGTTTAAATCTCCATGTTCCTTTCTAATGACAAACACTTATTGTAGTTTGCTTGATGACTAAAAGAACAGAACGAACCAAGGACATGTAACTAGCCTTTAAAAGGTAATTTACTTTCTTGAGTTACAAAAGAAATTTTTTTGTAATTTTGTGTTCTAATTATAACTTCTTTGAAATATTTGCTTCAAAATTTATGAAATTGTTATCTTTTAGTCAATTGATTATATCAGGTTTGTGTTTCTTTTTCAGTTTATTTTTCTGAATTTGTTATTGCCCTCATATCAAATATGTATATCAGGTTTGTGTTCAAAATTTGGGGTATTTTTGGTAAGGGTTATTGTCACTGTAGCACAACAAAGTTTGGTGATTTTTCCAGATTGGTCACTAAAGTTTTTTTTTTTTGCGCAATAGGTCACTAAAGTTAAATTTTACGTCCTAAATAGGTCATCGACGTTAAAACTAACTGATTTTCACGTTAGTGTAGGGACCCATACAACAAGTAAGTTAAACTTTAGTGACCTATTGCGCAAAAAAAACTTCAGTGACCAATTTAGAAAAACAAAACTTCGGTGACCTATCACAACCACAAAGACCATAGTCGGTCTCAATCTCGCCCTCTCTGTCTCGAATCTCTCTTCTCTGTTTCGCTCTCTCTCGCCCTCTCTCTATCTCTTTTTCTAGTATTGATCGCGAATCGCAGTTGCCGCCGGTGCAGTGCGATTTTTGTTTTTATAAAAACCGAAAATTTTCGGTGCGGTGCGATTTTTATTTTAATAAAAAGCGTAAAAAAGCGAAATGCGCCGCTTGTAAGAACCGAACCACAAATCACAATATAAACCAAACCGCACTGTGTATCTTATATTAAAACCGAAAAAACTGAAAAAACGCATCGCATTAAAAAACCACACTGTTCGGTTAAAACCGAAAAACCTAATCGCCTTAAAAAACCACACTGTTCTGTTAAAATCGAACCAAACCGCACCGTGTATCTTATATTAAAACCGAACCATAAATCACAATATAAACCGAACCACAAATCACAATATAAACCAAACCGCACCGTGTATCTTATATTAAAACCGAAAAAACTGCAAGAAAAAACTGAAAAAATGCATCGCATTAAAAAACCACACTGTTCGGTTAAAACCGAAAAACCTAATCGCCTTAAAAAACCACACTGTTCTGTTAAAACCGAAAAACCGCATCACATTAAAAACCACACTATTTAGTTATTTTGTAGGAAAAACCGCATTTACGGTTTGTGGCGCGGTTATTATCAAAAACTGCATCGTAGGTTTTATAGAGGAATTTGATAGCGAAAGTTTCATAGGGGAATCCCCAAATAGATTAAATGGGCCCGTCATCTCGGAGTTTCATCATAGTCGATTTCCTGCTACGACTATGTACATGGTTTGAAACAAGCAAAACAGTCTGGCACCGAGTCCTAGCCCTCAATTACTTTGGCAAGTTAGAAGAAATGCCGGTGAATGACCACCATTTAACCCGGTTATCCTACTCCGTGGACCCACAAGCACACCGGAAGAACCCAGTAATTGTACAGAGGAATACAACACCGATAGCGGTTGTGATTCGCGATCAATACCAGAAAAAAAGATAGAGAGATGGTGAGAGAGAGCGGAATAGAGAAGAGAGATTCGAGACGGAGAGTGCGAGATTGAGACCGACTATGGTATTGTGGTTGCGATAGGTCACTGAAGTTTTTTTTTTCTGAATTGGTCGCTGAAGTTTTTTATTTGCGTAATAGGTCACTAAAGTTTAATTTACGTGTTAAATAGGTCACTATACTAACGTGAAAACCAGTTAGTTTTAACGTCGATGACCTATTTAGAACGTAAAATTTAACTCTAGTGACCTATTGCGCAAAAAAGAAAACTTCAATGACCAATCCGGAAAAATCACCAAACTTTGTTGTGCTACAGTTACAAAAACACTTTTGGTAAATGGCATAACTTTTGGGAATAGAGATGGATAATCATATGGTCATAGCTTCAAGGTAATTTGACTTTTTCGGATTTGGTTTTTCCTATCTTGATTTCAGATCTTCCTCGGCCAAGGACTAATTTTTTAGTTTATTTTTTGATGGTTATGAGTTTGGATTTTGATCTTATTAAAGCTTTTATTATTTTAGAGTATATGAAAAATCAAAATAAAATAAATATATTGTATTTTGTAATCACGGATTTTAAGACTTTATGTCTTATTAGTTTACCAATTTAACCGACTTAATGTTCTTTTACTTCCAGTACAGTACTCTACTTTATGTCATAACTAACATATTTGAAAAAAAAAAAAATTTGGTGGTATGTTCTTTTACTTCGAGTACAGTACTCTACTTTATGTCTCATGGGAGTTTTAACGGGCCTTTCAGGTTAACTGATGAGAAGACCGGGGTAACTAGGAATGAGCTAAGATCAAATGTTTTTTTGAAGGTCCGTTGCAAGACTTGGATGGCAGAGAAAGACTACATTGTTCAAGCCTTCAAGTGGGAGATTGTTAGATGTGAAGGCTTTGACAAATCAACCAAGGTTGGTGAATGGTTGGTGAGTCCAAGGTTGGTGAAGGTTGGTGAGTCTAAGGTTATGTCTAAAGACTCATCAAATATGTTCATACATGCATTTCACATTACCTTCTCATGTATATAAATAGAGACATTCAGTTGAGAACATTTGTACCACACCACAACAATGTAGTTGAATATAAATTCCTAGTTACCCACCGTGGACGTAGGTCAGTTTTGGACCGAACCACGTTAAATTCTTGTGTTCTTAATTTGTGAGCTGAGTGTGTGAGTTCAGTGTTCGTATGCTAAGTGTCTCGATCCTAACAAAAAGTACTCTTTGGCAATAAAGAAGAACAATCTTCGACTTTTCTTAACCTAAAAAACTACATCAAATGCAATCAATTATCGAATATTTCGCCCCTTAAAACGATGAGGACATTTTCCTTATTTCATATTGCTTGAGATGTGGTCAGAGTTGACAGCAGAGAAACGAGGGTGTAGGGCAACCCGATCTACTAAATGCTACGAACTTACGAAAATACCCACACACTTGATGAACCATTCTGTTATCTCTCCATAAACAATAAAAGGGCATCTTCACTATTTCTCGATTTACTCATACGGACAAGCGTAATTAAATGCGGTTTTATTGATTGGAAATATCAGAAAAAGTCGTTAGAGAAAAAGAAACATTCAGTTAAAGAATTGGCCCTTCACACTTGACACTCTTGAGGCCTAAAGACTAAACATTCTCCTCAGCTCACTCTGCGTAGAGATCACTTGTTTATGATGAAATTAGGTTTCCACCATTGTGGCCGAGTTTGGTTTCCGACGAATTGCCTCCTCCATAAGATCTTTCTCATTGTTATCTTTGTCTCCACCACCAACCACATATCGGTCCATGGCGGCAGCCGCCAACGTCGACAACAGCTTTTGGAAGATGGAGGAGGAGACTTTAGTCTTGTCATTGATCCATCTCTCGATTTTGAAAATGTACGAATGAAGAACGCCTACATTGCATTACAAGCATGGAAAGCAGTCATCATATCCGACCCACATGGCGTGACCAATAACTGGGTCGGATCTGATGTCTGCAACTACACGGGTATGTTTTGCTACGAATCACTCGACAACCCTCAAGAACGCACGGTGGCAGGTATTGATCTAAACCACCAAGATATAGCCGGAAAACTCCCCGACCTCCTCGGCTTATTGTTTGATCTTGGTCTTTTTCACATTAATTCAAATCGGTTTTGCGGGACACTTCCGCGTAGCTTTGTGAACTTCAAGATCCTTTCCGAGCTTGATCTAAGCAACAACCGGTTTGCTGGAGTGTTTCCGGGTTTCATTTTGGAACTTCCCAATCTTACCTATCTTGATATTCGGTTTAACGAATTCGAAGGTAAACTTCCCAAAAAACTTTTCGAGAAGGATCTCGACGCAATATTTGTAAATAACAATCGTTTTTCATCTGTTATACCGGACAACATCGGGAACTCGCCGGCCTCGGTGATTGTTCTTGCGAACAACAAGTTAGGGGGATGTATTCCGGAAAGTATAACGAATATGACGGAGAGATTGGAGGAGTTGATTTTGACAAACAACGGGTTTGAGTCTTGTATGCCTGAAAGCATAGGGAATTTGAAGAATTTGACGGTATTAGATGTGAGTAACAACGGACTAAAAGGCGAGTTGCCGGTGAGTATGGGCGAAATGAAAAGTTTGGAGGTTTGGAATGTGGCTCATAATATGCTTTCGGGAAAGATTCCGGGGAGTTTGTGTACGCTTCCTAATTTAGTGAGCATTGATTATGAATATAACTTTTTTGTGAATCAAACCGAAGAGTGTTTGAATTTTGTGGATTTTGATGATAGAAGGAATTGTTTTAGAGATAGGCCGGAACAGAGAACAAAATCACAGTGTAAGATGTTCCTGTCTCAGCCGCTTGATTGTAGTGCTTTTGGGTGTGGGCAGCCGCTGCCACCACCACCTTCAACCCCTGCTCCATCAC
The DNA here is from genome assembly GCA_023525715.1 of Cichorium intybus. NCBI lineage: Eukaryota > Viridiplantae > Streptophyta > Magnoliopsida > Asterales > Asteraceae > Cichorium > Cichorium intybus. Next base: position 81,306,940 of record CM042016.1, on the reverse strand, counting down.
CATATTCAATGTCACCAACACCAACACCAACACCAACACCTTCATCTCCATCACCGTCGTCACCTCCACCACCATTGCCAGTACCATCACCTTCACCATCGCTAACACCATCACAACCACCATCACCATCATCTCCGCCACCATTGTCACCTCCACCACCCTTGCTAGCACCATCACCTTCACCAATACCACCACCATCGCCAGAGCCATCACCTTCACCAGCACAACTACCACCAACTCCAATTTCCTCCGGTCCCACTCCATCGCCAACTCACACGTCTTCATCTCCTCTTTCATCTCCGCTACCCCAACCCCCTTTTACTTGTCCGCCTTGTCCACCATGTAACCAACAACATCCGCCATCGTCCGCACCCTCACGTGACCAATTGGAGCCTCCAGATTCGGCACCACCAAGTACGTCATAACTGTTAGACAAACCTCTTCAAACACGAAAAGACCACAGATTGAAGTCCTGCATCAAATTTTTTTGATAAAAAAGATTCTAGACAACACGAATAGTAATCGGTGAATGAGGTGGAGAATTTGCTATCAATGATCTAATCTAATTTGAAGAAACCCATGGGGAAAATGAAAGCGATGTACGTCTCTTACTATGTTCTCTTACTCATATTTTCTTGATTTTTGTACTTCTATCGATAGTCAATAAGAGGGTCCTCGTATAGATTGAGTAGAACTATAAACTGGGAATGTAAGTATGGAAGAGGGTTAATTTCAGGAAATCGTTTGTTCATTTGTCTTAATTTTAGGCCAACTGCGAGCTATATAATTGAATACACTTTCATTATTTATTAATGTTCTTTGAGTACTTTAAACATTACTAAAAAGGTGTTTCGACGGTGTTAACCAAATCATCTAACTGATGATCGATATATTTTTTACGATAGAAATCATTACTCAAGAATAAATTTAAGCCGTCGAGATTTTTATAAGATAAACAACCACCACCTAGCAAGGCGTTAGGAAGGGCAAACAAAATTACAATGAACAAAACAGCCTTAAAGACATAAAATGTTGGAGTTGGAGTTGGATATCCACACATGCGTGTCCAAATTTTACAAAACTCTATCATAAAATTGTAAATGATGGATCATGGAATATGTTAAGATTTGAGAGGAATGATCGCTTTCCGGATCATGGAATGTGTGATCCTTTTTCGAATATGATATTTCGACTTTATGTTTGCGTGTCACGGAATTCAGATTATAAAGATAATTCATTGAATGAACAATTTCGAATCAAGACACCGATAATAAGTTGTGATCTAGGGTTTTATATAATTCAAATTCTTCTTAATACCAATGATAAAGATCAATCAACATTAAATGTTGATTACATCTCATAATTATAGGATGACAATTTTAAAGGAAATTATCATGAAATATAATCTGAAATTAATATTTTCCATCATAATTTCCTTAACAAAATATATTTCTGGACACGGCATTGCCCTGCGCGCGCCGCGAGGGAGACCCCTTAACCCCCGCCATTTTGTTCGAACAAAGATCAACTCGTTTTATGCAAGTGTGCACTCCACACCTCCTAACATCTCAAAAATCAAAATTTGAAATCCATTTGTAATCTTATGAATTCCATTATACTAAAATGACCCGGTGACACTAAAATCACCAACAATCCTCCCCCATTTTAATGTAACCACGAATCTACAGAAACAAAAATTAGAATTAATCAATGTATACATGAAAATATGGAAACAATTGAATTCTTATATTAGTTTAAATAAATCCCCTAGTTGAAAAATCATGACACTATTATCAAGTCGAGTGTCCCAATCCATATGTAGTTCCTTTCCTCATGTACCTGCTTATATTTTATCAATTGAATTATTAAGAATATATATATTTAACATTCCAACCGCATGTATGAACACATTAACTTGGGATAATATATTGTGTGTTACAATCATTACATGTGAGCTTTTCTAATTGAATTCAACATGTAATGTCATATTAGAGGGGAATCAGATGTCTCACAATTAAGAAATTGAATGGACTTTAAACTAATCCCAAGACTTGTGCACTAAGTCCCTTGCCAAAGCTTTTGTCAGATGGTTTCCTCAATTTTGTTGCGACCTTACAAACTCCACCGAAATTACACTCGTCATGATTAAAGGCCTAATCATGTTGTGTTTAACACCAAAGTGTCTAGACTTCCTATTGTACACTTGGCTATAATCATTAGCCAAAGTGGCAGGGCTGTCACGATTAATAGATATAGGCGCAATCGGCTTTGACCAGAACGGAATCTCATAACCAAATTCCTTAGCCATCCCGCCTATTCACCTGTTGCAGCTAACATAACGAATTCAAATTCCATTGTTGAGTTTGTTATGCAGTTTCGCTTCCTAGATGCCCATGAAATAACAGTTCCCCCAAGCAAGAATACCCAACTACTTGTAGTTGTAGAAGAATGATCTTCACCATTGGATATCCAACTTGCATCTAAATATCCTTCTAAAACTGAAGGATAGTCAATATAACATAATACATGATCCATGGTTCCCTTTAAGTAGTTATATGCTTCTAAATTGCTTGCCAGTACCGAGTATTGAGATAGCTAGTATACTGACTTAACCTTCCAACCACATAAGTGACGTGAAGGTCGATGCTTGTCATGGCATACATCAAGCAACCTATCACTTGATAGTACTCATGAAAGTACTCACATGAGAACAATCTACATAATCAAATATTTTTAGAATTTTCTCAAACATAATGAGTTTGTGTCATATATATATATATATATATATATATATATATATATATATATATATATATATATATATATATATATATATATATATATATATATATATATATATATATATATATATATTGATGTGGAACATGAGGTGGAACCACAAAAGAATTCAGGACCAAAAGAATTATTGGTATATTCTAGAAGGGCACAAAAGGAATTGAAGAAAAGTGGCTAAGGAGGTTGTTACGGGAGAGAGAAAGAATAAAAAGGGACGTTGGGTTGTTTGTCTGTTAGGAAGAATTTTGCTTAGATTCGATTGTGGGCTCTAGGTCTCATTTGGCTTAGAGAGAGGGAATTTCCCTGGTTCAATTTACTCTATTGTATTGAGTTTCTTATTGAGTTTAATCCAATTTCCATTTGAGTGTTCATTATCATCGTTCATCTTATTTGATTACCCATCATTGGTCCGACCTGCTCCTGACTTGCCGGGTTAATTGAAGATGGTACAACCGACTGTGGAAACTAGCTCTCAATCTTCCCGTCTTGATCAACACGACTCCCAAATTTCTCATATTCAATCCGATCTGGTGGTGCTCCGTTCTCTCGTGGATAAAGAACGAACGGAGGCAGCGGAATTTCGTAAGGTAATGTGGGCTGGGTGAAACAACAGGGGTCTACTCCGTCATTTGACGGGTCGCCGGGAGGTGGGGCGGCGTCTGGTTCAGGTGTGTCCTCTGTTTTCCGTTCTCCTCCTGTGGGTTTCTCGGGTATGGAGGGACTTGGGTCTCGCGATGCTCCATGGGCGATTAAGAAGATCAAGCTTCCTGAGTTCTCGGGGTTCGATCCTCAGGGGTGGTTGCAGAAAGTGAAGTTGTATTTTGAGATTAATGAAACTCCTCCCTCTATTCGCCTCCGTTTGGCACAACTGAGTATGGTGGGAGTAGCTACGCATTGGTTCACAATTTTTTTGCAGCTGCACGATCCTCTATCTTGGGATCAATTTGAAGTTGAATTGTTACAACGTTTTAGCGGACTCGATATCACGAATCCGTACGAACAACTTGCGACCATGAAACAGGGGGTGTCGATACAGGATTACATCGAAGATTTTGAATACCTACTTTCCTTGGTTCCGAAACTTCCAGAATCACAGTCGATGGGTTATTTCATTGCCGGGTTACGGGACGATACCAAACGGTGGGTCTGTCTTCACCGACCTCAATCGTGTTTAACGGCGATGCATTTAGCCAAGGACGTCGAAGGACTGTTACACCCGGATCTGGCCCATTCGGAGCCTATTCGTTTTCGTTATTCAAATGGGCCGGAAATTCGTTCCGGAAACGATATTAGGCCCAATGGCGGGGTTCGTATGGATCCGACCCGTCCATTATCGGGTATTCCTCCGGACAAACCTAATGTTTCCCGTATAGATTTTTCTCGCTCCGTTCCTTCTCGTCCTTCTAATACTTCGATGGGTTTTTCGCCGATTCCATCCAATCGCGAACGGGGTGTCCATTCTCTATCACGCACTGAGTGGGAGGATCGCCGGAAACGGGGTCTTTGCTTCCGTTGTGGCCAACAATTCGGGCTGGCTCACAAGTGCCCCGAGGGCAAGTTACGCATTCTGTTGTTAGGGGATGATGAACTCGATGGCGAGGAAGGTGCGTTACAGTCAACGGAGGAGGTTGGAGAGGGTTTGATTCCAGCTGAAGAACTACCTACTGGTTCTTGTTTAGCCTTGGATTTTTGTAGGGCTCCGTCGGTCACTCCTTCTGGCGGTAATACATTGAAATTGGACGGTACGATTCTTGATATTCCGATTGTAATTTTGGTGGACAGTGGGGCCACCCACAATTTTGTTTCTCGTAAACTCATTCATGCTCTTGGCGTACTGGTGGAATTTTTTTCGGGTATGCTCATTCGATTGGGAGATGACCACCAAGTGTTTCTTGATCAACAGTGTTCTACACTGCCGATATGTATTGCTTCTTGCGATTTCTCGATTCATGCCCTTGTCTTTGAAATGGGTCATCCCGATTTGGTTTTAGGCATGGAATGGTTACAGACATTAGGTGATGTGGTGCACAATTGGGAGAAGGCTACCATGCAGTTCATTTACAAAGGGTTGTCCGTCTCTTACAAGGCATAACGAAGGCAATGCGGCCGTCGGCATCTCTTCAGGCTTGGCTTTCGGTTCATCAAGACCGATTGCCAATAGGTTTTCTTCACACTTCGTGTGGTGGGTCTTCCGGGGACTCTTTATCGACGGGTTTTCGCGATCAGTTACAACACATTTGTGATCAATTTGAGGCGGTTTTTCAAGAACCTACAGGGTTGCCTCCAAGCAGTTCTCATGATCACACCATTACCTTGTATGATTCGGTGTCTCCTATTTGTGTTCGGCCATACCGGTATCCGCATGTCCAAAAAGAAGAACTTGAACGTCAAGTCCACGATTTATTATCGTTGGGCATGATTCGACCTAGCACTAGTGCTTTCTCTAGTCCGGTGATTTTGGTCCGCAAAAAAGATAACTCTTGGCGGATGTGTGTAGATTACAGAGCTCTTGACAAGGCAACAGTACCCAATAAATTTCCGATTCCCGTAGTGGACGAATTAATTGATGAATTGAAGGGAGCCCAATATTTTACAAAACTGGACTTGAAGTCGAGGTACAATCAGATTCGAATGACTCCGGACAGCATTGAAAAGACGGCGTTCAGGATCCACGACGGTCATTATGAGTACCTAGTGATGCCTTTTGGGCTCACGAATGCACCCGCTACATTTCAGGCCGTGATGAATGATGTTTTTAGACCGTTATTACGAAAATCAGTCGTGGTATTTTTTGATGACATCCTCGTGTACAGCCCGTCTTGGGACCAGCATTTTCGAGACTTATTTAGGGTTTTGACCTTATTACTGGATCATCACTTTGTAGTTAACAAAAAAAAATGCTCATTTGGTCAATCTTCGGTCGACTACCTGGGGCAAATTATTTCGGGGGACGGGGTGGCGATGGATCCCAAGAAAATTGAAGTGGTTCTTGAATGGCCGATACCCCGTAATATTAAGGGTCTCCGAGGTTTTTTGGGTCTCACCGGGTATTACCGCAAATTCATTCGACATTACAGGAGTTTAGCTCGACCTCTCACGGACCTGACTCGGAAGGATGCCTTCGGTTGGTCTAAAGAGGCTCAAGCAGCCTTCGAGGCTCTTAAAGAAGCAATGGTCACTGCTCCTTTATTAGCCTTACCCGATTTTCAGTCCCCATTTGTAATTGAATGCGATGCTTCTGGTAGGGGAATTGGTGCGGTTTTAATACAACACCAGAAGCCTATTGCGTATTTCAGCAAGGCGTTAAGTGATCGGAATCTCGCGAAGTCAGCGTACGAGCGCGAGATTATGGCGTTCGTACTAGCGGTCCAACAGTGGAGAACGTATTTATTGGGGACACGATTTACGGTTTTTACAGATCAGAAAAGTCTTAAGTTTTTGCTCCATCAACGAATCACAACACCATCACAACAAACTTGGGTTGCCAAATTACTCGGTTATGACTTTGATATTTGTTATAAACCGGGTCGGGAAAACCAGGCTGCAGATGCTTTGTCTCGCCGAGCGGAAGATGGTGATTGTCGATGACCGTGTCTACTCCCGTATGGGTCCAAGGTGCATAGTTGTTAGACGAGGTGAAGGCCGATGCTGACTTACGTAAACAGCGGGAAGCTTGTATGTCTAACCCGGGTAACTTTCCTGGTTATGAGGTGCGCCAGGGTATTCTCCATTACAAAGACCGCTTAGTAATTTCCAAACAGTCACGATTTATTCCAGCCTTGCTACGGGAATTTCACCGGTCGGCGTCCGGTGGTCACTCCGGTTATTACCGGACTTATCGACGTCTGGCAGCGAACCTGTACTGGCCGGGTATGGTAGCAATGGTGCAACAATTTGTTAGAGAATGCGAGATATGTCAAAAATATAAGGCTAGCTCTACCGCTCCCGCGGGGTTGTTACAGCCTTTACCCATTCCTGATGCGGTTTCGGAAGAATTATCCATGGATTTCATTGGTGGTCTTCCTAAATCTAAAGGTTTTGATACGATATTAGTGGTGGTGGATCGCTTGTCAAAGTACAGTCACTTTCCACTGCTGAAACACCCCTATTCGGCGAAAGTGGTAGCGGAGGTGTTTGTTAAGGAAATAGTCCGCCTCCACGGTATTCCAAAGTCAATTGTTAGTGACCGGGACCCTTTGTTTTTAAGCTCTTTTTGGCGTGAGATTTTTCGTTCACAAGGGACCCAATTACGCATGAGTTCCGCCTATCACCCGGAATCGGATGGCCAAACAGAAGTGGTCAACCACTGTCTAGAGTCATATTTGCGTTGCTTCGCGGTTGACCAACCACGGACATGGTCCACGTGGATTCCGTGGGCCAAATTTAGGTATAATTCGTCTTTTCATGGATCGACAAGTCTCCGTTTGAAGTAGTGTATGGCCGAAAACCTCCCTCGGTATTACAATTCGTTCCGGGTAAGATACGTGTACATGCAGTTTTGTCTGAGCTGGTGGATCGAGACGAAGCATTGAAACAATTGAAACAACACTTGGCAAATGCACAGTCTGTTATGAAGGAACATGCTGACAAGAGGTGTCGTGATGTTAGTTTTCAAGTTGGTGAATGGGTGTACGTGAAATTGAAACCTTATCGACAGGTTTCGATCGTTAAACGAATTCATCCGAAATTATCCGCAAGCTTCTTTGGGCCTTTTCAAATAGTGGACCGAATTGGTCCAGTGGCGTATAAGTTGAACCTCCCCCCAACCTCAAAGATTCACCCAGTATTTCATGTATCGTTACTTAAAAAGGCGGTTCATGCACCCGTGTACACTACATTACCACCGGAGTTAGAAGTAACGGACGAAGATGCGGTGACCCTGGCTTCTATTTTGGCGACTCGTACATTTACAGCTCACGGAAAATCAGTACCTCAATAGTTAATTCAATGGACGCATGGTACACCAACCGATGCAACGTGGGAGGATATGGTTGCTATTCAACAACAGTTTCCAGAGTTCAGTCTTGAGGACATGACTGTTTTAAATGGAGGGAGTAATGATGCGGAACATGAGGTGGAACCACAAAAGAATTCAGGACCAAAAGAATTATTGGTATATTCTAGAAGGGCACAAAAGGAATTGAAGAAAAGTGGCTAAGGAGGTTGTTACGGGAGAGAGAAAGAATAAAAAGGGACGTTGGGTTGTTTGACTGTTAAGAAGAATTATGCTTAGATTCGATTGTGGGCTCTAGGTCTCATTTGGCTTAGAGAGAGGGAATTTCCCTGGTTCAATTTACTCTATTGTGTTGAGTTTCTTATTGAGTTTAATCCAATTTCCATTTGAGTGTTCATTATCATCGTTCATCTTATTTGATTACCCATCATATACCCTTGTTTACCCGTTTAATCCCAATACCAAGGATCACATCAGCTTCCCCCATATGTCATTCATGAAAAACATCGATGACAACAAGTTTTTCATTTCATCAACTTGAAGTTGATTAGTACTCAATATTAGCATGTCTCCAATATAAAGATAAATTATGACACCAGAATCGGATGAGTCAAAACGACTACGGACACATTTTTGTGATTGGTTTAAACTGAAACTACGTGACAAAATAACTTTATCAAACTTTTGATGTCATTGTTTGGGTGTTGTTTTGTTTATATTGAAACCCCCCTCCCCCCCCTCCCCCCCAAAAAAAAAAAACCCCCACACAACTTCATAACTACAAGAGAATCTAAAAGAACTCATTAAATTGAAAGTGGACATAGGCTGTAACTCGTAAACGAAGTTCTGTATATGTAGAAGAGTATTTTACATGTTGTTATAATGTTTTTTTAATCAGCATTAACCAATACTTATCTTTTATAAAGTAAAATACACACACTACAAAAAATATGGGAATTAGCGATGAAGCCGGTATTAGCAGCGACATATAACACGTGTGTTATGTGTCACCGCTAATTCCCATATCAGTGATTTGTGTGACATCGAATCTTTTCGTCCATCCCGAGCTTCATCCGACGAGCAAGAATTGGGCGTGATATTTTCCCTCGTATGGCGTCGCCCATATTGCTCCTCTTTTTTGTAGTGATATTTAGTCATAATATAACTTCATTAATCAATATATGGTCTGGAGTTAAACCATAAATTTCATTAGGTGGGTTCAAGAAACAAGTCCTAATGCACTACGACGTTTACCGGCATTAGGGGCGACAAAAGTCGTCCTAAAAGTGTCAAAAGTCGCCCCTGTTAGTATTAGCGGTGACATTTCGCTGCTAAAAATTCGCCGTTAGAAGCTTGTCACTATTGGTCAAATGTCGCCGCTACTGGTGTCATTGCTACCGGTGCCAATCCTAATGTTTCTACGTAGCCGCTAATAGTGACACGTCTAATATCCTTTTTAATTTTTATTTATTTTAAATGCTTTTAGTTCTTAATAAGCAGCTTGATATATATAAACATTGTAGAAAATTGTTGTAAATATAGATGGTATATTTGCGGCCTCTATAACGCTTCATTACCGGAGCTTCAAGGCCCTCCCATCAAAGATTTCCCTATGATCATTCCCAATCAAATCAAAATCAAAGTATGGCTACAAATAAAAAAGTTAGACAAGTAAAACGCAATCAGAAATAAACAAATGAAATATACTTGTTTATATAATTTACCGGAAGATGCTGCTACATGGCATTCTTCTCAGCTTCCGAAACCTTTTTTCATAACGGATCTATTTAACGGGATGTCTCTCCAGATATAATCGCCAACATCACAGATGAAGAGGTTATACGCGTCACCAACCAGAGTGTACGTGGCAAGTCTGTCCCAAGCAAATGGTAGATGTCACTTGCCATTGGCTGCCAATGTCTCAAAGAGGTTAATGTTTTTTGCCTTGTCTCTTCGTTGCCCATGTCTCAAAGAGGTTATAGTAAATAAATAAATCTTATTATTAGTTACCATCCCGCTCATGCTTGTCAGGGCTTCCAAAACCTCCTGGTGGCGAATCCCCATGTCCATCTCCACCATGGCCTATGACATTGGCCATTAAGTACATCATAACGATCCAGAAGAAGAATCTCATCTAGCATGAAAGATATAAAATAGAATACATAAATGCAATATGAAATATAGTGCCATTTAATAATGACAACATATAAAGAAAAAGTATGCTACTTTTAAAGTAGTTTAAAGAAGTCGTTAACAAATACGTTCTCAATAAATAAGTCAAAATAACTCCAAACAATTTCAATAACTTGTAAATTCCAAATAATCAATTACAATTTCATTAACAATTTTCAATCAACTTTAACATATCTTAACATAACAAACTAACAATATCATAACAACATAAACTTAACATCAAATGCATCATACTAAGTCCTAACTAATTGTGTTCATAACAATTAAATAGTCAGTAATAAAAGAAAACATCAAACATACGATACAACGTTAACAATTAAGTCACATCGAACTACAATCTTAACAATTAAGTCTCAACAATAATCATTTTAGGTCTCAATAAATCTTTAAAAATAAACATTGACAAGACAATCAAAGATTTAACAATCCAAAGAGAAACTTCAAACATATCAAATAAGCTACAAATCAAGTTTTATAAAATATTGGAGATGTAATACCAGTGGTAGAGGGCTATGGTGAATTCGTCGAGAAAAAGGGGAGGGTGGCGGTTTCGGTAGAAGGTGGGATGGCGAGTGGCGGTGGGCTGTAAAAACCTATTCACACAATGAAATACTACAAAGGGGGATCAAACGAGGAGATAGGAGGTGGTGGTGCTTTTTACCGGTGATTGCAATGGCGACGGTGGTCGGATTAATCGCAAAGATTGGAGCAAACTATGAAGGAGAGAGTGTTGAACAAAATTCAAAATGAGAAGGAAGCTGATGGTCGATGTTTTCTGTCAGGAGCATTAGGGGCGACCTCAAAAAAAATTCGTGGGAATTTTCCCCTATTACTTGGTCCGTCCGATATTAAAATTTTAAAGGGCTAGGATTGGTTCAAGTGGTTGCAACCGGATAGACCCCTTTAGGGGGGATGCCATTACCGGCAACAAACCCTTTAGGGGTGACATCAATTTTAGGGAAGCTAGTGTAGCCCTTAAAGATCTGTCGTCGCTAATAATATCACCCCTAAAGCTCCTAATTCTTGTAGATGGTAGAGGTCCAACTATTTTTACATATGAAATTTGAATCATATCATTATTTTCGGAAAATTAAATTTTGTTCAAACTTTGATAAGAGTTTACATAAATGTTTTTGAAGCCTTTATATTTATAAAAGCATATTTGTTTGTGAAGACGTTGACGGCATTGTTACAACAACATTTTGTAAAGAATAATTACTTTATATATGGTAGTTATTTCTAAGAATATATAATCTGATAACATATTTTACAAGGTTAGAAGATAAAATGTGGGGAAAAAAAAAAGAATTTTAAAATGATAAAGGAAGGTATTGTTCAATAATGACTAAATATATGGAAGAAGTGAAGCTCGATTAATACATCTTCAAGAATATAAATAAAAAAATATCAGAACGATAAGTAATAACACGAATTAAGGGAGAAACTATTGTGTTCATATATTGTATATCGATGGTGAAGTCTCCAAATAACCCATGATCACCTATTTAAAGAAGGGTGTGATATGGTACTTGACACTACTAGAAAGGAAAGCACATTACTGACAGAATATTGCATTGTAAATCCGTCGGTAAACCGATTTCCCGGCGTAATACCTACGAAAAAGTGGGTGTCAGAACATCCCTTGTGGGTATTCATTTATGACGGAATAGCAACGCATGTTTCCAACACAATATCGACGTGTATTCTTTCCGACACAATACCCAAGCACACCGGTTAACCATATTTGACCAATTTACCCAAGCCATTTAGTTATACAGTACTGACGCACATTCCACCACCGACACAATATTGACAACCTGTGTTTGACCACTATTGGGCATGATACACACACAATACCCATGCATTTTAGTGACACATTACCGATGCATACTCCTATGCGTATGTATGAGTATTTGTATGTATGAGTATGAATGTATGTGTGTGTATGAGTTTGAGTATAAGTGTGTGTGTATAAGTATGAGTTTGTGTGTGTATGAGTGTGAATGTGTCTATGAGTATGTGTATGTACGTGTCTAAGTATGAGTGTATGTGTGTGTGTGAGTAGGAATATAAATGTGTGTGTCTAAGTATGAGTTGTGTGTGTGTGAGTATGAGTATATGTTTATGTATGAGTATGTGTGTGTGTGTATGATTCTGATTGTATGTATCAGTATGTGTATTTGTGTATGAGTATGAGTGTATGTGTGTATGTGTATTTGTGTATGTATATATGGGTATGAGTATGAGTATGTGTGTATGTATCAGTATGAGTGTTTGTGTGAGTGTGAGTATGAGTGTGTGTATGAGTATGTGTATGTATCTATATAAGTATGGGTATGTGTATGAGTATGTATATGTGTGTATGAGTATGAATGTATGTGTGTATGTGCATGAGTGTGTGTAGGAGTATATGTATAAGTGTGTGTGTGTGTGTGTGCAACACCACATATTATACATTCCTTTTTAAAGATATTTTCCAAAAACTTATGGTTCTCCAAAAAAACATTTTCGATATTTATAAAAACTTTAGTCCCAATTAAAACCTTTGGCATCAACATGAGATATTCTTAACTGTTGGATCTATATGCTCAACAATCCTTTTAGAATGATGTTTACCAAGAACATATGATCCTATAGCGTCACACCTTAAGGAAGTTGGCACATATTGAATATTTATTATTAATAGGATTATTAATAAATAATCAACTCTTGTATTTAATTAGGAGATAATTATTATTTTATGAAAATAATAAATAGAGAGAGTAAAAACTAGTTATTATAACATATAGTATGATTTAATAAGTCATGTACAAGTTTTTTGGACACTTTGGTTTCCACTTAACAAGTTTTTGGACACTTATCAACCTCTCTCTTACACAACCCATGCTTCTTACATGCCATCACTTAATATTTAATAAAGGTATACGTCTTAGATCTTATATATGGGTATATAAGAAAGTGTAAGACCAAAAAACTAACTAGTTTTTCTCCCATTCCTTGATGAAAATCGTCCACCTCATTCTCCCCCCCCCCCCCCTCCCCCTTCTTGCATGTATTTTGAAATCTTTTGCAAGTGTAAGTGGTATAGAAGTGCTTCTCCTTTAGTGCTTAATTGTGTTTAGCACTTAAAAGTTAAGAAGTCACAAATACAAAAGGAAACTAGCATTCCTTTGTGCCTTATTCTTGTTGGCGGATACATTATAGAGTAACTCTCCTTTGGGTTCTCTTGCAATCTTCATCAACTCCCCAAAACGGAGTGGGATCAAAGTCTTCAAAGGTTGTCTTCTTTACATCCTTTGGTTGTCAAATAATCTTTCTATATCATGTAATTGGATCCTCTTTGTGGTTTTGTTAAAATGATCTTAAAATAATAGTTATTTTAAAGTTGGTTCCATTTGCCGCTTAAAATTGTTTTACACAAAATGATCGTTTTTAACTTATCAAAACTCATCATTTGCTTGGGTGTTACAAACTGAGAACCACAACCATAGAAATCATAGAATACAATTCTTAAACAACTTATCACAATTAACTACATTGCACTTTTCATTTCTATCAATCATATTCTAAGTCTTCTACCTACTTTAACGGCTCACGCTAAGTCGATGTCCTTCTAATCCGACTCGGTACCCGGATACATGTCGATTATATAAAAAAAATACGTAAGACGTTCGTCTCATGAATTACATAGGTTTTAGACACAAAGTAATTTCTTTAATTCCTCAAAATGTTTTCAGTTATCATTCTTGCAAAAAGGTATATTCAAATAGCTTAATCAAAAGACAATTGTTATACAATATTAGCATTTAAAATACTTTGATCGAAAACATCATAAAACAGTCTTACACTTGTTGCAGTTCTATCTTTACATAACCCATTATTTGCTAATTGTTGAAAACTAGTTACCTTAAATACTTATCTCATAATGTTTCTTGAAAATCATCTTTACCATTACCACATCAAAATAATCATTTGGAAATATTGTATTCAATTACTTAATACAATTTACTTATTGAAAACCGTTCAATACAGTTAGTCATCTCCAACTTTAGTTTAAGACCAACTTTCAAAAACTAGGTTCAAGGAACCCCTTTAAACTTTACCAATTCATATATAGCATTCAGAACATTATTTTCCTAACTCGTATTTAAACCCCACGTTAAATACTTCTAAAACCATTCTTTAAGAACGTTTTACTTAACATAGAAAACCCATATTTACATATCTTATCAGTTTAAATTCATTTCATATACTATTATGCCATGTTATGCAAATGTAACCTATAAACACTAAAGTATAACCTATAAAGACTAAAGTAGTAAAGCCACATTATATTGTTAATTTTACATTAATACCAAAGTAAATTGTTATTTCTTTCAAACCGAACCATACCTTTTGGGTTACTTTTTATGCAATTTAAACCACCTCAGCATTTAAAAAAAAAAATCAATGAGTAAAAAAGGTTTTTTTTTAAAACAAATCAAGAATAAAAATACAGATTCCATTTTTGTAAACGGAATCGAGAATTAATCAAACATTAAGTCATATGAAATTATTTATGAATTTAAACAAAATGAAGTTGTATCATGTTACAAACCAAAAGTTGCCCACATTTATGAGAAATCGGTACCTAAATTGGTGGGTAAGAGTTTTATCAATGTTAAGCAAGTCTTAGAAGTGTCTATGTGTGCGACGGTCCTATACCATTTTCAAAACCTTATTCCATAAGTATTCAACACTAAATCAATATCGTTTACAAGCTCATAGCTTGAATGATCATCATATGCGCCTAGTATAAAAACATCAATCTATAGGTAGCTCAAATCATATTCTAAAAACACCATGAAATCCAATTAGAAGTTTATAAATAATAATGATATAAAAACAAATGATATATATATATATATATATATATATATATATATATATATATATATATATATATATATATATATATATATATATATATATATATATATATATATATATATATATATATATATATATATATATATATATATATAACAAAATCAGAAAGTGATCACTTAGGGGCCAAGTTCTCATGAAACAACATTGTAAAAGGTAGTACTACAATTTACAATATGTTTCTGACAAAATTGAGCCTGGAATATAAAAGAACAACATTGCCATACTAAACATTCATCATCATATGAATACGGAAAAATTTAGATTTGGGATCGAGAAACAAAATTGAATGGGAAATTAAAAGCAAAAAGAAATCGATAGAAGGAGCTTACCATTTTGGAGAGTTGGATCGAGAATGTCGACTAATGTGGTTTAGATCTAGGGCTTCTGAAAGGGGGTGTTAATGTATGTTAGCTAATGTGGTTTAGATATAGTGATATGCGGTGGTATGATGGTGGCTCCATTTAAATATCTAGATCAAGAACAAGATATAGAAAGGAAAAGTAACGATGGTGAGTAATGTGTGACAGAAGGCGATGATATGTGTCGTTTATATCTAGGGTTGTTAGCTGTTACAGGAGAGGAGAACGAAGATGTGGTAGAAGGAGGTGATTGGTGTGTATGTTTCTGTTTCAGGTAGTGAATGGTGATGACTTGTTATGGTGCTGGCTGGTGATGGTGATAGTTGATTGTTGTGGTACATGGTGATGGCGGCATGGTGGGTTTTGGATTTCAACATAGAGTCGATGTGGTGGAGGAGAGACTGTCTAGATGGTCGGCGGTTCTCGATGGCGGTGGTTGACAATTTGCAATTCCAGTTATGGTGGGTCGCGAGTTATGGTGGGTCGCGATGAAAGGAGGGAAGGTGGCGGTCGTCGGTAGTCCCAGTAGTGGAAGGCCAAATACTTCCGACAGTGGAGGTTGGATGGGTCTTAGCTGTTTGTTTTTAGTTTAGAAGATCTTTTAACCTCTTATGTCTGCGGGACGGCAGACCTTTTCCCTACAGACCATTTTTTTTAGAAGACCATATACCTAAAAAGGAATGCACGTCTTCTTGTTGGAAAAGTCAAGCTCTTTTTTGGGTCTGCAGAGGTCTATGTGTTCTTTTTCATGCGTGTTCTTTTTAATGCCCTAAAAATGCACGATATCTTTTTTCCGCCTCCCTCATTGTTTTCCTTCTCCCTCTGTTTTTTCCTCTCTATTGATTGGAGTTCCTTCTCTTGTTGCCGTCATATCTTGCCAAGCGCGACTCGCAAAACTTCTCACCAGCGTCTCTCTTCTGCACCACTCGCTGACAGCATCGACCAGATTTAGGATCTACCGACAGCAGCGCTCTTCCGATAGAAACCCTCTTTAGCCGACCATCGGACCTGTGTTCTACTAACAACAACCTTCTTCAACGTTGGAGGTAAGATCTTTGTACCTTTAAACTTGAAATAAAAAATATATGAGTTTTTTTGTGTAAATGTTGATGAAACTTGATGGAACTTTGACAATCAGATTGTGTGTATCATTTTGGACTTGATGGAACTATGACAATCGCATTTTGGACTTGATGGAACTTGTTGAAAATTCGTTCTACATTGCCATACTAAACATTCATCATCATATGAATACGGAAAAATTTAGATTTGGGATCGAGAAACAAAAATGAATGGGAAATTAAAAGCAAAAAAGAAATCGATAGAAGGAGCTTACCATTTTGGAGAGCTGGATCGAGAATGTCGACTAATGTGGTTTAGATCTAGGGCTTCTGAAAGGGGGTGTTAATGTATGTTAGCTAATGTGGTTTAGATATAGTGATATGTAGTGGTATGATGGTGGCTCCATTTAAATATCTAGATCAAGAACAAGATATAGAAAGGAAAAGTAACGATGGTGAGGAATGTGTGACAGAAGGCGATGATATGTGTCGTTTATATCTAGGGTTGTTAGCTGTTACAGGAGAGGAGAACGAAGATGTGGTAGAAGGAGGTGATTGGTGTGTATGTTTCTGTTTCAGGTAGTGAATGGTGATGACTTGTTATGGTGCTGGCTGGTGATGGTGATAGTTGATTGTTGTGGTACATGGTGATGGCGGCATGGTGGGTTTTGGATTTCAACATAGAGTCGATGTGGTGGAGGAGAGAGTGTCTAGATGGTCGGCAGTTCTCGATGGCGGTGGTTGACAATTTGCAATTCCAGTTATGGTGGGTCGCGATGAAAGGAGGGAAGGTGGCGGTCGTCGGTAGTCCCAGTAGTGGAAGGCCAAATACTTCTGACAGTGCAGGTTGGATGGGTCTTAGCTGTTTGTTTTTAGTTTAGAATATCTTTTAACCTCTTATGTCTGCGGGACGGCAGACCTTTTCCCTGCAGACCATTTTTTTAGAAGACCGTATACCTAAAAAGGAATGCACGTCTTTTTGTTGGAAAAGTCAAGCTCTTTTTTGGGTCTGCAGAGGTCTATGTGTTCTTTTTCATGCGTGTTCTTTTTCATGCCCTAAAAATGCACGATATCTTTTTTCTGCCTCCCTCATTGTTTTCCTTCTCCCTCTGTTTTTTCCTCTCTATTGATTGGAGTTCCTTCTCTTGTTGCCGTCATATCTTGCCAAGCGCGACTCGCAGAACTTCTCACCAGCGTCTCTCTTCTGCACCACTCGCTGACAGCATCGACCGGATTTAGGATCTACCGACAGCAGCGCTCTTCCGATAAAAACCCTCTTTAGCCGACCATCGGACCTGTGTTCTACTAACAACAACCTTCTTCAACGTCGGAGGTAAGATCTTTGTACCTTTAAACTTGAAATAAAAAATATATGAGTTTTTTTGTGTAAATGTTGATGAAACTTGATGGAACTTTGACAGTCAGATTATGTGTATCATTTTGGACTTGATGGAACTACGACAATCAGATTGTGTGTAGCATTTTCGACTTGATGGAACTTGTTGAAAATTCGTTCTTTGTGTGTGATGTTGCTGAAATTCAGAATCTTGATGCTGATTTCGGACACGCCTAGGTCGTTGTGCGGTAAAAAATAGTAAAATAAACCTAACACACACTAGTATAGCGGTAGTCAGGGTCGATCTACAGGAGTTACGTGGTCAAGGTAGGCAACTGATTACCAACTGTAGTGTCACTCTACAGCCAGAGGATCTAGTTTCCGACTTTTACCTAAAACAATCCCAAAATCATAAACATCCAACAATTCCAACTCAAGCATCAACTAAACTAAAACCAAAACCAATAACTAACCCTAATCACTTACTAAAATCAGAGTATAATTCAGAAGTAATCAAGATCAAATCAACACAATCAAACATTCAAACATCCAAATGCATCCTAGAACATAATAACCATAAAAAGAGCATTTAACATTAACCGAATGATTAACTATTCAAAACTCAGATCCAACTTGTTCCAAAACAGAAAAACATAAACTTTCAGAAACTAAAACTAATGTCAATGGTTGTCACACCCAATAACACTAGCCAAAGCTACCAAAACTACTAAACTACTTGGAAATTAAAAGAGAAAAACATAAATACCATTATGGTCGACTGAAAACTGAAACTCGGAGTCAAAGAAGCCTTGGGAGTCGTTCCTATGCCAGGTCTTTGGTGCATTTTTCGACCTAGAACCCTCTATTTATAGTTTTGAAAAATAAAAGACCGCGCCGCGCGCACTTAGATTCCGCGGCGCGCGTTCTAATTTATCCCCATTTCTTCGGCATTTGAATCTTCTCCACCGCCTCATTGCTGAGTCAGCGCGTCGCGCCCTTGTAGATACCCGCGGCGTACGTGCGAATTCGACTATTTTATCTTTATCTTTAAACTTCTTCTATTTTGTACGCTTTTAGTCCCTGTTTACATCATTTCTTTCCAAACAAGCACTGGCACAAAAAGTGAGAATACCATAACATATATGATATAAATTCACCAAGAATAGGGCTCAACAACGACTAAAATATTTGATATTACTAGGCGTTGTCAAACACCCCACACTTGTTCATTGCTTGTCCCCAAGCAAGAGAGTTTTTAACAAATTCTAACTAAGACTCAAACAATTTTTGAATGCGTTTAATTTCAAAGCTTATTGCCTCAAGAGTTAGAGTGAAATAGTTTGTGAAAACATAATCTGAATATCCTTTGGAATTCATGACTTTCTAAAAAACCCTTGATTACAAATTTTCTGTCCACAATGAAGTGTACGTACTTATTCAGATTCTAAAGGCCATTAAAGAATTATCCATGACTTTCGATGTTGTCCGTGTAGCGAGCTTTCAGAAATACCATCCCAGACCAGACGATCTTAGGTGGCAAAGTGCATAAGGCCCACCCATTTTAGACTTACCGGCTCGAACAACAAAGGCCACTGATTGACAATTCCTTCCTAAATGTCAATCCTAAAATACTTCAATCTTCTAACTCTTAAAACTCAACTTATTTGACTACCTAATAGCATGATAACAACTAAACAGTATTTTTGAAAAATACCATTGCTAAAACATTCAGAAACTATTCGTTTCAAAATTACAATCTATTAAAAATTTTGAAAAATTGCTAAAATTTTTTGAAAATTACTCATTTCCCGCAAAAATTTCAAAAACACTCTTTCGACCGTCCACACCCCACACTTAAAACCGTATAACGCCCCCGTTGTACAAAAAAAATATTTCAGAACTAGGGAGAAAGAGTTACTCCTTAGACGGTAGATTGCTCGATTGTCACAGGTACAAAAACACGAACAAAAATCCTCGACAGAATTCAGGAGTTGTAGCGCAACAGTGAAACACGCCGGTGGTCAAGGCAAGTAGAGGGGGCACGGTGACCCCACACTTACTTGAAACAACTCCTCCATTTGGTATTACATGCATAACTCACAAAAAACATTAAATGCAACCAGAAACAAATTCTAAAAGAAAATATACAACGATCAATATTATATTTTTTTTATGTGTTGCGGATGACCGCGGCGCGTGATAGAGGTGCGCGCGTCGCAGTAATTACGAGGTTTGAAGGTACGATCAAATTGGAAATGACCGCGTCGCGCCCTATAAGGGTGCCGCGGCGCGGTAATTACAAAAAATTCAACCACTTTCAGACACTCATAAAAAGTCAGTCAACACAAACTTACCTAAAGCTTTGCACTTTATTTATTACCATATGGCTTATTATTGCATTTAGAACAAAAATTCCTAACGTTTATCAACAATTACTCGAAAATCAAATCTAACCTAAAAACTAGACCTAATGACCTAAAAATGCAAAAAAAATAATTAATTCACCCCTAATCGTGCACGGTATCATCCCCGAGGCCCTCCTCTTCTTCTTCATCTTCTTCCATGGGCTCCTCTTCCTCCTCCTCATCAAGTGGTGGTTGAGGTCTCGGGATTGGATTTTGAGCACCATTAATGAAGTTGATCATGCATTCGGACAACCAAAGTAATTGCGTTTGCGTATTCTTTGTCCTTCTATCTACTTCATGCATCACTAGGGCTTGAACCCGATGCTCCATCTTGTGAGAATGCATAGCCTTCTGAAGTGCCTTTACCTCGTTGGCTAGATACCGGGATTCCATTGAAGCTGGAGAGAGACCACGGGGTAAGCTAACGGTGACTTTTGACCTTTTCTTCGATGTTGAAGGCTCGGACCGAAGTGCTGGGAAGGGCATGCGGTCAACGGATGTCATCCCGTCCTCCACATAAATAATCTCCCGCGAAGTAGTCACAGGTGGGCTGAATGGAATTGGAGGTATAACCTCCAGTCCACTGATAACGTGCTCAGACAATAACCCGTATGAATGCGCCAAACGCGTCATGAAATGCCCGCCTCCCAATGCGATATACTTCAAGGGGGCATCCGTCAATTGCTTGAAACAGTCGGCGATCAAGTATGGAATATTGCAGGTTTCGAGCATTCTTGTCAATGCCTACATCAAGTACAACTCGTGAGGTAGCACCCTTTCCTCGTCCGCACGAGGCCATAACATCGTCGAGATGAGTCGGTGCAACATCCGGTGTGCCGGCAAGTGCATGTAACTCTCTCGAATAGTATTTTCGTGATAACGAGCGGAAGAACTCGTACTCCAAAAGTCGGCCGGTGAAAACGAATCGCTAGTGGTACAGCTATCCCATAGATAGAAAGACCCAAATGCCGGTGCCTGCAACTCCTCCTCTGTGTATAAGCCGATACGGTACCCGAATTCCCTCAGGCTACAGCTTCGGTTGTGATTCCCCCGTCAAAATCACACCGTTTCCATTGTATCCATCCCGGTGTGAATCTTATCAAAATGGTAACTTGAAAGGAACTGCAAAAAGACCTCACGGTACACGGGCTCACTCATTTGGAATGCATTTTCAAGAGCCCGGCATGTATAAGTTAAGGCACCCTCTTCGTAGCCTCCCTGGACTAGCCAGTCCTGTATGTGCTCCAAAATCACTGACTCCCTGGTCAACTCCCAGTTGACCGTGCGTGACGGAAGAACCCGTTTATGTCAATAAATGCCCCGTTAATTGTAGCATTGATTGTGAAGGACTCGTCCCATGCCCGCAGCCAGAGAGTTCCAATCGAGTGATTCAGAACTGCCAGATGAAGACATGCTGCCTGCAAAAGTGCATAAAAAATTGCAATCAAGGTACTGTTTAGCGTTCGACGCGGCGCGGGCCGAACAGGCCGCGACGCTCCATAAGAACATTCATACCTCACGACGCTGACTGTAACAGTCCGCCGCACGGCGTATAAGTTCAAACCAGAATCATCGATTAAATCTGTCTCAGACCACTTAACTCGATTCTAAACAATAGGTTTTGTAGAGTATACTATTCTAAACTTAATTGCAACATCAATTTCAACATATATTCACTACATTGTAGATTACAGAAGATTTTCAACAGTTTCAAGACATTTAAAGAAAAGAGAAGGATTAGTGAACTTACTTGATTTTCTGAAAGGTAATACGAAGATGAAGTTGAACCAGATGCGCGATTGAATGATCAGCAGTAAAAAACACGATGATTTATGCAAATTGAATTATATACAAGTATGGGGTTATTGGAGTTGTTCTCAAACTCTGTTTTTGTGATTATCTCTAATTTCAAATTAAGATAAGGTCGCGGTGCGGGAAGCTTCTATCCGCATCGCGTATAAAAATCTGATTTCATTAATAATCGCGAAAACTAAACACGCGCGACGCGGGATCGCGACGCGGATCCTAAGATCCTGCGTCGCGGTGTTGCAAAATTACCAAATTGACCCCACACTTGTTCTTTTCTTATCGTGACCAATCAAGTGTGATTAATTACTATTGAAAATGCAATTTATACATATGATGATAGGGTTGCCCCCGACAAGCGCTAAGTTTAACGTCTTTCAGCCGGACATGCACTTACCTGACCTATAACGTATATACAGGAGTATCTGTCACGAACTCCACCGTTTCCACTTCCAACTTCTGAAATGTGCCTGCAATGACATAGGGTTTGAGCCTATGCCCATTGACTTTGAATGGCAGTCTGCCTTTAAAATCCCGGATTTCTACTGCACCGTAATCTGTAACACTAACCACTTCATATGGCCCATTCCATTTACTTCTTAATTTCCCGGGGAACATCTTCAATCTTGAGTTGTACAGCCATACCTTCTGCCCAACTTCAAAAGTTTTCAACCGGAATTTAGCATCATGATATCGCTTCATTTTTTACTTGTACGTAGTAGCATTCTCGTAAGCTTCGTCTCGCAACTCTTCCAATTCAGACTGCTGCAACTTCCGTTCTTTTCCAGCTTCAGTGTAGTCCATGTTCACTTGTTTGGTAGCCCATAGGGCTCGGTTGGCTAGCTCTACGGGAAAATGGCAGCCTTTCCCATAAACCAACCGATACGGAGTAGTTCCGATCGGTGTCTTATAAGCAGTTTTGTATGCCCATAATGCGTCATCCAACCCTTACGACCAGTCTTTTCTGTCTGTTCTGACCGTCTTCTGAAGAATTTCTTTGATCTGTCTGATGGACACTTCTACCTGGCCACTTGTTTGTGGGTGATAAGGTGTTGCGATTTGATGATTCACCCCGTAATGCTTTAGCAGCCTCCCAAATTTGAAGTTTTTAAAGTGCGACCCCCATCACTTATGATGACCCGTGGGACTCCATGTCGAGTGAAAATATTTTTCTTAACAAATTTGCACACCACATGATGATCATTTGTGCGGGTTGCTTCTGCCTCAATCCACTTAGACACATAATCCACTGTGATGAGAATATAGACATAACCATGCGAGGTGGGAAATGGCCCTATAAAATCGATTCCCCAGACATCGAAAATATCTACCACCATGATCGGATTCAAGGGCATTTGGTCCCTTTTCGATATGTTTCCCAGTTGCTGGCAATTCAGGCACTCCTTAGCAGTTTTGTGAGCATCCCTGAAGATAGTCGGCCAATACAATCCTGCTTCCAAAACTTTGTATCCTGTCGTTTTGCCGCTGAAGTGTCCTCCACATGCTGAAGCATGACATTGTTCCAGAACATCACCTATCTAACTGTCGGGCACACATCGACGAATTATTTGGTCCTCCCCCACCTTAAAAAGATCAGGATCGTCCCAAATAAACCTCTTCGCATACGTACGAAATTGCTTCTGTCTCTGTTTTTTCCAATGCATTGTCATCGCTCCTATAGCCAGGAAGTTGACATAATTTGCGTACCATGGGGCTCCGATGAGCTCCAACAGCTGCTCGTCTGGGAACGAATCTTTAATTCCAGCTTCTAACCCCTCTGCTGGCAGTCGTGAGAGATGATCTGCCACTACATTTTCCGTCCCTTTCTTATCTTTGATTTCCACGTGGAACTCTTGAAGCAATAGTATCCATCTGATCAGTCTCGGTTTAGACTCCTTCTTCGCAAGTAGATGTCGGACAGCGTTGTGGTCAGTATAAACTACCACCTTTGATCCCCAGATATAAGATCTGAACTTATTCAACGCAAATACTATGGCCAGTAACTCTTTTTCGGTAGTTGTATAATTCAATTGAGCCTCTGAAAAGGTTTTACTAGCATAGCATATGACTACCGGCTTCCTATCAACCCTCTGTCCTAACACTGCAACAGCAGCGTAGTCACTAGTGTCACACATGATTTCGAAAGGTTGAGTCCAATTAGGAGGTTTTAGAATGGGAGCCTCGACCAGTTTATTTTTTAGAATGTTGAATGCTTTTACACATTCCTCATCAAAAATAAATGGTGCATCCTTCAAAAGAAGGCCACAAAGAGGTTTAGAGATAGTACTAAAGTCCTTAATAAATCTACGGTAAAAACTAGCATGGCCTAAGAAAGATCTAACCCCTTTCACGGATGTCGGGGGTGGCAATGTGGAAATAACCTTTACCTTAGCTCGATCTACCTCAAATCCTCTCTCAGAGACCACATGACCTAAGAATATTCCTTCCTTAACCATAAAATGACTTTTTTTCCCAAGAAAGCACCAGATTAGACTCTACACATCATTCTAACACTTTTTCCAATTGACTTAAGCATGCCTCAAATGTTGATCCAAAAATCGAGAAGTCATCCATGAAGATCTCCAAAGCGTCACCAATCATGTCGGAAAATATTACCATCATGCATCGTTGAAACGTAGCGGGGGCATTGCACAACCCGAATGGCATTCTGCGAAATGCAAAAGTACCATACGGACATGTAAATGTGGTCTTTGCCTGATAATCCGGGTGAATGGCAATCTGATTATACACAGAATAGCCGTCCAAGAAACAATAATACTTCTGTCCGTCCAGCTTTTCTACAATCTGATCAATGAATGGTAATAGGAAATGGTCCTTAGATGTAGCGGCATTGAGTTTCCGGTAATCAATACATACTCTCCATCCAGTTACGGGTCTCGTGGACACCTTATCACCATCCTTAGTATCCACTACAATTATACCAGATTTCTTTGGCACGGTTTGTGTCGGACTTCCCACTCACTATCGGAGATTGGATATATGATCCCAGCATCCAACCATTTCAGAACTTCCTTCTTCACAACTTCCTTCAAATTTGGATTCAATCTTCTTTGCGTATCCCTAGCAGGTTTGGCTCCTTCTTCTGTGATGATCTGATGCATACACGTAGTCGGACTAATTCCTTTCAAATCTGCAATCGTCCATCCAATAGCTTCCTTATGTTTGGACAAAACCTTAAGCAAGTCCTTCTCTTTTTCCATTGTCAAATTTGCTGCTAAGATCACTGGTAGAGTTTCTTTTTCTCCTAAGAAGGCATACTTTTAATGAGCCGGTAATGGTTTCAACTCTAAGGTTGGTGGTTCCTGTAGAGACGGTTTTAATGTCCTAGGAATCTCCGTTGGTAACTTCTCGATGTGTGCGCACTCTTCATGCTTCGTGCCTGCTACTTCCTCTTGCTTCTCCTACTCAACCTCTCCTTCTTCTTGAATATCCATCACCTCTTGTTGTAACACTTCAGGTGTGTATTACTACACTAACTCGTCTATGATGTCCACCTGGTAGCATTCTTCATCCTCCATGGTACTTCCTTTAGCATTAAAAATATTAATCTTAGTTTGCCGATGTCCAAAGGAAATCCCCATCTCTCCTGTACGACATTCAATGTTTGCATTAGCTGTAGCCAAGAAACGTCATCCCAAAATAATCATCGGTTGTTCTCCATTGGCAGCCTGACAGGTATCCAGAACTAAGAAATCCGCTGGGTAATAGAAATCTCTCACCTTAATGATGACATCTGACAACATTCCCCTAAGAATCTTTGTAGACTTATCAGCAAGCTGTAAGATTACATCAGTAGGCCTCAAAGTACCGAATTCATACTTGTCAAAGAGCTGTCCTGGTAGAATGTTCACGCTTGCACCCAAATCTAACAGAGCTTTCTTGATATGCACATCACCTAAATCAACTGAGATGAGAGGAATCCCTGGGTCCTTCAGTTTGGGTGGCAATGTATTCATGATTATATAACTGACATTCTCGGGCAAGTTGATTCTTTTGGGAAGATGCAATGGAATGTGATTTTTGTGAATACACATGTCTTTGAGAAACTTTGCATAAGCAGGAACTTCTTTGATAAGCTTAACCAACGGAATGTTAAGTTTGATCTGACTGAACAGATCCCACATATCTTCTGCTTGTGGTCCTTTCTTCCCGTATGGTCTCCTTTCAGGTTTTTCCAAAGCCGCAGGAAAAGGAGCTGTCCCACTTGTTTCTCCTTTCTCCCATGTACTTGCTGGTTTTTTCTTCTGTCCTTGCCCTTCTTTTTCTCTTTTCTCTTCCTTTTCCAGCTCTTCCTTTTCATCAAAGACTATTTCCACATCACTATCCTCTTCTGCTGGTGGAGCTGTAACCTTGTTATCCACCTTCTTTCCACTTCTGAGTGTGATAACTTCATTTACTTGCACCTTTGATGGTTGTGCTTTTTTCTGTTCTCTGTCCTTCTCCAACTTAATGAGCAATTCTCCTAACTTCAAAATTGCTTGCGAATTGGCATCTTCCACCTCCTTGAGCTTAACTAACATTCCAAAAATCTCTTGCATGCCAATGTTCGTATTTCCTGCTGGAGGTGCTGGTTGCACACGTTGCTGCCTCACTAGTGGTTGTCTTACTTCCCTCTGCTGATTATTTCTGAATGGTCGTGGTGTATTGTGGAATTGACCATATCCATGCACCTGACTGATTTCCTCATGTGTCATTGAGCATTCGCTGTGGTTATGTCCTATTTCACCACATGTATTACAGATGACATGTCCATGCAATACATACGCTCCTTTCTCTTTCTGAAATCTCGTGAGCATTTGATTGAACTTTTTGGTAACAGCACTTAGTTCATTTTGGATTTCCTTTTTCCACTTATTTTCTGCTTCTATATTTGCTACATACATTGTGCTATCCTTCATGGATCCGCTGACCTTAGATCCTAAACTTAACTGTTCCAAAAATCTCCATGCATCCTCTGGCTCTTGCCACATGAATGTCCCACTTGATGAAGCATTAATCATCGCTTGATGCGTCTCATTCATTCCTTCAAAGAATAATTTCACCGGCTGCAACTTCGGAACTTCGTGATGTGGACAAGAACACAGCAACTCCTTCAATCGATCGAAAGCCTCGTGAAATGCTTCTCCAGGCTTTTGCTGAAAATCTTGGATTGCGCGTCTAACTTCAGTGGTCTTACTGAATAGGTAGAATTCTTGTAAAAACTTAGCCTTAAGTTGATCCCAAGTAGTGATACTATTAGGTGGAAGAGATGTAAACCAGTACTTGGCTTTATCCTTTAGGGTAAAAGGAAACAATCTTAACCTAAAAATATCCCTATTGGTGTTCCTAAGAGTATTGGCGTTTGCGATGGCTAGGAATTCATACAAATGATTATATGGATCATCCGTCTTATATCCTCTAAACTGTGTTAATACTCCTATCAATTGGGGCTTAATTTCTACTTGAGTATCTATATCATCAGGAATGTAAATGGGCGATCAATCATCGTACTCCCGCAGTTGGAAGTGCGATGCAACCGACTGCTCTCTCGGTTGTGCAAAGTGCAAAGGTCTAACTAAATTACCGTTATATTGATGATCATTGTTGTACCCTTACTGACCTTGCGGTGGTTGTTGCTGTGGTGCTCTTCGTGGAGGTCCCCGACCTCGGTTCCATTGTTGCTGTGGTTGATGCTGTTGCAGAACCCATCCTTCTTCCTCGTCCTCATAGCTCGGGTTTAGGGTTTAGGGTTTAGGGTTTAGGGTACTGGTACTGGTACTGGTACTGGTACTGGTACTGGTACTGGTACTGGTACTGGTACTGGTACTGGTACTGGTACTGGTACTGGTACTGGTACTGGTACTGGTACTGGTACTGGTACTGGTACTGGTACTGGTACTGGTACTGGTACTGGTACTGGTACTGGTACTGGTACTGGTACTGGTACTGGTACTGGTACTGGTACTGGTACTGGTACTGGTACTGGTACTGGTACTGGTACTGCTGCTATGGTGGTTGCGGTTGATATGGTTGTTGTGGTATGGTTTGAAAGGTGGTTTGTGGTTTAAAGATTAATGGTAGTTGTGAGGGTTGTGATTGTGGTTGAGAAATGGTAGTGTGCTGCATGGTCACTGGGGTGCCATCACGGGTCGGCGCTCCCCAAGACATAGCAGATGTGAAAGGGTTTGTATATTGTGGTTGAAATGGTGGAACGGAAGGCGGAGTGCATGATGGTATTGATGCGGGGGCTGAAACCGCACCACCAGTAGCACTCGTGCTCACAAACTGAAATTCTGAAAGCGGGGTTATAAATGGAACTGCCCCCGTCACCTCGCCGGAAGGCTCATGGGTAACATCCTCAATACTACTACTAACATGACTAAAACTCATTGTACCTAAATGCCTACGTGCAAGGTTCTTGCGCGTGGTTCGCTCGATCTCTGAGTCAAAACGCAAGGGTGATAACTGCCCACCCCGACGGGTACGCATGTACTAGTGCAACACGCCCGTCAAAACCAAAAGGAAAAATACTAACTAACTAAAATCTCAATATCAAAACCAAAAATCAGAAACTAAAAGTCCTACAGATCGCCTACTCTCAAGCTCACAACTCCCCGGCAACGGCGCCAAAATTTGACACGCCTAGGTCGTCGTGCGGTCAAAAATAGTAAAATAAACCTAACACTCACTAGTATAGCGGTAGTCAGGGTCGATCCTCATGAGTTACGTGGTCAAGGTAGGCAACAGATTACCAACTGTAGTGTCACTCTACAGCAAGAGGATCTAGTTTCCGACTTTTACCAAAAACAATCCCAAAATCATAAACATCCAACAATTCCAACTCAAGCATCGACTAAACTAAAACCAAAACCAATAGCTAACCCTAATCACTTACTGAAATCAGAGTATAATTCAGAAGTAATCAAGATCAAATCAACACAATCAAACATTCAAACATCCAAGTGCATCCCAGAACATAAAAACCATAAAAACAACATTTAACATTAACCGAATAATTAACTATTCAAAACTCAGATCCAACTTGTTCCAAAACATAAAAACATAAACTTTCAGAAACTAAAACTAATGCCAATGGTTGTCACACCCAATAACACTAGCCAAAGCTACCAAAACTACTAAACTACTTGGAAATTAAAAGAGAAAAACATAAATACCAATTATGGTCGACTGAAAACTAAAACTCGGAGTTAAAGAAGCCTTGGGAGTCGTTCCTATGCCAGGTCTTTGTTGCATTTTTTGACCTAGAACCCTCTATTTATAGTTTTGAAAAATAAAAGACCGCGCCACGCACACTTAGATTCCGCGGCGCTCGTGCTAATTTATCCCCGTTTCTTCGGCATTTGAATCTTCTCCACCGCCTCATTGTTGAGTCAGCGCGTCGCGCCCTTGTACATACCCGTGGCGCGTGCGAATTCAACTGTTTTGTCTTTATCTTCAAACTTCTTCCATTTTGTACGCTTTTAGTCCCTATTTACATCATTTCTTTCCAAACAAGCACCGACACAAAAAGTGAGAATACCACAACATATATGATATAAATTCACCAAGAATAGAGCTCAACAACGACTAAAATACTTGATATTACAAGGCGTTGTCAAGTTCATAATTTTGTATATGATGTTGCTGAAAATAAGATTTTGTATATATGTTGCTGAAAATCAGAGTTTTGTGTCTCCATGTGTGCTGATTTTCAAAATTTTGTGAATGAGATGTTGCTTAAATCAGATTTTTGTGTACAATATTGTTGAAAATCAAAATTGTATGTCTATATTGATGTTGATTTTAGAATTCTGTGTTTGAAATGATTTTGAAAATCAGATTTTTGTGTATAATGTTCCTGAAATCATATTTTTGTGTCACTATTTATGCTGATTTTAGTTTTTTTGTGTATAATATTTGTGAAATGTGATATGTTGTTCACTCTTATGCTGAAATCTCTGAAATTCTTATTAGAAATGAATGAGAAACAACAATGGACTAACGAGCAACTAAAATGCTGGTTAGATACATGAATTGAAGAAGTTAACACTGTGTGTAGAAAAGGTTTAAACCTACATAAAGAGTCATGAAATAAGTTAGGGCATGTTAGACGTATGATTATTTTTGCAGATAAATATTGTCTTTGTGATGTCGTATATGCACACACTCGAGGATTCATGGCACCATATGGTAATGTTAGGTGCTGAATTGGATATTTTCGTCGCAACGTGCATTGACTAATAAAGAAAAATTTAACCATGCACATGCAAAACTTCGGAACATTATTGAGCATGCGTATGGTGTCTTGTTGAGATCACCCTTCGAACGAACGAGACTGTAACTGTCCGACTTGTGCTTATGCAACTTCTGTCGAACTATACTTCGTATAGGGGTTAACTCTTCCTTCAAGAAAGAATTCGGATAAAGGATACTACGGATTCATCTTTTTCTTTTGCTGATGAGTTCATTCATGTGTCCATAGGACGAGCTATTGTTTTCACGATGAACTATGATCTGCATGAGACAGTGATGAGAGTCATCCTCGGATATCGCCCTTCGGTACAGATAAAGGTTATCTCTTAGTCACAATGCTTTTAGTCTGGTAACGATTCTGTCACCAACTGACTTCTGCTATCAATCATGGATGTCTTATTTCATATCCATGTTGAGGACGTAACTTCTAATCCGAACGAGGTTTGACCTTCCTCAGTCCTAATGATTAGCAACCTTCGGATCTCAACACTGGACATAGCTTCGGATCCGGACAAGGCAAGGCTGCCTTAGTCCTACTGATCTGTTCGCCTTCAGTTCAACCTTCCACAGATCTTCTGAAGCGTCACCCCTTTGTCATTTCAAATCCGCCATGGATAATCTGACCGGAGCAAAGGACTCCTACTAGTACGAAGGTCTGGAGACTTGTCTGAGATGCACACCTTAACAGCACTGGCTTCGTCTCGCCTCTGTTTTCTGGTTGCTTTAGACAACTGTTCCACTTCGGCTGTATTGGGTCTTCCTCCGGTTTAGATTAGGATCGAGTGATCTTAAATAAACCCCCTATATGTGTGGGTGTGTGTGTTGTGGGAGTTGACCTTCACCGACACATGTCACAGCATGAGATATTTTTTTCAATACCCATATAATAACACCTATGTTTGCAATCCCATCTTCATTTAAAAAAACAAATCAATCGTTTCACAACAAGAAAACACGTTTATGATTACATGTAACGCCAAAACATGTTATTATGTAATTATAATAAAAAGGGCAAAATGGTCATTTTACCTTAGAAGGGTAATTTGGTCTTTTGGACAGAAAAGGACTTGTTTCGTAATAATATTTTGAGTCTTGGACTTAAAATGTTATAAAAATCTGATTTTGTCATTATTTGTGTAAATTGTGGCAAAAGTCTTAAAAATGCAACTTCAAGGACCAAAATGTAATTTTTGGAGGTATAAAAGCTTGGAAGCTTCTCCCATTTGTGTGCAGATTTTTGGCACTTACGGGAGAGGTGTTCTTGAGCGATTTCAGCAAGGCTTTAGAGGATTCTTGAAGATTGAAGCTTGCAAAATCGGATTATAGCTTCAAAGGGTAGAATTGGAAGTTTGAAAGGTTAGTAATCCAAGTTCTTGTCTAGTTGTTCTTGATGAGTTTTGTAGAACCCAAAAACTGCATTTGCAGTTATAATTGTGTGGTTAAAATGGTTAGATACTTCCATTAAGTCATAATAATAAGGGCTTAATTCAAGAAAATGGAAGTAGATTGTTATTTTGGATGAATTTGAAGTTTTGGGGTTGTTAGAACTAAGAACCCTAATTCTTCATATGTTTGATTGAGTGTGTTTTGGGGGTTAAAAACCTTGTTAAAATGTAAGGTTTTAGCCTAGGAATAAACCCCAAACGATTAAGAACAGCATTAAGAACTTATAGACCAAAACTGCAAGCTACAGTGCACAAATCGCGACTGCCCAGGAGGCTGCACTGGCGCAGGGCGCAGTGCGCCCTATTCTAGGCGCAGTGCGCCTCCAAAGCAAGGCCAGGCAGGGGATCAAAAATGCTAACTTTTGTTTGGCTTGTCTGATTTAGCTCAAACTTGAACCGTAGGCTCGTTATGGTCTGAAAAGTTTGGGAACATTTTTATATTGAGTTTTCGACCCCTCGGGGGCACTGTAGATCGATTCGAATGCCTCGGTGAATAGTAAAATTCATAAAAAGTTAGTAAACGGGAAGTTTATTAACTAGACATTGTTTATAATGATATTGTATTGAACTCTATTGCATTAGAGTTAATTGGAATGGTTATTAACCTATAATCATTTTGATAATAAATGAAATTATAGGTACGGGACAAAATCCTACGGATCTCATTTCAAGGCAAGGAATAACAAACGCTAGTTGTAGCAAACCTTCAGGTGAGTAATCTCACTGTTATCCGTTGTGATAAACAATATATGAGTAGCTGCAGATGAATATGATTTTGGGGGACAAAGATGACAAATTACATGATTTGAAATATGACAAGATCAGATAAGCCGTGAGTCTGTTATAGACAAGAACGGAGCTGTGAGTCATTATATCTATGTAAACTGTGATATAACAAGATCAGATAAGCCGTGAGTCTTTAATAGACAAGAACGGAGCTGTGAGTCAAACTTATATAGACAAGACCGGATAAGCCGTGAGTCTAGGCAATAGCGGGCTAACCCGTGAGCCAAGGCAACAGCGGGCTAACCCGTGAGCCATATTTGATTTTGTATTGAATGATAATACATATTTGACTTTGTATAGAGAATTTTATTCTTATACATGTTATTCTTGATTTGATTACTCATTGGGCTTTATAGTTCACCGTTTTATTTGATATGTCCCTGCAGGTGAGCGTGATCCCGTCAAGGGAAAGGATAAAGTCCGTGACTGAGGACTTAGTATTTGAAGTAACGACCCGGCTTGAAGAATGTATAATATTTTATGTATTGTACTTCGTGATACTCTTGTACTCGTATTATATTAACTAATACCCCTACTTATGTTTTAACTGTAAAATATTTGGTTTCAAAAATGAAAATTTTTGGGGTGTTTTTGGTTAATAAGTCGGGTGTTACATTACATAACACTTAAACAAAAAAAAAAGTTAGTAGGTTTAAGAAAACACCATCAACATGGTTGTACCCAACAATTATCAAATATACCATATAATGAATATGCAAACAATTATGTAAAATTTTATTTGATTATTTTGGTTAAATTGAATGGTGAAAAACAGAACCAAAAATTGAAAATAAGGTATGATTTACTTGGGCAAATCGAAAACTGAACATCGAACCGAAAAGCTATTAAATTCAATCAAATAAATCGACCCATATTTATTTGAGACGGTCTATTCGGTTTCAGTTATTTTTGACACATCTATATGGCAGGCCCGGCCCAAGGGGAGTTCAAAATGTGCTTGTGAACAGGGCCCATCAGCTATTAGGGGACTAAATATCGTTGATGCATTATCATACTGTTGGGCCCAATCTAATTTAGGGTTTAAACTTAAAACTGGTACAACCGCAAGATGGAAGGCGTTGAGCTGGAATATGAGCGAATCAGGAACATGGAAACAAAATCGAAGCGTTAATCATCATGATCTTTTATGAGCTATGAATACGTAGTCCGATTTTCTAGATGGAAACCAATTAAAGTTCCTCTTCTGCAATAGTCTATAAAAATATTGGTATATGTTTGATTCTCATTCTCAGTTTTTTCGTCCAGTCTCGTTCAACCAGTCTCGTTCAACCCATCACAAGCACAAATCTGATTAAGACTTCCAAGTTTCAATTCTTGGTTTGTTTCTCAGATTCTCAGATTCTCAAGAATTCTCAGTCCCAAATCATTAGGTATATGTTCGATCACCAAATTGAAACAAATTTTCTGCCAATATTTTATTTGATTAATTTGATTATATGTTCAAGAATTCCCGATGTCGCTCCAGGTATTGGTTAATAAATTCTGCCAATATTTTATTTGATTCAGTAGCAAATTTTCTTTCATTGCACATAATTTTGGTAAAAAAAAAACTTGGTTTGCCACTTCGCAAGTTAGAGTCTGCACTATTATTTGAAATTGCTTATGAAAACCTAATACTTGTTAAACATATAATGAACTTGAATGTGAATGAATTCCATGTGGAATGATTACCGATTAAGTTAACGGAAATGAGTCTTTTTTCCTTTTTCAAATCAAGTCTAAGGTTTCAAATAATACACACAATGTTAAACTCCAATATTTTATACAGTTTCATTCCTTTATAAAAATTTGATCTTTATTAAATAAATTGTGTAGTCAAGAACTGATCTTTGAATTGTTATTGAGTTCTATTTGTTTGCTGCCTTGGGCTTTCTGCTACATGGAGGAAGGTAATATATTTTCTTAAACTTTTGTGAAATTTTGTATAGAATATAGGAACTTATACTTAGAAATGTTTTGTAGGTGTGCAGGTTATTTTAAGGTTGCAAATGTTTCCTGTGGAATCAAAAGGGTGGCCAAAAAAGTTGCAGGAGACATAAATTTAATAAACCATTTGTGAAAATGGACTTTTTTAATATGAACAATACGTTTTATAGTTATTTAATTTTGTAGAATTTACAAGTTTTAAGGCCTAAAATTAGCAAATTGTACAGGGCCTCCAGAATCTTGGGGCCGGCCCTGCTATATGGCATGGCCTTGTAGATTAAGTGATTGGGGACATGACATCCATGATGCCTGGTACCTTGTGTGGACTAACAATATACTCGTACATTGAGTAGAGTTAAAAACATATTAGGTCAAATGAGCCGAAAACAAATACTGGCATTAGTACATTAAATACAATTGGTCGTGATTTGGATGCGAGGTGGTGTTGATTAAATTAACATACTTCCGGTTTTACTAATAATACAAACCCGCATTCAATTTTTATAGCAACAGACAATATGTTTTTCATAGAAACAACCTAATTTAATAAATCATAGAAACTATACAAAGATACATGATGAAAACAATCTCTCAGTCCATTTGTTAATATAACCGAACTAGTTGTTACCAAAATATTGGAATCGTTCGTAAAAAATGTTAAATATGAATATGTTTGAACAAACAAATATCAAAGTCAACAAAATGGTAGGTGAGGAAAATTGGAAAATATTCTTCACGCCTGACTTCAATTTGCACATTCACATGGCATTCTCATGCCTATAAAGGTTTTTTGGTTGAGAACAATGTACTAACAACAAGCAAAAATCAAGAGGAAACATTAGAAACTCTTGTGAGCTAAACATTCCAAAGAGATATATTGTGAGGTATTTTTGTGCAGAGCCTTTATTTGGCAGCCAAAATTTGAGTGATACAATATTGTGAGTGATCAGATTACAATGGCAGTTTAGGCCTTGTATGATTGTAATTTCTTTGGTGATAATAAAACTCTTTTTCTCGTTCGCCCGTGGACGTAGATCGTGATCCCGTGACCGAACCACGTTAAATATCTTGTTCCGATTTTACATTTTCGTTTACCTTTTTTTTTCGGTAATTTTATTCCGCTCGTGTCACCGAAAGCAAATATCGATTTGTTTGAAGTGCTTAACTCGTTTTGTTATATCCCAACAAAAAATTGGTATGCGTTCATGATGCTAACCTCTTTTTTCATTGATTTGTTTATTACAACGTCATAATTAGTGAAGAGAAACTATACATCACTCACCTAAAAGAAATTATTCATCGAAACTTTCGATGAGCTTTTGACCCGGAGAACCGGACCGGACCAGGAACCGAACCGAACCGAACCGAACCGGAACTGGAACCGTGTATTCGGTTCGGTTCTCGGTTCTCCATTTTCCACAAAATCGGTTCTTGTTTCTTCGGTTCTCGGTCCGGTTCGGACCGAGTTCGGAACGGAACACATTTCTTAATAGCACACTACCTTGTATAACCGAACCGGAACATGACCGGAACCGAACCGAAACCGGGGTATTCGGTTTGGTTCCCGGTTCTTCGTTTCCTATAAACCGGTTCTCGGTTATTCAGTTTTTCGGTTCTCGGTCCGGTCCGGTCCGATCCCGGTCCGGACCGATTCTCATCCCTAACAGAAAGTAAAATATTCAATTGTAAACATCCTATTTCATTTTTATAGATTACACTTACATGCTATCCTTATTATAACATATAAAGCACTTGCTTATTATTCTAAAATAATCTTAAAGTTATGTGATATAATTACAAACAATGACTTTTAAGCAAATTTTGACATACTTCGATGACCAACACTTCCATCGACACGAGAAACCCTATTTTTTAGTTTCGTTGACTTTTTGTAGTAGAATATGCTCGAAAGGGAGAATATAATCATTTCAAGTGTTCATTTTAGAAGACCTTTTTATAAACTCATGCATTGGAGACATGTTCGCCACCATCCAAGAAAGTGAAATTGTCATGTATCTTTCTAAATTATCCCGACTCCATATGCAATCGTGCGGTTTTTGGAATATGATATGTTCTAAAAAACTACTCGCGTAAATGAAACTATTTACTAACGAAAATTACACATGTAAGGAAACAAATCACCATCCAAAAACTAATAATCGAAATAAACTATTTTTCGTTGCTGCATCACGCAGCTACACACCTAGTGTGTGTGTGTGTGTGTGTTTGTGTGTGTGTGTGTGTGTGTGTGTGTGTATATATATATATATATATATATATATATATATATATATATATATATATATATATATATATATATATATATATATATATATATATATATATATATATATATATATATATATATATATACTAGCTGCGTACCCGCGCGATGCAGCTGCCGACAAATAATTTCCTTTTTGCGATTAATTTTTTTTACGGACGCTTTAGGTGAAAAATATATTGATTTCTTAGGTTAAAAATATAAGCATGTTGTTATTTTTTGTTCAAAATAGAAAATCGTGTTGCTTTTCATTAAAAATACATTGTGCTTTTGTTAATAATGTAAGTACAATGTTATATTGAGTTGAAAATAACAATGTTTTGGTGTTTTAGTTTGAGTTTTACGTAGTTTAAGATTAAATTGACATGTCATTAAAAAAACATTATTGTTTTAAGTCAAAAAATGAAATATATATGTTCTTATTTGTGGTTAAAGTTAATATTAAATTGATATTTTGGTTAAAAATAAAAATACATTACTGCTAATTTTGGTGCTTCACGTATTGGAAAAAATCGTTAAAATCGGATACATATTGTGTTTTAAATAAAAAGTTTGGTGCTTTTATTGTAATCAACGCTCAAATACATGAAAATTTTATTTTATTATTTTATAATTCGCTACATAAAAAATTACAATGACGTAAATATTTCAATAACTTTCGTCTTAGAAAACTAACCCCTCTAGTTAACTATATTACATTAGATTAGATTATATAACAATACTAGTTTACAAACCTATGTGTTACACGGTTGATAATCCATTAAAAAACGAAAACAAAAAAAATTGTAAGGCATTGAAAATTTAAAGGATAGAATAGGATATGACTTGGAAGAAGAATCACTGAGTGTTACATGTTGTGTCCACATTAAATGGATTAGGCTGGTTGTATCTGTTTCTTTAGATTTTGGTTAACAATGTTCAGTAGTGAGTTTTAAATCAAGAGATATTAATTATAAAATATACATAATTGAATTCCATTACTAAAAATTAAGAAACCCAACTTTTTATGTATTAAAAGAATATAACCAAAAACGCTATAAAACCCCAAACTTTTGCAGCACATCCAAACTGTCTCTATATCTCTTAAACCGCCTCTATATCTTTTAACTGTATAATTTTAGGTGAAGACAGAATACTAACAAACTCGTTAGTCATCAATCAAATGCATATTACTTAATAAATCTTTCTTATTTTTTCCATTTAGTTCTTAAATTCCATGACATTTATTTCTCTTCAGCAATGTACTTGAAAAAATTTACACATCGTAGGAAATAACAATCTTTTAATGGGTAAAGGTCATAAAATAACAACGTAGCATGCCAATTCGTTTAAGCAAACTTCAAAGTAGAATGCAACTTGGACAATCTTTTCATGGAATTTTGCCTTGAAGATTCCGAAAGGGTAGAATTTTTTACTCTTAGTTCATGTGGTGGAATTATGTTTGTATGTGTTAATGATATGATTTTGATAAATATTTGAAGCCAAACAATCAAGATTACCTTTTGTGTTTAAATTGACAGATTGCTTTTAACCCTTCAAGAACATGATAAGGAATCCTTTTGCTCGTAAAACTCAATCTTAACTAAGAGAATGGAATGTAGCCGGATAACGCAGATGCAGTTCAACATATATATAACTTGTTCAAAAAGAAATCTTTGATAGTTACTATAATCAAATAGCACCTTTAAATACTTTTTAAAAATATGAAATATTACCTTCTCAAAACGCCCTTTTCAACATATTTTTTAATTCCCTTATTACCATGCTTTATATAGTCTAACGCAAAATATTTTTTATCATCAAAATCTTTGGGAAATATTTTTCCTATTGAAGAATTGTACTTTAAGTTACAAGGGATTGACATTTTGGTTACCCGTAATAGACAGAAATACAGCATCCACAAGAAAGTCTCGCTTTGCAGATGTCTCAAAGCATCAAAGCAAGGTATATTTACTGATGGAGCACATTATCTCTTGCCATCTTATCAGAAACCTAAATTAAAATACTTTCAGTAAAATTTAGCAACTTTCAAAGTATAAAAATTGAGATTAATTAATATAAGAAAACCTTACCAAGAAATATGAAACTCGGCATATCTCCAGCGATTGGAAACAATGAATAGGGTGGTATAAAAACCGATCATTCATTAATGGCGGTGGAAACAATGAATACGGTGGTATATAAAAAAGGTCTCTCATCTTGATTCTAAGCTAAAAAGGAAGAATACACACACATGTAACTACAATCCACTAAAAAGGCCCAATATGGAATCAAAATATGCATGCATGAACTCGATTCACTTGTATTATATGTAAAAGTTTGCAAAACTTCCTAAATTCAAGAATTCCCAAAACGGACGTTTTGTGAATTTCACCAAACCAATGTAATCTTACAACACTAAAAAGCAAATAAATATGACATTCAAATGAAAACAAAAAAAGTAATCCACAAAAAATAAAGCGAGAGAGGTCTTCAATTCAATATACATTTAAAAAGCCATCAAAAACCATTTTTCACTTAGAAAATTGATATCAGAAATTGCTTTTTTTTTTTGTTAAAAATTCTAGGTTTTATCCGAGCAATTAGATACACATAAGATCATTTACAACCCCACAAAAAAACTAATAGAAACAAGAAACAGATAGAGTGATTATTATATGGACGAATCGTTATCTTCAACTTTATAGTAACGAAAACACATCTAAACTTTCAGAGCAATGAAGAAAAAATTATAGGAATAGATAACTTAAAGATATCTGATTTTCAAAATTGAATAAGGTAAATGATACTACGTCAATATATATGGGGGTTAAATTATACCTTTAGCGGTTTAGATACCCTCGGCAACAGGAACATCGGGAGTGAAATCAATATCTATAGAAAAAAGTAAGAATTTGAACGTCTCGTGTCTCTCGTTCTCCTTCAAATAAAGCACTTACTAATTTCTTGCTTAGGTTCCTAAATTAACGGGACCGAATGGATTCAATTTAAATCCAACATTAATTAACCGATTTAATACTGGGAATTAGCAATTGCAGTATATAACCGTTCCTGATTTTTTTTTGTTTTACATTCCTAAATTATTGGGATTAGTTAAATGAATGTATAAGAGATTGCCATTTGGCATTCTAGCTTCTTAGACATGCCAAGTGGCATTAAAATGGCTTCCTTTATTAATATGTATAGATTTACATTTGGAATAAGAATTCAACTTTCATATCTTTAGGCAGCAATATTGCATATAACAATTTTAATTAAAGAAAACTAATTTAAAATCAAATTAAAAACTATGAAATTATATTCTATACCGTGTTTAAAAAAACTTCTAAAACCTATTATTGTCAAAAAGTTAGGTCAAATTACCTTTATAAATGTTTATTCTGTTTTAGTGATTTTTAGTATTTTTAGGTTTATATGTTTGATTCATCATTTCGTCAATTTCAAATGTAATGTACAAGAGTAATCGCAAATGATATTAAGATTAGTAAAATGTTAATAATATTTATGTAATAATATTTTCAAATCACTTGTAGTAACTATTTTAGGATATAATTATAAAATAAATCATTATTTTTATAGAAAAGATAAAATACAAAATGAAATTATTTTTTAATTAAAATTTTAAATCACAAGGTTCAAATTTGTAATTATATTAGATATACATATATTCTATTTACTAAACCTAAACCTAATACTCACTATTATATGCAGTCGTCTCCTTCACCTCCCTCCCTCCCGTCAAGCTTGCCTCTGTCACTCCTCCCACCTCCACCACATGACTAACGACCATAGTTACCATCTATCTTGTACACACATCCAAGTTGCAGACCACCGCTACCACCTTACGGCTTCAAAACAGTCGGTTATCTCAAGATTTCGGTATTTGATACCTCGTTTCTCACCAGTAATACAAGAAATACATTGCCCGGTTCTACCGAAATCTGTGTGTTTTTACCAAGACCTACCATACTTTTGTTATCTCTTTTTCTCCTACATAATCATACAGGTTCCGAATTTTTGTTAGAACTTTATCACCTGCTCGGTTTTTATGAACCCGATCTTGGTTTGTATGAAGGTTTTTTTTCATAAAGCTAGTAATAATATTTCATTTGAATTTTGTAGTTCGATCTTGGTTCCTCTGTAACTCGTATCGATCTTCAGTAAAACCGTATCTCGTCTGTATGTTTTCTCAACAAAACCAGATCTGAAAGATAACTAAAATAATCGATTCATAACAGTCATGTTTTCCATTATTTGTCAATCGAGCTCTACATATTTCGATCTTTGGATCTGAATGTCAATAATAGTTTTGTTTTTGATTTCATGTTTTAGAATATATCTTTTTCTGACATTGACTAAGAACATGAAATTTCTTAAATTTCATTGTGAAAATACCAGGCTTAGCAGAATGTAGCAGTCGGTTGTCAAAGTATTACGCAACGTATATAGTACAACAAAAGAAAATGGTAGAAAGAGATCCTATTAAGATTACATGCAATTTCTACCCACACAGCTCGGATATATAGAAATAATTAAGCAGATCAACTCAGATCCGGTGACATTGATGGTGGGTCACCCGAATATTTCACAGGTGACCCCGAGTTCGAGCTCCGCAAAACGGGCAAACCCAGCCCCCAATGGGATTTCGAGAGAAAAATTCCACCACATGGAGCAACAGAACGAGGCTTATGGGAGTTGAACTCCCAACCTCTGATTATACCACTGATTTGATTTTTTGTCTTTTTGTTTTTGTTTTTTTTTTCTTTTGTCTATTTTGTTTGTTTGTTGTATTTTTCTTTTTCTTTTATTTTATTAATAGTATTTTTATGTATTATTATTATTATTATTATTATTATTATTAGAAAAACAATAACAATGAATTTACATTTTATAATTTTTACGTTTTAATAACAATAAACAATAGTTTTTTTTAAAAGTACTTACGCAAATCGAACGACGTTTATAACTTTATAAAATTATGTCAAATTATACCAAAACGGTTATGTCAAATTTGAACGAATGTCAAATTAATGAATTTAGCTTTTATAATTTTTACAAAAAATAGTAACATGAATTTCGATTACTTACAAATGGTATAACCCGAAGGATTTTATAAAAAATAAATTCTAATTCAACCACTTGATTTATAAACGACTAAATAAATTCGAACGAATAAAAAAGAGGCATTAGATTATCAATAAACACGAACGGTTGTAATTTTATTTTATAAAGCTAATAATAATAATAATAATAAAGAAAAAGACAATAAAAGACGAAATTGAGATAAAACAAATCAGTTAGTCAAATCAGGAGGGTATAATATGAAATGGGGTGGCTATAGCAAACACATGATTATTAGCTAGTGAAATCCATTCTTATGTATGCAAATTATATGAGTGTCTATGTGAGTCCAGATCCAATATTTGAAAGCTAAGGGTGGATAAAATTTTGGATAAAGCGGATGGTCTGGATTATAGTTATGTAAAAACACGGATCGCAATCTTTGTGTATGTTAAAAGTAATATCAAAAGCCGGATCACGTAGGTGGGACCTGTGAGATACATTTTTATATGATTCAAATTTTGAATGTAATCACAAAACCCGAGTATTTTTTCATGCATTGAACTACTTGTACAAAATGTCTTAAATTTAAGTGTAACTTATATATATATATATATATATATATATATATATATATATATATATATATATATATATATATACTAGGTGTGTACCCGTGCAATGCGGCGGCGACAATTATTTTTATTTTGATGATTAGTTTCGTTACAACATTTAGTATCCTTTCATAAACATGCTATATTCCAAAGACCATTCGATATATTGAGAAAATATGATTTATCACAAAAAATGTATCATGTATAAACATATTTGCATTATTTTTTGAGGAATAGTTTCTTCTTGCGTTTAGGGTTAGGGTTACGCAGCATACACACATTGTTAGACTTTTTTTTACTTTTCAAATATTTACGATTATTTTCATTTTGATGATTAGTTTCGTTTCAATATTTAGTTTCCTATCATAAACATGTTATATTCCAAATACCATTCGATATGCTGAGAAAATATGATTTATTACAAAAAATGTATCATGTAAAAACATATTTGCATTATTTTTCGAGAAATAGTTTCTTTTTGCATTTATGGTTAGGGTTACGTAACATGCACACATTGTTAGACTTTTTTTTTACTTTTCAAAGATTTGTTTATTTTTATTCTAGGTTTTTCGTTGGACGACTTTTTTCTTTAGGGTTCTTGGGTTTTTCGTTGGACGACTTTATTTTCAAAGATTTGCTATTTTGACAGACGGTAAATAGTTTTATTCGGTGATTAGTTCGCATATTGATTTTTTTTCACATCTGTATTCTCTTTCGACATATAAGGAAAAGTATCCAAAATCAATTATAAATGTTAGACATTTTAAGCTAGTACATGAAAAGAGTTCATATTGTCTTTTACGTTTTATTTTCAAAAATATTATTTTATAGTTAATGTTTTCTGATTAACTCGTATATATTGTCATTTATTTTTCATATTATTAGTGTTTTTCAATTTTTGGTTTTGTTCGTATCGTTTCATTTTGGCAATTAATTTTTGGGCATAGAGATTAAATTTGTTTCGACGGGATGTCAAATCTTTTTGTTATTTAAGCTACACTACCTTATGTACAATTATATTTTTATGATTACATATTTGTTTGTAGTGTTGTGAAGAGGTTTCAGT
Organism: Cichorium intybus; assembly: GCA_023525715.1. NCBI lineage: Eukaryota > Viridiplantae > Streptophyta > Magnoliopsida > Asterales > Asteraceae > Cichorium > Cichorium intybus. The sequence goes on along the minus strand of CM042016.1, from coordinate 81,263,645 downwards.
GATGTGTACAGGTCTCGAAAGAGAGACATGTTAAGTTTTCAATCATAAACCTACCAGAGTACCAGGTAGCAATCTGCAGTGGCATATTATTAAGTCATTATGCTTTAGGAAGATTGAACCATTTTTAAAGACTCTCTAACCGGGAGAATGCTGAAATCATCAACTTAATGTTTCAGTGATGGTAAAACAAAACTTTGATTAGATAAATTTGAAAAATAAAGAAAATAATTTTAAATTACCAACTTACATCAACGTAGGGCTTGAACCATGGGGCAATAATGACATCACCAAGACCCATACTCTAACTTTTTAAATGAAACCCTTACTCTAATTTTTTTAATTAAACCCATACAATTTGTGAAAACCACAACTACCACCAGCACAACAAATATTAGTTTATCCATGTCAATTTGTGAAAAGTGCTGAGATTCTGTAGAGGAATAAATTAGAAATTTAAAATTAATAATTTAGAAATGGAATAACAGTTTTTTACATTTTAATATATTACAAGACCATACCTCATTTTATGCACGCCTCTCTGTCTTTTCCCTCCCCAGTGTCATTATTATATGACACCTAGATCTCATGGTTTGCTATTTTGTAGGTACATATCAAGGATGTGATGTAGTAAAAAACTTAGCCTGTATTACGATCTTTCTCTTTTCGTGCAGGTGACATACTTATGAAGCAAAAAATAGTCACAAAGCACTCAAAACAACTAAAAAACCAGGGATAACCAAAATCAATAACAAATTTAAAGTCGGAGATAACCAAAATCAAACACGAATGAGAAATCAAAAGAATAGTGGAAACATATAGAATTAGCAACTATAAAAATTAGTCATCCCAGTTTTGATCACCCACTCAGATTGTTGAAATGTGTTAATCACAAATCCAAGTGCAAATAATTTTGAACTGACTATGTTATTTACCTACAAAAAGTAAGGATGGTATATAATTAACATAAAATGATCTTGTAATTCAGTACCATACAAACATTCAAGCATATTAGTTAATCAAATTGGCAGGCAAATAAACCTCAATAGTAGAACAAACTTTAGGCTAAAAAGTCCACCAGATATCAAGATTCTATTTTATTCGTTTGTTGAGGGGCTAGGGGTAAAAACGTCCAACTATGAGAAACTCTTATGCTAAAAAATATTAACATGCACAGTTCGAGATCCTAGAAGGAATCAAATGCTAAGCATATAGGATCTACATTTTACTAATATTTCCATGAGGTATATATTTATCAAAAACTTAGTAAAATACACATTAAAGTTAGCCCTAATACAGAACAATGCAACATAGGTGATTAGGTTCCCAGGTACAAATTCCCAAAATTTGATGAACATCGACCAATCAGGTTGGGGATTAGATGGTGGCATTAATTTAATGTCAAATTTAGCAAGATATAGCAACTTACATTCATTTCTGGTTGGAGATGAAATGGTATCATTTAACTCCGAGGCTTGATTCCATGTTATTTTAACTTTCAAGTCAAATTGACTCCGGGTTCATTTATCTTGTATTTTATTTCAAGTTTATATTATGTGTCGATTTCTTGTTCTAAAATCCGATTGGCCAGCTTAGCAAATGTGCTCCAACATGTTTTAGGAGCCTAAACCATACTTAATTTTGTATTGTCTAGATAATCACGGACCACGCAAAATCAATAGATTTTAGAAAGAAAGTGTTGAAAAACATTAACCATCTACTTTAATTACTAATCACGACTACCACCATCACCATTGAGTCGATTTGGTATAGAAAACATAAAAACAAACATAATTTGTATATAGAAAACCCGAATATGAATTGGGAAGTTTAAACTAAATCAATTGGAAATTCTTAACCAGAGATATACAGTAGTCTTAGAACATCCAAACCCCGAGTAAGGCGGATGATTGCGAGTGTGTTGAATGCGGAGGGAGGCATCGATTGTTTTCGAGCAATTCCTATTGACGGAGGCACTGATTCCTATTGACGGAGGCACCGATTGTGTTGAATGCAGACAGACGGACCGATTGTAGTCAACCGACAGTTTTGTAGACATGAGGCACCTTTTGTTGTAGATCGTCAGATTTTAGGTTGATTGTGTTGGAAGCAGACATCGGCACCAATTGTTGTTGAGGGATCGTGGTTGAAGGCGGAACAAGGAGGAAGCAGTGGTCGCGGATTGCAGTGGGAATGACAAATAGATTGTGTTTAAAGCTTTTGGCAGCACCGATTGTGGTGGAAGGCGTAACAAGGAGGAAGCACCGATTGTAGTGGCAATGAGATGGAGAGTAGCAGAAAACTTAGGGATTTTATGGAGAAATCGGGGTGAGGGAGAGCAGATGGAGCGTCGATTGTATGCAGAATCGATGGTTTAAAAGTAAACAGCTTGGCAATCCGTATGCCATGCTGGCGATCCTCTGTGTTTTGTGTTTCTTCACCCGGTGATAAGCTGTTGTGCAGTAATGGTTTGTACAAATTGTCTTAAAATTAAGACATCATGCTTTATGGTGTTGTAAATTATATATGCTTTATATAATAGTAAAGATATATATATATATATATAAGCGATCGGGTGAGGACTCTACTTAAAATGAGGACTCGTGAGGACACCTTAAAAAAATTGAAAAAAATAAAAAATATATAAATAATAAAATGGATCATAGTACTATATTGGAGAAAAAAAATTGAAAACTTTTTTTTGAATCATTACTTTTTTCAATGATCCAAATTCAGTTTTCCAAATGTATGAAATACTATATATATATATATATATATATATATATATATATATATATATATATATATATATATATATATATATATATATATATATATATATATATATATATATATGGTCTCGTTCCGGTGAGGACTCGTAAGGACACCTTACAAAAATTGAAAAAAATATCAAAAAAATACAAATCATAAAATCAAGAATAGTACTATATCATTATCAAAAAAAATGGAAATAGAAATTGACAAATGTTCTGAGATAGAAGAGAAGCTGTCTAAAAGCGTAATTGGAACAGTAAAAAAAAGAGAAATGCTTGAAAATATGGATCAGATTTTAACAGATGGGGGTCTCGTAAATTTTAAATGGAGGTTCCTTGGAGGTCTAGATGTTCTTATCGAATGTAGTACAACAGAGGAAGCGGAAGAAATTATTACGAACAAGGAACACGGAATTAAGGAATGGATGCAAGAATTTAGACTATGGACAAAGGAGTATGTGATAAGATCAAGGCTAACATGGATCAAACTCTATGGTGTGCCGGTGGATGCATGGTCGGAAAAAAACTTCAAAAAGATTGCGAGTTTGTGGGGTACGGTCGTCAAGCTGGAGAACTGTGATTTTTATGCAGCCTCCACACCGGTTGCTGGTAGGGTCCTTATTTCAACACCTTACAAATTTCCTTTAGAAAAAGAAGTTGTCATTAAATTAGAAGATAGGAAAGTTTGGGTGATGGTGAAGGATGAAGGATGGGTTGACGAGGTAGGTGATGATGGTGCGATTGATGATGATGAAAGTAACTACTCATCAACAGAGGAGGAAGAAGAACAGTGGGATGAAGACATATCCGATATCAACTCAGTCAAATCGTTTCCGGCGGAAGAGACCTGGAGCTCCGGCGACGACCGGGAAGACAAATCAAGAGAATAGTCATCAACGGGCGGGAAGCGCATGCATGGACGTTCCGACTACCAAGGCGTGGCCAAGTTCAGTACCCGATAACAATAGTTATGATGTAGGTTATCCTCCTAATCTTTCGGGGGGTTCGAACGGACTCCATGCGAAAGAGATCTACATTGGAACACGTGTAGATGACGTGGATAGAAATAAAAGGACGGTGGAGAAGGAAATACTTCACGTGGAACTAGATCACAAGAAAGGGTATGGGTTGGAAAGGGGTAAGGATCAGGAAAATAATGTCAAAGCCCAAAATATGAAGAAAAAAAAACAGCCCAAAGTGTGGACTGGAAGAAAAAATAGAGACCCAATTAGCTGATAATTTGAATGATGATGAGCTGGACCCATATGAGGATCAATGGTCGGACAGTCAGAGGATGGAATTCGCGTACGACGAATTGGAGGAAAAGAAAAAACACAGAAATTTCAATAAAGTGGGGAAAAAATCGCAATCAGAAGGCCAGGAAAGGGAAGTAAGTCGAAGTGCTAGGAAGTGGGATGGAAGCAGAAGCATGAGGATGTTCAATAAACTTGTGAGAGACAGATATAAAAGAAGAAGTATGGTCAACGACAAAGGAGTAGCTTTAGAGAAAACAATGGCATGTCTGAAAACTAAAATGGTAACTCAAATGTCGAAATCAAGGGACTCTACGGAAGAAATCCAAGATCAAATTGAAGGAACAGCGGATGATATCCAATCCTTGAAAACATTCGGTTCGCAAATTGGGTTTGATTGGGAGAATGATGAGGAGGTAATGAAGGAAGTACAATTGGGAGAGGCAAGGGGGTGGGGACAATAATCATCCGTCGAATGCAAAGGTCAGGTACAGAAATCACCAATGAAAGTAATTTCTCTAAATATAGGGGGTAGGTCAAAAGGAAAAAGTTTTTTAGCTACGCAATTTAATAAAAAGTGGAAATCCGTCCATTATGGGTCTACAAGAAACTAAAAGTAGTCGGTTAAATGAAAGATGGGTAGAATCGATATGGGGGTCAGGGGATTTTGGTTTTGCTCGCTGTGATGCCAAAGGAAACTCAGGTGGCATCATCACCATCTGGGACAAATCAATTTTTAAAGCCCATAAAGCTTTTGGTGAAGAAGGTATTCTTACTGTGTGGGGTTCGTGGAAAGGAATAAAGAAAACAGTATGTTTCATTAATATATATGGTCCACATGGGAGTTCAAAGAAAGAGGAACTATGGAATAAGATTAGCACAGCAATGAATGCGCAAGACGCAATGTTTTGCATCTTTGGGGACTTCAATGTCGTAAGAAGACGTTCAGAGCGACTTAATTGTAAATTCAAAGCGAATGACGCAGACAAATTCAATGAGTTCATCAAAGAAGAGGGCTTAATGGAGATTCGATTAGCGGGAAAAAAATTCACCAGGACTAGCTCGGATGGACACAAAATGAGCAAATTGGACAGGTTTCTCGTTTCGGAGGAATTTGTTGAGTGCTGGGAAGGTCTTCAATCGGTGGCCCTCGGAAGGAAATATTCAGATCATTGCCCAATTATGATGCGCCCTTTGAAGATTGAACTGGGTAAGAAACCGTTCAGGATATTTGATTACTGGATAGAGGATGAGGAATGCAAGGTAATTGTTGATGCGGCATGGAACAACTCAGTAACGTCAAGAAATCCAGATAGTGTATTTAGGGATAAACTCAAAAACGTGAAGTTTGCGCTCAAGGAGTGGGCAAAAAGGAAATTTGGAGGAATTGATAACGAAATAGAGAAGTTAAAGGCGGAAGAGATGGAATGGGAACAAAAGGCTGAAGATTGTAAAATTTCGGAAGGCGAGACGAAAATTTGGATGGAAACTCGAAAAAAGTGGATCGAAAAAGAGAAGATAAGAAGCGAAATGGCAAAACAAAAAGCCCGCATTAGGTGGGATATGGAAGGGGATGATAATACGAGATTCTACCATAATGCTATCAAGAGACGTGCAAAAAAGAATTCAATCCCTGGTTTGATGATTGAAGGGCGTTGGGAAACGAATCAAAGAATTATTCAAGATGAAGCGGTGAAGTACTTCAAGGAATTATACTCGATCGACCAGGGGTCCCGGCAAAACAAACCGTATTTTTCAAGCAATAATTATAGCAAACTCTCGCGTGAAGACGCGAAAATGCTGGAAGAACGTATTGAAGAGGTAGAGGCATGGTCTGCGGTGCAGTCTTGCAACAATTCGAAGTCACCTGGTCCTGATGGATTCAATTTCAAGTTTGTCAAAAGATTTTGGAGTATTATCAAGGATGACCTTATGAAGGCTTTACATTGGTTTTGGGAAATAGAACGAATTAGTGGTGGATGTAATGCATCTTTCGTGACACTTATCCCCAAAAAAGACGAACCTAATTGCCTGAAGGAGTTTCGACCTATTAGTTTAATTGGAGTATATTACAAAATTGTGGCAAAGATCCTGGCGGCTAGGCTAAAGAAGGTAATCGGAAAAATTGTCGGGAAGGAACAAAATGCATTTATTCAAGGTAGGTTCATACTTGATGGAGTCTTAATAGCAAACGAATCGGTGAATTTCCTTAGAAAAGAAAGACAGAAGAGTGTGATCATGAAGTTAGATATAGAGAAAGCATATGATAAATTGGATTGGGAGTTCCTGTTAAGGTCGTTAGAACAGATGGGGTTTGGAGTCAAATGGGTAAAATGGATTAAAGCATGCTTGAGTTCAGCGACAGTATCGGTTCTTATCAATGGGTCACCCACGAAGGAAACAAAAATGCAAAAAGGGATCAGGCAAGGAGATCCATTGGCCCCATTCTTGTTTATCCTGGCTGCTGAAGGGCTTAACCAGGCGTGTAAACTAAGCCTAAAAAAAGGACTTGTGGAGGGAGTGGAGGTGGGTAAGGAAAAAGTCAAAATATTCCATTTACAATACGCAGATGATATGCTTATTTTTGGCAAATGGGACAGCAACAATATCTCAAATATACTAAAGGTGTTAAAATGTTTTTACTTAGCTTCGGGGCTGAACATCAACTTAGGAAAAAGTACTTTGTACGGTCTGGGATTGAAACATGGTGAAGTGGAAGAGGTGGCAGGCCGACTGGGATGTAAGGCAGAGTCTCTTCCAATGATTTACCTAGGTTTACCTGTTGGAGGCAATATGAATCGATGTGCTAACTGGAACGTGGTCACTGAAAAAATAAAAAAGAGACTTGATTCTTGGAAAGCAAGAACCTTATCCTATGGCGGTAGATTAACTCTTGTCAAGTCGGTCCTTGGATGTTTACCTTCGTACTTTTTCTCGTTGTTCCGTGCACCCGCGAGTGTACTAAAAAATTTGGAGAGTGTGAGATGTTCTTTCTTTTGGGGAGGGGGGTTAAAGGGTAAAAAAATGGTTTGGATTAAATGGTCGAGAACAATTTCTTGTTTAGAAAGGGGTGGGGTTAATATAGGTTCCTTAAAGGCTCAAAATTTGAGTCTTTTAGGGAAGTGGTGGTGGCGCTTTTATGTTGAAGGGGAAGGGGATGTGCTGTGGGTTAAAATTATTAAAAGCTTACACGGTCAAAACGGTGGTTTAGAAGGGGGGGTCGAAGTAGCACAGGGGCAATATTATTAGAGCAGGGCTAGACCTGGAGTGATTGGGGATTAGGTGGCGGGATTCTTTTGGTAAGAAGGTAGGAAACGGAAAGGATACGATGCTTTGGTATGATCAGTGGCTAGGTAATTTCACATTGTGCAGTAAATTCCCAATATTATTTAGGCTTGAAAGGAATAAGTTGGTAACCATTAGGGAAAGAAGGTTCTTAATGGGGGAGGGCAGATGGGAGTGGATTTGGGATTGGGCGTACAAGCCAAGGGGGAGGACAAGAAATGAATTAGAAGGCCTGATCGAGTTACTAAATACAGTTCAATTTTCAGGAAACATGGAATTGAACGATAGTTGGAAGTGGATGCTAACCACAAAAGGTGAGTTTGAAGTCAAAGCTCTGAGGATGCTAGTGGAGGCAAAGTTGCAGGAACAGGTGGACAGTGAAGCTACTAGGACGGCATGGTCAAACTTAGTACCAAAAAAAGTGAGTATCTTCATTTGGAGAATGAGATCTGGTTGCATACCAGTGAGGACCCAATTGGACCGAAGAGGTATTTATATCCCCACGTTACTGTGCCCTTTGTGCAAAGAATGTATAGAGAATATAGATCATGTACTGCTGAGATGTAGAATTGCAAACTATATGTGGTGTAAGGTATTTGATTGGTGGGGACTAAAAAACAAAAACCAAATTGATGTGAAGCAGCTATTGGAATTGAAAGGTAAAAAGACCTGGAAGAAAGAAATGAAGGCTATCTGGGAAGCGGTGGTGTGGCTGTTCTTATACATGCTATGGAACCACCGAAATGCGACTGTTTTTGAAAAGAAAAAAACTAGACTGGAAGTTATGTTCGTGGAATTCCAATGGAGGTCTTTCCTGTGGATGAAGGCGAGATACAATAAAGTGCATTGGAGCTGGGATATCTGGCGGTTAGATCCACCTGCACTCTCGATAAGTGGTAAGTGAAAAAGAAAAAAGAAAAAAAAAAACAGGGAGAGTGAGAATTAAGTGTTTAGGTAGGTGCCGAGGTGAGAGTCAATGGAATTGTAAGATGCTAAATTGGTATTAGTTGAGTTTCTATTTGGTTGGGTTTGCTGGGGGTTGGGGATGTATGGACGATTTTACCCCCGCCCTTGCCTGTAGCTCGCAGGCTCTTGGTCCTTTTGCAGTATGTATTTGTTTGGTTAGTGAATAAATTTTGCTTTGCCTTTCAAAAAAAAAAAGATATCCAAAATAGTAATGAGAGTAAAAATCATGATGGAAACTATTTAATCATATAACATTTGAAAATCACTACGAGACGCATTCAAACTTTCAAAGGTATTCTATAAAAACCTTTTAAATTTATGAACATGATAAATAATAAAACTTTAACATAATTATTAGTATTTCATAGTCATTTAAATTGAATTTAATACTTATTACTATTTGCCCCCTCCAAATGTATAAGAACTAGTGGGGATGGCCGCCCGTTGCGGCGGATTTATTAAACATACATTTTCAACACCATTTACATAATATACAAATATCATTCTTTTAAATTCTCTATTAAACCAGGACCATTATTTTAATTTTCTCCTGCATAATGATCATCTATGTAATGTCGTTATTACACAATGACCATCTCTGTAATATCGTTATGACTTAGGAACCATATTTTGTACTATAGGGACTGAAATAGCAACTAATACAAATTATAAATTTCAGGGACCAAAACTGTAATTATTGAAATTAAAAACCATAGGGACCATATCTGTAATTATCAAATTTTAAAATTACAGGGACCACATTTGTAATTAATGCAAACTAAAAGTTAGAAGGGTTAAAATTGTTAAAATCCTAAACTAAAAACTAAAATATTTCAGGAACCAAAACTATAATTATTGAAATTAAAAACCATAACCATCTCCTGATGGCCTAGTGGTTACGACTCTTGCCCCTCATAGAGGATGTCCAGGGTTCGATTCCCACAGGTTTCAATCAGGGATGACCATCGGTCTCCCCAATGGGGATGCTTTAAAAGGGAGCACGGGCACTACCAGGGGGGTTCAGTGCACCCCGGAGGTTGGCTCAGCTGGGTCATCCAAAGGATGGGTTAGTTGGGTTCCTCCGTTACCAAAAAAAAAAAAAAAAAAAAAGAAATTAAAAACCATAGGGACCATATCTATAATTATCAGAATTTAAAATCGCAGGGACCATATTTGTTATTAATGTAAAGTAAAACTTAGAAGGACTAAAGTTGTTAAAATCCTAAACTTAAAACTCCAAAGACTAAATATGTAATTAGTCAATTTCCTGTGTTTTAAAAGGATAATATAATGTTAGGGCATCGTTCTCCATGTAAGAATTAGAAAATCTTGGTATTTTTTAATTATTGAAAATTCCAAAATTCATAAAAAATGGTAGTTAAATTTTTTTTTTGTTTTAAATATCGAAATATTGCCGGCCACTTAAACAATTGGAATAATATTTTTTTTTATTAATCATTAAGACTTTGATTTTTGTTTTGTAAAAGCATTATTATTTAAAATTTTGAATTCTATATAAATCGTTATAGTTTGAAATTTGTTGGATTTATCATTCAAATTTTTTTATGTGATTTCACTATTATAATTTGAAAATTCTCATAGTATATAATTTCAACAAAAAGAATATTCTTTTTATTTTTATATCTTTTGCAGTACTAGGGGAAAAACAGTTATACTGTTTCTTTTTTTTTTTTTTGGAAAATAAGAAAACAAATCATCGTTAGTTCAATTATAAAAAAATAAAAAATTTGTTGGTTATACAAAAAAAAAATTAATTATAATGGATTTTCTTATGAAATTTGGTTTTTATTGAAATGTATTAATTTTAAATGTGTAGTTAACAGATTTACAAGTATTGTAGAATGGTCAAGCAAAAAAAGTCAGACATGCCTGATAGTACTATGCTTCTTTCTGGACTGTTGATTGGAGACAAAATTGTAAACCGAATTTTTAAAGCTCTATTATGTTCGACAAATAATAAAAACGTGGTATATTTCATTAAGAAAGTTCTTTTCAATTTAAAGTTTGTTAATATGACTTGTAAATTTATAAACTTCTGATAGGAATGTTTTTCAATTATTCTTCTTATTGTTTTTATTTTGTTAATTACTTCAAATATTTTAATAACATATTATTATATAAATTCTTTATTTAGAAAAGTAAAACTAGAAATATGTATACATGTAAATTAAAGAAAAACAAAAAATACTAAACATCAATGACGGTTTCATTTTATATCTCACAACTAAAATCCTTCTTATTTCTGATTCATAATTTATTTAAAATTTTCACATTTAACTCAAAATAATGCCCTTGAGATGATTTGATTTAAATTGCTTCTATTTAAATTTATAATTTAGAATATTTATATTTTATATATTAATTCAATATAAAAACTATAATTTCATAATTAATAAACCAAATAATCATTCTAGTAACATATATTATTTAAAATTTAAACAATATAATTATATTTTTAGTAAGGCATGGACATTCCCCTCTCGTGCACGCACGGACATACACACATGCGCACACACGTATCCATCATTCTTCCTTTATTTTTTTTTTACTATTTAATGATATCTGTTTCCTTTTAAATGTTCAAAACTTCAAATTTTTACATTTCTTGATGCATCTTGTTTGGCAGCCATTGAAGTCAGTACCACCTGAAACATCAAAGTCAAAACTCTCATTACTATTTTGGATATCTTAAGAGGACAAACTGTAATAATATTCATTTTTTATTGGTAATTCATTATTAGATCCTTTTGTTTCTATATATATATATATATATATATATATATATATATATATATATATATATATATATATATATATATATATATATAAAACTTAATTTCCTTATGATAAAAGAATTATATATTAGTTTTTATTTATTTGAATTTTCTTTTCTTAATGATACAAACATTATATATATATATATATCAGTGTTGCAGAAATCGGCCTTGGCGGCCGATTAATCGGCGATTAATCGCTTGGCGGTCTTCAACCGATTACGATTAGGCCTAATCGGTCAGCTTAACGGTTTGCTGCAAAAATCGGTCAAATATCGGCCTTGGCGGCCGATTAATCGGTCTTGGCGGTCATTTTTTAATTTTTTAATTTATTATTTATTTTCTTATTTTTAAATAACGACACAAACACTCTCTAATAACTCAAGAAAACTAAAAAAATCAATATTAAAGAATAAAAACAAACAAATGTATAATCTTTTATGTGTATCTTGGAATAAATGAATCAAACATTGCTATTTTGTTATATTTATATATTTTTAAATGAATTCCTTTATAATTTAGGGTCCCCGACTAATCCCCGATTAATCCGATTAATCTCTTAACCCCACTCGACCGCCAAGCTACCGTCAAGCGATTTTTACAACCTTGATATATATATATATATATATATATATATATATATATATATATATATATATATATATATATATATATATATATAGGAAAGGGTTCAAATGAGAAATTTTACGTTATACCACTAATTCACAGTTTAATAAAAAATTTACGTTATAGTATTCACAGATTAATAACTAGAAATTTTATTATATTGTGAATAATGTAAAATGTATTAAAAAATAAGAAAATTTATTAAGTTTGATTTATTTTCACATAATAAACAAATGTGAAAAAACAAAACAACGAAAAAAAACATAATTCTTAATGTGTGAATATTGGTTCTCACGGTTCTTTAATTTTTTAGTGGTTCTCATTTGAACCTATTTTATATATATATATATATATATATATATATATATATATATATATATATATATATATATATATATATATATATATATATATATATATATATATATATATATATATATATATATATATATATATATAATCCCAAGGTTGGACCGTGAGTCTAACCTGATCTTAGAACTCCGCACATCAACTACTAGACTTCCATCCATCGTGGGACGGATATTTGTTTTATAGAGAGGTTCTATTTCTTCCTAAAAAATCTTCCTAATTTTCTTCCTAATCACATGATCATGACAAGTGTCAAAATCAAAGGAAGAAATTAAGAGAGAGAAATAATGGATTCCACATGTCATAATTTAGTAGGTTAGGAGGATGAATTAGGAGGATAAATTAGGAAGAAATAGAATTTTCCTTGTTTTATAAGGTATTATATATTAGCATTTACGACAGATCATTTTAATATTGTATTTCTATTAATAAATATATCGGAACATACGTACCATCGCTGGCTAACCAACAAGTTTGCGTAGAGCAATCTTTTATGCAATTGTGTAGATGATACTGATAGATTTCAGATGATTTATCGATGACATTACTTGAATATGATTCTGCATCAGTTGGTGAAGGTGCATGCAATGGTGCTGGGTGATTTACCAAACGAGGCGTTCGGAGATCAGCCTGGCCTGGTGGTTGAGAAAAGCACTTGGCCAAGCAATTCACATAGCATGGAAATCTTTCCCCAATCTTCTTGCTACTAAGAAGAAAACATTCGTTGAGACACCCTCCCCAACATGAGTACAACCCTGCACTGCCTTGTTGTACCATCAACATCAATACGACCAAAGCACCCAAGAATATGCTGCTCTTGTTGCTCAATGTACAGCCACTCTTCATCATCTTGATGGTCTATCGTCAACCCCTCTCATAGTCGGTCGAAGTTGAGTGGTTTTAAAGGAGAAAGGATCCAACAAACTCAATTTACTGCTCATTAATAAGTTGATGGAGTCACCAATGCGAATCTTATATTTTTCATGGTAAAAACGGTTGAAAGGTTATTTGGTTTAAAAAGCATAAAGCATTGAATGGTGGTATCAATTACAAATATTAAATTGCATAACTAACCGTGGGGTGGAAATACATGTATGAAAAACAAGCAAGTCTTTTCAACCAAAAAGCGTCCTTTTTGCTTTCATTGTATAGGAAATTGTCAAAAGAGATCAGCGTTCAGATTGGCCTCTGTGGGTACAATATATGGTCGAAGGTGGTGTTATTATTTACATGGAAATTATAGAAGAAATTCAGAAGGTTCATTTCATTAGATGAAATTTGGGATTCTTTGGTTAAGGTGCTTATTACCAAATGATCATTGGTCTAACCATATCAAGATGTCACCACAACAAAACAGACTTTCATCAATTGTTATATCTATTTACCCACATAACGTAATCTTTGGATAATATGTTTGTGGGTAATTTTTTTCACAAATTACCCTCGAATTTACCCAAGTATTATGCATGACAATTTTACCCACTGATTTGATTTACCATGGATATTTTACCCATAGATTTACCCACAACTTATCCACACAATTGTGACCCACATATTTGTTATCCACAGATTATACACGGCTACCTTACCCACGCTTATCAAGGTACTTCTTACCACGGATTATCCACATATTTTTACCGAAGGATTATCCACGAGATGACGACTTTACCATATAATGGTTACCCACAGATTATCCAATGTTTTCCACATACATCCATTTCCTGGCCTGTTTCACCTCTCATGTATTACACCCTTAGTAACAGAGACGTATCTAGAATCGTCTACACTTACTTATATTTTGTAACCTCACTATGTTCGCACCGCACAAACTCACCTTATCTCGAACCCCTTGCATGCACATAATCAACAAAAAAACCTTAACATCCTTTAGCATACAAGTTCATACAATAGAACGTCATCATCAATCATGTTAGGTCATTTATTGGTTGAGTCAATTGCGCATTATAGTTAGCCTATAGATTAGTCGATCATTTAATGGGTGGGTCTGTCCATTCCATACTTAGCGTAGACTATTTATAGCATGCATGTACCCTAATTAGGTTTAACGTTTTTGTAATCTTTGTTCACGACTCTCATACAGAATAGTTCTCTTCGAATTGTTCTTGAGAGTTTAATACAATCATTCGACCACTGTTCTTCAGTTCTTGATCTTGTTTATTGTTATTCAGCATATTGAATCTTCGATCTATTGTTTTAATACTCACAATTGGTATCAGAGCAGGAGGGTGTGTAATCGATTTACCATTCTTCTATCAAGTTCATATCAAAGCTTGAACAGATCTGTTCTTGATCATCTCTATCGTCTTAATCGATTTCAGACGTCAGTTCTAGTTTTGTCGTTTTCTTTCTTAACTCGATCCATACTTTACACATCTGATTCATTAATCTTTACGTAAAATCAAGATCAAATGGCTCAAGAAGACCCTCATTCACTATCTTTCAATCTATCCAGTAGTATTGGATCCACTACAAGGATTCCAATTATTTTTAACAGTGATTATGAGGTGTGGGCCCTACATTTTGAAGATTATGTTATTGGCATTGAAGAACATGGATCTACAATCTGGCACGCGATGATAGTCGAAACTTTTGCTCATGCTGCTTCCAGGAGAACAATAAAAACTCTCTATGAATACAATAACGTTCTCGTTACTCATCTAAACACCACTTTGGACGAGAAAAACAAGTTGATGAGTAACATAAAGGCGATGAGAATTATTTGCTTTGCTCTTCCTCCAGAGACTCGTTAGTGCATACGACACAGCCAAAGGTATTTGGGACAAGCTGAAGGAACTATACTATGGTGATGATGATCTTGAACATTCAGTTCAAACTACCTTGCTTTCAGAGTTCAGAGCTTTTACACAAAAGTCTGAAGAAACTCTTCATCAGACGTTCAACCGATACAATCATCTCTTAAACCGAATGCTTAAGTACAGGCTTGAACGCAATGTGATTGAACAAAAGGTCACTTTTCTAAATGGCCTTCGATTTGAGTGGAAGGCAATTGTGTCCACCGTCAAGGCACACGAGCAGTTTAAAAGCTACCACTAGTACAAAATTGCACAATGGTCACACCAAAAAAATGTGACCATATGCGTTTGGTGACAATTTTTTTCCACTGAAAGTGTTGCCATAGGCATTGCGATTTTAGGTGTCATATGGTCACTTTATAATATTGTGTATGTATGCCATGAAAAAATGTGACTGTATCATAAAAGTGTGGCCATTGAGTAGAGAAATTTGTTCCAAAATCACTCACTTTTCCAAGATTGTGGCGTTAAAGCGTAAGCAGACACACTATTTCAATATTGTAGTGACTGTATATAATGAATGGTGACATACAAGTACATTCAATGAAGCGTTATACTAGTAATTTGTCACACAATTAGAATATTGTTAAGACTATTGGGTATGTTTGAAGACAATTACTTATGATAAACATGACCATGTTTACTAAATGGTGACATGTATGTAATTTCAAAAGTGACAATTTGGTAGCATCTAGTCATACAGACAATATATTTAATGTGACCAATACTAGTTTATAGAGACATATAATTTAGTGAAACATAATATAAATTATTATATAGACACACATCCTATTAAAATTATGGAATTAATATTCGGTTACGGCCACGTTTGTAGTACTTATCATGACCTATGCTATGATTCAGACATATAAAAACTCGTAAGTATGGTTGTGTAATGTAAATGGACATTTGAAAAAAAAAATTAAAAAGTAACAGTAATAAAGTTAGATTTTTTATTATTATTTTTTTTGAACGACAAATCTATCCTACTCCTACTCCTAAACTACTCCTTGTTATATTAGTGTCATGGTTTGAACCCATGACCTCCTTGTTAGTAAATTACCTTGTTAGCCAAGTGGGCTAGCCCCAACTTGTCAGTAATAAAGTTAGATACAATTGTGTTTGGCATTGTGACCAAAATTGGTGGTATAAACAAAAATATTGGTTGGTAGTATAGCCTATTATAGCATTTAGACACAAAGATTATTACGTGTGGATATAGTTGTACTACAATCATATATACTTATTGAATCCATAGCCATTAGTGATCTGTCAAGACACGCAATTTTGATGGACATGACTATTCGTTCTATATTGTCACATTGCTTATATATTTCCAAGTCAGTAAATTTAATTATGATACACAAATAATATGTAAAAGTGACAATAAGGAAATACTAGTCACGTGATTTATGCATTTCCTGAAAAGTCGTTTTTATTAGACACATCATTGTTCTTTTACGTTGTTATTGTTAAGTTATGGTCACATAAGTTTGAGAAAAACATGATCTTTTGACACTAGTAGACACACATTAACTTTATATTATTGCTATTGTGAAGCTTTATACATATGTGAAAAACCGTTATAAAGTGTCCGTAATATAATTTTAGAGACATTAGATAAAAAAAAAGTAAGGCAAAAGTTATAATATAGACACATATATACAATACAACTAAAAGTAACCATAAACCAACAATATGAGTGGATAATAAAAAAGAAAACGATATTATTAATAATTCAAATGACATTCGATACAATAGAAAAACCAGTCTAAGAAATACTTAAATGAAGGAAAAATAGAAAAAACTACTATTTCATGTTGAGGGAAAGGTTCCTTGTTCTCTTGGCAAGCAACCCATTGGGTATATAATTCTTGTGCCTCTGTGAGGTTTGAAGTACATTCTTTTGAAAGAGATAATGTGAAATCTATACTCACCAACTTATTAAATGGCCATAACATGCAAAGGGAGTGTTGTGTTCTTAATCAATCGGTGTAGAATAAATTTATGGTTCCCATTGGCAGCAACTCCTAGGGCGAACTTGCAGTAACTCTTCAAGCGAACAGGCCGCTGGAGCGTTGTTGTAAGCGGTGAGTTGGAAGAGCGGTGATGGTGGTGGGTGATGCTTCAGATATGGGGGTGGCCATCAGGATTCAGGAGAAGGATGAAGAAGGTGGTAAGTGGTGTGCTCGTAAAAGATCTACCGATGAATATGGTGGTAAGCGATGAATGAAATGGACAGTTATTTCTAGCATTATTAAGCAAAGATGGGTGGCACAGTAAAAGCACTATCCATGGAAATGACGTTAGGAACAAGAAAGCTAATATTTGATAAATGTTAGATATAATATGTGGTAAACCTCACAGTATCTCGATCTCTGCATCAATAGCAACTTCTCTATCATAACGTATTAAGAATACACACAATATAACACAAATACAAGGATCAGAATGGTAGTGATGTCCCCGTTAATAAATAAGAAGTAAAATTATAGAAGATAAATGACATCAAAAAAAGAAAAAATATCTTTATGACAACAAAAAAAGCAATATGGAGGTTTATATATGTTTATACATTGTTATTTGTTGCATCTAACCCAAAATTCTATCTCCAACAGGTCGAACGGATAGAAATTAGCCAAGAGTGTATCTAAATGCTTATGAAGTCCTAAATCCTAAATTGATTTATTCAAGAAAAGCACGTTATCATTTAAAGTATAACTTTTCTAATCATATTGGGTATAATAATCATAAATGAATTCAAAAAAAGAATAGACAAAAAGTGTTAGAGAATCAATCCAACCCCATCTGTTTTGACCCGTTACACAACCATCCCATTTTGCCATCTTTAGTGGTGACCAGCTATAAAACATAAATAATAGGTATCAATTAAAACAGTAGCATAAGCCTTACCAAATTTGTATGATGGACCTTGCACAAAACTTTCATCTCTGCCATGAACTCCTTAGTTTTTGTTTCAGTCATTCTTTTGATAGCAACTTCCTGCAATTATAAATACTTTGGTAACCGTAGCTCAACATATATAGAAAGTGAACCAAAGAAGACAAATGCCAACCTGGTCAGGAAGTAGACCATAGTACACAGCCCCATATGTCCCAAGACCAAGAAGATTGGATTCTGAAAAACATCTGTAGCTGAAAAAATTTCTTCATATAGGAAAACAACAGGCTTCTCTACTTCAAACACATCGGTCCCAATAACTATAGGAATAAGAAAAACACACAAAATCACTTTAAAGGTTTTTATGTAAAGAATATAAAAGATGGTTTCAAAGAAGCCTGTAACTTTGACCTTTTGGAATGTTCATATGACGGTCACTAGATTCGCCGATATTTTCTCTCCAATCATCATTGTTTGAACCACAACAAAAGCTTGTTGTCCGTAAGATATGAAACCTAAGAGAAATTTTTTCGTCTTTTTGATCTTTTGCATGAATTCCGTGGGTATCATCAAAGCAGATTGATGATCTTAAGCACACAAGAAAGCCTGTGACTGCTATGATTAGTGCCAAAACAGCACCCAAACTAGCTATGATCCATCCGTACGGTACATGAGCCTTGTCATTGTTCTGATTAACTGCATGAAGAGTAAATAGCAGTCACTTCTTCTCCTAGGGAAGACAATAGGCTGTTGCAACTGAAAGAGCTCTAATTGAGGTTCTATAATGGCCAGAAACAATATAATTCATGGATTAACATTGTAACGCACTTGTCATCTGATGAAGTGCAATCAACATGAAAGATTTTGGATAAACATATATAAACCTACATTACCTGCAACATCGACAATAAACAGCGGTGCTGGAGCAGGAGTAGGGGGAATGTCTTTCTCAACAGGATATGGCTCACCGGGAACTATAATAAGTTTGATAAGGAGTCCTATTAGTCAATGTTCAAACTAAACTATTGCCGTTAAACGAATAATTCTTCAATTTTAGGGAAAATCAGTACAGCAATATGAGAGAATCGAGAATTATGTAGACCTGTGGTTGGGTGATTTACCTCTGCATCCTTCACAGTCGCCACCATGTGCGACGATCAAGCAAGCAATATGGAGGAAGAAGCCATAATTTCCCGTTCAGCCACCGAATTCGAATCAGATGGAACCTTCTGTTCATTGGACAAGGTATGGCGGAGGCGTAGATAGTAGATCGAAGGTACTCCTGCAACCAAATATAAACGATTTGCGTATGGTTTCTAGTGTCTAATTCACACAATTCGAACTGCAACCAGAGAGCCGTGGATCATACCTGGTGGTCAGAGATTGAGCGAGAACAGAAGGCAGAAGCGATGGTCGGTGGTGTGATGTTGGAGACTCAGATTGATGGCATTAAGTGAGCGTGAACAGAAGGCAGAACCGATTGTCGGTGGTGTGATGTCGGCGTGAAGGTGAATTGCAAGTCGATTTGTGAAGTGTGAACGAACGTGAATCCGATTTAGGCCTTGTTTCTTTAATTTTGTTATTAAGTGAATTGCAAGTCGATTTGTGAAGTGTGAACGAACGTGAATCCGATTTAGGCCTTGTTTCTTTAATTTTGTTATTAAGTACTGAACCGATACATTGTACTGAATAGATGAAATCTGAACGGATAAAGTATTGCTGATATAAATGATGTTTCCTTTTTACACTGAATATAGTATCTAAATTCAAATAAATGACTATTCTACACAAATAACATAATAATTATATATTCGCTAAGCTTTATTAAATTAAAGCTTACATTATCACATTAAAAAAAATTTAAAATTACAAAATATTATCATGATAACCAAAATTTAACATGAATTTAAAATAATTTCAAATAATAAAAGTAAAATGCGACAGAGACGAGGAGAAGCTAGAAGGAGTAGATAAATTTAACAAATTTCAACAACATCAAAGCTCTCTTGGAGAAAAAAACGTAAAAGAGAGATAGAGAGAGTATTCCTATTTTTTTTGGGAAAAGATAAGGGTATTTTAGGTAGAATCCTTCACTACAAACACAGATAAATAAACTATTCCAAATAAGCAAACAGAAGATGAAGTTACATTTCTAATATAGGTACCCTTTAATACTTGAATGCTATTTTGGCATTGAAATTTATACCAGAGAACATTATGATACTTTTTGAAGTAGGTCTTTATTTCCTTCCTCTTTCGCTGTAGTGTCAATCTTACTTCTGCAACACAAACAAAAAAAAGTACCTAAATACTAAATGTAACATTCGACTTATACCATGTTTGTCAGAGCCTTTGTTATAATTGAACTAATTTAAACATAAAGAAAGAGGTTTCATATTGAGATAGTAAATATCTATTTGCATAGTAAGTAACGGTGATTTTTCACCTTGTCATATCTCAATCAAAGTACTAATAGGTATGATGCAATTGTGGACCAATCAAGCCCAAATTAATCGATTACGAGCCTATTATTGGATGAACCAATTTGGTTGACTCAATCGGACCTTGCCTTTGATCCTAAATATCCATGGAATTGATGTCAAAATTTGGAAAAAGCGTATCGGGGAAATGTAACAAGCAAAGCCGAGGTTAGGATAATCATGAAAAATTGTGCTTGTGTGGTTCCACCCTTTCTCTTTTCTTTCTCCTGCATAATATACAAATATTTACACCACAAAAACCTATGATTATATATTTGTTTAAACAAAAGGAAATCAACAAAAACGCTAAATTAGGCAATATATTTAGATCAATAACATGTCGAAATGATAAAACCTATTATTATATATTTGTTTAAACAAAAGAAAATCAACAAAAACGCTAAATAGGCAATATATTTAGAGCAATAACATGTCGAACATGATAGCTCTTTGTATGTAGAAAGCATTACCCGACCATAATAGAAAAAAAGTAGAACATTGTATACCTGTAAATACAACCACACACACAATCCAACTAATAATTAAAACCATACATGTAGATCCAGAAAAAGTACCAAAAATATTATATATATGTGTTTACCTATAATAAACACATAAATTGCATAAATAGTTCAGTATTTTAGAAAAATATAACGCTCTCAACTACTTTAGTCTTCAAAGATTCCTAAATGTCTCACCTTGTATGGTAAAATTATCACATATATATCATGACCATTGTGTTAAATTAAACTGAATTGCTACGTTCAATTGCATATCTATCCTGTCTACGAACCTTCAATCTGATAAACCGAAAGAATCTTAACAAAAATCCAAACTTAATTTTGAAGTAAAAATATCTATCAAGATCATTCATCCTCACAACTGCAAAAAAAAAAAAAAAAAAAAAAAAAAAAAAAAAAAAAAAAAAAAAAAAAAAAAAAAAAAACTAAAGTTAACAGATGAGTTCGGAAGCAACATACGAATTTCAAAAGAAGTATACAACCCAATACTGGATAAATTTCCATCAACCAAGAGCACACTCTCAAACTAACGCAAGTTCCAGTATCGTTTCAATGAAAAGCATATATAAGTAGCCTTATTCTGTTGATTAAACAACAAATTGGCCTAACAAAGCAATATGAGATACGATAACATCCAAGAAGCATTTAGAATAGTATAAACATAACAACAAAAGAAAAAAGAAAGAACTCACAGACAATAAAGCATCATCGACTTGTTTGTCACAGTCAGATCCACCAGGGGTAGTGGCGTCGACATGTTTGGAGGCAGTGGCGGTGTAGATGGATGAGACAACATCGGAAAAGTTAGGAGGAAGCAATATTTATTCTCAGGATTAAGAAATTCACCATAGGTTGCTCAATTTCAGAAAAACCACCTGAACCAAACAAAAAAACCCATAAATATCAATTTATTCTCGGGGAGAAACAAAATTCAAAGTAACGTGATATTTAAAACTAATATCTGTATTTGAGAAACTAATATAATCAGGGTTAGCTTTAGGGTTACGCTTAGAAAGAATAAAAGAAATAAAATGAACATGGATAAGTTTAAAATTAAAACCCTAAATAATCAAAACTTGTTGAGTTTGGAATCATAAAAGAAGCATCAAAAGGAGACACACAGAGAAACAAAAAGCAAATCGTTAGAAAAAAAATCATATATAACCGGATGATGGAATCGATCAGAGTTGATAAAAATTAAAGATTACTTCACCAAATAGTAGCAGTGCGGGAGGAACGACAAATAAATGTAGGGCAAAAGGAAAGGAGACATTTAAGAAATTGAACTAAAAATCTTGCCTAAGTAATCGATTACAGAAAACATACTTGTGTTAAAAAAATATTACCGGATTACAAAGAAAATCATAGGCAAAACGTAACCGACGATGTCATAATCATCTTCGATTTCACGATAAGCATCAACATTTCCCGTTGGAATAAGCAAATTCAAACAAATTTAATGGAAGCTTTAAAAAAATTCTCCAAATAAGTCAGCGAAAAAGATAATTTCCCACCAACCGAGTTCAAGAAATCAAAAGTAAAATAAAAATTAATCATCCAAAAAACCTAATTGTAGCAGAATCAGATTATTAGATTAGGTACGTCACATCAAAGAGAAATTTCATCGGGGGTCTTGTTAGATAGAATGTCATGGGTAATTTGAACATAAGTGTTATTCGAGAGAATGAGAAGATAATGGTGAGTAACTGTAGACGAATGGTGAATCCCGAGATTTGGGGGCGTTTGAAGACGCATATAGTGAAGGTAAGGCAGATTAAGACATAAATCGTTACATATGAATCAGTATACTTATCACTTATTTGTGTCGTTTAACAGTGAATGATGTGGCATCACCGGAAACGTGTAATTGACAGGGGAGGAGACACCACCTCGATCTGGAAATAAAAATGAACAAGAAATACAATTGAATTTGAATGAGAAGGAGGCACCACCACGATCGGAAGGAAGATATCACAGACACAAAGACGTAATCACAGTCGCTTGAAGCAAACTATCTAAATTACCAAAACCTACAACACTATTCACCGAAAACGAATAGATAACAGTGGCGTGTATGGGAGACTCGGTGGTAAAGGATCGTTAGAAGCAAGAGAGAGAGAGAGAGAGAGAGAGAGAGAGAGAGGGAGAGAAAAGAAAGGAAGAAGGAAAGGAAGAAGTCAAGAAGATAAAGTACCTTCAATGGAAGTGTTTGTGGTGTATTGGGGAAGCCAAAATAAACGGACGGTCTCTTGAAAGTATCGATGGAGATGCTTGTGGGTTACGGCAAGTGGCAAGTGGGACAAACACCTGTCACCCTAAAATGAATCCGAGTGGCAACAGCTGTCCATGATACGCGTATTAGGAAAGCAGCGTAAGAAGAAATACGTGAATAAATTCAAAAAAATCCCTAACAAATACTACAAAAATCCTAGAAAATTCGTCATTAATCTTTCTGCTTCAATTAAAAACAACAGGCTTTTGTATATAATAATGATATATATATATATATATATATATATATATATATATATATATATATATATATATATATATATATATATATATATATATATATATATCTTAATCTATTAATTTTTGTATCCATTAAGTGTATTAAGCATAAAAGAAACACCACCTTAGGGTGATGTTGGTACTGAGAAGCGTATAGGTTAATCGTAGTGGTGAGACTGGGAGTGTGTTTTGAGAAAATAAAATCAATTAAGTGGGAAATTCAATTTAGTTTAAATTTTTCGTCAAATTTAGAGGGAAATTTCAATTTATTTCATATTTTCAATAAAATTGAGTGGGATATCAATTTAATTTAAAATTTTGGTAAAATTAAATGGAAAAAACCAAAAATATAAGCTTTTAACATATTATAAATATTTATTATTATTTATTATATAAATTATTTTATGAATTTTAAAAAAATTCAAATAATATGTTAATTATTTAATTGTATCAAATATCATGTTTATTAGATAACTAAATAATATTTATTAGATAATCAAAACTTAGGGCTTATCATATGGTTTAAAGCTTATGGATTAGGGATTAAGTCATAAACCTATGACACAAGCTATAGGTCATAGCCATAAGTCATATGTCTAACCCCAAGCTATAAGTTATAGCCATAAGTCATATGTCTAACCCCGAGTCCTAAGTTGTAAATTTAATCCTTAATGCCAAAGACTTAATTTAGCAGCCATAATCCCTAAACCATAAGACATAAGCCCTAAGCAGTAAGCTCTAAGACCTAAGTTGTAAGCCTTATGCTTTAACATATACGTC
The DNA here is from genome assembly GCA_023525715.1 of Cichorium intybus. NCBI lineage: Eukaryota > Viridiplantae > Streptophyta > Magnoliopsida > Asterales > Asteraceae > Cichorium > Cichorium intybus. Next base: position 81,239,552 of record CM042016.1, on the reverse strand, counting down.
ATAAGCCTTAAGCCCTAAGCCATGAATCATTATCCATAAGTCATAAGCTTCAAGCTCTAAACTATAAATCATAAGCAATAAGTTATTGCCCCTAAGTCATTATTCAGTAGCCCCCACCCTTAAACCATAATCCCTATGCCATAAGGCCTAATCCTTAAGCACTAAACCATAAGAAATAACCCTTAAGTCATAAGCCTTAAACCATAAGTCATGAGTATTAAAACCATAAGTCATGAGTCTTAAGCGTTAAGCCTTATGCCTCTAGCCTTATGAATTCAGCCTTAAGCCTTACGCATTAAGCCTCAAGCCTCAAGCCTTAAGCCTCAAGCCTCAAGCCTCAAGCCTCAAGCCTCAAGCCTCAAGCCTCAAGCCTCAAGCCTCAAGCCTCAAGCCTCAAGCCTCAAGCCTCAAGCCTCAAGCCTCAAGCCTCAAGCCTCAAGCCTCAAGCCTCAAGCCTCAATCCTCAAGCCTCAAGCCTCAAGCCTTAAGCCTCAAGCCAGCCTCAAGCCTCAAGCCTCAAGCCTCAAGCCTCAAGCCTCAAGCCTCAAGCCTCAAGCCTCAAGCCTCAAGCTCTAAGCCCTATGACTTAAGTATTAAGCCTTAAGCCTTAAGCCTAAAGCCTTTAAGCCTTTAAGCCTCTAAGCCTTGAGCCATGAGCCTTGAGCCTTGAGCCTTGAGCCTTGAGCCTTGAGCCTTGAGCCTTGAGCCTTGAGCCTTGAGCCTTGAGCCTTGAGCCTTGAGCCTTGAGCCTTGAGCCTTGAGCCTTGAGCCTTGAGCCTATAGCCTTGAGCCTTTAACCCTTCTTGGTTGACCATAACCCATCACAACCCTTCCTGGTCGATCATAACCCATCACAACCCTTCCTGATTGACCATAACCCATCACAACCCTTCCAGGTCGACCATAACCCATCACAACCCTTCATGGTCGACCATAACCCTTCACAACCCTTCCTGGTCGACCATAACCCATCACAACCCTTCCTGGTCGACCATAACCCATAACAACCCTTCCTGGTCGACCATAACCCATCACAACCCTTCCTGGTCGACCATAACCCATCACAACCCATCCTGATCGACCATAAACCATCACAACCCTCCCTGGTCGACCATAACCCATCACAACCCTTCATGGTTGACCATAACCCATCACAACCCTTCCTGATCGACTATAACCCATTACAACCCTTCCTGGTCGACGATAACCCATCACAACCCTTCATGGTCGACCATAACCCATCACAACCCTTCCTGGTCGATCATAACCCATCACAACCCTTCCTGATTGACCATAACCCATCACAACCCTTCCAGGTCGACCATAACCCATCACAACCCTTCATGGTCGACCATAACCCTTCACAACCCTTCCTGGTCGACCATAACCCATCACAACCCTTCCTGGTCGACCATAACCCATAACAACCCTTCCTGGTCGACCATAACCCATCACAACCCTTCCTGGTCGACCATAACCCATCACAACCCATCCTGATCGACCATAAACCATCACAACCCTCCCTGGTCGACCATAACCCATCACAACCCTTCATGGTTGACCATAACCCATCACAACCCTTCCTGATCGACTATAACCCATTACAACCCTTCCTGGTCGACGATAACCCATCACAACCCTTCCTGGTCGACCATAACCCATCACAACCCTTCCTGGTCGACCATAACCCATCACAACCCTTCCTGGTCGACCATAACCCATCACAACCTTCATGGTGGACCATAACCCATCACAACCCTTCCTGATCGACTATAACCCATTACAACCCTTCCTGGTCGACCATAACCCATCACAACCCTTCCTGGTCGACCATAACCATCACAACCCTTCCTGATCGACCATAACCCATCACAACCCTTCCTGATCGACCATAACCCATCACAACCCTTCATGTTCGACCATAACCCATCACAACCCTTCATGGTCGACCATAACCCATCACAACCCTTCCTGCTTGACCATAACCTATCTCAACCCTTCATGGTCGACCATAACCCATCATAACCCTTCATGGTCGACTATAACCCATCACAACCCTTCCTGGTCGACCATAACTCATCACAACCCTTCTTGGTCGACCATAACCCATCACATCCCTTCCTGATCGACTATAACCCATCACAACCCTTCCTGGTTGACCATAACCCATAAGGCACAAGCTTTAAACCACAAGTTAAAATCCCTAAGCCCTAAGCAATAAACTTTACGCCCTAAGACCTAAGCCATAAGCCTTAAGCCCTAAGCCATACACCATAGGCTATAAGTTAGAAGCCCTCATTCTTTAAGACCTAATACCTAAGCCATAAGCCCTATTTAGTTATAACGGCTAAGCCTTTAGCCCTAAGTCATAACCTATTATCCATTAGAGATTAACCTAAAGCCCTTAGCCCTAAACCCTATGCCTAAAGCCCAAAACCCTAAACAATAACCCATAAGGTACAAGCTTTAAAACATAAGCTAAGATCCCTAAGTCCTAAGCGATAAGCTTTACGCCTATACCTAAGCCATAAGCCTTAAGGCCTAAGTCATACACTATAAGCCATAAGTCATAAGCTATTAGCCATAACCCTTAACCCTAAGCCAAAAGCATAAGACCTAAGCCCAAAGCCATATGCTCTAAGATCTAAGCCCTAAGTTGTAACCCCATAAGCCATAAAACATAAGGTACAAGCCATAAACCATAATACATAAGGTACATACCCTAAAACGTAACCCATAAACCAAGAAACATAAGCTACAAGCCATAAACCCTAAGCCATAAGATCCATACCCATAAACCTACGCCCTAAAACACCTATAAGCCTATGCCCTAAAACATAAGTTATAAGTCATAACCCTTAACACATAACCATAACCTTAAGCCATATTCATAGAAGCCTACGCCCTAAAATATAAGTCATATGCCATAATCCCTAAACCCTAAATCATAATCCCTAAAATCAATTAAGTGGAAAAATTCAATTTATTTTTAAATTTTAGTCAAAGTGAGAGGGAAAATTCAATTTATTTTAGTTTTTAGTAAAATTAATTGGAAAATTAATTTGCTTCAAAATTTTGGTAAAATTAAGTGGTGAAAAGAAGAAAAATAAAAAATATAAACTCGTAGCATATTATGAATATTTTTTATATTAATTATTTTATGATTTTTAATAAAATAAAAATAATTTGTATTTTGACTTAAAAAAAAGCAAAACAAATTAAACCTAAATACCCCGCCCTATTTTCCTTTTCAATTTCACCAATTCAGCCCTCCCCGCTAACATCACCGCCACTCCCCGCTAACATCACCGCCAAATCCGTTTTGCGAGTTCAGGTTTTCAGATCGGCATGTTATTCTTTCGACTTTCCCTTCTCCCTATTTCTTCCCAATCGCTTTTGTATGTATACGACATTGTATGTATTTTGACTAGCAAGGTAACAATCGCTTCTGTATGACTTTATCTCATCTACTCGTAATCTCATGAGTTTCTAGTGTCGTCTTCGACTCGATTTCAAGTCAAATGCGTTGTTACTGGAGATGTCAACTAGACGAATCGGACCATTAGCCTATACTCAAAGAATCTTTGATTATTTTGCTACTCAAGCACTAGATTTCGACAAAATGCTTCAGAGAGTTTGCCGATTGGTTGATTTTGGATTTCTGCATCGATTCTAGCTTTTTCCCTGTTATTCAGGTACTTGCTTCACTTTTCTCCCTTACTGATTCGATTTCCCATTCTGACCCACCTATGTCGGTATTACATCTTTCTCAAAACCATCAAATTCAGTTTAAATATGTCTTTTTATTATCTTTAAACAGTTAACCTTTTGTAGATTTATGATGTTGTTGTTATTGCCCGGCTTCTTAATGTCACAGTCATGATTCCAGAGATCCACTCAACCACAAGCAGCAAGGGAATCAGGTTCATTTTATACTTCAATCGTCTAAGCAGGTCGAAAGGGCATATTCCACATCTAAACCAATTTTCTTTTTCTTATTGGTTTTGGTTCTCGATCCTGACCACCCCTCCGAATTTTGTTTGTTTTGTCAGTAAGCAATCCACATCTAAAGAAGGATATATTTTTTCAGTTGTGATCGGTTTTTATGGGACAAAAGCAAATAGGTTCCATCCGCGTACAATGCCTCCATTAAACAATCCGATATCCAAGGTTTTATATTTGGCCTAAATTACTCTGTCTTTCTTTCAATTTTTCGATATAAGATACACATGAACCACCGTCATCTCTCCGTCTTTCATCTAGGTACCCTAGATCTGGTGAGTATAAAAGCAAACATTCATCAATGTATCGATTTTTTTAATTCTTGGCATATATCGGTGTCTAGAAACGAAATTGTTCATATTGGGGGTTTTATTTGGTCTGATTTTTTGGTTTAACCTGTCTTTGACTTCTGAATTTGTTTCATGAATTTAACTTTCTTAATATATCTGATGTTTATGTATACCTTCTGTCGAGCTTGCCAAGCTGTACAGTAAGTACAATCACAACCAATCATTCTTATTGACCTTCAATTTTTGGATTTACTTGAACTTAACAATTATCTATAATGATCTTGTAGTTTATGTGGGAACAATATTCTTGCTGGAAGGTCGTTTGGGCAGATTAGCAAACCCCGGGTACCTCAATAGTGAAGTCATCGGAGAGTAAGTCAAAGCTATATATAGATACATGCGACATATATAAAGACAACATTCAAGAAAATGATTTTCTATTATGGAAATCTTTTTATGTGTTTCTAAAATTGGTGAGAATTAGAATTTTTAGATGTTGGCTTTGTATAGTTTTAACAATGTACTTTGTTTATTATCTATGCTACATGTTGACGTTGCCTTTTTTATGCCACAGTAAGTGATGGTAATTGAAAATTTTGACTTCTGCATTTTTTTTTATTTTTGAAATTCCAATAGGCTTGAAGTTTAGTCGGCAATTCTTATTTTGGAGTTTCTTGACTTAATGACTGCCACATGAGTTAATTTTGCACACAAGAAAAGCATATAAACTCTAAAATGAAAATGAGGTAGGTTTTGGTTTAAGAATAAAAATATGTCGTGTATCACCATCTTATCTTATACTATAAAGGAGATAGTATAAAGGAGATGGTAACAAATCTGCCAAATCTACTAAATGTGCCAATTCTGATGTTAATTTCGGTTGGTTGCCAAATATGTCAAATCTACTAAATCTGCCAATAGTTACAAAGAATGATGCTATAAAGGACTAGGTCTGCAAAGTTGGCTGCCAATTCGGATGCTATAAAGGAGATATGAAGGATTACAATAGTTTCAAAGTATGATGCTATAAAGGAGATATAAAGGATTTTAGTCCAAAGTTTGCTGCCAATTCTGCATCAGTTGCAAAGTATAGTATTTTACTTTTGACATATTAAATCCATAGAAGTTAAGTTTATTTTAGACATTAAAAGTTTCCAAAGTTTAATTTAATGTATTGTTTGAATCGTCATTGAACCGAAACTATAAACATTTGGAAAAAAGTACACATAAATAATGTAAATAATAATTATATAAAAGCTAATAGATGTACTTATCATAATTATATTTGATATTAAATCGTATATGATATCATCATCGCCCACTGCATTGCACGTGTACTATTCCGAAAACTATTTGTCGAAATGAAATTAATCGCCACTTGCAAACTATTTATTGAAACAAATTATTTGTCGCCGTCGCATCGTGCGGGTACGCACCTATAGTGTGTGTGTGTGTGTGTGTGTATATATGTGTATATATATATATATATATATATATATATATATATATATATATATATATATATATATATATATATATATATATATAGAGAGAGAGAGAGAGAGAGAGAGATAGGTTCAATGCAGAACCAAAATATACTGCCTAACTGCAGAACCACCATTATACCCGTTAGATCATTATTTCAATGGATTAGATTAAAAATGGTACACCATAAAAAATTATACCCGTTTACAGGAAATCATATCCAATAAAGGGTATACTGGGTTTTTTATTAGGTCAAATCTCTCTCTCTCTATCTCTCTCTCTCTCTCTCTCTCTCTCTCTCGTTTCCGTCCTCTTTCTCTCTCTCGTCAGCTCCGCTACTGCCTAATTCATCCATATTTTTTTGTTGTTTCCGATCCGATTGATTGTTGGTTTCTAGGAGGAGCAGCATTCAATCTGTGTTAGATTTGGTGACACAATGTCTGCGATTGTGTGTAGGAAGAGATCTTTCTCCGACTTCTACGTCGCCACCCGTTTCCAAGAAGCTTCGTTGTTCTTCTCCGACTTCTCCGGTTCGCCTTTGGCCTTTCACTAACTCACCGCTGGCATCCACTCTCATCGATCAGCTCCGGGCGGTTTTCCCTAACATGGATAAGCAGGTGTTTTTCTTTAGTTATTTACGAATTGCACGCATACACATCTGCATCTACCTACATTTTTTCAAAGCGTTCAATCGATGTTTAATGCTTGATTGTCAATTAGAAGTCCTAATTAAATTCTTCTTTTGTAGCTGTATATGTATTTTTGGGGTTTATCCAGGCTGGTTCCTTATAAGATTTACACTTAATTTAATTTGTAGCAATGGTGAGTGCACAATTCTAATTGATTCGCGCTTTTGCTGATTTTGTTTTGGATCAGGTTAATCTAATTCCGCTTGATTGATCATTGATTCAATCACATTATTAGCGATTAACTTGGGCGTTTGTATCATCTGTTTGAGATTTTCTTTAACGAACTATTGGGATCTGGTGTGCTTACTTAAACTTCATTTGGTTTTCTTTGTGCTTCACTTTGCAACAGCCTCCCAGACTCGAGATCAAGGTACTATTGATCTTCAAATTGAATTGACTCATTGCCTGAAAAACTTGTATTCATAGTCATTCTAATTATGAGTATTTTTGGCAGAGGAAACTTGCTTAAACGTATGTTCACTAATGAACATATGTTCACTAATGAACATATGTTCACTAATGAACATTTGTGTACAAACTGGTTTCAATATGGTGCTCGAAATGTATGAAATTGATGATTGAAAAAGAGTTTTAGCAACAAACACGTGAAGTCATCTCGCTAAACTCAAGAGCATCGTTAAATTTGTACCTGTAATCGTATGTTCATTAATGAACATATGTCCAATATGTTCATTAATGAACATATGTTCATTAATGAACATATTTAGTCTCTCGTATCCTTCTGTATCAATTAATGGTATTTTGGAATTATCTAATTTGATTGTACCTATAGAAGCAAGAATAGAATGATAGAGAATATGCAGGGGATATTTATATGTTCATAGATGAATATATTGATTTTGAGCAATGTTTGTTTACAGGTTAGCATTTTTACGTTTTTGGTATTAGATGATCGATTCCTAAAATATACAACTCGAAGAACCTAATCGATTTTAATGCTTCGTTGCTCACAGGTCAATCAACAATATCAATATGACGTGCACACAAGTATTCTTTCGATGTTGAAGAAGTATAGAAGCAAGAACATAGTGATTGAGAACTGCCATGTAATGTTCATATATGAACAATGTTCATATATGAACATGATTCATATATGAACATGATTCATATATGAACATTGTTCATCAATGAACATTGTTTCATTTTTTTTGATACGTTGATACTAAATCGTGATATGTTCTTATTCTTTTAACTTTGCCCATCTAATTGTTTAAGACTTTCATCAATGTAATGGTTGATATTATTGGACGTACCTTTAATTCTGTATATTTGTGATATATTCATTGACGAACATATGTTCATTGATGAACATATGTTTATTGATGAACATATGTTCATTGTTGAACATTTGTTCATTCATGAACATTTGCTAATTTATTGGAAGCGCCTTTAATTCCGTGTCTTATGTTACGGAAATGTGGATAGGACCATCATACCCTTTATGATCAAAACTGGATCAATGGTGAAAAATATGGTTCTGCAGTTAGGCAATATATTTTGGTTCTGCATTGAACTCATCCCTATATATATATATATATATATATATATATATATATATATATATATATATATATATATATATATATATATATATATATATATATATATATATATATATATATATATATATATATATATATATATATATATATATATATATATATATATATATATATATATATATATATAGGGTTAGGTTCTTTTAAGAACTCAAATATTCATAAGATCTTGAGAACTCAATGTCATCCATTAGATCCTTATCCAAATCAAAAAGGGCTTGATCGTCATTTTATAAATCTAATTTAATTTTGATTTTTTTTTATTTTTGGCAACAGAATATCAATTCCTAAAAATAAGCACAATCAAATTCAAATTTCAAATTTAAAAAACTTTATGATTTTTGTTTTTTTTTAATATGAGAATTTTTGAACTTTGAAAAAAACATAAAAATTCTGATTTTTTTTTTAAAAAAACAAATTTTCGAAATTAAAAAAACATATTAGTGTATTTGCATGTGTATATATGCATATTCGCAGATGCATATATGCATATTTTCACAATTCATATAGACGTATTCGTATTTTTAATATCTAAATGTAAAAATGAATAACGCATTTTATTATAAACAATAATATACAACTGTTTTTAACGATACATACATAAAATTTAAAAAGTACAACGAAAAATAATGAACGTTACATACAAAAAATATAAAAAATACAACGAAAATTCATGATGTCTTCATTCCTCAAATTTTCAATTTTCATTTCTTCAATTTGCTCGATAACTCTCCAAAATCTGCAATAACATTAATAAAAATTAATATACATGTATATTCAAAATCATTAAAATAAATACATACATGCATATACGCATATGAACAAATGCACATCTATTTTATCATATATATATATATATATATATATATATATATATATATATATATATATATATATATATATACATATATATATATATATATATATATATATATATATATATATATATATATATATATATATATATAGAGGTAACAAAAAAATGAGAAAGGTGGAAAGGTTGAGAAAATGAGAAAGAATCTGGGCGCTTTAAAAATTAAGATCTAAGGCTATTATTAACATGTCAATTATGTAAATTCTAAAAGTAAAGTGATTAAATTGAAATTTTTAATAGTATTCAAGGGTATTATGGTCACTAACACTTTGTCTATTTTTATCATCTCCTTAATTATCTCTCTCTTATCACAGGTCGTTTCTCTCTCTATATATATACCCTTCCGGCAGCCATAAACTTAAACCCTAATTCTTCTTGCCGGCGCCATCTTAATCATGCCACGATCTCTTGATATCAGCCTCATAACCACAAAACACTTGCAGCGTCGTTACTGTTAACCACTCCATTCCTATTACACTCTACACGCCGCCCGGAGTATGCGAACTATACCTCGATCAGACCTAGAAAAGACGAGAATACCAATCCCCCTGGTTCATCAACTACATGCCGCCATCATGGAGCCTCCATTTTTTTTCCTTACATAAAGATACACTCACAACCGATCACCACCATCACCATATTTTATACGGAACTACCATCTTTTTCTGTTAGAAACCTTCTCACAAAAAAAAAGAATAGAGATATAGAGATGCATATGTGTGAAGACGAAGGACCCTCGATCCTTGTGACTTACCAGAAAAACATAGCACAGGTTCTTATTCTTTTTTGGCTTTATCACTATTTCATATTTTCCATTTGCTACGACAACTTACTTTATAATTTCTAGCTATTTTAATATATTTTTCCATTTAATTGGTTTAGATGTGTGGTCCAAAAAGGTTTCGGAGGTTTATTACGTGCCTTGTTTTTCACAATTCACACTCATATTTATCTTTGAATTCTTGATTTTTGGTATATAATTTTGGTTTTAAATAAACTTGTTGTCCCTGCTTTTTAATTAATAGTTGATTCTATTTATTTATTATTTTTTCTTTTATGATTCTAGTAGATAGTTGAGTCTATTTAATTTTTGTTTTTCTTTTATGATTCTAGTAGAAACTTGGAGTAGGAGACTTGCAGGATTTAAGGTGAATTTTTCAAAAACAAGACAAACGTTGCGTTGTAACGGTGTTAATGATCGATGATTACTTGTCATTTTTCTGTTTCACTAGATAATCATTGATGATTAAGTCAAATTGTTTGTTGATTTCTATTTTTGGGATATTCATTAATGAATAACTCATATTAGTTATTGATTTTCTGTTCTATCAATTAATCATTGAAGATTAACACTGTATATGTATGTTTGTTTTATTAAGGGCTAAAGTATTAATCACTGAAGATTAATACTATATATGTATTTTTTTTATTAAGTGTCTAAGTATAAATTATTGATGATGAGCAGTGTTAATCATTGATGATTAACACTATAACGTCTACTTTCTATTATCATTTGTAATCATCAGTCATATGCATATACATAACATTATTATTTATGAGTTGTTTTTATTTTGAATGTGTTTGAACTTGATTTTGCAGGTGTGAATCTAATAATAATAATAATGATCATGAGTGCCCCTCTTTCTTTTGTGTGTGATGACAGCAACAAGAAAAATCAAAGCAACAATAATCATCGGGGCTGCAACATTGTTTTAATGATTACTAATGAATCGAATATTTTTATTTTTGTTTTATTCATTTGTGATTACAGCTAAGCTAGTTTTTTTTCTTTTACATTGTCTTTTATTCATTAATGATTACAAATGTATTGTTTTCTTTCTATCTTTGTGTTATGATTACAATTGTATTAAATTTTTATATATTTTTTAATTTATTTATATTTATATTTATTGTTACTTGTAATCATTCATGATTAACATACTCATATCAAATATAATTTTAAAAAATTCTCAAAAAGTTTATTTTTATGTCTATTTTATTCATTGATGATTACAAAATTTTTTTATATAATCTCTATAAAAATACTGTTAAAAAAATTAAATCACTAAAATTATAAAAATATTTTTTTCTATTTATTCATGATTGAAACCGTGAAAATGAAGAATAAACTATTAAATTTTAAATTTTGACAAAATAATTGATAAAAATATATTTTTTTATCTTCCATTAATAGAATAACAAAAAAAATCAATTAATTCCTTTATTTTAGGTAACAACAATCATAATCTCTATAATCATGGAAAGTGAATAATTTAATCTCATGATTATAGGAAAAACATAATTATTTAGGATTTTTAATTAATTAGACATATTGTTAAATTACTATAATATCCCTATAAAATGATTGGTCCAGAATCATTCTCGCATTCTCAACCTTTTAATCCTTCTCATTTTAACCTCTTCCTATATATATATATATATATATATATATATATATATATATATATATATATATATATATATATATATATATATATATATATATATATATATATATATATATATATATATATATATATATATATATATATATATATATATATATATATATATATATGCATATGTGCACATACACATTTATACGCATATAAACACCTATGCACATATGCACATGCGCACATATAAACAGATATGTACACACACGTTTTTGCACATATGCACATCTGCACATATACACATGCATGCATATATGCATACACCTTTATGCATATGTATATATTCTTCACTCATGAGAATTCTTCCTGTCAATGTCATATTCTAGAAATGGATATACATATACACATGTATATGCACATATGCACTTATATACATGTGCACATATGCACTTATATACATGTACACATATGCACATATATGAACGTACACACATATGCACTTATGCAATGTACAAATATGCACATATAGTTATACATATACACAAATATACATAAATACGTACATGAACAAATAAAAAATATATGCACAAGTGCATATATGTGCACAAGAACATATACATATATGTGCAAATTTCCAGTCAATCAGACTAAAACACAACAAGCATGCAAACAGTACCCAATTTCTGGTCACTTTCTGTCCGTACTTTCTCCACTGATATCCATCCTTTACTATCTACACATTCAACAAAACCAAAATTAAATTTCATAATTACATAAAAATTATACTTCTTAAAAGACATGTAATGTACCATGCTTTTATCAGGTTCCCCATTGATCATCGAGTGATACATTCCTTCATACAACTTCAACGTCTTGTCCTCTTTTGCAGTCACAACCTTCTCGTACAACATCTCCGAACCACTTTGGCACGCCGAGAGAGGTAGGACGAGCAAATCCGGGAAGGAAATCACCTGATTCGAACGATCGAGAGCGGAAACAGACAGGCACAGAGGAAGGAAGGCAGATTCAAAGGCGGATTTGAGTTTTGAGTAATCAAAAAACTAATAAAAAAACAAGTTCAGTTTGAGTTTTGAGTAATCAAAAAACTAAGTTTTAAAAGTCTGCAACAAAGACCTAATCCAAGAACCGTTTTACACAAAATCTAGAATCAAGAAAGAAATGGTCCAATCTTGTCTGATTTTAATTTTCGAGAGTATCAATCCGATCCAATTTTTAATTTTTACCCATCCCTACCTTCTACTAACATACGTATATATATAAGTGAGATTCATACCTTTTCCTGATTTATTGAGGAAACTGATTGGAAGCAAACGACCAACAAACTTCAAGAGGTTGGAGCAGGGATGTAGTGTAGGCTATTTCTCAAGGGTGCTTTGATTGCTAGATTAAAATAATCGAACAGTCATGCTGATTGCCCTGTCACTCGCCTCCCTCTCACCGATTTTACGCTCATTGCCAACCACAACCTCCGCCGTCTATACAGATGTGGTGTATCGCCAACTGGTCATTTGGTTTTGAACGAATTTTGATGAGAGATATGAGGGAGACAGATCTTTGTGGTGCACGGAATGCTTGATCGGAATTCTTGTGGTGACGGAGAAGTTGGAAGAGAGAGAGCGGCGGCCGATAGGGAAATAGAGAAACACGATCAGAGATGTACGTGAGAGAAAGAGAGAGAGATATATGGTATTTAATTGTGATTTTGCTGATTTGTAGGGATTAAGTTTAATGGTTCTTTTTTAATCCCTATAATACCCCTATCAGTTTCTTATCCATACCAAAGATACCCTTGAATTTGGTATTAATTACAATAAAGCCATCTTTCATCTTAGCCTTCCATTTTTTGATCTTGCGGTCCAGATTTGGTTCTCAAGATCTCGGGATTTTTTGGGTTCTCAAAAGAACCTAACTCTCTCTCTCTCTCTCTATATATATATATATATATATATATATATATATATATATATATATATATATATATATATATATATATATATATATATATATATATATATATATATATATATTACAAAATGTAAAATTATGACCTACATTTACCACTTACATTTACAACTTACTTTTATGACTTACATTTATGATTACAAATGTTTGTCATCTTTTATTTATGACTGGTCTTTCAATGACAGATATTTGTCAGTCATCTATATCCTTTAATGACTGACAATGTCAGTCATTAAAGACCATTTTTCTAGTAGTGATTAAATCTGGACTTTTAATTATATATATATATATATATATATATATATATATATATATATATATATATATATATATATATATATATATATATATATACAATTTAACTAATTCGAAGTTATATGAACAACTCACCATTGTATAATTGCAGCAACATACTAAACGTATAACCTAATGTAAATTACATATAATACATTTGAATGCTTGTTCATTCATTACAATTCTTTTTAATTACATGTAATACATAAGTTGGGGAAGCAATGGCAGGCCTTGAGGCTGCTATGTGGAAGGAGGTAATGGACAGTGAGATCAAGTTCATGTATGATAACCAAGTTTGGAATTTGGTTGACAATGTGCCAGGTCGAAAGACAGTTGGGTGCAAATGTATCTTCAAGAAGAAGACCGACATGGATGGAAAGGTACACACCTTCAAGGCTCGACTAGTCGCAAAAGGCTTCACTCAAACCCCTGGGGTTGACTTTGACGAAACCTTCTCACCAGTAGCTAAGATTAAATCCATTAGGATAGTGCTTGCCATAGCTGCATTTCATGATTATAAAATTTGGCAGATGGATGTCAAGACCACTTTCCTTAACGGGAAATTGGTTGAGGATGTTTATATGAATCAACCAGAAGGTTTTGAAGATGCAAAGTTTCCTAATAGGGTGTGTAAGCTTGAGAAATCAATCTATGGATTGAAACAAGCTTTTCGCAGCTGGAATCTCTGCTTCCATGAGAAAGTCAAGGAGTTTGGTTTCTCTAGAAGCGAATATGAGTCCTGCATGTATACCAAAGCTAGTGGGAGTATAGTCACTTTTCTGGTGCTACATGTTGATGACATATTGCTCATGGAAACCACATTCCGACCCTGCAAGAAGTAAAATCTTGGCTCGGTTACTGTTTCGCTTTGAAAGACCTTGGAGAAGCTGCCTATATTCTCGGGATAAGAATATTAAGAGATAGAAAGAAGTGACTGATTGGACTCAGTCAAAGTGTTTACTTGGACAAGGTACTAAAAAGATTCAGTATGTAAAATTCAAAGAAAGGGGAGCTACCAATGCAAAGTAATACCAAATTGAGCAAGACTCAATGTCCGAGTACAGATGAGGAAATAGCTGAAATGAGTCGGGTACCCTACGCTTTTGCTGTGGGGTCGATCATGTATGCTATGACATGTACACGCCCTGATATGGCCTTTGCCTTGAGCATGGTCAGTCGATATCAGGGAAACTTGGGCAAGGCGCATTGGACTGTAGTTAAGAACATACTCAAGTATTTGCGAAGGACGAAAGACCTGATCCTAGTCCTTGGTGGCAAAGATACATTGAGAGTAAGTGGGTACAGTGATGCCAGCTTTCATACAGACAGACAACTACCGGTCTCAGTCAGGCTGGGTATTCCTATTAAACGGTGGAGCAGTTACCTGGAAAAGTTCCAAACAAGAGACAGTGGTTGATTCGACATGTGAATCAGAGTATATAGCTGCAAGTGCAGCCTCTAAGGAAACGGCTTGGCTAAAGAATTTCATCGGTGACCTTGGAGTAGTCCCGACGATTCAAGAGCTAATGGAACTATTATGCGATAATGAAGGAGTGGTTGCCTTGACCAAGGAACCGCGAGATCATGGAAAGTCCAGACATATCGACAGAAAGTACCATTATATCGGACATAGAGTAGAAGAAGGTCACCTCCTGGTGAAAAGAGTATCATCTGAAGAAAATCCTGCAGACCCTCTAACAAAGGCTGTTCACAGGATTAAACACCACCAGCATGCAAGGAGCATTGGGCTGAAAGATGATATTAGTTTTGGCAATTAGATAGATACTTTGAAACTTGATGCAAAAGGATGTAATTGAATTTGGTGATTAAATAATATAGAATTATTTATAAGATTTGTTTACTACCAATTGTCAATAGTACATTTTTGTGTTTCATATTTTCATGTTTTACTTCCTGAATAATTTGATTATTTAAACATCCACAGTGGGTCACACTTTTGGAAGTAAGTTATGAACTAAGACTGTCATGAATTGAATTGTAGACTGTCTAATGAGTTAGACATAACAATAGCATTGCTGCAATATTCATGAGTACTCGGAAATGGATATTTGAGTATTGGATTAACCCGTACCCAGATAATTACTTCATGGAATTGTCACTAAGTAATTCTGAGATGATAACATTTTATGACGTTAAAACCTAGACATATGAGTTGAAATTTGCAAATCGGTTGTGCATTGATAATACGTAAATAAATTGGTAACTTAATGTTATAAAACGTATTGTTGTGCGCGATTTGACGAGTTAAAGACACAAGCATATGAGTCGAAGTTTATTTATTCCTTTTTCCCTAACAGGAAAAGCGATATCTATGGGCCCCTCGGTGATTCGGTGATGACTAATTGTGTTGGGCCCGGCCAGGTGACACGCCTTGGTCGTCGTGCGGTCAAAAATAAAGAAAACCTAACACACACACTAGTACAGTGGTAGTCAGGGTCGATCCGCAGGAGCTTTGTGGTTAGACCAGATGACAGATTACCAACTAGTAGTGTAACGCTACAGTCGGAGTACCTGATTTCTAAGTTCTCAACTACCAACAAGCAATCATTAACCAAAGTCAAGCTAAGCATAAGCTAACCCAACTCAAACTAACCTAGTCACTTTCTGAAATCAGAAGTGCATCTCTGAATCAGAAGCAAACAAAGGCATCCAAACCAAACAAAGCATAACCTAACTAGTAACTAGGGTTCTGACTGAACAGCTACTAGCTAGAGTTCAATGCCTAAAGCTAACCTAATTGGCTACTGATTTCAGCAAAGGAAATAGTCACAAACAAGGTTAAAATAACACTCAACACAAACCAATAACTAAAACCAAACACAAACATCCAAAACACCGAAAAACCGATATTAATTGTAACCAAATGATTTCATTAACCAAAAACTGAATCCAAACATCCAAACAGTAACTAAAGACTACTAAAACAGAAACCTAAAGTGCTCAAAGTCAGTGGTTGTCACTCCCAAAGACTTTAGCTACAAATACTACTTGCTACTAAAAGGAAATTAAATTCAAAAACATAAAATACCAATTGAGATGTTGTTGGAACGAAATCTTGGAGTCAAAGAGCTTCAAGGTCGATATTACACCCGGTCTTTGCTAGGGTTTTCGGCTGTAAATGCCTCTATTTATAGTTGCAAATTTCCCGCAGCCGCGCCGTGCTTTTGTGGATTCCGCGGGGCGCGTACTTATCAGATCTCGTTTCTTCGACATTTGAATGTGTTACACCGCCTTAAGCCCGCGTCGCGCGTTTCATAGATCCGCGGCGCGCGTACGTGTTTCCTTGATTTTTTATTCTTTTCCAAACTTCTTCCTTTTGCACGCTTTTAGTCCCTGTTTCCATTCTTTTCCTCCAAACAAGTCCTAGCACGAAAAGTGAGAATACCAAGACATATCTGATATAATTTCATCAAGAACAAGGCTCAACAACGCCTAAAATACTTAATATCACTAGGCGTTGTCAAACACCCCACACTCGTGCCTTGCTTGTCCCCAAGCAAGAGACTTTTTAACAAATTATAATAAAGACTCAAACAATTTTTGACTGTGTTCAGTTTCAAAGCTTATTGCCCTATGAGTTAGAGTGGAATAGTTCGCGAAAACATAATTGAATTGTTCTTTGGAATTCATGGCTTTCTAGAGAACCCTTGATTACAAACTTTCTGTCCACAATGAAGTGTACTTACTCATTCAGATTCTAAAGACCATTAAGGAATTGTCCATGACTTTCGATGTTGTCCGTGTAACGAGCTTTCAGAAATACCATCCCAGACCAGACGATCTTAGGTGGTAAGGTGCATAAGTCCCACCCATTTTAGACTTACCGGCTCGAACAACAAAGGCCACAGATTAACATTTCCTTCCTAAATTCCAATTCTAAAATAGCTCAATCTTCTAAACTCGTAAAACTCAACTTATTTTACTAACTAATAGCATGATCACAAATAAACAGTATTTCTTGAAAAATACTAATGCTATCACAATCACAAACCATTCGTTTCACAATTGCAATTTATTAGAATTTTTGAAAAATATTGCTAAAAAATTGAAAATTGATCATTTCTGCAAAAATTTCAAAAAATTTCTCTTTCGACCGTCCACACCCCACACTTAAAACCGTACAACGTCCCCGTTGTACAAAAAATATTTTTCAAAATAAGGGAGAAAGAGTTACCCCTTTTGGATGATAGATTGCTTGGTTGGTACTAAGTATTACAGGTATAATTGCGAACAACGGATCCCTGATTTCGTATTTCGGAGTTGTAGCGCTACAGTGAACACGCCGGTGGTCAAGACAAGTGGAGGGGGCACGGTGACCCCACACTTGTCTGAGACAACTCCTTCTCATTTGGTATATCATGCATGACTCAACAAACAAATTAAAACAAACATGACAAAATATAAACAGAATACAAATAAAGGTGTCATAAGTTTTGTACATATATCCCAAAAAATAAAAAGAAAGAAAAAGTAAGAAAAAGTACATCAATCATCACCAGGTGGCCTGGAGGGTCCAGCCTCATGATCGTGGGCCCTGGCTGGGAATGGTCAGGGGTGCTGGCCCTGCTGAGTGGCCAAATCTAGGAGTGCCTCCCCGATCCATGCCAACTGGTCCTCGATCCGAGCGACTCTGACCTCCAATCAGTGGAGGGCGGATGAGTCATCCTGCTGAGGTTGCGGCTGTGGTGCTGGCTCGGCCGATGCCTCCCTCCTTTGTCGTCTCCGGCCCGGCTGGGCATATGCCAGCTGGGGGTCCTGGCGTGGCTCGGTCGGCGCCCGGATGAACCGGCCCGGGCGCTGCTGCTCTATCAGCCTCATCTTCTCCAGAGCTCGCGTCGTAGTGCGAGATGGAGGTAAAGCAGTCAAGGAAGGAGCAACGGGGGCGGTAAGGATCCTGTATGAGCGGGCTAGGCGGGTAATGAAATACCTCGGGCCAGTGGACTGCTGGCGGAAGCTCCCGTCGAGTGGGTGGAGAGTGCGACTGCGAGGGCGTACGGGAGGTGGATGAACCTGGAGGGGTCGAGGAGAACCCAAAAGAACGTCATATCCTCCCCAGACACCTTCTCGCCCCCCTCCCGCTGCATAATGGAGGTGGAGACGATACGGTGCATGAGGCGGTGGAGTGGGTCACAGAGCTGTCTCTCCCTGGAGGTCCCTGCCTCGTAGATAACGTTGGACAGTGGTGCCCAAACCTCCATGTTGGCAGCCCGGTCCGGCTGCCCCTGGATACAAGCCCCAAAGAACTGGGTGAAATGGCGGTGCTGGAGGTCCGCCGGAGTATATAGACCGACTCGCCTCCCGAACTCCCGGAGGTTGCACTCCCTCTGTGCACCTCCCAAACGAAGCCGGATGATCCTAGAATGTGGGTCTGACGCCCGAGGTGCGAAGTGGATGGTGGATAGAAACTCCAATAGCAGCTCGGTGTAGATGACGTCCTCCTCGGTGGCCATAATCCTGTCCCAGTCCCGGCATGTGAATGACGCCTCCTCATGAGTCCAGGTGCGATGCAGAAATGGCTCGATCGCATCCTAGAGTCCGGCGTCCCTCAAGATATCCCTGTCGATGACTGTCGCCTCGAGAACCCGGCGACCAGTCAGTGCGTCTCTCCGCGAAATATACTCCGCGGAGCAAGCAAGTCCCTCGGGGAACTGGAGGAAAGGGTGATCTAACCTGAACATCATCTGCAAAAAGATACATAGCCACAAAAGAATTTTTTTTTTTTGCAAAATTAGTCATTTTCTTCCCCATCGCACCGCGGCGCGGCTCAAGATAGAAGCACGTCGCGGCGAGCGGCTGCTGCAAAACCCCAATCCAAACTCGCGATTTAATCTGCTAAAACTCGATCCAATCGTACCACAAGGTAGCCTAAGTGCCGACTAACTCATCTAGGGTCTCTATTTGGCAAAACAAACACCCTTTGAGTTAACATTGGCGATTCTAAGTTTTGAACTTTTCTAGACAAATCACTAAAATTAACTACCTAATTGCTAGTTTTAACAACTAATAGATAGTTAGAATAGCGTACCTTGGTAGTAGAAACCAAATGAGCAAGAAAAAATACGAGAGAAATTTGTCGATCAGAGCTTCGAGTCGTGTGAGGGTTGGTGTGAGTCGCGACTTACCTTAATATAGGAGAAAACCGACTGATCATTTCCCGCATCGCGCATTTACTCTTTGCGCGTCGCACGTGTCACCAAATCAACCCCTGCGCATCGGGTTGGTTTACGACCCCGCGTCGTGTAATTCAAAAACTCACGGCACGGTCTTCAAAATTTTAAAAACTTCTCACACGACCCCACACTTATTTTAGACCACTAATACCTGCAAAATATCGATGTATTTTCCTAATTAAATTCTAAGAAATATAAAACCTAACCTATGACATGATGGGTTGCCTCCCAACAAGCGCTAAGTTTAACGTCTTCAGCCAGACGTAGTACTCCTTCTACAGCTACGGTGGATCGTGTGCCTTCTTCCTTTGCTGATTTTTAGTCACCACCGTCCCTTTGTTGACCCACTGCTCCTCAAACTTTCCTGGGTCAAATGGCTTGCTAGTTCTCCTGTTACTGCCCAGTTGCCGTCTCCTGATGATTTTCCACGAGTGCTTGGAAGTAGCTTTGAACCTCCAAGCTTGGTCCTTCCTTCTATATCTCTTCAAAATCACTGGCTTGACGTGAAGCGCACCCAGTGCCGCTTCCAGTAGTTGTTTCACACCTCGGTTGCTAGCGTCTCGCATGCTATCTTCAGGTTGCAATTTTGGTTTGCAGTACCAGTAAAAATTTTCCAATCGAATGGAATTGGAAGGCCACATATCAGGATGCTCCCATATGTCCTCATCGATAGTATTGATCACATCTAATTTTCCATTCATGAATGGATCATGAGTGGCGATAAAATCATGTTTCTTATTTTCAAAAACCAACTCGCCAGCATCATCTTCTTGGTCATCGTTCAACAGGTGGATCGGGACTAAGAGTGAGTGGCTGGTTTGATCTGGTGGTGGTACAAAGTCACCCATCACCATATCCTTACTTTCAAAAGACTCAAAATTTTCAAAAATTCTAGGTTTGGGGGTAGTATTGTCATCTACACCCCCTTCCCTAATAGTATCAACAATTTCGGGGATAGTTGGGCTGGGGTTTGTACTGTCACTTACAGCCTCCTCCACAACATCCTCATCAATCAAATCGTCTGGTGATGGTATGGATTCACTCATCACCAGCTCGACATTATCAACATTTTCAAAAACATCAAAAACATCAAAAGCTGTTGAGTCAGAGGTAGCATTGTCACCTACAACCTCTTCCTCAACAACATTTTCGACCATCTCAGTGGTCTCTTGAATTTCCCCAAGTGTATGCCCTTCCATCACATATTCAGGTGATGCAAGTTCACACACAGTATCATTGGTATAAAAATCACTTGCCTTAGGTTCTGGCGAGGGTGGTGAACATTTCCAACTTTCCTCTAACTTATCTAATGAAATTTGCAATCTTTCAAGAGCATCAGCCTGGTTCTTCTGTTCTTGGTGAGTGTTATACCAGAGTACCCAAAGTTGGGCCCAAGTTGCAGAATTTTCAGGTTGAGATGACTCCTCGGTCCGCCATCCATTGTCATCGAATGATCCATTGTAGTAATCATCCTCGTAATAGATGTCGGCCGGATTTTCATAATACTCATAATACTGATCCGGGTACATGTAATCGCCCATTATGAAGACGTACACATACCAGAATTCAAAGAACTAAAATCAAACATCAAAAATCAGAAGCTAAGTCCTACAAATCACCTAATCTAAGCGCACAGCTCCCCGGCAACGACGCCAAAATTTGACACGCCTTGGTCGTCGTGCGGTCAAAAATAAAGAAAACCTAACACACACACTAGTACAGTGGTAGTTAGGGTCGATCCGCAGGAGCTTCGTGGTTAGACCAGATGACAGATTACCAACTAGTAGTGTCACGCTACAGTCGGAGGACCTGATTTCTAAGTTCTCAACTACCAACAAGCAATCATTAACCAAAGTCAAGCTAAGCATAAGCTAACCCAACTCAAACTAACCTAATCACTTTCTGAAATCAGAAGTGCATCTCTGAATCAGAAGCAAACAAAGGCATCCAAACCAAACAAAGCATAACCTAACTAATAACTAGGGTTCTGACTGAACAGCTACTAGCTAGAGTTCAATGCCTAAAGCTAACCTAATTGGCTACTGATTTCAGCAAAGGAAATAGTCCCAAACAAGGTTAAAATAACACTCAACACAAACCAATAACTAAAACCAAACACAAACATCCAAAACACCGAAAAACCGATATTAATTGTAACCAAATGATTTCATTAACCAAAAACTGAATCCAAACATCCAAACAGTAACTAAAGACTACTAAAACAGAAACCTAAAGTGCTCAAAGTCAGTGGTTGTCACTCCTAAAGACTTTAGCTACAAATACTACTTGCTACTAAAAGGAAATTAAATTCAAAAACATAAAATACCAATTGAGATGTTGCTGGAACGAAATCTTGGAGTCAAAGAGCTTCAAGGTCGATATTACACCCGGTCTTTGCTAGGGTTTTCGGCTGTAAATGCCTCTATTTATAGTTGCAAATTTCCCACAGCCGCGCTGCACTTTTGTGGATTCTGCGGCGCGCGTACTTATCAGATCCCGTTTTTTCGGTATTTGAATGTGTTACACCGCCTTAAGCCTGCGTCGCGCGTTTCATAGATCCGCGACGCACGTACGTGTTTCCTTGATTTTTTATTCTTTTCCAAACTTCTTCCTTTTGCATGTTTTTAGTCCCTGTTTCCATTCTTTTCCTCCAAACAAGTCCTAGCACGAAAAGTGAGAATACCAAGACATATCTGATACAATTTCATCAAGAACAAGGCTCAACAACGCCTAAAATACTTAATATCACTAGGCGTTGTCACCATGACAAAATTGATGTGTTCAATTTAGAGTCCTAAATCATCACAAATCTGGAATCGGGAAACAGAGAATTAGACAGAAGACCATGCCTCAGATCTGAATGATATCTTGTAGAACAAAGGGTCATACGATCACTTATCTTAGGACATAGACTGACTAGGTCAGAGTTCGGCAGCGGCTTTTGGAAGCTACAATTTGCTGGTCAAATTTAACCTGTATGGAATTATAGTTATAGACTTATCCAAGCGGGAGACTATTGGATTAAGGTGTCTAAGCAATAACTATAATTTAGAAGTACACTTACTTTAACAGCAGTACAGTCCTTTTGGGTTGCCCTCACAACTGGCAAAGGACTAGATGATTAATTAAGAGAGAAATAATGATTTATTAATATATTATGAGAATAATATATTAATTAGAAATCATATTATTTAAGTAATAATTGATCAAAAATTAATTAGAATTAATTTTGGGATTAATTAGATTAATTAATAGTGCAGGGGCTGAATTGTATTTGTTCAATAGTTGGGTAATGAACAACCTGGAAACCCTAATGGGTTGGACGAAATCCAAGGCTTGGAGCCTTGCCCATGGTGGTGTTTATGTCAGTGATAAGCAGATCCCTTTATCTGATAAAAGCCTTATCATATTAGGATCTTAAATAAGGCAGTTATACTCCTTATTGCTTATCATCTGGAGACTATAAATAGAGGTCCCTGGCACCCCATTATTCACGCCAACTTCAAGGTTCTCTCATTGTTCTCTCTTGCTCATCTAGCTTGTCTAGTTCTTGGGTGTGAGCCATTAGAGACACGACATTTGTGGTGCTAGCTTCCAAAGGTCAAAGGTATGAAATTCATCTTTTGTAATTTTATTATTGGCCTTAGATATAGGTTTAATTGAGAAAAACATAGACCCTATAAGGTGCATGTGAACTTAGGATTTTAGTTTAAAGTTTGCACTAAAACCCAACAAAAACGGATCTAGAATGAAAATCAAAAAATAATTTTCGAATTCTTCTTCTACTAACCTTTCTGAATCGGGAATAAGAACAGATCTGAAAATAATTCTTCTATAACTCTAAATCTGGTATTAAAACTTCAGATATGGAAAATACCTGCTCTGATACCACTTGTTAGGATCGAATCCGACGAACTGAACAATAATGACGAAAAATAAAATATAAAACGACAAAATATATGAATCGTAACGATGCCGAATGATTGATTAATCGAGTTTAGTACAAAGATAGTGCTCCAAATTACAAAACGTAACGAGCAACTTGAATAAGCTCTAAAACGACTCAAACCCTAAAACGTATTTTCGTCACTCTAATTACGGCTATTAAAAACGTATTTATACTAAATATACGTAAATTACAAGAACTAAAACCCTATCCCATAATGACAAATCGCTGGAACGGGCTCGTGGGCTTCTGCGTAACGGACTTCTTCTGAATCTGCACATTATAATTTCCGACATATAAAATAATAAATGTCGCGTCATCAGTTTCGATATTTTTACCCAACAGAAGGAAATGTTGCAAAGGATGGAGTGGATGCTGAATGTTAGGAAATTCTGGATATATGCATGGAAACAAGCGATTGTGGAGAAGCAGTGAAGATCGGAAGTTGAAACCCCTCGGTTGGTCACCGAAGGGGGAATTGTTAGTGTCAGTCGGGTCGTTGACCAACCCAGTGTTTGTTTTATTTGGAAATGGTTGTTGAACAATATTCTATATTTTATTTAAATTGATGTATGTTCCGAAGTGTCATTTTACTTGAAATATCAATGAACATATTTTCAGTTTACTTATGTTAGTAATCTTTATGTTTATGTCCAAAATACATTATACCAAAATCCAAGATTGGATTTCGGAACTGTGCAACAAAGTTACGATCATAATATAATGTAAGTTCGGAAGTCAAGCTCAGAAGCATCACGAGATCGGAAGATTGCTGAAGTTCGAAAGATGTGATCGGAAGTCTAAGTCCGAAAGTACTCAAGATCAGAAGTCAAGACACCGAAATCCACTCTTGGATTTCGGTTCAACATTTAGAGTTACTTCTGAAGATATCAAGATAGAAGATCAACATACCGAAGTTAACCTTGGTACCTATCCAGATAGAAGATCAAGATAAATCAGCAATGAAGATATTGACAGAGATAACAAGCTCAGACTGTCTTAGCACAAATTAGGAATGTCAACGAGAACATCCAAAAGTAACATGACGCATGAACAGTGTTCTCTGGGAACATTTATTGTTAGGTTAGACAGTCATATCAGGCTTAGGGCTTTTATCTGGTGTGTAATACAAAATGAACTTGCTTGTAGTTCATTTTGTCCATAGGTCTTTGTCCAGTGGATATTCTCCTTACACTATAAAAGGAGAGTTCCATCCCATTGTATCTTCATGGTTTGGAGAACTGATATGTAACTTTGCTTCTATATATAATATTCTCTCATTCCATCAAATCTTGTTCATACTTGTTCTTACGTTACCTTTTCTATTTCTCATACTTCAATCTCATTGTGTTACTATTTCTTTCTTCTAAACTGTTTGTGTATTATTGTCAGCTAAAGATCCATCTAAGTAATCACTCAAGTTTTTGGACTTGTCCTCTATTCCGCAATTCTCATTCAAGTCTTCGGATTTGTCCTTCCATTCCGCACCTTTTACTTAGATTTCAAGTTCCAACACAATCATGCTTTGTCTATACCATTAGATGAATCAATATGAAATACACTATTACTTAAATTATCTACACACGTCACATTTTCATACACACCATTACAAGGTAAAGCTTCAAAACTAAAGACACCATTCTTATAAGCTGTAATAGAACCATTCATATCATTAAATGAATATCTAAAACCTTGTCTGAACAATGCATGAAAAGAAATAATATTTTGTGTCATTTCTGATGAGTAACAACAATTGATTAAATCTAAACTAACATCACTACTAAACACTAGACTATAACCTCCAATCCTGGTAACAGGAGAAGATGGCCTATTCCCCATGATCAGGTTCATCCTTCCGTGCTCCACCTCCTCACTTTCTTTTAGTCCCTGCAAATCAGAACAAATGTGAAAACCACATCCTGTACAATGACCCAAGAACGAGAAGATTATGAGTTATTAGAAATAGTGTATACCTGCAGACGATGACTTCACCTTTCTATCGTTGATGTCTTGCAGATACTTTGGGCAGCTTTGTTTCCAATGCCCTTTCTCGTTGCAGTAAAAGCAATCGTCCTCTTTGGGATTATGGTGTGAGGAATGTCAGAACTGGGTTTGGCCTTTGGGCCATTGCTAGATGACCCGACATGGGCCTTGCCCTTCCAATTCTATTTTGGAGAACCTTTCCTATTCTTCTCCTTTCCATGTCCAATGGCCAGAACGGGAGTACTGGTAGGAGTGGAGGCTAAACCCTTCCCCTTCATTCCTGCTTCAGCAGTCTGCAGCA
Source organism: Cichorium intybus (assembly GCA_023525715.1). Taxonomy (NCBI): domain Eukaryota; kingdom Viridiplantae; phylum Streptophyta; class Magnoliopsida; order Asterales; family Asteraceae; genus Cichorium; species Cichorium intybus. The sequence goes on along the minus strand of CM042016.1, from coordinate 81,213,538 downwards.
GGTTGTGCAATTGAGCCAAGGTGTTCTCAGTGTTGTTCAAATGATAATCCAGAATAAACTGATCATAACAACTTGTTAAGGAGTTTAGGACTATATCAATAGCCAATTCCTCATCAAAATGCACATTAAGCGTAACAAGGCGTTCCACATATCTTTACATTCTTTTCACGTGGCTACAGAAAACTCTCCCTCTTTCATCTTGCATGTCATGAGGGCGTTGACTACCTCATACTTTTCTTGACAAGCTCGCTTGTGGAACTTTTCCAGAAGGTTCTTGTTCATCTCATACGGCCAGTAGTCCTCATAAAATCTCTGCAACTAAGGGATCATAGTAGTGACCATGATGCAGGACACTTTGGTTGCATCGTCGTAGTGTTTCTTATAGGAGGCATATTCTTCAGGAGTAGCTTTTCCTCGATCGATCTCAGTGAGTTCTTTCGCGAGGACAAATTCCTTGTCCTCGAATCTAAGAGCCATTTTGATGTTTCGCATCTAGTCCTTATAGTTGGTGCCATCCAATGTCACCTTTGAGCAGAGCGAAAGGATCGAAGAGAAGTTATGGTTATGTGGGAGGCAGACGGGGGAGCAGAAGCATCAGTAGAAGTAGACATCTATAAAAAGAAGGTAGTTTTAATTAGATAAGAATAATCCTTAATATATTAACCTAAAAATAAATATTAAGGCTAGGACCCAACTATATAATTCACAACTTAGAAGAGGGATGCCGTAATCTAATTGTAAATTTTATAAAGGTAGGTAAATAAAGATTTACCAATTCCACTGCGAAAGTTAATGAAATTAAGTGAAATTTCTAGGTCTTTTGAGATTCATTGAAACTGTTCAACGGCATGTTTAATATCAGATTATGCTCTTCTATTTGTTAATGGGATATCAAGGATCACAAACAAGATGTGAATAACCATGCAAATGTGCTTGGTAGCTTCAATGTCATTTATCATCTTGATTGATGTGTTGGTAAACCACACACGCTCCATAAACAATGATAATTTATGAGATACCCATTGCACATCTTTATTAGTCCCCATTAGTGTGCTGGTAAACCACACACGCTCCACTAACAACTTATAAAGTGTAATGTACAATTTCATGGGTTAGCATACTAATTCACATTTTTCCTAATGTGACTAAATTTGGGATTTAAAATAAAAGGTTCTAGTACTTTCTTTTAATAGCATTATATTTTTAATGAGATTTAGTGTCCTATCAAATCCGTTCTGCTAACGACCCTCCATTAATCAAGGAAGCGGTGGGTGAGAGTGGACACGAATTCAACAGCCATTTTATAGGAAGTTTCCTTATACCCTCTTTATAGATCAGCTTCGTGAATGAGGCATACTAGCGATTTGACTGACTGATTCTTACACATATAAATATTAACATTTAATAATAATATATATAAGGTGTATTTTAGACCTTTTAAAATATTTGGTTTATTAATATTAAATTTTCGAGAATTAAATCAATTTAATTTAAATTTAAGATTAAACCAAAAATGATTTAATATTAATCTTTTAATTAACAATTAATTAAATAAATTAAATCAAAAGAGGATTATCTAATTAAATTAATCAAATAATTTAATCCTAATCCTAACCCTCTAATTTTCGAAAATTTAGGGTATAGGAGTTATCCAATTTTTAATTAATCATAATTACCAAAAATAGAAAACCCTAAAAACCCTTCAAAAAATCGAAAATAAGGGAGGAGGCTAGGGTTTCAAAAACCCTAGCCTAAGTCGACATTCATGGTGGTTAGAATTTAATTTCTATAAACCCTAATTGATCAAATTCTACAGTTATAACTATTCAACAGAAAACAAACTAAAGCTCTGATACCACCGACAGGTTTTAGGTAGGGCTTTAAACGAACCAAACGTTCGGCGAACTGTTCGGCGGGAAGTTCGTTTATGTTCGTTTATTTAATAAATGAACGAACAGGAACACAATTTCTCGTTCATTTTGTTAAACGAACGAACATGAACACTTGCCTCGTTCGTTCAACTATGTTCGTGAACGTTCGTTTATGCTGTTCGTTTATGTTTTTCCATTTAAGTTCATTTTATGTTCATATATGTTTAATTGTGTTTGATTACATTACAATATTATACGTTTTTTATGTTCATACATGTTTAATTGTGTTTGTTTATCTCTGTTTGTTTATCTTTGTTCGTTTAACATGTTCACGAACATAAACGAACGAACATGAACAAGATAATTGTTAAAATGAAGGAAAATGAACAAGAAAAGTCGTTCGTTTAACCGTTCATGTTTGTTCGTTTTTTCGGCTAACTTAAATGAACAAACATGAAACAAACCCTCGTTGGTGTTCGTTCGATTCGTTTACAACTCTAGTTTTAGGCAAACAAATAAACTCAATCTCTTAAGTTTACATGCAACCTAAAGGATCTATGTTTTCTCTATTGAACATATAAATTAGAACATCAAAAGGAAACCCTAATAGGCCCTAAGTAAAATCGAAAAGTACAAAAGGGTTTTAGGATTATATACCTTATTGTTATTATAGCAAATAACATTGATTCCTCTTCTTGTAGATCTCTTTGGAAGCAAGCACCACAAGTGTCGTGCCTCTAATGGTTCACACCCAAAAGTCCAAGTGATAAGGTTAATTATTTCCTAATTAATTTCTTAGTTATCTCATTAAGCTCGCTATAAAACCTTAGAGAAGGATTATAGATTCTGCTTGAGAGAGAAGAGAAAAACCTAGAGGAATGTCTACTCTCGATTTGGTGCAAGTTAAGAGGCTCCAGGGAGGGGTATTTATAGCCTATAAAGGTGTTAAGAATAAGCCTTATTTGAATTTAAACAAGATAAACCTTTTATCTTTAAATTCAAAACCCGTTCACATCCACTCTATCTTGAACAGAAATGGAAGGGATGAACCCTTATCTAATACCACTCTTGGTGGATGAAATTGAAGATAATATACTCTAGAAATTCGTCCCTTATCCTCCATGGTTCAACTATTGAATAATTACAATTCAGCCCTTGCACGTTTAATTTATTCCAAATTAATTCTAATTAATTCCAAACTAGTTTCTAATTAATTTATCATCACAAAATAAATTAAAAAAAGATTTACTTCTCTCTCTATTAACCTTAATACCATTCGGATTACTGAAAGCAACCCAAAAGGACTGTGCTACAATCAATTCAAGTATATACCAATTATAGTTATGAGCTTAGACACCTAATCCAACACAATAGTCATACAAAATACATATTTACTTGACTTTAAAAAGCATATGGTCACACTTATTAAGACTTCTGGCCACTTTTTTCTTAATTTTTTGTGAAGATATCCCCAAAACAAACATGCATTGTGTGATTAAATATTACAAAACGCCAGACAAACATAAAATTTATGTGGCCATTAGATGAACAATAGTCACACAAAATACACAATTACTTGACTTTGAAAAGTATATGGTCACACTTATTAACACTTTCGTGTGACTAAGCTTTGGAGCATGGCGCGACTGTATCGTGTGACGTCCCAAATTCCGTAATAAAATTTTCATTTTTTAAAAGCGATTTAAGTACATAAAAAGGTTTGCCAACTAAAAACCATTCGATTTAAAACTTAGTGTTTAAACATATAAAACGTACTTATCAAAACATTTACAAACATTATCCAGCGGAAGACTTAATCGTTCAAATCCTCAGATGCGGTACAGTCGCGTTGTGCTCCAAGCTCAAGCCAGTATTTACCTAAAAACAGTTAGGGTAAAAGAGTAAGCACAAAGCTTATTGAGGTCCCCAAAAATACCACACGATTTATCACATAAACATCGGCATCGGCTCTCGGGCTAGCCCTGATTCGCCGATAATCATCGTGTGATTCTCGGGCATGCCCCGATCCGTCCTCGACTCTCGGGCTTGCCCCGATCCGTCGAAAATCATCATCATTGGCTTTCGCCAGCAAACATCGTCATCGGCTTTCGCCAGCATTCATCGTCATCGGCTCTCGGGCTTGCCCCGATCCGCCGGTAATCATCGTCATTCGCTTTCGCCGGCAAACATATAATGCACAAATAATCACATGATTACACAAAGTAATAAAGACTATTTACACATGTAATATCACCCATAATATAGTGAGAAAACTCACCTGATTCGTGACCACAGACTAGACAGCACTCTACACGAGTGCCCTCAGATCCCGACAATACGCACTTCTTAGCAATGATAAACCCCACTTAGAACCTTCTAAATCCCGAGCAGAATAATCCTATAAGACTGATATCTAAAACCCTCAAGTTTGACCAAAAGTCAAACTGGTCAAAAGTCAGCGGTCAGCGGTCTACGGTCAACGGTCAAAGTCAACAAAGTCAATAGACGAAGTTAGCACCACAAACTCCTAAAGTTAGCGCCGCTAACTACCCTGTTCAGCCCAAATCTCCATTAACTGCTTAATCCATTAAGACAGAAGCCACAACTTTCAGGGATTGTCCCCAACATCCCATTAACTCATAAAAATGTAACTTTAACCACCAATCATAGCCAAACAAGCTTATGGTGACAATCTAGTTCCAAAAATGAAGATTAGCAACTTAAAAATTCATCCACAACCACATTAAGACTACGCTAAGGTTTTTCTCATGGATTCAGAAGCTAAAGGAAGAAGAACTCGTCCCTTAGTTCCTAAATCCCACCTTATTCCAAGAAATGGAGGCATCATCGTCTCAAGAAGTTCTTACAAGTATGATAAAACCAATTTCACCGAAGATACACAATGATACAGAGATTAGAACACTTACAAGAGTCCCAAAACCGGGAGCAAATCTGATTTCCTTCACCAAGCAACATTCCTAGTACTCTTGCTCCTTCTTCACTCCCAAACATCCTTCAAAACTCCATAGCATGAACCAAGAACACAAGAAAAGGCTTAATAGAGTTTCTATGGTGTTTTCAGAGGTTCTAGAGGTAAAATGACGGACCCCAAATAAGTTGTAAACTCAAAAATGACTCAGATCCACGAAATAAACAATTTTTCCCGTTCAGACACAGTTAGCAACGCTAACTTCCAAGTTAGCGTCGCTAACTTCAGGCCCTTCCAAAACACTGCAGCTTTTCCAGACTGTTCGCGAATTTTTCGGGATTTTGCCACATTAGCGGCGCTAACCCTTTGGTTAGTGGCGCTAATGTACTATTCCCCATTATCATCATTTTTGTTTTCTATTTATCCGCTATCTCCTCGATACCTGGTTTCGGGTTTTACACTTTGACTCTTTAAGACTCGGCACTTGACTTTTCAGGATTAGGATCTTCTATATCGCATCCGACGTTTAGGTGTTCAAAGTCATCCACTGGTTAATGTTTTGTGTTTGATTTAATATTATGGTTTTAAATGTTTTAAAATACTGAAACTGGAACGAATGGTTTTACTTCCACCCATTTTATGTGTTTGAACTGTTCCTAAAAATGAAAATTTTTATTACGAATTTTAGGAAGTTACATAGAACTTGACATGTTTATGAGTTGGACTTTATGCTACTAACGTTTTAAAATCAAACCTTTTCTTAAAAAAGGAAATTTGACGATAGTTTCACTATGTTTATGAACAAATTTTTTGGCTAATGGTTTTTATATAAATTTGAATGACTGGTATTTCATGCAAGAAATGTAATGAAATGTGAATGAATAGATAACGTTGTTCCCAGGCTAGATATATTCTCGTAAGGGAATAAATAGGAGTCGACTGGGGTGGTACCCCCCCTCCCTTTGCGAAGTATATTATCTAAAAATTAGATACTAGGATGGACTGATTATGTCCTTTCCTTCTTAGTAAAGGCTTGGGGTATCACTAAAAATTTGATTTAGGCCCTAAGTATAAAAATCAAGCATGTTATGATACAAGTCAAAACATGTGACTAAATACTAAGGTGCTTTGATCATATTCTTAAAATCTCGGTAAAGACTTGGGGTATCACCAAGAGTGATTAAGGCCCTAAGTATAAAAACCATATCGTGTTTGAATGCCAGTCAAAAGTTAAAGAAATGAATTTGATTTATAAAATTCTAAAGTGTTATTACATAATTTGCTATGAAAGGTTTTAGAAAGAAAAATGTTATTAAGGACATTTGAGAGCAAAATGTTTTTATATGATTTGTTGTAAGTCCCGAATTTTTAAATCTAACAGCTATCAATCGTTAACTCGAATGGTGCGGAATCCCATTCGAGTATGAATCTGAAACAGTTAATCAAAACGAATTAAGAACGCAATAAACCTTTAATCCACACTATTATTGATCAATAGTCTGGTACATAAGATTCACACTTGATCGATCTCTCTCTATTCTCGCATATGTGCTCTTAATCGACCAACTTATACAAATGGCGGAAATTGCACATTAAATACCTAACCTAATGACATAAGCCCATCGACACAATTAGCCCAACTGAAATCCCAGCCCAAGCCCACCGAAATCAGGGTGATTTCGATCCAATAGTGACCGAGAACATGTGGTTTTTGGTCAAATACCGAAAACTCCGTTTTGCCCTTTTAGATACGAATAAGTCCTTTGAAATGTAAAGCATAAAGCATAAATTATGTCCCAACAATCTCCCCCTTGGTTTAATGCTTTCATTATTCTTTAGGCTTCCTTTGCTCTTGGCTTTCTGTTCTTTGCTCGATCTCTTCATGACTTGACTACGAGATGTAGTTGGACTTTCTTCAAGATTTGACTTTGACTAGAACTTAGAGTCTGATTCTTCTTGATCACTTTAGGTACAAATGTAGCAACATAAACTGTTTGAGGAGGAATTAAATGTAGCTTGTCGCATAGAGTTACACTTCACCTTTCTTTGGGGTTGAAACGTTGTGTTGAAAAACTTTTAAATATCACTTCTCGTTCCATCACTTGAAAATATTCATTTGATTGTCTTTGATTATTACTGGCGCTTCATGAGGCATAACGATGACTAAAAATCCTATGGGTCACAGAGTCATAACGACCCTTCTCGCCACAGTTGTTCAAGGACGCAGCCTTGGCTAAGGAAGAGACTACTCGTAGTATCTGTGTGAACACGGAGGAACGTATTGTGATTGATTGAGTATCAGAGAACTACTCGTGGCCGTTTTGATTTTGGCCCCATACAAATCCTTGATCAAAGATCTCAATGAAGTTAACAAGTTAATATGTTAACTTGGCTCTTGGCGAGATGTTCAATGGTATCTAAATCTCTGCGGAGTATACCATCCTGGTGCCAGTTAGGGTCTTGGTGAAGTGTTGGGGTCTCACAGCTATTGTGGTAGTCAACGACGATCACTGACCCAGAGTTTTGATGTTTCATCAATGGCAGGTAAAAGCATTGAAACATGCACATCTTTATTAGAAGAATATTAAGGTTAAGAATGGCATGAGCGTGCAATATATCTTGGTACGAGATATACACACCGGCTAGAGTTGCGAATTGTCATCAATGTATGGTATAGTACATTGAATCATCCAACTCTAAATTAGAAGACTTATAGGTAAAAAAGGTTGTTGATGCCTCACATTTACAATTGGTGTTATAGTAAAGATCATAGGCATAGATTTTTGAAATATCATCAACATTTGGCTTTAAATGATGAATCATCTATTTCTTGCGTCAGAAAACAAAATGGGTAAGAATGGATTGGTGCGTGTGATAGACTACAGTATGCAATCTAACCATCGGCACAGAGTTTGTAACTCTCGACTATGAGTGGCTTAACTCAAAGTGTCTAGAAGTTAAGTATTAGAAGACTTGAGATTAGGTTAAGAGAGGTTGTTAGTGCTTCATACTCATTGTGGTTTACCAATGAGAATCATCAACACTTGTTATTTATCTTAATAGTGAGTGGTATAACTCAGTGCGTCGTCGATTGATAGGGTAAAGCAGTGTCTTAGTGAGTCACGGTGAAAGTGAAACACATCATTGACACAAGATATTTTGATCTGTATTCCTAATTGGTACAGATCAGGAACATTGATGATCGTGCAGATTTTGTGCATAAAAAGGAATTAACTAAGGTAATTAAGAATAACATATTTTTGGAGTTTTCTTAATTTTGAAAGGAAAAACATAAAAAGAAAAACATATTTTTGGATTTTTGGATTTTATAATTTTTTGTTGTTTTTAATTCTCCCCCTAAATTTGTGCATAGTAAGAATGAACGAAAATGAACAAATTTAACTAAAAAAATATACAAAATTTACAAGAATTGATTTGTCAGTCATCAAAACGAATCACTTTAAGAAATTCTATAAGCACATCAAAACGAATAAAACGGAAGTGTCAAGAGAATTCAAACCGTAACTGTGACACCCGTAAATTTTTTTTACAAGTAACAAAATATGGGTAATCACAAACTGAATACCAATACAACCATAGCAGTGAATCGGAACTTACACATAATATAATGATTGAATACAATTACATTTAATTCCCTAATTACATCATTTTACTTCATCTTCTTTAATGCTTGTATACCTGAAATACACAACATAAAATACACGTTCGTAAGACTATAAAGTCTTGTGAGTTACATGAATTTGGATTTGTATTATTTTGATACAAATGCTCATTTGAATGTTGTTTACTTATGAAATCTCATTAATACATTCACCTTTACTTATTCTCAATTTCTTCCTCATTTACTTACCGCTTTGTGGAATATAACTCCACAACATTACTTTTACTAATAATCTATTTTACTTAGAATATATATTATACATCATACTTTTGTTGTCACAAAACTCACACATTATTAACTTCTTACTTACTGGTTGAATACACAACCGTTACGACATATGCTACACAAACAACCCCTCCCTATTGAATCTTTATAACCACTCGTTAATTACTAACGCTCATACTTTCCACATATATAAGATATATATACCGATAAATCATACATTAACTATTAAGTCATATAGATGACTTATTTAAACTTGCACATAACTTTAATATATATGAATATACCTAGTATCAATATATTTATCATTTTAAGGATTCTTATGTCACTAGGTATACCTCCACACTTACAACACAACTCATATAACTGAATATCATCATGTATATAAATAAACTTAAACTAATTCTGAATCATAATTTCTTTTTATTCATGTTTATTTACAAGCAACTCTGTATTCTTTTCCTCCTCGAAATGGAATTAATCCATCCGTGAGGGCGTACTCAGTTTCCTCTCCCTTCATGGAATAGAACATATATATCCATAAGGGCGTGCTAATTTCATCTCCCTTCATGGTATAGAACAAATCCAACCATAAGGGCGTGCTAGTTTCATCTCCCTTCATGATATAGAACAACTAATCATAAGGGCGTGCTAGTTTTATCTCCCTTCATGGCATAGAACAAATCCAACCATAAGGGCGTGCTAAAGACAACTACCTCGCGAAGGGAAATAACATCCCAGTAGTGCCTTCTGACCTCCTTTCAGACGGTTAAGGTCCTAGTTAATCCCCCTTCAAGCGGGTAAGATTCTGATTGATCCCCCTTCTCACGGGTAAGATCCTGATTGATCCTCCTTCTCACGGGTAAGATCCTGGGTCGGAATATATTACTTTTACTTTCTTCTTTAGCTAACAGACACAACTTTCGTAACTCATAACATTTCAATTGCATAAGATAGTCTATACTTGCTATTTACACAATTCACCTTTATTACATTAATCTCATAACTATTGTATTCCATGTCAATACATTTCACCCAACTTTCATTTATTCTTTGAATACGTACATTAATTTCATATCTTTCATTATATACCAATTACTTAACATGTATATGCACAACCAAGATAATCACTTTATTTCACTATACTATTACTACGAGGAGTTAAGTCCCCGATTACAACAATTCATCGTATCTCATTTCGTGATTGGAGTTATGTCCCCAGTGTTTTACACCTTCATCTATATCATTCATACTACTTTAAGGCTATATGACAACACATATACTTTACCACATTACTCATTATTTATGGGGAGTTATGTCCCCCAATGCTTTATTTCTTCATTTATATCACTTTATATACCTTTTTAAGGTTATGTACCAACACATATACCTTAACTACATTATTCATTACTCATGGAGAGTTATATCCCAATATAACTTATTATCTTTCATAACATTCTTGTACTTTTACATATACTCTTTCTACCATTTCATCATTACTTCTATGTATTTTAAGGCTATAAGCCAAATACTAACTCTTATATCATTACTTATCTCTTACATATCATTCATACACTTTTCATAATATGATATTCTCATTAGAACACCAATATCATTATTTCACATAATACTTATCGACATAACATAAGTATTAACACATATTCATCTCTTCATATAGAAAACATAATAAATATTTCATAATATTTGCCATGTATCTCAAAATGGTTAAAAGCTACATGTACTCACCTTGGCTAGTTAGAGAAGTCTAACTAGGGTTACTCTGTTTCCTTGTCCCTTCCATTCCATGAATTTTTACTCCTTAGTTACCTAAGGAGTTCATTAACATTCTTATTAATACATGATAGGTCTTAACAATACATATAAAGACCACTTAACCCATGTCCTAATATACTTATTTTCATGTTCTCACACATTATTATGCTTATACTAGAAGTTCGGGGATCAAACTACACAAATAGGGCAATAACGGGAGTGAATTTCAAGAATTCAGGTCACACGGGTCGTGTGGGACTCACACGGATTGTGTAGGACCTTCAGACCCTCGGATTACAGACCCAGGTTCCCATACGGGTCGTTTAACCTAACACGGGTCGTGTCAGGCTACAGACCCATTTTTCCAGCCCCCGAATTTTGTTCTTTCTTTGCAGTTTTAGTTCATTTCTTGGTTCCATTTGTTCCCAAACTTAACCAAACTTTACCAATAGGTTCTATTGACCTTCTAACATGTCAAGAACATATTTTTATTCTCATTAAGACTTATTTAGTTCATGACTTAATGGTTAAGACCATAGGATGTCACAAGAGCTCTAAGGAAGCACATGTACACATCAATTCTAATACAAGAGCCCATTTCTTTCCAACTTCTATATATACATTTATACAATCAAGGGAAGCTAAATTAGGGGTTTTACAACCCAAAACACACTTCATTCTTTACCAATTCATGACCCTCATTAGCCATTTCTATAGGTTTCATTCATGGAATCATCAATTCCATTCCACCTTTCCAATAACCATTTAGTTCCAACTTATTGTTGATTGCTTGGAATCATTAGGAAACCACTTGTAAGGGTTCCTTTCATCCATAAACATAATTATAACTACTTAATTACATCAATTCAACACCATGATCTAAAACCCCCAATATCTAGGGTTCATATGAATCAATTTCATCAAACCATGATTCTAAACCATCCATACGTTGGATAGTGATCATGAGATGACTACAAACATAATCTAACTACTTGGAATCACAGGAATTACTCCTCCTCCAACATATGAAATTCGACCATGAAACCCTAAACGAAATTTCTAGCTAAAGATGATGAATTCATACCTTTAATGAGTTAGTAGCTCAAGGAATCTAACCATACTATGTTGCTAGCACCAAAACCTTCTTGAATTTATACAAAATCGCCATCCTCATCTCCTCCCATGGCTGAGATCATTCCAGAGAATAGAATGGGGGAGAAATCCTCTATTTATACTTCCCTACTTTGAGGAAATGACAATTTGGTCCCTCGACTTTCACACTTCTCATTCTTAGCACAAAATTTACATAAATTCTTGAAACTTCTAAGTTTTATAGTTTTACCCCACTTATAAACTTAATATACATATTAAGGATATACTAACACATAAAAATCTTATTATGAGGTTAAATATTTCAAAATGATGAAAATGCCCTTTTTGGTCAAACTATGAATAATTACTTATTAATTATTCCTTTACTTCTTAATTTCCATTTGGTCATATTTTTGGGTCGTTACAGTAATCCAGCAATTGAGTTGAAAAACCTCGTTAGTGATGGCCCCCCTTTGTGTGATCTTTCCTTTCTCCATTCCCACAAAAGACACATACTCTCTATTAAAAAATTTTGAATGTCGTGCAATTGAGAGATGTCTCCTGTTATGTGCCTGGAACAGCCATTATCAACATACCAAGGTCTGATGATATTCCTCCATGGCTACTCCTGCACAAGATGCGGGATTAGTTAGTTTTAGGAACCCAGTCTATTTTCCAACTGGGTTTACCATTACTATCCACACTCTTTACTCTTTCCCATGACATATCCTGTTTATTAGATAAGAATGAAGAAATAACAAGAATTTGAGTTAATTTGAAAACTTGACTTTTAGGAACCCATCGGTAATTTGGTTTAAACACGTTATGATTTAACCGAATAGGAGCTTCAACACTTGACTTTGAAATTGGTCCACCCTTTGCTTTGGGTTTATTTTTCAAGTGCGAGCTTGAAGATGATCCTTGAGATGAATTTGACCTTACCCTTACAGGTTTTGTAAAGGCATCTCTCGAATCTGATTTTCTATTGGTCATGTCCCTATTGCCTTTTTGGTTCTGAGTCTTGACCTTTTTGGCATTCCCGTCACCGTCTTGTGAACGTGACCTCAAAGGATTTCTTTTGTAAGATCTCCCTCTTGGCATATTCTGCCAACATTATTCATAGTAGGGAACATATGGACGATATGGACAATTTCTGGCAATGTGACCTGCAATACCACAGTTAAAAGACGTTTGTCCCCTCAAATAAATGAGATTGTGACTTGGTCCTTGTCCAAATGAATTTTTTAAAGAATTACCACAAGTAAAAGCACAAGCACATTTATTGGGACTTGGTCTTGGTCCAAAAGAAATTTGTAAGACCCGTATCCTGATTATAACATATACTTAAAATAAGAGTGTTAGGAATTATATGATCATTGGTAGTTATAAAGCTAAGAAAAACTTTAGTTACAATTTCATATGAAAATCAGCATTTTGTGTCGTTTTTAGAAAAATCATAATTAATTCTAGAAAAATCGTTTGGACCTCAAACCAGTGCAAAAAGTTTACAAATTTTGTCTAGTACAATTACCAAAAATAATAGTAAGCTTGAAAATGACATTATCTATGGTAAAAAATGCAATCTTTACTGATTAGTTCGGAATTGACAGATTAGATAGTCTGTTTTCAAAAATTCATAATAAATCATAGAAAAATCGTATAAATACGTAAAATACATCCCTGGAAAGGTATTGAGATAAATATCTGGAATATCAAATAAAAACTTGAATTTCATGGGTTTAAAGTCGGCTAAACCAGTCTTGAACAGACTGATTCTAGAAGGTATTAATTTCAACAAAGTTATATTATTAAAATCTTTTGTCAAAAGTGTCATGCCATTTTTTATTCAAGAATTCAAGTATAAATACCCCTCAAAACATCTCATAAACCACACAACTAAATCTCAATCCAATATATAGAGGTTTCTAAGCACTAGAGTGTAAGCAAGTGAGCGAAAGGAAGCTTAAAAGCCTAACGAAGGAGTTATAGATCTCAACGACTGGTCATAAGGTAACTACAAACCTTTCTATAGCTTAATTAGGTATTGTAAAATAGTTTTTGTTAAGAAGTAGAATATTTAATAAGTATAACATATGTTATATTATACTAATTTCTAACAATAGTAAACAAAAACCTTAAAATGTCGTTATTATAACAATTCGTAATTTCCGAAAATAATACTGATTGATTTACTTACGAGGACGGTGACTAGGCCGATTACTTGGGATCTGGTTGTTGGATTTTCCGAAAGGCTAAAATGCTGAAAGGATCCTGCCATCCCATCTAATCTTCTACCTGGCCGTTCTTTACTTGATAAATCATGGAGTATCATATTGGAATAATTGAAGGGTTTAATGATGCGACTATAATATAGTTAAGGATTAAGAAATGATAGATTTCTTATTATGTTAACAGTTAAAGTTGAAGGAAATACAAAGCCGAGAAAGATAAACGATATAGTCAGGTGAGTCTTCTCACTATACTATAGGTGATATTGCATGTGTAGGAAGGAAGATATGTTAGACTAAGGTGATCTTACCTGTTATGATAATTGTATGAATTATTGCTATGATAATGATTGTTTGTGGACGGAACAGGAACATGCAGTGAGCCAATAGGCGGAACGGGAATAGCCTGCGAGTCATTAGACAGAACGGGAAAAGCCTGCGAGCGATAAGACAGAACGGGAACTGCCCGTGAGTCTTCAGCGGAACAGGGATAGCCCGCGAGTCTCACAGACATATGAATGGTTATGATGTGTTGTATGTTATATGTGATGGATCGTATGGTATTTTGAGGAACTCACTAAGCTCCGTGCTTACCCTTTCCCTATATAAACTACTGTTTCAGGTACATCAGGTACCATGGATGGCAAGGCGTGACGTGTATACACTGTGCTGCTTCATTGGAGGACTGTTTTTGAAAGGATGTTCCGTTTTGTTGTGATTTCATTAACTTTTGTTAATCCTGGGATGTTTTCATTAAACTTATAAGTTATGGAATTTTGTCAAAATTAATTAAGTGGCTTTTCTTATATTAAAGTGTTCGTTTAATTTTTTTTTTAATTTTACCCTAAAATTTTGGGATGTTACAAAATTTAACCCTCTTTCACAAATTTTTGTGGTTTAAATTTTCCAACATTTGTTTTTTCTTGAATTCAAAACATCACCACATATTTTAGAAGAAACATAAGTCTTAACAGTCTTGTCATCACACCTACTAGAAACATCAAAAATCAAATTATCAGTTTTTGAAGAAATATCAACAAAACTTGAATCCTTATTGTCCTGCACGTTTACAGCATCCACTAAAACTTCATCTGCACATGAGGTAGAAGCATTAGTATCGTTCACCATACTATCAATCTTAACATCCTCAGTTGTGCAAGATTGATCATCAATGAGCTGATCATAGTTTAAGGCCGGAGTATAATTATCGTTAAAAGGGGGTGGAACACTTTTATACCCGAGACCATCACCTTGTTTATTTTGCCACTTTAACTGGTGTTCAATCATAGATTCAACAGTAGTACTTGACACATCAAATTTCTTAAAATTGAATTCAACATCTTGAAATTTGGCTTTTAATGCGTCAAGTTTGACAGTTAAATTAGCAATTTTTTCTTTGGCAAATTGATGGTGACAACATTTTTCACTGTATTCGTGTTTAATTTTATTTAGATCTTTTGTTTGAGCCTCTAATTTTTCTTTGAGAGGTTTATTTACCTTTTTAATATTATAAATTTCATTTTTTAGGTCGAAAACTTCTCTTACTAAATTATCATTGTGTTCACGATATTTAGCAATCTTATCTATGTAAGATTGAGAGCATGAAGTTTCACTAACCTCTTTGGTGCTTGGAGTGGTGGAAACCATTAAGGCAAACTGCGTGTTCATCATCTCTTCTTCAGCCTTGATTGCTTCCTCATCAGCTTCAATCTGTGCCAGGTGAGCTCCTCCATCTTCAGTGAGGTTTAGTGCATGCATCTAATCTTCCCAAGAAAATTGTTGAGCCACTATAGCTCTCTCAGTGTTTTGAGGAGCTTCTCTGTTGATTCCAGTTGGCACCAGGGTCCTCTCAGCATTATTGTTTTCCACCTTCGGCTTGGTGCACTCACGAGCAAAGTGCCCTGGCTCGTGACAGTTGTAACACCTCAGCTTGCTTTTGTTGAAATCCACCTTCTTGTCCATGTTTACTCCCCAGTTGTTCTTCCCGGTTCGTTGAGTGAACTTCTTCGCCCTGAACACCACCATTGCAATTTGCCAGGAGATGTCTATTTCTTCAACATCTTCAGGATGGATTTGATCAAGTTCTCCAATCATGACCGAAGGAACAAGCTCACCAGCAACAAAGGCATTATAGGAATTCATGAAGCCGGCCATTAAAGCCATGTTTTAGTCAGCTCCCTTGGCAGCAGCTGGACCTTATGATGTTGGTTTTGTAGCGGGGCTTGGAACAAAAGAGCTTGGAGATGCCATCAGTAGACCAGAGGGTGGAGGAACATGATGTGTTAGAAGAGCAGAGAATGCACTGTTGGTGGATGCACCCAAGTTGGCGGACGAATATGAGTTGACATGGTTGATTTCGCGCTTCTTGTCATCCATGTCACAAGCCTTGATAACAGTCATTACTTCAGCAAGAGAGAGCTTGTTCTGGTTTTTGGTCTTCTTAATCACAGAGACATTCATGTCCCAGTTCCTGGGAAGAGAGTTTAGCAGCTTCTTGTTTATTTCTAAACGAGACAGCACGATTCCAGCAGCACTCATTTCTGTGTTGAGTGTGATGAAACGCTGCAGTTGAACCTCAAGCGCCTCCCCGAGGACGTGATTAAACATGTTGAATCTTTGATGAAGCAGATCACGTCTGCTTTGCTTCATATCCTCATTCCCTTCATACACCTCAATCAAGGCTTCCCACAAAGCCTTAGCAGATTTATATTCCTGGAAACCTTGAGCAATGTCAGGAGACAATGCCATGGGGAGAGTAGCAAGGCCTTTCTCATCTTCCTCTACCTTTTCAAACTCTTCATCCATATAGTTTTTGATTGGGTTGTCAATCACCGTGTTCGCCTCATCTTCTAAAGTGATTGTAATTCTAACCGGACCTCGTAAGATGCTTTTCCATACTTTTATGTCTTTCATCTTAACATATTTTCCGAATCTGAACTTCCACTCATGAACCCCGTTTGCAGACAACAAACGAGGAATACGAGTGGTTGTCCCCATGATGGAGTCCAAGTCAGGTTGCATTGTAGTGATTGAGCTGTTGTATGAGCCCATTAAGAATTAATGACAAGGAAACTGTTTGTAACATCCTAACTTTTTTTTTGAAAACATTAATAATAAAACCTTTATATAAATCTATAAAAAACTTTCATTAAAATTAAATAAGAATTTATCAGAGTATGGGTGTTAGAACTTTCATAAAACTATTTGATTTTAATTAATCTTAATTAACAAAATACTTATTTAAGATTATAAGTTGACATTGTACATTTCCATAAAATATTCTCCAACAATGTTAAAAACTTTGAATAAAACTTTAAACATGAGCGGCAGACTTAATTTAACATTTTTACTTATAACAGTCCCGACATTTTCTTTGATACGAGTTCGGAGCGATCACGCCGCGTCCTTTCCAAAAAATACCCTTAAACCTGAAATATTAGAATTCAACGGGTAAGCGAAACGCTTAGTGAGAAACACATTACTCACATATTATATCAATCACATGCATTCATGTAGCACATCCATTCATTTACATTCACGACATAAAACATAACATAACATAACATACATAACTTAACACATACAGTTGGTACCAACTATTATACACAGGCCTATTCCCCCGAAGGGCTTGTCTCGGACACTGCCACCGGCCACTTCACCCCGTGGGACCTTCATGTAACCACTTCGCCCCGTGGGTCCTTCGTGGTCAGTCAAATTACATACAACATATATTCAAATAATTCGTATAAACATACAAACACATTACATGCACGATTAACATAATAAGCAAATTAGTGTAACTCACCTTGTTATTAACTGAGTAGTGAACACCAATCTACATAAATTCTCGTCTCAATCCTTATCTAAATCCAGATATCATATGGCTTATCAATTGCTCCTAGAAAATCATATGCACCGTTATTATTACGAAATCTAAAAGCATATTGTATAAGTCCTTAATTATTTGAGGTCTCAGTTTAGCTTAGCTCAATACTAGAATTAACTATAACCGTCTATTCCTAATTAAAAAAACATATCTTTTTAGCACACCTTCTTGTTAGAAATAATTTTAATAATTATCATCCTCTATTCATAAAACACCATTTTATAATTTATATAGTTTATATATCCAACGACAAAGATAATGCATGTAAGTCTTTGATAATTATTTTGTTAGGATAATAATGTTAATAACAAAAATCATGAATCACAGTAACGGATCTTAATTTTAGCTAAATCTCATGATCATTAAAAAAATCTGATAGATATTTATTTTCCCATAATTTAATTATCGCATAGATTATTTAAACCCTTTTGTGTATTATAGTCCATTTAATAGATTAAGCCCACAGTAAACAAAAATGAAGTTCCGTTTAAATTGTCTAGATTTGTTTATATTTGCCTAGCCATTTTTACTAAGTCTAACCCAATAGGTTAAACTTACGCAAATCAAAGTTTAAATGTAATAATACCTAAGAATTAGGAGCCGTATGAAACTCATCAGGAGAGAGGCGTGAACTACAACCACCATTCAAGCTTTGTGTCACTTTTCTGCATGCCGTCTCAAGCAATTGCAGGCCCAAAGTTGGCTACCGCTAGCCTTCGGCCATCGTTGCCATAGTCATCCTCCTAGTTCCGATCACTCTTTCTCGCATGAATTTCCAAAATAGAAGTCGGTTAGCCACCGGACCAAAGCCGGCTACCACCGCTTTGTCTTTGTGAAGACATCGTAGACCCGGCAACCCTCACCATTGTTGTTTCTCGTCCCTTTCTCTACTGCAACCGGTCAAGGAAAAACAACATCATTGTGGTCATCGTCCTCGGACTAAAGTCGCGACCCTCGGAAATCTTGCATAGATGAGCGACGTACGGGTGTATGACACTCTCTCAATCGTGCCTCGCTTCCACTCGACATTTTTGTTGTTTACGACCGAACCGTTCCACCACTACTATCAGAACACCGCTATCAATAGCAGCCATTGTACGCCACCATCGGATGTCACCTGCCCACTGCTGCCGGCACCCTCTCCCACACTCTCGCTTCTCACTCTCTACGACAACTCGGACCCTCTCTTACTCTCAGTTTCAATGTGACGAGAGAGAACAAATGTTGGTAGAAGTATATTTGTGCGGTCGAGGGTCTTGGTGAGGAGTTATTAATTGTTAAGTTGATGAGCCTGAAACTTGCCGCATACTCCCTTCCATTAATTCCGACGGTTACCATGAAGAAATTCCATGATTTGCGAACAAGTTCATGAGTTTCCATAAATGCCACTTTTAACCCTTAAAACAATTAGTCTCGGAACTAAGTTTCTTTTCTTGATGCATTTGATCCCTATCATAAATTTTACTTCTTTAAAAGACATTAGATGATTTCTTAAATTATAATTAGTTATAATTATCTATTATTATTTTTATTTAATAAACAATAATAATTGAAATGATTATTTTTCCTAAAAGAAATAAAAGAAATAATTAATCAACTATATGACCAGATAATTAAGTAATTAGATACTTAATAAAAAATGGGGCGTTACAACTCTCCCCCACTTAAATTTACTTTCGTCTTCGAAATTACTAGTCTGTGATCTTGTCCGTGACTCGTCGTGTCATCAAACTATTTTTTACTCAATTGAGCTTTGCTGTTCGCTTAAACTAGTTCACTCCCTCGAGGGTGTCACTTGGTTTATCGAGATTTCTAACTCAAAGTTTCTAAATCATGACTACCATAATTACCTAAACTTTACTTTGGTTCACTATACATGGTATGACTTATGCTATTCATCTGATAAGAGTCTTGCAACTTCTTTTAAATAGTTTCACGTGTAGAAGTACCCTGGCATGATCATCTGACCAAACACACCATCTATATGAATGCTACCGTTGCGCACCAACGATAGTCTCACATCCACATACGAATGCTACTGTCGTTCAATAATATGACAAAAGGGGGTACTATTCCAACTACCCTGAATCCTGGAGCTCATGACAACAACATAATCTCACGTGCATCAAATACCTCCTCGTTCTTTCCATTAGTTGTGCTGACAGCAGCCTATGCCCTGATCCTAAGGGACTCTCCTAAAGACATGATGTACACCACGTGTCCTTGACTGAATAACTTTCCAGGCACTCTACGCCTGGTTACACTCTCCATTACATGGATGCCATCTAACTTCCCGAAGAGGAAGCTCCTCAAATCTTATTAGATGACGCTAGGGTTAAACTGCTCCATATATCTTATCTCTCTAGGTCACTTTGATAACATACTACTCCTTCTACAACTTAGTAACCATAACCTTGCATCTGGTGTTATGCAACTCCGTTTTATCCGTAGAGCACTTTCATGCAACTCCAAAGGTTTACCTGTCAAATACGTGACCAGAAGGTTTCTATTTGGTCATCCTCTACTGTAATCCTTTCATGACCCTAGTTGCTTATGGCAAACAAGCACAATGTGGCCACCTTATGTTCTTATTATAACTTATCTTTAATGTTTAGTTCAAAACTTTCTAGGTGAAATTGTTTCATTCGAGAGGTTATTCAACATAAATCATTATTCAAAAATGTTATTATATTCAAAACTCAAAAATATTTCGTTAACTTATGGTAAAATATAAGTACTTGCTACTTCGCCTAACCAAATATTCATTCTGGTAAGGTATGCTTAAACTGTAACTGTAATAACTTATACATTTTCTTTTTCATGAAAAACCTTGTATGTTCCAAAATTTGAAATTTGACCCGTGGATACAGAGGTACCCCACAAAAATTTTGAAAAACTAAAATGTTTGTTTAACAACTTAATAATACATCCACTAATTTGTCAAATTGTGAGAGTACATATACATTATATGTGTATTGTAATGAAAATGACTTAGTTAAAATCTTCCTTAGCATGATTTTATTACCTTGTACTTTTTCCCGAATGCGATGTGTCATAAAATGATATTACTTTCACATAAAACATTAAAAATATCTTAGTTGAAAAAAAAAAGCCGTTTAACATATTCTAAACATGGAAATAAGTTTAGTAGCATACTTAAAACCAATTTTGAAAACCATTATTGTGGTTCTTAAATCTTATTTGACATTATCCTTTGTTTTCAAACATATTTTCCCAAATCATTCTTTGAGCTATTGGCAATGCCTAGTAATATCAAGTATTTTAGTCGTTGTTGAACCCTATTCTTGGTGAATTTATATCATATATGTTGTGGTTTTCTCACTTTTTGTGTCAGTGCTTGTTTGGAAAGAAAAGATGTAAACAGGGGCTAAAAGCGTACAAAATGGAAGAAGTTTGAAGATAAAGACAAAACAGTCGAATTAGCATGCGCGCCACGGATATGTGCAAGAGCGCGACGCGCTGAGTCAGCAATGAGGCGGCGGAGAAGATTCAAGTGCCGAGAAAACGGGGATAAACCCATACGCGCGCCAAGGAATCTTAATGCGGGTGGCGCGGTCACTTATTTTTCAAAACTATAAATAGAGGGTTTTAGGTCGAAATCAGCAGCAAAGACCTGGCATAGGAACAACCCCCAAGGCTTCTTTGACTCCGAGTTTCAGTTTTCAGTCGACCATAATTGGTATTTATGTTTTTCTCTTTTAATTTCCAAGTAGTTTAGTAGTTTTGGTAGCTTTGGCTAGTGTTATTGGGTGTGACAACCATTGGCATTAGTTTTTAGTTTCTGAAAGTTTATGTTTTCTGTTTTGGAACAAGTTGGATCTGAGCTTTTAATAGTTAATCATTCGGATATTGTTAATTGCTCTTGTTATGGTTTTATGCTTTTGTATGAATTTTGGATGTTTGAATGTGTTGGATGTTTTGATTTAATCTTTGTTCTTGCTGATTCTGAAGTGCATTTCTGATTTCAGTAAGTGATTAGGTTAAGTATTGGTTTTAGTTTAGTTGATGCTTGATTTGGATTTGTTGGATGTTTATGATTTCGGGATTGTTTTTGGTAAAAGTCGGAAACTAGATTATCTGGTTGTAGAGTGACACTACAATTGGTAATGTGTTGCCTACCTTGACCACGTAACTCCCGTGGATCGACCCTGACTATCGCTATGACGACCTAGGCATGTCAGCTATTCAATTATTAAGTCATTACTAACAAACAATTATTTCATTATATACCTTATTATATAATGTTTTCAAAACTTCTTATTACTATTTTTACTATACTATTAAGGATCAAGTGCTGCCTTATCAGCTTAAGCTAATGCAGGACGTTCGCTTCAACTCCATGAGTTACTTCTAAGTCAACATTTAATTCAATACTTCCAGTGAACTCTCGAAAAACTGATGTCTCTGATTACCATCAATAAACCTTTCCCCTCAGCTTACACGCATTACAATTCTTATCAAATATGCTACACATTTCTTATGTTTTGTTTAATATTTAATTGTTCACCACTCTGTCTGCAACGGTCATCTTTAAAACTTCTTACTTCGGGTACATATGGGTGCATTGGTACGAGGGTTTTACCCCTTTATTTTGCTTCTTATAAGGTCTCTTGACCTATCCACTACTTATTTTCAGGTTCCTAGACCCAACTTAGATCATCATTATCATGCGAGAACCTCCTTGCTTCCACATTATTACGTTCATACATGACTCACACCGTTTGTCCTAGTCTTCTTCATCACACTAATTCTGCTCCAAGGGTTTCACTCCCTGTATCCAATCCATGGACCAAACTTTATCGACCACGGTTGCATCAACCAACTCATACACCCTTTTTCTTTGCCCTTCTTTCATCTTAGATGACTAGTTCTCCCCTACTTGAGTTCGAACCCGATTCTTTCAGTTGATCACTCTTAGTCATATCATGATGGCGTCTTCTTGATTATCAATGATCAACTTGACAACCTCACCATTAATTACCTCTATAGCTTTAAAATCATCTATAGTTGCTTCTGGTAATCTCCTGGTTTCCGTAGTATAAATATGGAAACTTTCTCGATTCATCGGGTCTTTGCCTCCTTTACTAACTTGCATACACGTATCTGTTTCGGGAACTATAATTGTTCCCCTTCCTACGCGTAGTCTATTCTAGTTGTTGTCGCTCTTGCCTGTTTAGTCGTCCAGATGACCAATTCTTCCTTGGTTCATCTATCAGCTACAACCTTGTCCTTTGTACTGTAGATGATCGTGTACCCACTGAACTGCTCGCGTAACTTTTCCCTGTTTCGGTAACCTAGCCCGTCAGTGAAGTGTTGAGGATAGGGTAACTCCACGTCCGGCTACTTCTTCTACATTGATCTACATCGTCTTATTTATATTCTCATAACTCGTTAAATAAGTACTTGAAGCATTGAACATGCTAGTACTATAACACAGGTAGGACACTTCGGTCACTATTAGGCATCTTATTTCTCCTAGCATGTTTTACTTCTACGCATTACCCCTTGCTTGATTCACGGAAAACCATATGATTCTGCCAAGTCACAGTGAGTACCATGTGTCAGTAGTGATACGCACGCCATAACACTGCTTACACACTATACGCACATAGTCTTAACTTCACCACAGTTCCCAATTCACAAGTTTAGGTAGGTTCCTATGAACTATTTATACATATCACTAATATTCTTAGGTTTTCCTAAGAGCTATGCAGTCAATCGCGCGAGATCTCGCCGAGATAGCGCCGAGATAGCGTTTCGCGGGGTTAGACCGAGATAGAAATCAAAATCTCGGTCAGTAATCTCGCTAGCGAGAATCTCACCGATAATGTCTGAGATTTGCCGAGATTTAGGAGCTCGAGATAGCGATATTGTCCGAGATTTGCCCGAGATAGCGGTAATTTCCGAGATTTGCCGAGATTTAGGAGATTTAGGAGCCCGAGATAGCGATATTGCGCCGGATCGTTATAGAGATTTGCCGAGACACGTTGACACTTTTCATATTAGAATACTCTCTATGTTTTATGTGACATTTTTATGCAACTTTTTGTGATATTAATTCTACGTAGTATTAATAGTCTAAAAGTAACAAAAAAACCCTCCCGCTATACCACCGCTATACCACCGCGATAAACGCTAAATCGAATCTCGCTAGGTGACCGCTATAAGGTTTATGGCCGAGATAACTGCATAGCCTAAGAGTAAACTTTATAATCTCATAATGTTTCGTGTTATTCACCAATGATAGCAAAATGCATCATGCTGTAAGTTGCTATCATGGTTCCTAACAGTTCAAGTATACACATATAAGCTGCTAATATATATCACAATCCAAGCATAAAATTTCATATAATAATTCACACAATTTGCATACTTGTACTAAAACAGGTAACCTACAAGCAACTAGACCACACATCACATAGTTTTATCATGACACATTTAGTATACATCTAAGTCTAGCATTCATCATCACTAGGCACTACTACCTAACACTATTATATATAATCACTACACAACTTTCATAACATTTCTGTTTCATGTAATTATCTTGACTTATCACACACTACTTTAACTTCCCATCATACATATAACTACTATCAAATACAAAGTGTACTCACCCCCGTTGAACTACGGCTTATTGCTCGTCCGTATCATGTTTCTTGTTAACACTTGACTTTTTGAAAAATATTTTCTAGTCAAAACATTCTTTGAGCCTTAGTTTGAGTTTGGACACACAAGACTGTATGTCTAAATCCCTCAAACCATGCTCTGATACTAACTTGTATCACCCTAATTTTTTTTTTGAAAACATTAAATAAAACCTTTATTTAAATCTATAAAAATCTTTCATTAAAATTAAATAAGAATTTATCAGAGTACGGGTGTTAGAACTTTCATAAAACTATTTGATTTTAATTAATCTTAATTAACAAAATACTTATTTAAGATTATAAGTTGACATTGTACCTTTTTATAAAATATTTTCCAACAATGTTAAAAACTTTGAATAAAACTTTAAACATGAGCGGAAGACTTAATTTAACATTTTTACCTATAACTGTCCTGACATTTTCTTTGATACGAGTTCGGAGCGATCATGCCGCGTCCTTTCCAAAAAATACCCTTAAACCTGAAATATTAGAATTCAAATGGTAAGCAAAACGCTTAGTGAGAAACACATTACTCACATATTATATCAATCACATGCATTTATGTAGCACATCCATTAATTTACATTCATGACATAAAAAATAACATAACATAACATAACATAACATACATAACTTAACACATACAGTTGTTACCAACTACTATACACAGGCCGATTCCCCCGAAGGGCTTGTCTCGGACACTGCCACTGGCAACTTCACCCCGTGGGTCCTTCATGACCAGTCAAATTACATACAACATATATTCAAATAATTCATATAAACATACAAACACATTACATGCACGGTTAACATAATAAGCAAGTTAGTGTAACTCACATTGTTGTTAACTGAGTAGTCAACACCAATCTACATAAATTCTCATCTCAATCTTTGTCTAAATCCAGATATCACATGGCTTATCAATTTGATGCAAACGAAAGGAGCAGCCAAACAAAGAAAGAAGAAAAGCTTGGTGGCAATATTTCTACGATGGATCCACTTGAAGAAATACATGGTCCAATGACTCGTGCAAGGAAAAAGAAGATGCAAGAGGCCCTAATGGAAATAATTCATTCAGCCCATTCTAAAGAAGAGTTGATGATCCAAGACTATAAGCCTAATTTAATAAATTATATTTTTGTTGTTGGGCTAGACAAATAAGGGGTGGCCTTTATTGCTAATGGCCTATTTTAAGAGTTATCCATGTTTTTTAGGGTTTTCTAGTGAAAAGTCTTTTGTATTTATTAAGGCTATGCCAAAGGTCATCTTTTTCACCTATAAATAGGTGGTCTTTCCAAGATGTAATCACTCATTTTCTAAATCAACATATATTGTGAGGTTTTTCCCTTTCACTTGTAGTTCTCGTGATTGAACTCATTTGGGTCTTGCAAGTGTAGTGCTGCTTGCAATTCTCACTTGGCTTCGACTAAGTATTCTTCCACTTAGTCGTGTGCGTTATATAACATCGATTGCTTGCTTTCATTGTAATTCAAAGGTGTTGGATTTCATATATCCAATATTGTTGGATTCAACAAGTAAGGGGTTGTGTTCTTGGAAGAAAGATCAACAAGGACGATCCAACAACACCGTGAAGCCTTCTCACAGGTTTCATATCATTTGGTATCAGAGCTAAGTCTCCTTGTTTGATCATATCCTTTTTTTTATTTGCATATTTATCTTATTTCTTCTTTTTGTATTTGAAAATCAATAATCTTATCTTTTCTACTTTACATTCTTCATTTTCATTTATTTTGCCCATATAATATAAGAAAAGAAAGAGACAAAAAGAAAGGAAAAAAAACGTGAAAAAAAGGAGAAAAAAAACGTGAAAAAGAAAAGAAAAAAAAAATGAAAAAAAAGGAAAAAAACGTGAAAAAGAAAAGAAAAAAACATAAAAAAAGGAAAAAAACGTGAAAAAAAAAAACAAAAAAGGAGAAAAAAAAACAAAAAAAAAAGTGTAAAAAAAAACGAAGTAAAAGAAAACAAAAAAAAACGTCTCTATTTTGGGCCATCGAAAGGTTTTTTACTTTGCATCAATCTTACTTTTGATCATCTTGATAAATCTTTTTTTTATCTTCTTTTGTTGGTTACTTCATATTCTCCCCATTCTCTTCGTATTCATTCTAGCCAAGTGATTTATTGTTTGAACACCTTGTAAGGGTTGAATTTGTTCTCATTAGAACTACCAAAGTAGGGGAATAAAGTGGTAAAAGGCAAGAGTGATACATCAAGATAAGAAGCCAAATAAAGAGTGATACACTTGGGGTGAGTAGTATAGGATTGGGAAACAAGTTTGGGGGGGAAGGGTGTGAGGTTTAACACTTATTATTTTCATATTGATCGTAAAATCATCATGGGAGACGTAAAAGAAACATTGGAACAAAAAGCTTGGAGGGAACATTTGTTGGGGCAATTCAACAAGATGATGGAAACTATGATGGAGCGAATGGATCATTTGGAGGTGTCCATTAACAATGAAGGCGGTGATGGGTCCGAAGCATCCAACAATAACCGACGAAATCCAAATAGAGTCGACAACAACCTTGGTAGCATCAAAATGAACATTCCTTCTTTCCAAGGTAAAAATGACCCCGAGGCGTATTTGGAATGGGAATCAAAGGTAGAAAACATTTTTGGGATCCACAACTATTCAGAAGATAAAAAGGTAAAACTCGCATCTGTTGAATTTCATGGTTACGCTCTAACATTGTGGGACAAGTTGGTTTTGTCTAGAAGAAGAAATAAAGAGCAGCCTATTGATACATGGGATGAAATGAAGGTTTTGATGAGGAGGCGATTTGTTCCACCTCATTACTATCGTGATCTTTACAATCGACTCCAAGGCATTACGCAAGGAGCAAGAAGTGTCGAGGAGTACTACCAAGAGATGGAAGTGGCTATGACAAGAGCGAATGTTGAAGAAGATCCGGAAGCTACCATGGCAAGATTTTTAGGTGGCCTTCGAAAAGAAATTGCTGATGTGGTAGAATTACAACATTACACGGATTTAGAAGAAATGTTGCATATGGCAGAAAAGGTTGAAAGGAAACAAAAAAGAAAGGCAAGTTCAAGTAAGTTTTCTTCCAACTCGTCTTCTTCCTCTTCTTGGAAAATGAATCGATGGGAGAAAAATGATGGTTTCAAGAAACAAAAGGAAATTAAGCGGTTTAATTCCAAAAAGTCTTTTTCATCAAAAGGTGACAAGAATACCCCCTTTATTTCTCATACTTCACGATTGACATGTTTCAAGTGTTTGGGAAAGGGACACATAGCTTCACAATGTCCTAATGCTAAAACAATGATTATGCTTGATGATGGTACTTGTTTGAGTCAAAGTGAGGATGAGGATGACGACGAAATTGTACCACACACAACACGTGACGATGAGAACGAACAAAGGGCTGTGGAAAGTAGTGACGAACGTGAGGCTCTTGTAACTATGAGGGCATTGAACATTCGGTCAAGGAGGAGGATGATCAACAGCGCCACAACATCTTTCATACACAATGTTTTATCCAAGATAAGGTATGCATGTTGATCATAGATAGTGGGAGTTGTACTAACTGTGCTAGTTCTTATCTTGTTGAGAAGTTGGATTTGCCAAGTAGTAAGCATCCAAAGCCATACCGTTTGCAATGGCTTAACGACCATGGAGAAATCAAGGTAAACAAGCAAGTGTTGTTGAAGTTTTCCATTGTAAAGTATGAAGACGAAGTTTTGTGTGATGTAGTACCAATGACGGCGGGGCATGTTATTCTTGGACATCCATGGGAGTATGATCGTAAAACAACTCATGATGGAAGTTCAAATACGTACCACTTTGTTTTGAAAAATCAGAATTTCACTCTTGTACCTATTACTCCACAACAAGTGTTAAAAGAACAAATAAAAATGAGAGAAAAAAGGCAAAAAGAGGAGAGTTTGAAAAAGCCAAACGAGAGTGAAAAAAATAACAAAGAAAGAGAGAATAAATATTCGAGTGGAAAAAATAATAGTGAAAAGCCAAAAGCATGTGAGACAAGAGGCCCTTTATTTGCAAGCATGAGAGATGTAGATAGGGCTTTATCATCTCACAAACCCCTTGTTGTACTTTTGTACCAAGAAGTTTGTGAACCTACTAACGATTTACCTCACACTTTGCCATTAGCAATTGTTTTAGTTTTAAATGAGTTCACAGATGTTCTACCAGAAGATGTGCCTGATTGGTTGCCACCAATTCGAGGCATAGAACACCAGATTGATTTAATGCCCGGTGCAACGATTCCAAATAGACCAGCATATAGAGCCAACCCGCAAGAAACAAAGGAACTTCAAAAGCAAGTTGGTGAGTTGCTGGAAAAAGGTATTATTCGTGAGTCCCTTAGCCCTTGTGCTGTTCCTGTTATATTGGTTCCAAAAAAAGATGGCACGTGGCGCATGTGCATTGATTGTAGGGCTGTAAATAAAATTACTGTTAAGTATCGACATCCAATTCCAAGATTAGATGACATGCTTGATGAGTTGCATGGTGCTACTATTTTCTCAAAAATTGATCTTAAATCTGGATATCACCAAATTAGGATCAAAGAAGGTGATGAATGGAAAACTGCTTTTAAAACAAAGTTTGGTCTTTATGAGTGGTTAGTTATGCCTTTCGGCTTAACTAATGCACCAAGCACTTTTATGAGGCTTATGAATCATGTTTTGAGGCAATTAATTGGAAAATTTGTTGTTGTGTATTTTGATGACATCTTGATTTATAGTAGGAGCGTGCACGATCATGTCGAGCATCTTAAACTTGTTCTTACCACCTTGCATGAGCAAAAGCTGTTTGCAAATTTTAAAAAATGCACGTTTTGTGTAAAAGAAGTTGTTTTTCTTGGATATGTTGTTGGTGAAAATGGTTTGCGTGTTGATGAAGCAAAGTTGAAGGCTATCCTTGATTGGCCTATTCCAACTAATGTTTCCGAGGTAAGATCTTTTCATGGGCTTGCTAGTTTCTATCGAAGGTTTGTTAAAGATTTTTCATCAAAAGCTTCTCCTCTAAATTATTTGGTAAAGAAGAATGTTGATTTTAAGTGGAGAGAAAAGCAACAAAACGCTTTTGAGCAACTAAAACATGATCTAACCAATTCTCCTGTTTTAGCATTACCTGATTTTTCTAAAACTTTTGAGATTGAGTGTGATGCTTCTGGAATTGGTATAGGTGCTGTTTTGCTTCAAGGAGGTCGTCTAATTGCCTACTTTAGTGAGAAGTTGAATGGTGCAACATTGAATTACCCAACTTATGACAAGGAACTGTATGCTGTTGTGAGATCTTTGGAAACATGGCAACATTATCTCATGCCTAAGGAATTTGTGATCCACACCGACCATGAATCCATTAAGTACCTGAAGGGCCAACGAAGTCGTCACAAAAGACACGCGAAATGGGTTGCTTTCATCGAAACATTTCCTTATGTTGTGCGTTACAAGAAAGGTAAAGAAAATATTCTGGCTGATGCGTTATCACGAAGGTATACTTTCCTTAATATCTTGGATTCTAAAATCATGGGGTTTGAGTTTATTAAAGAGTTGTATGCCTCTGATAATGATTTTGCGAATGTTTTCACTGCTTGCGAAAAATCAGCTTTCAACAAATTTTACAAAGATGAAGGATTTTTGTTTAAAGAAAATAAGTTGTGTATCCCTTCATGTTCTCTTCGTGAACTTTTGACTCGTGAAGCTCATAGTGGAGGTTTGATGGGTCACTTTGGTATCTTGAAAACATTGGATGTCTTGAATGAACATTTTTATTGGCCTAAAATGAAAAGGGACGTTGAACGTATTTGTGGACATTGTCTTCAGTGTAAAAAGGCCAAGTCCAAGTCCCTTCCTCAAGGATTGTACACTCCGCTTCCAATCCCATATTCACCTTGAACAGATAATTCCATGGATTTCATACTTGGTTTGCCAAGAAGTCAAAGAGGAATGGACTCGATTTTTGTTGTTGTTGATAGATTTTCAAAGATGGCACATTTTATTGCTTGTAAAAAGACGGATGATGCAAAACACGTCGCTGATTTGTTTTTCAAGGAAATCGTCCGTTTGCATGGTATTCCAAAAACCATTGTATCTGACAAGGATGTAAAATTCTTGAGTTAAGGAAAACTCTTTGGGGAAAATTGGGCACAAAATTACTATTTTCTGTAACAACTAAAATTTTTGTATAAATAGAAAGTTAGTGTAAGTACATTTGATGTTGGGAAGGACTTATATTCACGATTATCAAATGTACAATGGAAGGGCAAAATCGTCATTTTTCATGACCAACAATGGAAATAAAAATTAGGAACGAATATTATATGTAATTATATAAGTTTATGTAATTATGACACCAATGTATAAAGCCTAAGCGTAAAGATGGAAAAGAATGTGAAAATATAAATTTCACATAAAATGATGAAAATGGTCAACTTTGGGGACGTAAAACCCTATCCAAGAGGCAAAATACGAAAAAAGGAGAATGAGGAAAAGGTAAAGGACATGAAAATGAAACAAATGCAAAAAGAATCAATCGAAACAGAGTTCGTGTGAAGAAGTTACAAGCTTGCAAAGTTGGATAAGAAGTTAAGAATGTGCTAATTAGAAATGCAACAATACGAAGATCCATGTTTGCAACTAGATAAGTCGAAATACATGGGATTTCAAAGAAAACTCAAAACATGAAAGTTGCCAAGGACATTACCAGCTTTTCAACGATAGAAAGAACTCGAGAAACGGAAATCATACGAGAAAGTTATGATATGATGAAATCAGGAAAAAGTTAAGGAACATAAGATAGAAAATATTCCTAAGGCACAACGCTGAAGGGTATTTTTGTAATTTAACCGTTGACCAGTCAAAATCAGATCTAGAAAACCAGGGACGTGATTTCGTTTCTGTGGGCAAGTTCTTGTTTGCGTAAAAAGCTAAAAAGGACAAATAGCTTGGGAGATTGTTGGTATTCGTCAAAATAAAACAAACACGAACACACCTGCATGTGTGTGTTCGATAATTGCAGCAAGAAAGAGAAATCGGGTGAGGAAGAATGCGATTAGGGCTCGATTTCAGTGTGAGGGTACCGATTTTTGACACATCGAGGAAGATGGGGAGCAACAGTGGTAATGTTTTGCGGTGGGAAGGCGGCGGCGACTTCAGGCCGCCGGATATGATGTCGACGACGGTTTCTACGGTAGAAAATGACGAGAACGAGATCTGATTTGGGGTTCTTGGGGTGCGATTTTGAGATTGGTGGTGAGACAGAAATCAGATGCAAAAGGGAAGATCGGGAGAGGTAAGGGAGATGGAGAGATGGAGTGAGATGAGGCAACGACTTGGAGTTGTTGCCGATGCTGCTACCTCCCGGCGACGACGACGTGACCGAGGGACCACCACAAAGACGACAATGCAGAGAAAGAAAGAGACAGACGAGGTCGATAGAGTGATTGAGGGGTAGAGACAAAGCAACGGTGGCTGCTACCATCACAAATCAGAAGTCGAAGAAACAAATTGTCGTTGGTGGTGGTCGGTAAATTGGAAATCCGGCAGAGATGGTGACTGTGGACGCCGGCAGTGGTCCGACCAGGGGCTGTATACGATGCTAACATATTCAATTTTCTAATTCGCCAACCTCCAACATCTCGTAATCTGTGTTTGGTCAGGTTTGAAGGTATGTTGTAAAACCTCAAGTTCAATCAGATTATTTTACCAATGAAATCATTGGTATAACTTGATGAATGTTGAACTTAGAACTTGGGAAATTTGTTTCTCAATACATTTTATGCAGTAGGTTCAAAAGTATTAATAAAATCATGCATATGTGATTTCTAAGTTTGGAGTTAGTTGAAAAGGACTCGAAATCTTGGATGCATGATGGAAACTTGGAACTTAGTTTATGATAACAACATGCAATGAGTTCAGAAACATCATATTATCAAACATTTGTGCTTATTGGGTTAAGAACTTATCAATTTGGGTTTTTTTATTGGAAATAGAAGTTTAACATTTGATATTACCAAATGTATTTGACAACAGGTCTGCGGATTTGGACCATGAGATAAGATAATAAGATGGGAAGGGGCACTGTTGGTCCGATTTTCATGCTCAAGTCAACAACAACTTCAAATTCTTGAGCTTGAACATGTTTTTGAAAAGGTAAAATTTGGTTTTTAGAATCATAGATATATTAAGCTTGAAAGCTTTATTGTATGTTGGTTTATAAGTTTGGATTATGACATGTGTTGTGCATTAGTTCATAATCATAAAAGGATTTGAGTTATGGTTAATGCATTAAACAATTTGACGGAGTGGGTCTTTTAATATTAAAAGAATTATGGAAGCAAGTTACTAGTGTTTGTAAACATTGCAAAGCATGGGTTGAAGTTGTTATCTTCTAAATGGGACAATAAGTATAAAAATTGGTACATGTTAGTTCTAATAGAACTAATGTTGATAGAACGCACGATATGTTTAAAAGTAATTATTATATGTGATTAAAAAGCTTAAAATAAATATTTGAATTAGATGTGGGACGGAATTAACGATTTACTCGTTTAAACGAGAAATGAAAGGACTTTTATACTTACATGTTTACTTGAACAAAAATGTGGTAAAATGGAATGGAATGGTAAATTCCACCCTTAATGGGATAACTTTAGTATATACAAAAATAGTGTAAAAGAGAACATAAAATTTAAAATGGGACTACATTTATGAAATGTTGGCAACATATTGGTGATATTTGGAAGGGAAGTAACAAGGTCTTGACGGTTTTATTTTTAGAAACTTTATTAGTTGAAGTTCGCCAAAATGACATAAATGCATAAAAAGAATGATGTTTCGACATCTAACCATTGAAATGGACTTATAGAAGTGTAAATAATATAGTGTTGCTAAAATATCATTGTAGAACTTGAAAATACCATTTTTGGTCAAAATAGGACAAAAAGGGTAAAATTGTCCAAAATGGTTATTATGCTTTAAGAGTCATAATTAACAATTAGAATAGAATTAGATAATGACTAGTAGTAGTCAAGAATGATTAGACACATGATATATGTTTAGTGGTCTAATATGTTCTAATCTTATATTAGATTAATAGAGATTGAAGGACGGTTGGAAGCGACGAAATGCTAGAGTTATGTGGATTAGTGTAGCTAGACGTA
This sequence comes from Cichorium intybus, assembly GCA_023525715.1. Lineage (NCBI taxonomy): Eukaryota > Viridiplantae > Streptophyta > Magnoliopsida > Asterales > Asteraceae > Cichorium > Cichorium intybus. The sequence continues at coordinate 81,180,020 of CM042016.1, read as the reverse complement.
CCTAGCTACTAATGTGAGTACATGTGACATTTTCCCTCTTGGGGTACATGGCAAAAATGTTTTTATGGTTTATGTGAATTTCGAATATGAAATAATATGCAAGTTTATTTTACTTATGACCTGTTTATAAAAGTCTTGTACAATGATTTGAAAGCAAGTTTTGGCATTAAGCCCAAGTGATTTGAAAAGTATATTTTGGCACAAAGTTATAACGGTTTGAAAGAAAGTTTTGGCATTAAGCCCAAGTGATTTGAAAAGTGTATTTTGGCACAAAGTTATAACGGTTTGAAAGAAAGTTTTGGCATTAAGCCCGCTATGAGTTGAAAATACGATTTGGCATTAAGCCTAATATGTTTTGAAAAGTGTGATTTGACATCAAACTGAATTGGAATTTGAAAAGATTGGTTTGACACTAGCCTTAATGTGATTTCAACAAGTAATTTGATGTCAAATCATATTATGTTTTCTTTTTATGACTGGTATTTGAGATATGAATGAATGCAGCAATGCGAGTTAGTATGTTACCTACTTTCGCCCGGGCCATGATATTCCCGCAAGGGAATATAGAGGAATCTACTGTGGTACCTTCCCCTTTGCGAAGTAGATGTCCTAAAACTCATGATGCTAGGATGGACTGATTATGTTCTTTTCATCTTAGTATAGACTTGGGATATCACCAAGCGTGATTATCCTAAGTATAAAAATAAAGCATGTTGAGATACCAGTCAAAGCATGCGATATGATGCTGAGGTGGTTTGATTATGTTCTTACCATCTCAGTATAGACTTGGGGTATCACCAAGAGTGATTAAGGCCCTAAGTATAAAAATCCAAATGCTTGAATACCAGTCAAGTTTAAGAAATGAAAGTTTTATAATGTCAAACTTTTTATGAAAGGCTTTAAAAGCAAAACAATGACACGTTTCAGTTATAATGATTTTAACAGCAAGTATTATGATATGATTTGGTTACAAAGATTTTGAAAATGATATATGTTATGTTTATAAATGTTTTGTGTCCAAACCCATGTAGCTCACGAGATATTTTTGTCTTACGTATTTTATTTTATGCCATGTATCCAAGGTTCTAGACATGAGAGATAGAAGCAAGTAGATGAGTCGAAGAAATTGGATCTTAGATGGAGTGAACATTGGCTGATGAACTGGTTTGTAATCCTAACTTGCTTTCTATTGCTTTCTATGGTTAGTTTGATATGAAGTTGTAACCCCCGTGGTTGTTCAAACAACTGTACAACTTAATTGTTTTTGTTGGGACCAAAATTTTAAGACATGACACGAGGTCATGAGAAAAGTTTTTAAAGCTTGACAATATGTTTTATAAAGAAACAAGGTTTTTGAAATATGAGACTTTTCAATAACGTGTTTTATAAAATATTACACTAGCTATTGCGCTTTTGGCGTAATGCGCTTTTGGCAAAATACGCTTTTGGCGTTATTGCGTTTTTCTTAAAAAAAAAAAGGGACAAATTTTGGGGCGTTACATTTTCAACTTCAAGTCACCCACAAACTGATGGGCAAACTGAAGTGACAAATAGGACATTGGGGGTTTTGTTAAGGTAGAGATTGGGAGAAGTGTTTGCCTATTGTTGAATTTGCCTACAACCGCACTTTGCACACTGCAACTTACTTTTCTCCTTTTGAGGTTGTTTATGGTTTTAATCCGTTAACCCCTTTGGATTTATCTCCTTTGCCTGTCAAAGAGCAGTTGAATCTAGACGGTGTAAAAAAGGCGGAATTCGTGAAAAGACTGCATGAACAAGTTCGTTACAACATTGAAAAGAAGACAGAGCAGTATGCCAAACATGCTAACAAGGGACGTAAGCAGGTTTTATTTGAGCCCGGTGATTGGGTTTGGGTACACATGAGGAAAGAAAGGTTTCCAAATTCAAGGCGCACAAAGTTACATCCTCGTGGTGATGGACCATTCCAAGTGGTTGCTCGTGTTAATGATAATGCTTATAAGCTTGATTTACCAGGAGATTATGGTGTAAGTGCAACTTTCAATGTTTCTGACTTATCTCCTTTTGAATTTGATACAAGTTCTTTGGATTCGAGGACGAATCCTTCCAAAGAGGGAGGGAATGATGCAAACGAAAGGAGCAGCCAAACAAAGAAAGAAGAAAAGCTTGGTGGCAATATTTCTACGATGGATCCACTTGAAGAAATACATGGTCCAATGACTCGTGCAAGGAAAAAGAAGATGCAAGAGGCCCTAAAGGAAATAATTCATTCAGCCCATTCTAAAGAAGAGTTGAAGATCCAAGACTATAAGCCTAATTTAATAAATTATCTTTTTGTTGTTGGGCTAGACAAATAAGGGGTGGCCTTTATTGCTAATGACCCATTTTAAGAGTTATCCACGTTTTTTAGGGTTTTCTAGTGAAAAGTCTTTTGTATTTATTAAGGCTATGCCAAAGGTCATCTTTTTCACCTATAAATAGGTGGTCTTTCCAAGATGTAATCACTCATTTTCTAAATCAACATATATTGTGAGTTTTTTCCCTTTCACTTGTAGTTCTCGTGATTGAACTCATTTGGGTCTTGCAAGTGTAATGCTGCTTGCAATTCTCACTTGGCTTCGACTAAGTACTCTTCTACTTAGTCGTGTGCGTCATATAACATCGATTACTTGCTTTCATTGTAATTCAAAGGTGTTGGATTTCATATATCCAATATTGTTGGATTCAACAAGTAAGAGGTTGTGTTCTTGGAAGAAAGATCAACAAGGACGGTCCAACAACGTCGTGAAGCCTTCTCACAGGTTTCATATCACAATTGCTCCTAGAAAATCACATGCACCGTTATTATTATGAAATCTAAAAGTATATTGTATAAGTCCTTAATTATTTGAGGTCTCGGTTTAGCTTAGCACAATACTAGAATCAACTATAACCGTCCAATCCTAATTAAAAAAACATATTTTTTTAGCACACCTTCTTGTTAGAAATAATTTTAATAATTATCATCCTCTATTCATAAAATACCATTTTATAATTTATATAGTTTATAAATCCAACGACAAAAATAATGCATGTAAGTCTTTGATAATTATTTTGTTGGGATAATAATGTTAATAACAAAAATCATGAATCACAGTAACGTATCTTAATTTTAGCTAAATCTCATAATCATTAAAATTTTTTGATAGATATATATTTTCCCATAATTTAATTATCGCATAGATTATTTAAACCCGATTATAGTCCATTTAATAGATTAAGCCCACAGTAAACATAAATGAAGTTCCGTTTAAATTGTCTAGATTTGTTTATATACAGCATGGTCAACAGCTTCTCCCCATAAAGCTTCAGGAACATTCATGCCTTTTAAATTGCTTCGCGCCATTTCTACCACCGTTCGATTTCGTCTTTCAACGACCCCGTTTTGCTGCGGGGAGTGGGGCGTTGTGTAGTGATGGTGGAGTCCGGTTTCATTGCAATAGGTGGTAAATATTGTTGAAAGAAATTCACCACCACGGTCGGTACGTAGTGTTTTTAGTTTTGTTCCGGTCTCAACTTCAACTTGGGCTCGAAATGTTTTAAACACTTTTAGGGCATCGTCTTTATTTTTCAGCAAATATACCCACATAACTCGAGTAAAGTCGTCTACCAGTAGCATGAAATATCTATTATCTGATGGTGTCGGTGGTGTAATCGGACCACATAGATCCCCGTGTACAAGCTCGAGTCTTTCTTTTGCTCTAAACTTTGCTTGCTTTAGATACGATTTCCGAATTTGTTTGGATATTACACATACTTCGCATAATTGAGAGGGAACATCCATCTTGGGTATGCCGTTTAGGAGTTTTGTGTCTGCCATATGCTTCAAGGCTGGAAAGTTTACATGACCAACTCGTTTGTGCCAAAGCAATGCTGTCTCGTTTTGCTCACCAAGTAAACATTCATCTTTAATTTCTTCCAGGTTTATCTTGTAAAGACGATTGCTTAACTGCTGAACTTTCATTATTAGCCTTCCTTGTGGATCATGGATCCACAAATATACACCATGCATTACAATTCGGTCACCATGCTCTGCTAGTTAGCCCAAACTGATGATGTTGCTGCACAATCTTGGAATATAGTAGACTTCTTTTAGCATACGAGACTTCCCATCTTTGCTTCTGAAAATGATCGAGCCCCTCCCCTCTATTCGTACTTGAGAACCGTCACCAAATTTTACAAAGCCTTTAATAGAATGATCAAGATTTCGAAATTTGCTTCTATCTCCCGTCATATGGTTACTCGCTCCATTGTCGAGGTACCATAATGTTGATTTGGTTCGATTTTGATCATCGGTTCTCAAATTCGATGTTACCTTATCTTCGTTCAAGAAAACTTCATCTCTTCTCTCGTCATCCAGGGTTGTTAGTAACAAAGCAGGTTCTTGATCATTGTTCTCTTAGGTGAGGTTGGCTTCGTGGTTTCTTTCCCGTTGCGGATTCTTGCATTCGGCCGCGTAATGCCCGTATTCTTGACAATTGTAACACTGGACCTTGGATATGTCCCGTGTTTGCGATGAACTCATGTTGTTTCTGTTTTGGTGGTTACCACCACCTCTTCCTTTGCTGTAAGTATTCCGTCCTCGACCTTGTCCTCTACCACCACGATTACTATTATTGCCTCTTTGTTTCGTTTTCGCGTCCTATTGGCTTTGTTTTTTCGATCGTTCAACCCATTCTTCATGAGTAAGCAATAACTTCTTTTCATCAGGTTCTTGGTTTATCTTGATCCGAACTTCATGAGCTTTCAACCTTCCAACCACCTCTTCAATGGTCATATGTTCAAGATCACTAAATTGTTCGATAGTTGATGCGAGTTGAACAAATCTTGAGGGTACGGCTCGAAGCATCTTATTCACGATGTATGCCTCTTCCATTGTCTCACCAAGAGCACGTATGTTGCTCATAATGTTTATGATCTTGGACGAGAAATCATCCACGGTCTCTGATTCACTCATTCGTAGGATTTCAAATTCAGCTTTGAGAGTTTGTACCTTGGCTGTCTTTACACGATCGGCACCCATGTAAATCGTTTTGAGTGTATCCCATAGTTCCTTCGCCGTTTGCTTCTCCGCTAGCGAAAGTAGGATGTCTTCGGGAATGGCTTGATAGATGGCAGTCATTGCCATCTTATCCTTTTTTTCATCGAGGGCACCCTTTGGCTCAACAACATCCCATACGTTCATAGCTTGCATAAACACCTTCATCTTGATTGCCCATGCTGCGTAATTTTCTGTTGTCAACATTGGGTAATGAATCGAAACTTGCCCATCCTTGTTGGCTATCGTATCTTTCATTTTTTGATACTTTGGCATGCACCGCTCTGATACCAAATGTAAGTTTTAAACCAAGCAATACAGACTTGGTTATGGGTAAGAAACAAAAACAACATAAACAATAAGAAACAGGGGAGAACAGAGGAGTTTTGGCTGAATGCTTAAATTCTTCTCATTAACTTAAAAAAAACGTAAAGCCTATTTAAAGGAAAAGAAAAACTTGATTGTTAAGCAAACTTATTTAAAACTAGATAAACTCTACCGGAAATTAATCCTTATCAATCCTAATTTTTAATTCAAACTATACTTATCTATTTTTTGGATTATCACTTGAGTATATTTGTGCGGTCGAGGGTCTTGGTGAGGAGTTATTAATTGTGAACTTGATGAGCCTGAAACTTGCCACATACTCCCTTCCATTAATTCCGCCGATTACCATGAAGAAATTCCAAGATTTGCGAACAAGTTCATGAGTTTTCATAAATGCCACTTTTAACCCTTAAAACAATTAGTCTCGGAACTAGGTTTCTTTTCTTGATGCATTTGATCCCTATCATAAATTTTACTTCTTTAAAAGACATTAGATGATTTCTTAAATTATAATTAGTTATAATTATCTATTGTTATTTTATTTAATAAACAATAACTGAAATGATTATTTTTCCTAAAAGAAATAAAAGAAATAATTAATCAACGACCAAATAATTAAGTAATTAGATACTTAATTAAAAATGGGGTGTTACAGTGTTGCAATCTGAGATGACCGAAATTCCTTAATAGTTGACCGAAAACACCAAAAATTGACCGAAAACACTAAAAGGTCCAAAAATCTGGAAAGTCAACACAAATGGACCGAAAACTCTGAAATCCTGACAGACCGAAAATGCCTTGACCGAAAACAATGGCTTGACCGAGAACTCTTCCTGAACTCTTTGTTTGACCGAAAACACCAAAAAACCTAGTTGAATACTTGATGTGCCGCCGAAAACACATAAAACCTAGTCGAAAACCTCTTACTGCCGCCGGAATCACCAAAGACCTAACCGAAAACCACTTGACAGGCGCCGAAAACTCACAAATCAGGCCAAAAACACGTTTTTGTTCGAAATTTGTGAGTTCCAAGGATCGAAACAGTCGAATTTCGTCCGGAAAAAACGAAGAACACGAAGAACCCAAACATGAAATTTCATCCAAAATAGTCCAGAAACACTAAAAGCTTCAAGAACCAATTGATTGTTTCGAAAAATATTGATACCAAACAGCCAAAACAACGAGTTTTATGGCTCTAATACCACTTTTAAGTCCCGAATTTCTAAATCTAACAGATATCAATCGATAACTCGAATGGTGCGGAATCCTAGTCGAGTATGAATCTAAAACTGTTAATCAAAACGAATTAAGAACGCAATAAACCTTCAATGTACACTATTATTGATCAATAGTATGGTACATAAGATTCACACTTGATCAACCAACTTGTACAAATGGCAGAAATTGCACATTAAATACCTAACCTAATGACATAAGCCCATTGAGACAATTAGCCCAACCGAAATCCCAGCCCAAGCCCACCGAAATCAGGGTGATTTCGGTCCAATAGTGACCGAGAACATGTGGTTTTCGGTCCAATACCGAAAACTCCATTTTTCCCTTTTAGATTCGAATAAGTCCTTCGAAATGTAAAGCATAAACCATAAATTATATCCCAACATTTGTTATGGAAGGCTTTGAAAGCAAAGTGCTTTTACATGATTTGTTATGAAAGATCTTGGAAAACAAAATGTCATTAAAAGCTTTTGAAAGCAAAGTGTTATTACATGATTTGATGGCAAGGGCTTTTGAAAATGATTGAATTGTTTGTAAATGTCTTTTATGTCTAAACTCATGAAACACACGAGACTTTATAGTCTTACGTGCTGTTTATATGTTATGTATTTCAGGTTCTAGTTATAGGAAATAAACGCTTGTAGATGTCATGAATAACTCTTAGGCAACTAGACGGAGTGATCTTTTGTTGTTGTAATTGTTTGTAATCCTAGCTTGCTTGCTATACTTGTTTTGCTACAATTATGGTAACACTCATGTTTTGTTTTTGTAAACAATGATTTTTGTTTAATAAACTTTTGTATGTTTGAGTTTAACCCTATGATTTTATAAACCATAGCAAGAAAGACGTTTGTGTAAAAATTGGGTGTTACAATAAATTCAAGTCTATCTCGAGATACAAACATACATACATAACAAGTAATTATCAAAACTATAAATACTATGAAGTAGTTGGAATTTGTTTCTAACACATTAACAAGTTCCAATCTAAATTAGAGTAGATTACAGTTTTGGTCCTGTGGTTTACCCCTTTTTCAGTTTTGGTCCAAGTTTTCTATTTTCACACTGATGGTCTCGGTGGTTGCCAAAAACTTACACCGATGGTCCCTCGTCCATGTAAAAAGACTAAAATACCCTTTCTAATTTCTTTTTCCTTTCTTTTAATCTATTATTTATTTTATTAATTTAAAAAACAAAATACACCCCACCCCCACCCCGTCTCTCTCTCTCTCTCTCTCTCTCTCGAAATCATCAAAATCCTCTTCTTCTCGTACGTCCTTGGAAAAAATAAATGGAATAAATAGTGATGCTTCAATCGAGTTCATCAGAAATAAATAGAAAAAATAGCGACAACGGTTTAAATCAACGAAAACCCTGTACGAATATATCGTTTCCCTTTCCTACACCTGCGATCGATAAATCTGATATGATGGTGAAGGAGAAGGAATTTAAGGAGAGCAAGCATTACAGAGCAAGCATTACAAAGGAGTAAGACAACGGCCGTGAGGAAAATTTGTGGCGGATATCTGGGACCCTAGCAAGAAACGGGCCAGGGTTTGGCTTGGGACTTGCAGAAATGCTTCCAAGATTCACATGGATGGTGTATATGATTTCGATTCGACTAGTATATATAATTGTGATGTAATCTAAGATTATATTCCCCACTGTATAACTGTGATAGTGTGTATGATTTCGATTCGACTAGTATATATAATTGTGATGTAATCTAAGATTATATTCCCCATTATAATCTAAGAAGAATTCAAGATCTTGTGGGTGTGTTTTTGATTTTGAATCGTCATTTTTGTGAAATTTGATTTCTTTCTTCTGCGTTTGAATTTCTGATTTTCCCCCATTTTTGGAAAACCCCAAAAAGTCCCAGGAAGGATTAATCACGAAATAAGAAGAGTCATCAGAACTTTTCCTCTCAAAATCGGCACCACAACAAGAACAATTGAAACAAACCTCATCTTCTCCATCACTCTGCATCAAATCAATCTGTTTCACCTTCGAAAACACAAAAATTTTCTCGAAACTGAGATGAACAATCCTCACACATATCATGGAATTCTGCTAACTTCTGATGATTCCAACAGAGTTGGTGGAAACCTGCTTAGCATGACGTTCAGATAGATCTTTATGTGAACACGTGTTTTGGGGTTCGGAGAAGCATTCGAGATGAACACACCAGAGGAACATCAAAAGGAGAGAGAGAGTGAAAATATTATTGAAAGAGAGAGAGAGAGAGAGAGAGAGAGAGAGAGAGACGGGGTAAGGGGTGGGGGTAGGGTGTAGTTTTTTAATTAATAAAATGAATAATAGATTAAAAAGGAAAAAGAAATTAGGAAGGGTATTTTAGTATTTTTTACATGGACGTGGGACCACCGGTGTAAGTTTTTGACAACCACATGGTGGACTATCAGTGTGAAAATAAAAAATTTGAACCAAAACTGAAAAAAAAAAGTAAACCATAGAGACCAAAATTGTAATTTACTATTTAAATTACATTTTCGTTAAGGTACTTAAAACTTAAATTTTATTTATACATTTTAACAAGTTATACTATTAGAATTTATATATAATTAGTTAATTACTGTCGGGTCAAATTTTAAACCACAATTTCATTAAAGTAGTTAAAATTCATTTTCAGTAATCTAGTTTTAATAATATATTGTATTTAAATCAATTTCATTGTAAAATTGTATTCTATATATTTATTGTTTTTCAAGCATTTAAATTGTCGATACAAGAAAACTAACTTTACAAGAAATCTGATGATAGCGAAATCAAAAAATGTAAGAGATTATAATCGAAAACCAAAAGACACTGAAAAATAATTTACTGGACCTTTAGGTAAATTACTAAGAATTTCCTTATATATATTTTAGTAAAACTTGTAGATATTAACTAGATCTTACAATTATGTAATGTGTTGATAAACTTGGTAAAATAATTGTATTGTATTTCATTGTATTAATCACGTACACAGCTAGGGTATATATAAAAGACACATTTACACTTAGCACCCTCTAATATTAATTGTCTAATATTCCCCCGCAAGCTAAGGCCGGGGAGCGACATGTAGCTTGGACCGCAAAGCAAGAAAACGTTGTGATGGAAGTGGCTTAGTAAACACCGGTTGTTGATATAAATTGGACTTCGAGTTTCCGTTGAGCAACCTTTTCTCGAACAAAGTGGAAGTCAACTTCTACATGCTTTGTGCGTGCGTGGAACACGGGGTTAGCTGAAAGATACGTGGCACCAAGGTTATCGCACCATAGCTTTGGAATTGACTTCACAGGAACCCGAAGTTCTCGTAGGAGTGTTTGAAGCCATGTAAGCTCTGTAACGGTATCGGCTAGGGCTTTGTATTCAGATTCTGTTGACGACCGAGAGACAGTCCTTTGTTTTCGTGCAGACCATGACACTAGGTTTGATCCTAGATAGATAGCATAACCCCTAGTGGATCGACGGTCGTTCGGGCAACCAGCCCAGTCAGCATCTGAGAAGCCTGTCAAAGAGTTGTACGCGGAGTCAGTGTAGGCATGGAGAACGGTGTCAGAATCATGTCGAAGGCGTAGCCCAAAGTTAGCCGTCCCCTGTAGATACCGAAGAATTCTTTTGACTGTTGACCAGTGGTTTTCTGTGGGAGAGTGCATAAATTGGCAAACTTTGTTAACCGCGAAGGTGATGTCCGGACGAGATAGTGTGACATACTGAAGAGCTCCGACAATTTGACGATATTGGACTGGATTGGATAGCGTAGCACTGTCACCAACAGCAAGGTTAGCATTGGTTGTCATAGGAGATGCGACCGGCTTAGCATCAGACATGCCCGCACGTTGTAATAATTCTAGGATGTATTTCCTTTGTGATAAAAACATGTCATGTCCCTGACGAGTAACCTCAATACCGAGGAAATAGGATAGCTGACTGAGATCTTGAACAGCAAATGATTGACTCAGGCGTTGTACGACATGATCAATTGCCTGCGGGTTGTTTCCGGTCAAAATGATGCCGTCAACATAAACCAGCATATATAGGAAGGTGCCCCGGTGAGAGTAGATAAACAAAGAAGGGTCTGTTTTTGAGCCTTGAAATCCAAGAGAGTGGAGTGCCATCGAGAGCCGAGTAAACCACGCGCGGGGGGCCTGCTTTAAGCCATATAAGGATTTATGGAGGAGACACACGTGATCCGGCTTGGAGCGGTCAACGAAACCTTGCGGTTGTTGCAGATAGACAGTCTCGTTGAGGTCACCATGTAAGAAGGCATTTTGTACATCGAGTTGCCTTAGGGACCATTGTTGTGTGACGGCCAGGGAGAGAACGACATGGATGGTTGTGGATTTGACCACGGGGCTGAATGTCTCCTGATAGATAGTCAATGCCCGGTTGTTGACGAAAACCTTTAGCAACAAGTCGGGCTTTGTACCGTGTAATCTTCCCGGTTTGATCCCGTTTTAGTTTGTATACCCACTTGCAATCAACCACATTGGAATTGGGAACACGTGGCACTAATGTCCATGTACCGTTACGCATCAAAGCCGAGTATTCGTCATTCATGACATCACGCCATTGAGTGTATTTGTTAGCAACAGAAAAGGTTGCTGGTTCAGTATCGGGCGGATGGGATTGGGCATTGTACGCGGTGAAGGGTTTGGTTGGTTTGGGGTTCAGGCGGAGGTTGGAGATACGGGTACGGGTAGGCTGCTCGGTTTTAGAGGGAGGAGCACTAAAATGAGGTGGAGATGGCGGGGTAGTTGCTCTGGAGCAGCGGTGGTAGGTATGGATGAGAGGTGGTTGGGCCGCAGGTTGTTCGGTAGGTGAGGTGGGAGTGGGCGGTGCCGGAGGTGATTCCGGTTGGGTTGAAACAGGAGGTGGTGGGTCCGGATAGGTAGATATGTAGGGATTGGGAGTGGGGTTAGGAGCAGTCGACAGGAGATGCTGGTGAAATAGGAAGGAGTGTTCATTAAACTGAACATGACGGGCTACATAGATGCGATCAGTCTGTGGGTCAAGGCATCAGTAGCCATGGTGAGTGGTGCTGCAACCGAGAAACACACATGGGATAGAGCGAAAATCCATTTTGTGTTTATTGTATGACCGGAGATGCGGATAGCATTGACATCCAAAAACCCGTAGGAATGAGAAATCGGGTTGTCGTTTGAACACATGTTCAAAGGGTGAAGTATTGGAATTTGTTCTAGATGGCATGCGATTGATGAGATATACTGCGGTGTCAAAGGCAAAATGCCAAAACCGTTGTGGAGCATGAGACTGTGCAAGTAAAGTGAGGCCAGTTTCAACAACATGTCGGTGTCGTCTTTCCACAAAACCATTTTGTTCGCTTGTGTGCGGGCAGGAAAGACGATGGGTGATACCGAGGGGTGAAAAAAATTGAGAGAGGTTACGAAACTCTCCTCCCCAGTCGGTTTAGACCGACTTTAGCTTGGTTTGAAATTGTCTTTCAACAGTTGCAAGAAAACGTTTGAACGTGGCATAAACATCAGATTTTAGTTTTAAAGCAAAGAGCCACATGAATCTCGAGTAGTGATCAACACACAGTAAAAAATAATTATGACCGTCACAGGAAGTAACAGGAGCAGGCCCAAACATCACAGAAGACTAATTCCAAAATATGTGAACTTTTATAAATAGACGGTAACAGATGAAGTTTAGACGATTTGCCAATAGAACATGAATCACAAAAGGTACTAGCACACTTATTTTGTAAAGGTAAACTATACTTAGACACCATGGATTGCAAAAGTTGTGGATGTGGATGTCCGAGTCTTTGATGCCATATGGTGGAAGAAGCACGAACTGTAGAAAAAGCAAATTTGCAAAGAGGTTGAGTCGGAAGGACACGAAAGGAGTATAGACCGCCATTACTTGGACCCGTGAGGAGGGTAGTGTGTGTAACCATGTCCTTCACAGCAAAGAATTCGGAGTGAAATTTAAAATAGACATGATTATCACGACAACATTTTTGAATAGAAAGCAACGTTTGTTTAATTTCAGGTACATGAAGAATGTCTTTGAGAGAAAAGGTTTTGTTGGGCGAGTAAAATTTTGAAGAGCCAATGTGAAGGATGGGTAGGCCCTTACCATTTCCAACATGAAGGTTGTCCTCACCGAAATACGCCTCAGAGTTATCGAAGCTAGAGAGATCTGGAGCGACATGATGGCTGGAACCGGTGTCAGGAAGCCAAGAAGATGGCGTTTGTGAGTGGTGCTCTGAAAAATTTGCCGAAGGTGGCTGTCTCGTCCTTATAGTAGAAGGATCTCGGTTTGGGCATTGAGATGGGATGTGTCCAATCCCACACCTGTTGCATGTTCCAAACACAGTGTTTTGATTAGAAGCCCAAGAAAATTGATTTCGGGTACCTCCTCCTTGATTTCGGTTGTTGTAGTTGCCTCGTCCTCGTCTAGAGTCACGACCACGGCCACGGTTATTCCCGGTTCTGTTGGTGAAAAATGCTTGCGCAGGTTGTGCAGGTTGTACATTAGCAGCTTGGACTTGAAGATCAAGTTGGGACAGGAGCTGTTGGAGTGCTTGAAGTTGATTTGGTTGAGGGGTGGGCGAGGTGGAACCAGGAGCTGTGTGATTGCTTGTGGCTGTCACGAAAGCTTGGGTAGGAGTAACATCAGGTGCATATTTCTTGATCATGTAATCATGGTCTGATAATAGACCGTGAAGCTCTGCAAAGGCAGTAGGAGATTGGCGACCAAGAAGGGTGGATTTCAGCCCGTTGTATTCTTCTCTCAGTCCCGAGATAACCAGCATCACTAAATCTTTTTCTTTCATTGGTTCGCCTATATTAGCAAGCGCATCAGAATATTCTTGTGCCCGAGTTAGGTAGGCGGAGGAGGTTTCATCGGCCTTCATCTCTAGTTTGAGAAGTTGTGTTTTTAGGGTGTATTCCCGAGAGGATGTGTGGGGAGCGTAGGCACGTTCAAGGGACAGCCAAAGATCACGAGAGGTGCATCCTTGCACATGTTTGAAGGATGCTTCAGAGATAGTAGAAATAATTAACATTCGTACGTGGGCATCATTAGAAACCCATGCAGAATGACTAGGGTTTGGTTGTGGGGTGCTGCTGGTATCTTTTCCAGAAGAGGACGAAGATAGAGTAGTCTTCTCGGGACAAGGAATAGTACCGTCAATATAGCCGTATAGGTTGTTGGTGACCAGAAATGGCTGAATCATTGTCTTCCAATAACCATAGTTGTTTGGAGATAAAGTGAATCCAAACTTGTGAGAGTTATGTATGGTTTTCTCGGTTGAAGTGAAAGCTGCAATTGTTGCCATTGTTTGACAGTGAACGAAGAAGAAGAAGAGGGAGAGAGGGTGCCTTGTAGTCGACGATAGCCCTAGGGTTTGTAGGGCCGGCTCTGATACCAAGATAAACTTGGTAAAATAATTGTATTGTATTTCATTGTATTAATCACGTACACAGCTAGGGTATATATAAAAGACACATTTACACTTAGCACCCTCTAATATTAATTGTCTAATATGTGTTAAAGCGATATATCAAATTTAAGCATATTTTTTTCAATAAATTAAATTATGTATAAAAAACATAATAAATATATGAAAGAGCAAATTATAATATTATAACTTCTGGATGCAGAGAGAATGAAGCAATCGCAACTATACGAAATTAGCTTCCCTCTCCTCCAACTCGGTCAAGCACGTTGAGCATTTGCACCATATATGTCTTCGAGTCCATTTGATACACGAGGTGTGCGATGAAAGGGGGTGGGGTGACGATACTCCTGAATGAGGACTGAGGTTCAATTGCTCTTCATTTTCTATTTGATACAAAAAAGTTCTGGGCCCATGAAAATTTTTACGTCGATCATTTGATGAAAAGAATCATTGCAATAATGTTTATGTAAATATCTTCAAACTATCATCTTTTCGTTATAACTCCATAATTGCAACTTGCAACTTTGGGGGCCACTGGCCACAAAATTGTGGTCTACATTGATTCAATCCACATCTCCACCTATAAACAATATTTGAACTCCTTGTGCATCTATTTCATCCACATTTCTTCTACAAACAATAATTCACATCATTCTCTCTGCATCCTTTCATCCACATCTCTACTATATTCTCTGATCAGAAACAATGGCTGAAATCGTTCTTTCTACATTCTTGACGGTAGTCTTTGATAAGTTGGCCTCCGAAGCCATGAAGAAGATCGCTCGCTCCAAGGGAATCGATTATGAGCTCAAGAAGTTGAAGAGGTCATTTGACCAGATTCAAGATCTGCTTAATGATGCTTATCAGAAGGAAATAGCTAATAAAGCTGTTAAAAGATGGCTGAATTGTCTCCAACATTTGGCTTATGACATAGACGATGTGCTTGACGATTTGGAAACCGAAGCTATGCATCGTGAGTTGACCGAGGAATCTGGAGCCTCCACCAGCTTGGTAAGAAAGCTAATCCCAGCATGCTGCAAAAATTTCTCACTCAGTACTAGGATGGGTAGCAAGTTAGATTATATTACCAGCAAGTTACGAGAACTGGTAGAGGAAAAAGATAATCTTGGTTTAAGTGTGATTGGTGAAAGCCCAAAACATACCAACAGAATATCACAAACCTCTTTGATAGATGCATCTAGCATCGTTGGTCGTGAAGGCGATAAGGAAGCATTGCTCCATAAGCTACTGGGGGATGAACCAAGTGATAAAAACTTTAGCATCGTGCCCATAGTTGGTATGGGTGGGGTGGGTAAGACCACTCTCGCTAGACTTTTGTATGAAGAAATGCAAGGGAATAATCACTTTGAACTCAAGGCGTGGGTTTGTGTTTCTGACGAGTTTGATATCTTCAGTATAAGCAAAACTATCTTCGAGTCCATAGGTGGGGGAAACCAAGACATTAAGGATTTAAATTTGCTTCAAGTAGCTTTAAAAGAGAAGCTCTCAAAGAAACAATTTCTTCTTGTTCTTGATGACGTTTGGAGTGAAAGCTATGCTGACTGGGAAATTTTGGAACGTCCATTTCTTGCAGGGGCAGCCGGAAGTAAAGTTATCATAACAACTCGGAAGCTGTCATTGCTAACCCAATTGGGTTACGATCAACCTTACCGACTTTCGGTTTTGTCACGTGACACTGCTGTATCTTTATTTTGTCAACATGCCTTGGGTAAAAATAACTTTGAATCACACCCGACATTAAAACCATATGGCGAAAGTATTATCGAAAAATGTGACGGTTTGCCATTGGCTTTGATCGCACTTGGGAGGTTGTTGAGGACAAAAACAGATGTGGAAGATTGGAAGCAGCTGATGAATAGTGAGATATGGAGTTTAGGAAAGGGAGATGAGATTCTTCCGGCTCTTAGACTAAGCTACAATGATCTCTCTGTCTCTTTGAAGTTGTTGTTTGCATACTGCTCCTTGTTCCCCAAAGATTATCTGTTTGATAAGGAGGAGTTGATTCTGTTGTGGATGGCAGAAGGGTTTTTGCACCAATCAACCACCAGCAAGTCAATGGAACGCTTGGGTCTTGAAAGTTTTGAAGAGTTGTTGTCAAGATCATTTTTTCAACATGCACCTGAGGACAAATCATTGTTTGTGATGCATGATCTCATGAATGACTTGGCCACATATGTGGCAGGAGATTATTTTTCAAGGTTAGACATTAAAGCGAAGAAGGAATCAAGGAAGGAAGCTTTGGAAAAGCACCGTCATATGTCATTTATTTGTGAGGATTTCATTGTTTACAAAAGGTTTGAGGCATTCAAAGGAGCCAGAAATTTGAGAACATTCTTACCGGTGTATGCTGGGATGAAAGAATGTTGGAGTACATATTACTTATCAAATAAGGTCTTGGATGACTTACTTCACGAGTTACCTTTGTTAAGGGTCCTCAGTTTGTGTCAACTTAGCATAAGCGAGGTACCTGAATCCATTGGTGGTTTGAAGCACTTGCGGTATCTTAATTTATCTAGAACCGGAATCACATATTTACCGGATAATGTCTGCAACTTGTATAATTTACAAACGTTGATTGTTTCTGGCTGTAGTAGCTTGAAAAAGCTGCCCAAGAGCTTCTCAAAGCTTAATAATTTGCGGCATTTTGACATGAGGGATACTCCATATTTGGAGAAGATGCCCTTAGGGATTCTTGAGTTGAAAAGCCTACAAACTTTCTATGGGACCGTTATTGAAGGAGACAATGGATTTTCAATAACTGAGCTTAAGAATTTAAAGGATCTCAAAGGGAAAATTTCCATTAAGGGGTTGGAAAAAGTGCAAAACTCAATGCATGCACGAGAAGTGAACTTATCTGAAAAGAGCCTAAGTGAGTTAGAGGTGGAATGGAGTGATGTATTTGATGGTTCTCGAGAAGAAACACTTGAAAAGGAGGTCTTGGATATGCTGAAGCCTTGTAGTGATAATCTAAAAAACCTCAGAATTGTGTCATATGGAGGTATAGAATTTCCAAGTTGGATTGGAGATGCCTCGTTTGGTCGGCTGACTGAAGTTACGATAAGTGGTTGTAAAAAGTGTACGTCTCTACCGCCACTTGGGCAGTTGCCATTACTTAAGGAGTTGGACATTAGAGGCATGGATGAGTTAAAAGTTGTGGGTCTGGAGTTTCTTGGGACTGGTCTTGCATTCCCTTCACTTGAATTTCTATGTTTTGAAGATATGCAAGGGTGGGAGGCATGGTCAACCAGTAGTGGGGTTGTCGATAAAGCATTTCCATGCCTTGAAGAGCTTTGTATTGAACGTTGCCCTAATTTGGTTACAGTCTCAGTTGAAGCATTACCTTCACTGAGGGTTCTAAGAGCAGATGGTTGTGGTCATGAGGTGTTAAGAAGTTTGGTTCGTGCAGCTTCATCAGTCACCAACTTAATAAGTTGTTCTATTTCCGGACTTAATGATCAGGTCTGGAGAGGTGTTATAGAGCATCTTTGGGCAGTGGAAGACGTGAGCATCTATAAGTGTAATGAAATAAGATACTTGTGGGAGTCAGAAGCACAAGCGAGTAAGTATCTTATGAATTTAAGGAGGTTGGATGTATCTTTTTGTTCAAATTTGGTGAGTTTAGGAGAGAAAAAGGAGGAGAATTGTGGGAGCTATCTCACATCTCTTATGAGCTTGACCATATGGAATTGTGACAGTTTGGAGCATTGCAGCTGTCCAAATAGCGTTGAATCATTTAGTATTGACGGTTGTGGTTCAGTTACATCTGTCTCCTTCCCAGTAGAAGGAGGGCAGAAGCTCAAATCACTTTCAATCAAGAATTGTAATAAATTATTAGAAAAGGAGTTGGTAGGAGGACGAGAGAAGCCTCTGATCAACTCAGTCCTACCAATGCTTGAATCTGTACACATAAGTGATTGGCCAAATCTGAAATCGATCACCGAATTTGTTAGGAATCGGACCGGGTACACGCAGCGGAAACACACTGTCACACACACACAAACTCACGAAAATAAAGCAAGAAGAACACAAGGATTTTTACGTGGTTCGGATTCGGTGCAAATCCTACGTCCACGGGCTACAACTAGATTTTATTTGAATGAGGAGATTACAAGAGATACACTCAATTCTTATAGGTATTGAGTTGTGGTGCATCTAAAACTCAAATGGAGACCCCTATTTATATACATTAGGATGGTAATGTGAACAATGGAATCAAATGTCAAATTTGCTGCCACCTTCCTTTGAATTTACCAAACCTTCACCAACCATTGAAAATCTTCACCAACAATACCTAACAATCTCCCACTTGAAGATTTTGAACATCTCTCATTAATCTCCTAACATAACCAGTCTTCCAAGCTTCCAGTTCCGAAGAACAAGCTAAGACCCAGTCAAATTCCCTTAGTTGTAGCCGCCCCTCATCTTCAAGTACTAGAAGGGCCAGTTGAAGCTCCCACTAGCTCCAACTCAGCCGTGGCTAATCCCACCATCGACTCATCCCCTGTCTCAACCGGCTTGGACACTCCACCGGATCCAGAGATACACCGAGGACCACTAACACTCTCCAAACTTTGCAAACTTCCAACAGGAGAGAATTTTTCAGTCTTAGTCTTCAAAACCCAACGGCTCTTTGTAACTGTACCCGGAACACACCCCGTGCTCCCACTGTCACAAAATCCCCTGAATGGTTTAGACTTTCCGACTCGTTCAGCTAACATCCCCTTGGCTCCAGAATTCATGTTTGCAAAATGAACTCTCTTAGCACTAGATTTAGCGAACCAGATTTTGTCATGCTTAACGGGGACGGTCATACTTCCCTCAGCAGGTACCTCAACCATATACAATGACCCACGCTTCATACCTTGAGCAATCACCGAATTACCATTGACCACCCTCCATTTACCACCACTAAACCTTACTTCCAGTCCTTGTTTATCCAGCTGACCAACAGAAATCAATTTCTTCTTCAGCTCCGGAATCACCCTGACATTCTTCAGGTTCCATGTAGTTCCCAATGAAGTAACCAGATCAATATCTCCTATGCCCGTTACTTGAAGCATCTCGTCATTTGCTAACCGTACCTTCCCAAAATCTCCTTCTTTTAGATTCACCATCGTTTCTCCGTTGTCCATGGCGTGAAACGAAGCCCCTGAATCCATGACCCAAGAGTCTACAGAACTTTCCATACTTAGTATCAGTGCATCATCCTCAGATACACTCTCGGCACCAGCAATGTTCAATTCTTTCTTTGGACATTGACTCTTAACATGTCCCACCTCCTGGCAGTTCCAGCACTTCACATTCTTCCAAGTTCTAGATGAACTTCTTCCCTGACTCCCACTGCTCCCACTATTCCTGTTATTCCCTTTACCTCTTCCGATATTTAATAACTCAGAAGAAGAAGATCCACCTTGATTCTTGCGTCTGACATCCTCGCCAAGAATCAAATCTCTAACCCCTTCAAAAGTCATACCACTGGTCCCCACTGAACTTGTAACAGCGGTTACTGTTCCAGACCAGCTATCAGGTAGTGAAGCTAGTAGCAGTGAAGCTTGAGTCTCGTTATCAAATTTAATTCCCACAGATGACAATCTGGACAGAATTGAATTTAGATTGTTAATGTGAATCGTAACTGAGCTGTCTTCATTCATCCTTGTCGTGAACAGCTCCCTCATCAAGAACACCTTGTTAGCCGCCGACGGTTTCTCATACATGTTCGTCAAAGCATCCATCATACCACGCGCCGTGGTTTCCTTCATGATGTTGAAAGCGACGCTCCTTTCCAACGACAATGTAATAACCGCCTTAGCTTTCTTGTCCTTTGAGTTCCACGCATCTTCAGCAGCTTTTTCCATTTTCTCCGGTTTGTCTCCAAGTACCACGTCCAAATCTTTCTGACATAGCAATGCTTCTAATTGCATTTTCCACCAGCTAAAGTCAGAACCGTTGAACTTCTCGATTACAACCTTGTCTTCAGCCATTACGACAAACAAGAGAAAAAATTTTTTATAGTACTTTTGTGTGACAGAACAGTACCCTTCAAAGTACCAAGACACCTTTAATACGATTAATAGAAATTAGTTTCTGATGTGGAAGATCAGACAAAACTGCAACCACAGAGCATACTCTAATTTCTAAAACCGAGACCTCCTCCAAAACCCGAAGCTCTGATACCAGTTGTTAGGAATCGGACCGGGTACACGCAGCGGAAACACACTGTCACACACACACAAACTCACGAAAATAAAGCAAGAAGAACACAAGGATTTTTACGTGGTTCGGATTCGGTGCAAATCCTACGTCCACGGGCTACAACTAGATTTTATTTGAATGAGGAGATTACAAGAGATACACTCAATTCTTATAGGTATTGAGTTGTGGTGCATCTAAAACTCAAATGGAGACCCCTATTTATATACATTAGGATGGTAATGTGAACAATGGAATCAAATGTCAAATTTGCTGCCACCTTCCTTTGAATTTACCAAACCTTCACCAACCATTGAAAATCTTCACCAACAATACCTAACAGAATTGAGTTCCTTCAATCACCTCGGGGTTCTCTATATAAGCAATTGTCCAAATATTGAGTCGTTTCCTAACCACGAGTTGCCAAAACTCAATACGTTAACACATCTGACAATAAAATACTGTCAAAGTATGGATGCTTCCTTTCCACGGGGGCTTTGGCCTCCAAAATTGTGTTCACTTAGCGTAGGGGGGTTGAACAAGCCCATTTCAAAGTGGGGCCGACAGACTTTTCCTACCTCACTTGTGGAGCTACTATTAATAGGTGGACAGTCGGAAGATGTGAGTAATTTCAGTCAGTTGTCACATCTTCTTCCTTCATCTCTTACTACTCTTGGCATAGAAGGATTTGAGAAAGTGGAATCAGTTTCAATGGGACTCCAACACCTCACCTCCCTCCAGCGTCTCTCTATTCTATACTGCCCACAGACAAGAGATTTACCAGAAATGTTGCTGCCCTCACTTTTGAGTTTGAAAATATTAGGATGTCCTAATCTGAAAGAAAGGAGTAGTAAAAGAGGCTCCTACTGGCCCCTCGTCTCACGTATCCCTTTAATTGAGATATACTGAGGAGTTACAAACTTAATCTGAAGGTATGCTTCTCCTTCTGCCGTTGATAATTTATAAATATAATAATTGATTTTGCTTTCTTGCAATAAACAAAATGCAAGCATTGTAGCAACATAAGAATGTATACATTAACAAAATATTCTTTGCGTGTCAATATATGGTTGCTAACATGGACATGCACTTCCTTCATTTTTGTTTTCAACTTTTCGAATACAAATACAGTTCTGTTCAAGGAAAGCCCAGCATGAATTGAAAAATAAGTCAAATTGGTTAACATGTGTTCATGCTCCATTTATTTTAAGAAAAACAGTAGACTCGAAATTCCAAAAAAAAAAAAAAGTGAAAAAGGATTGATCCAAGAAATTTTATTATTAGTTGAAGTTGTACGATTCAGATTTTGAAATTTTTTACACTAATAATTGAATAAAGTACAAGCAATCAATATGTATAGCTACCTATCAATTTTTATCTGTTTGAAATTGTCATATAAACACAACACTTGTACTCTTTACCATGTAACTTTGACTTTTATTGGTTGTATAACTTTATTAGCACATCTTGCTTTTTGATTTTTCACAGGCCACTTTGAGAATTTAAAATCCTTTCAACGCCACTCCAACACCTCACTTTTCTCCAGCCTATCATCGCCCTTGTTGTGATTTACAAAATTAATATGAAGGTAAACTCCTCTCTCAGCCTTAGACTTGTTTTAGTTTATATATGCATACATCAAATAATACATTTTTTTGTTCACTCTAAAAGCTTACATTGGAGATTTTCTCAGCATAAAGTATGTGCATCATAAAAAATGAATTTGTGTCTCAATGTCAAGAAGTCATTTTGTTGATTAATATCATTTAGTTGTGAACATGGAAGGTCTATGAATAGCAAAATAGATCTCTCTTTTTTCCGGTCTTCGTAGTTCCAATTGTCAACTACAACTGGTTGTAGAAATTTCATTACTTTACATGCCTCTATCTATTGATCTCTTATTGAATTGACTAAACTTTTAAAAGTTTATGTATAGGTGAATACCACTTTTGTATTTTCCTATTGATAAACCAGGAAAGGATTGTGCTTAATGAGAGGACGCATGGTTTATGATTGCTCACTCCGTCTGTTGGATGAGAAACCCACTTTGACTCTTGTGAAGTTGATGGAGAACTGATTAAACTATTACTGTCATCAATCACTATTCACGATAGTCTTCATTAGACACTTAGTCGGAATATCATTTAGTTTTTTTTCGAGATTAAATTATATTGTGTTCGTTGGGTGGAAAATGAAATGATGTACATAATATGCATTGTCCACCTACCATGGTTCAAGAAAATCAATTCTCATGATTTAAGTGTGTGACGTGATCCCATTTGCCTAAATTTTAGTGTTAAAGAAGCTTTTGATTATCGTTGTTGGAATCAATCCCAATATAATCTGTAGAAAACTTAAGGATATATGAACTTTTGAAAGGAATAATTGTAGGACTTAATATGTAGAAGTTTTTATTAGTCAAGGGTATATTAGTCTTTTATAAAATAGTTTGTTATTTCAGTTATTTTAGTTAGTTAGCTGCTGTATATATGTTAGTTGTAATAGTTCTTCAATGGTAATGAGAATCATTCTCTCCAATTCATCTTTCATTTCTCTCTCAATGTTCAATCAGATCTAACATGGTATCAGACTAGGTTTGATCTTGTTTCTTCTTCACCCGTTCATCTTCAACAGTATCAATTTCGATTTTCTTCATTTCTTCACAATCATGCCAGAAACTGTTCCAATAACGCCGAATTCTGTTGATACAACCGATCCTTTCTATCTAGGATCATCATATAATCCTAATTCGCTTCTTGTTTCAAGTCAATTCAATGGAATCAATTTCAATTCCTGGAAGCGATCCATGATAACCTCTTTATCGGCGAAGAACAAATTGGGCTTCGTTGATGGTTCTATTACCTACCTGCATTCACTGATGCCAATTATTCCATCTGGTATCATGCTAATTCGATGATTATTAGCTGGATTCTTAATTCTGTCTCGCCAATTATCAGTGAGAGTCTCCTTTTTCTACCAACTGCCTTTGAAATTTGGAACGAACTCAATCAAAGGTATGAACAATCTGATGGAGCTCTCATATATCAAATGCAACAACAATTCTACTCTCACTCTCTCTCCAGGTGATACACCTTTTTCGACTTATTTCACCAATTTCACTAAAATTTGAGATGAAATACATATGATTCAATCAATTCCATCTTGTACCTGTGGTGCCTCTGCAAAAATCTTGAAATTCTTTGAAGATCAACGTTTAATACAGTTGTTAATGGGGCTTAATGAATCGTACAAAATCATTCGGGGACAAATACTTATGATGAAGCCATTACCGACTGTTGCTACTGTTTATTCTCTGATCGTACAAGAAGAGCAACAACGAGCAAGTAATCTTCCTTCTTCTCTTGCTCCTGATACTATTGTTATACATGTATCCGCTGAATCGAATAATCCTTCTAACAATCTTTGACTTGCAACCATTTCAAAAAGCCTAGACACACCAAAGCTCAATGTTACCGGCTTCATGGCTTCCCTGCAAATTTCAAATTCACTAAGAATAAGAAGGATGAATCCAAACCTGTTGTTCAGAACATCCTTTCAAATGATACTTCTATGATTTCTCAAGATCAGTACCAACATCTCCTAAATCTCATAAGTCACAATTCTACTCATGCATCTTCTTCATCTTTTCAAGATAATTCCATAATCACTGATGGTGCTATGAAATCTGGAGGTAATGTTTTTGATTTTAAAACATTTGCTGTCAATGTTTATAAATCAAGTGCTTCTTTACAACAACATATTTCTTGGATTGTCGATTCTGGTGCCACTGATCACATCTGTTCTAATAAAACTCTTTTCATTTCACTTTCTAAACTTCCACAGACTCAATTTCTTGGTCTTCTTAATGGGAATGACACGATTGTTTCATTTGTTGGTAACATTCAACTACATGATTCAATTACTCTTCAAAATGTTCTTTATGTTCCCACTTTCAAATACAATCTTCTTTCAATTCTCGAGATCACGTCTCAACTTCACACCTTTGCAATCTTCACTGATTATAATTGTTTGTTGCAAGACCCTTCAGTGAAGAATAAAGTTGCTTATGGACCTTTTGGCAAAAGGATCAACGATCTTTATGTCTTTGATCACTATGATCTTAAACAAAAATTTTCATTTTGTTTTTCTGTTATGCCTTTCTTCACTACTTCTTGTTTGAATGTAAACACTTCTTCCTCTAATGTTTTGTTGTGGCATAAGCGATGTGGTCATATTCAGGTTAATAAAGTTCATACTCTTTCCCTTACTTCTTCTAACAAAGATCCCTTAGTTGATTCTTGTGATGTTTGTTTCAAAGCTACACAACATAGACTTCCATTTCCCAAAAGTATTTCATCTACATCAACCATTTTTTACTTAATTCACATTGATGTTTGGGGCCCTTACAAACACACTTCTCATGTTGGTTTTAAGTTTTTTGTTACCATTGTAGATGATGATTACAACATGCATACTTGGGTTCACATGCTCAATCATAAGAGCTATGCTTTCACTTTGATTAAACACTTTATTGCTTATGTCAAGCGTCAATTCCACAAGATTGTGAAAGCTATAAGAATCGACAATGCATTTGAATTAGGAACTAGCCATGAAGGAGTTCAATTTTTGCAATCTATCAGAATTTTACATCAGAAATCCACTATTCATACTCCTTAACAAAATGAATCATTAAGAAAAGCATCGACACATTCTTGAAGTCTCAAGATCTTTATACTTTCAATCCGGTTTAGGCAATGCTTTTTGGAATGAGTGTGTCAAGACTGCAGTACATCTCATAAACCGAATGCCTACCAAAGTTCTTAAAAATAGAACACCATATGAAGTTCTTATGAATCGCATACCAGAATTATCTCATTTAAAAGTTTTCGGGTGCTTATGTTTTGTCAAAACTTCACCGGTTGGTCATGATAAATTCATGTCTCGTTCTCATCGGGTATCTAACCGGACAAAAAGCATGTAAGGTTCTTAACCTTGTCAATCACAAGATTCATATTACACGAGATGTGGTTCTTAAGCTTCCAATTCATATTCCTATAAATCCCACACCTTTATCTCAATCTTCGGCTTCACCTAGTATATCTCCTCATTCCAATTCTTTTCCAAATAATCCACCTGTTCTCTGGTCAATCTCATACTTATTCGAATTATTTAACCTCCACCACTATTAAAAGAGTATATTTGTAATAATGTTGATTCTCATTATCATTGTCCTCATACTATTTTCGAATTGTGTATTCCATCCATACCACTTTCTTCTTGTCAATCTCATACTTATTCGAAATTTGCATTCAGTTCAACTCTCCATATTCAAGAACCAGCTTTCTATTAGCAAGCAAAAGGAAATCCAAATTGGGAACGAGCAATGGCAAATGAACTTCAAGCTCTAGTTGCTAAAAAACATGGGATATTGTTAAGTTACCCAATGGTAAGAAACCTATCTCCTGTAGGTGGGTTTACAAAGTCAAACATAAAGCTAATGGACAGATTGAAAGGCATAAAGCCCGTTTGGTAGCCAAAGGATTTACACAGAAAGCTGGTATTGACTATCATGATACTTTTTATCCGGTTGTTAAATTTAATATGGTTCGAAGCATTGTCTCCTTAGCTGTGAAGAAGGGTTGGTTAATTCAGCAATTGGATGTAAATAACGCTTTCCTTCATGGTGCTCTACATGAAGAGGTTTATATGCACATTCCACCTGGCTTTCATATTGATTCTCCACATTTAGTATGCAAACTCAATAAATCCTTATATGGATTAAAACAGGCTTCTCGCCAATGGTATGCAAAACTTTCTCATGCTTTAAAACTTCAAGGTTATCATCATTCTCATAATGATTATTCATTTTTTTTAAAGAAAGATGATAACTTCAGCATTATTGTTGTTGTTTATGTTGATGGCATACTCGTTACTAGGAATAATTCTGAAACGATATCTCATTTCAAAGCGTTTCTTGATGATAAATTCAAAATCAAGGATTTGGGATTAATTAATTACTTTGTTTGTCTTGAATTTACAACTGTTTTGATGGCATGATTGTTCATCAAAGCAAGTTCATTCGAGAGCTCTTTATCCCTTTATTCCATAAATGTCACACCCCTAAATCGTAATGGCGGAAACGTTCGAGGGTGGATGACTTCATGAATAATATTATCATAACAAAGTTGAATAATAGTGTTTCCAATAAAAACAACCATCATTAAGTAATTGCAAATGTTACATCGTTTAAAAGTTGTATGTTTCAAATACAATTACAAATGATATCAAAATAAGCAAAAACGACGTCGCAACGTCCCTTCGAATAGCGCTGAGGTCTACCTTATCAATTCCCTGAGAATACAAGTAATTTGAAAAGTGTCAACAATTAAGTTAGTGAGTTCATAAGATTTTGCGTAAGAAATGTCCTTTGTTTGTAAGCGATAGTGTTGAAAACCAAGAAAATCCAATATTTTCTCATAAAAAATGTCCAAGTCTTTAAATCCCAAAGACTAAAATGTAATATGTAAACTGTAGTGTAACTTTCTTAGAAATGTATGTTTCCACGTAAACTATTTATAAAAATATTAAGTTGATTATTTTCCCCATGTGAGCTACCATATAACCATACTGTGACTAGTTGGCCTGCTGCGACGTTCTTCAGGCGTCGGAATGTTAGACATTTGGACACCTTAGACCTGCCGGTCTAGCTGTAGCTAGCAGCTCAGGTGCGGGATTGTCAAGCCCGTATAGATCTATACTCAAATATCGCGCTCTCTTACCGAGACTCTGGTTATAAATTTCAGGACTTATAGTAGGTACTTAGAGAAGTACTGTGAAGATTCATCTCACAAAAATGTATGTATTTCAATCAACTTGTTTACGTAAGGTTTGTATATAAAAACCCTTGTAATCATCCATTATCAGTTTTTCCCATGATATTATAGAAATGTTTAATAATTATATAATTTTATATAATTATTTTTGCCGTAATAACCTTATGTTCATAAACTATTCCAATAATAGTCTATTTTTAGTGTTCCGTCGTAATAATCATATTTTGCGAATAATAACGAATTAACTTATTCAAATGATTATAAATATCATCTTTTAAGTTATTTCTCACAAAAATGGTGAAATAACTTGGTTATAACCATTTTTGCTAGAAAATGATATTTCCCGGTTACAAAAACGTAGTTTTTATTAGTTTTCGTTTTTATGACTTTTATGTCAAAAATCCAGTGTTTTACACACTTTATTTATAGTGTTGTATTTTTCACACAAACATAACATGTCATAATGTTTATAACACATGGATCTAACCATTTCTCATGTCAAGATCATTGGTACACAACTTCTAGTTTTCATATTTATGACATTTTTATCCAAGATCTAGCATTTTTACACATATTTTTTATAGTTTGGAAACTTTTACACCAACATTATATCATTATGATCATCATACATAGAACTATCCATATATCATAACAATAACATTTTTACACAACAACTAGTTTTATAAACTTGTGTAAATCATCATTTTTAGCATTTAAACATATGTAAACTTGGATAAAACAACATTAATAGTAATTAAACTTGTATTCTCCCCCAAAAAGGTTTGAAAAGATGAAAATGAGGGGTATGAACTCACCCTTGTAGCATGCTTGGCCTAAAAACTAGGTAGTTCTTGAAAGATCGGTGGTAGGAATGAAGATCCAAGCCTTGGAGCTCGGAGGACCCTTGGACAATGCTATTACCCAATGGTTTTTCATAGATGTTAGTGTGTGTAAATGGTGTAAAACTTGTGTAATATAGATTAGAATCATAAGGTGAAGGTGTCTTACCACTTGGACTTGCAAAAGCACTTGGAAATGGAGGTTTGTGGTGGTGTTTGATGGTGGCGGTTTGGAAGAGAGGAAGAGAGGGAGAGAGCCGAGAGTGATGAGAGAAAGAGGAGAAGAGTGAGTATGGTTGGGTGCTTTTGGTCAAATGAGAAGATCTTTGGTTCTTTATTTGATTTATTATTAGATTTAGGTTAGCTTTTCTTTACATTATTATATATGTAGGCTAGATTGCATGAATAGTGCACTAGGATCTTGTTGGGGGATGCTGTATCCAACCGATAGGGGTGGGGTAGGGGGTGGGGTGGAATGGTTTTTAAATAAATAGCAACATACTTGTATAAAATGTGTGATTTTTATAAAATCGTAAGCCGTTTTAGTGAAATTTTGTGAGTTTTTGACAAACCAAAGTTCTAAATAATTATTTTGTATAAAAACATTGTCAAAAATTTATTTTGATTGAATTTTAACCCGTTGGATGTTGAAATACGCGTTTAAGCGCAGTATTTTTCCGATTTCGCGATTTTTGGCATTTTACCGGAAATCGAATTTGAGCTTTGAAATTAAATACTAGATATTATTACGTTCCATATTATAAGAATTGTTATTTCATATTTGATGTTTAAGGCACCACATTTTGTATTTTGATTCCAAACCCTGTGTACATTTATCCGTTCACAGCGATTTAATGGTTGTAACTTTCACATACGAACTCCGTTTTCGACGTTCTATATATCCACAGTTTCGTATTTACGAGTAGATTGTTTTATGAATGTTATTATTCTCAAAATAATAATTGTACGATTATCGAATTTTTACGCTACAGTAGTTTGCTGTCCGCATTTTCGACTTTTAACCGATAATTGTTTTGAATTAGCATACGTAGTATTATAATATTTAATAATTTATAGCAAAAGTTATGGAAAATAACTTTTCAACACATGGATTTACGTACGCTTCGTTTGGCTACAGTTGACTATTGTTGACCAAAATTTATAATTGTCACACCATCTACCCGTTAGAAAGAATTTTGTCCCGAAATTTAGCTCTTGAGTAGATCCTCAAGGGTTTGGGAAGAGATGTGGATACTTCTGTTTCATTTGGTCTTCACGTTCCCAAGTAAATTCTGGTCCACGCTTGGCGCTCCAGCGGACCTTCACTATCGGTATGCGGCTTTGTTTCGTTCTCTTGATTTCTCTGTCCATGATTTCTACGGGTTCTTCAACGAAATGAAGGTTCTCGTTCACTTCAATCTTGTTGAGCGGAATGACAAGGGTCTCATCGGTTAGACACTTCTTTAAGTTAGACACGTGAAAGGTGGGATGGACATTGCTGAGCTCTTGTGGTAGTTGGAGTTTGTAGGCTACTGGACCGATCCTATCAAGGATCTCAAATGGTCCAATGTATCTGGGGTTCAGTTTCCCACGCTTGCCAAAGCGTATCATTCCTTTTCCACGGTGAGAACTTCAACAGCACTCTATCGCCAACCTGAAATTCCAAAGGTTTGCGTCGTTTATCTGCATAGCTCTTTTGTCGGTCACGAGATGCTTTCAATCGTTCACGGATCTGAACGATTTTCTCCGCCGTCTCTCGTATGATCTCCGGACCGGTGAGAGTGCTGTTAGGTTCTTGGCCTTTGGCTAACTGAGTATCACCCACCTCAGCCCAGCACAGAGGGGATCTGCACTTGCGTCCGTATAAGGCTTCAAATGGAGCAACTTTGATGCTAGTGTGGTAACTGTTGTTGTATGAAAACTCAATGAGCGGTAAGTGGGTGTCCCACGCCTTACCAAAGTCTATCACACAAGCTCTCAACATGTCTTCCAGCGTTTGAATGGTTCTTTCACTTTGCCCGTCTATCTGTGGATGGTACGCTGTACTCATGTCGAGTTTGGTTCCCAAGGCTTTTTGCAATGATTGCCAAAATCGTGAAGTAAATCGACTATCTCTATGTGAGATGATCGAAATTGGCGCACCATGCAATCGTACTATTTCTTTGATGTATGTCCTTGTAAGTTTCTCCATCTTGTCAGTCTCCTTGATTGGCAGGAAGTGAGCGGATTTGGTTAACCTATCGACGATTACCCATATAGTGTCTAGCCCACCAGTCGTCTTGGGTAACTTGGTTATGAAGTCCATAGTTATCCGCTCCCACTTCCACTCAGGTATTTCCGGTTGTTGTAGTAAACCCGATGGCTTTTGGTATTCTACTTTAACCTTGGCACAAGTCAGGCACTTGCCCACGTAAGTAGCAATTTCTGCCTTCATGTTTGGCCACCAATACAGTTTCTTGAGGTCCAGGTACATCTTGTCGGACCCAGGATGAACGGAGTATCTAGTCTTGTGAGCCTCATTCATGATAATGTCTCTGTATCTGCCGAATCTCGGGGTCCAAATTCAGTTCATGAGGTAACGAGCTCCGTCATCCTTATCTTCAAGGTTTTTATCCATCCCTCGCAAGGCTTCATTTGCGACATTCTCAGGTTTTAAGGCTTCTAGCTGCGCCTCCTTGATCTGAGTGGACAAATGGGAATGGATCGTTATTGACAGAGAATTTAATCGGCGACCCGAGTACTCTTTCCGACTAAGGGCATCTGCCAACACGTTGGCCTTTCCTGGGTGATAACGAATTTCACATTCATAATCACTTAGCAGCTCTACCCATCGTCGTTGTCTGATGTTGAGTTCTTTTTGGTTGAGGATATGCTGGAGACTCTTGTGGTCGGTGAAAACCGTACACTTAGTGCCGTACAGGTAGTGTCTCCAGATCTTTAATGCGAATACTACTGCCCTAGTTCGAGGTCATGTGTAGTGTAGTTGACCTTGTGAGTTTTAAGTTGTCTTGAAGCGTAGGCGATGACTTTTCCTCTTTGCATGAGTACGCAGCCCAGACCCTGGTTCGATGCATCGCAATAGACCACAAAGTCTTATATTCCTTCTGGAAGGGACAGAATAGGAGCGCTGCACAAAGCTTTCTTTAAGATCTGGAAGGCGGCGTCTTGTTTATCTTCCCATTTGAATGTTACACCCTTCTGTGTCAGGGCAGTAAGTGGCTTCGCAATTTTGGAGAAATTCTGTATGAATCTTCGGTAATAGCCAGCAAGGCCCAAAAACTGGCGGATTTCTGTTGGAGTTCTTGGTGCTTCCCAGTTTTCGATGACTTTGATTTTGGAGGGATCCACATGTATCCCTTCCTTGCTGACTACGTGGCCTAGAAAGTCCACCTTTCGAATCCAAAACTCGCATTTCGAAAATTTCGTATACAGCTTCTCTGCTCTTAATGTCTCCAAAACTTGTCGTAGGTGTTGACTATGTTCCTCCTTACTTCGTGAATAGATAAGTATGTCTTCGATGAACCCTATCACAAATTTATCTAGGTAAGGTCGGCATACGCGGTTCATCAGATCCATAAAGACTGCGGGCGCATTAGTCAGTCCGAAGGGCATCACAACGAATTCATAATGGCCGTAGGAAGTTCTGAATGCCGTTTTAGGAACGTCTTTTTCTTGCACTCTGAGTTGGTGATACCCCGACCTCAGATCGATTTTTGAGAAATAACTCGATCCTTGGAGTTAGTCGAAAAGGTCGTCAATTCGGGGTAACGGATACCGATTCTTGATAGTGAGCTTGTTTAATTCCCGATAGTCAATGCACATACGGAATGATCCATCATTCTTCTTCACGAACAAGACCGGAGCTCCCCAAGGTGAGAAGCTCGGCCTGATGAACCCTTTACTTAGCAGTTCGTTTAGTTGGCTGGATAATTCTTGCATTTCTGCCGGGGCTAATCGGTATGTCGCTTTTGCTACTGGGGTGGCTCCAGGGATCAAATCGATTCTGAACTCGACTTGTCGTGCGGGTGTTACTCCTTGAAGGTCTTCTGGGAATACGTCTGAAAAGTCGCAGACTTCAGGGATCTCTTTGATGCTCTTTACTTCTTTCTTCTCGTCAACAACGTGGGCTAGGAAGGCATGGTATCTTTTCTATAGGTATTTTTGGGCTTTGATGCAAGACACGATTTGGAGGCTGGTACTGGGTTTATCGCCGTAGATAACAAGGGTCTTGTCATCCGGTAGATGCAGTCGGATTCCCCGTTCGTAACACATGATATCGGCATGATGGGGAATTAGCCAATCCATACCTACAATCACGTCAAAGCTTCCTATTCTAACAGGCATTAAGTCGATTTGAAAGGGGTGATCGTCCAGAGTAAGTGTACAGCCTATGTATATGTCGTTTGTGCTTTCTGTTTTGCCATTTGCCATTTCTACCTTAAATGTTTCATTGAGTGGTTGAGGTTTTTGTTTTAGTAAATATTTAAACTCGTGGCTTACGAAACTCCTCTCCGCACCGCTATCGAATAGTATACAAGCATATGAATTATTGACGAGGAACGTACCGGTAACCACGGTAGGATCCTCCACCGCTTCCGCGCGTCCCATAGCTAGGACTCTTCCATTCCTCCCAATGTTCTTTGTCTTCGGACAATCACGCTTGAAATGCCCCGTCTCACCACAACCGTAACAAGCTTGACTCACCCAGCATTAGAGGCTTGGGTGGTTTGTGGAACTGGCGTCTTGCAGAAACGGGCGGTATGACCCTTTTTGTTACAGTTCGAGCAGTGCATTTCCCTACAGGCTCCGGTATGGTGGAAATTGCACTTGTTGCACTTGGGTAGAGTTCCATTATATTGTCTGGTTGTTGTTGGGGTAGTCGGGACAGTGGCTACACGGACTGCCACAATCTGTTGTCTTTTGGCACATTCTTGGTTAGGCTGGCCCTTTCCCCTGTTCCAGGGTTTTCTCTTGTGATATTTTTCCTTTGGTTGCTCAGTTTTAGGTGTCATATTGCCTTGGGGGACCCCATGATCAACTAATCGTTGGGCCAGTCGTTTGGCACTGTCGAAGGTAGCGGGGCTCGCTGATTCTACATTTCCCTAGATCTGAGAAGATAGCCCCCAGATATAGCGTTCCACTTTCGCTGATTCTGGGGTGACCATAGCAGGGCAGAGGGTTGCCAAGTCATTGAATCGGTTCGTGTAGGTGGTCAGATCTGAACCTTTCATGGTAAGGTTCCACAGCTCCTGTTCTAGTTTTGGATCTCCCCTCTGGGACAGTACTCTTTCATCAGCATGGTCTTTAATTCCTCCCAACTCATTGAGTTGGCCATAGGAAGTGTCAGAGCCTTAACATGACCCTTCCACCAGGACATGGCTGTCTCGGCAAAGGTACAAGCGGCGAATTTGACCTTGAATTCCTCGGGGCACGCGGAGATATCAAAGATTGATTCAGTTTTCTCAATCCATCTGGTGAGAGCAAGAACACCACCAGTGCCATGAAACACCACAGGTTTGCAATTCGCGAAGTCCTTGTACGTACATACTCGCGGTTGGTTTGGTGTTTCCCCATTTGTGGAGTCGTTGGTGCCGTTTCTACTCCCGCTGCCGTTTGTCCCATTCGGGTTTATTTGAGCGATAGCGGCTGCCACCGCAGCAGTAACGGCGGCTTGGAAAGTAGCTGAGTCCATCATGGGTGGCTCGGGTGTTTCGATTGGCGCGCGTCTAGCGTTCCTTCGACGAGGTGGCATATTTCTGCCACAAGAATTCAAGATTTGATGTTGGTTAGTTTTTAGAAGGATCGTTATAAGTATGTTGTCATTAAGATACAGCGCTTATATCTTTAAACTTATCTCTGCTCTTTCATTTTCGTAATTTGTAACCATATTCAAATATCAAACATACATATCAGACACTTGTACAACGTTTTATAAATAAAATACGTCATCCTATTAATAATAATTTGTAGCGTTACATGAACTTGAGATAGGAAAATTTGACCTTCGCAGAGGTCTACAATGCAAAAATAAGCAAACGGTGTAACGACCCACAAAGAGTGTAATCACTTAATTGTAGGGTCGCGCCTACATACAATAGCGAGTAGCGTATAGCGCTTACTCATAAAATCCTAGTCTATAACAAAATTTGAGTAGTACGAGTACTACTCATGATGAACTGGATCCCTTGTCTCCACGAAGCGCGGCTACCTCTGCTCTCAAATCGGCAGCCTCTCGTACGGCCTCCTCGGCCTTCTGCTCTACGTCCCGTAGCCGCTCCTCGGCCTCCTGTAATCGCGTAAAGGTCTCTCGGAACATCCCCATGGTCGTCCTCCCATCCTCCTCAAGCGAGTCGACCTTCTCGGAAGTACGGTCATGAGCCTCATCGAGGCGTCGGAGGCGTGCGGTGGTGACCTCGGTAGCAGCCCCCACTTCTAGGACTTGGCTGGATGTCGCCCTGATCCGATCCTCCTGGCGACTAATACGCCCAATCATGACCGGTAAGGCCCGGTCTGCGGAACCTCCCTCGCTGAGGTCGAAGAAGTCTCGACACATGCCATAAGGGGGAATCAGGCCTTGCTCGCGGCTCCAGTGGCGTAGGCGCTCTGCCCATTCTGGCGTCGGGTCCTGAAGAGGTTCTTCTATTAGTAAGGGACGGTGGATGGGAAGTACCCTCTTTCGAGGAGTACGCATCCATAACGGGCCACCAGGGTGGCGGTATACCTGGAAGCTCGGCTCCGGGGGTGGTGCATGAAGCTCGCGGATTGGGTGGCGGGGGTTGATGACTTCGGGTTCGTCATCGGACTCCTCCTCGTCCCATTGGTCCTCATCTTCCGATATCTCTTCCGGTTCTTCTTCCGGGTAGTAAGGGTCTCCTGGTAGGTGATATCCGGCCATGGCGTCTATACGAGGATTGGGGTGTAAGAAGTATATAAAGGGATTCTTAAATACACATGTATATAATTAAGTAATGTACACAAAATACTCCTATACTATTTTAAATTTATGTTTAGTTCTATAACGTCATAAAATACTCCTATAGTATTTTAAATTTCATGTTTAGTTATTTGGTTATTGACAAGTGTTCGGACTTGTTGTTCACCACGACTATTCCTAAGTATACGTTAATCATATCTTGGACCAATACAGTTGATCAGGCTCTATTTATCCAAGATATAATTACCACAACACTTAGGCCTATCCATAGTGTTCAACTCATCCTACCACTTTTGTATGTTTTCGTTATGATATCGTTCTAGTATGTATGTATGTACTTATACTTTTTATAAAAATTATCGTCGTAATTTTAAAAATATACTTGTACGAAAAATGTTTTCGAGAGTTTTAGTCCCATTGTATTTATAGTTGTATATCTTTAAATGGATTGATATACTTAGTTCACTATAAACAATGCTCTGATACCAATCTGTCACACCCCCAAACCGTAATGGCGGAAACGTTCGAGGGTGGATGACTTCATGAACAATATCATAACAAAGTTGAATAATAATGATTCCAAGCAAAACAACCATCATTAAGTAATTGCAAATGTTACACCGTTTAAAAGTTGTATGTTTCAAATACAATTACAAATGATATCAAAATAAGCAAAAACGACGTCGCAACGTCCCTTCGAATAGCGCTGAGGTCTACCTTATCAATTCCCTGAGAATACAAGTAAGTTGAAAAGTGTCAACAATTAAGTTGGCAAGTTCATAAGATTTTGCGTAAGAAATGTCCTTTGTTTGTAAACGATAGTGTTGAAAACCAAGAAAATCCAATATTTTCTCATACAAAATGTCCAAGTCTTTAAATCCCAAAGACTAAAATGTAATATGTAAACTGTAGTGTAACTTTCTTAGAAATGTATGTTTCCACATAAACAATTTATAAAAATATTAAGTTGATTATTTTCCCCATGTGAAATACCATATAACCATACAGTGACTAGTTGGCCTGCTGCGACGTTCTTCAGGCGTCAGAATGTTAGACATTTGGACACCTCAGACCTGCCGGTCTAGCTGTAGCTAGCAGCTCAGGTGCGGGCTTGTCAAGCCCGTATAGATCTATACTCAAATATCGCGCTCTCTTACCGAGACTCTGGTTATAAATTTAAGGACTTATAGTAGGTACTTAGAGAAGTACTGTGAAGATTCATCTCACAAAAATGTATGTATTTCAATCAACTTGTTTACGTGATGTTTGTATATAAAAACCCTTGTAATCATCCATTATCATTTTTTCCCATGATATTATAGAAATGTTTAATAATTATATAATTTTATATAATTATTTTTGTCGTAATAACCTTATGTTCATAGACTATTCCAATAATAGTCTATTTTTAGTGTTCCGTCGTAATAATCATATTTTGCGAATAATAACGAATTAACTTATTCAAATGATTATAAATATCATCTTTTAAGTTATTTCTCACAAAAATGGTGAAATAACTTGGTTATAACCATTTTTTCTAGAAAATGATATTTCCCGGTTACAAAAACGTAGTTTTTATTAGTTTTCGTTTTTATGACTTTTATGTCAAAAATCTAGTGTTTTACACACTTTATTTATAGTCTTGTATTTTTCACACAAACATAACATGTCATAATGTTTATAACACATGGATCTAACCATTTCTCATGTCAAGATCATTGGTACAGAACTTCTAGTTTTCTTATTTATGACATTTTTATCCAAGATCTAGCATTTTTACACATTTTATTTATAGTTTGGAAACTTTTACACCAACATTATATATATCATTATGATCATCATACATAGAACTATCCATATATCATATCAAGAACATTTTTACACAACAACTAGTTTTATAAACTTGTGTAAATCATCATTTTTAGAATTTAAACATATGTAAACTTGGATAAAACAACATTAATAGTATTTAAACTTGTATTCTCCCCCAAAAAGGTTTGAAAAGATGAAAATGAGGGTATGAACTCACCCTTGTAGCGTGCTTGGCTTAAAAACTAGGTAGTTCTTGAAAGATCGGTGGTAGGAATGAAGATCCAAGCCTTGGAGCTCGGAGGACCCTTGGACAATGCTATTACCCAATGGGTTTTCATAGATGATAGTGTGTGTAAATGGTGTAAAACTTGTGTAATATAGATTAGAATCATAAGGTGAAGGTGTCTTACCACTTGGACTTGCAAAAGCACTTGGAAATGGAGGTTTGTGGTGGTGTTTGATGGTGGCGGTTTGGAAGAGAGGAAGAGAGGGAGAGAGCCGAGAGTGAGGAGAGAAAGAGGAGAAGAGTGAGTATGGTTGGGTGCTTTTGGTCAAATGAGAAGATCTTTGGTTCTTTATTTGATTTATTATTAGATTTAAGTTAGCTTTTCTTTACATTATTATATATGTAGGC
Source organism: Cichorium intybus (assembly GCA_023525715.1). Lineage (NCBI taxonomy): Eukaryota > Viridiplantae > Streptophyta > Magnoliopsida > Asterales > Asteraceae > Cichorium > Cichorium intybus. The sequence continues at coordinate 81,142,704 of CM042016.1, read as the reverse complement.
TAGATTGCATGAATAGTGCACTAGGATCTTGTTGGGGGATGCTGTATCCAACCGATGGGGGTGGGGTAGGGGGGTGGGGTGGAATGGTTTTTAAATAAATAGCAACATACTTGTATAAAATGTGTGATTTTTATAAAATCGTAAGCCGTTTTAGTGAAATTTTGTGAGTTTTTGACAAACCAAAGTTCTAAATAATTATTTTGTATAAAAACATTGTCAAACATTTATTTTGATTGAATTTTAACCCGTTGGATGTTGAAATACGCGTTTAAGCGCAGTATTTTTTCGATTTCGCGATTTTTGGCATTTTACCGGAAATCGAATTTGAGCTTTGAAATTAAATACTAGATATTATTACGTTCCATATTATAAGAATTTTATTTCATATTTGATGTTTAAGGCACCACATTTTGTATTTTGAGTCCAAACCCTGTGTACATTTATCCGTTCACAGCGATTTAATGGTTGTAACTTTCACATACGAACTCCGTTTTCGATGTTCTATATATCCACAGTTTCGTATTTACGAGTAGATTGTTTTATGAATGTTGTTATTCTCAAAATAATAATTGTACGATTATCGAATTTTTACGCTACAGTAGTTCGCTGTCCGCATTTTCGACTTTTAACCGATAATTGTTTTGAATTAGCATACGTAGTATTATAATATTTAATAATTTATAGCAAAAGTTATGGAAAATAACTTTTCAACACATGGATTTACGTACGCTTCGTTTGGCTACATTTGACTTTTGTCGACCAAAATTTACAATTGTCACAATGAATGATGTTGCTCTTGTCTCCACTCCTTTGCCTAGTAAACTCAGCCTCACTACAAAGATGGGCAATCCTTTACAAGATCCTACCTTGTATCGTCAATTAATCGGAAAGTTAAATTTTTTGTTGCATACTCGACCTGACCTAGCATTTTCTGTACAATATCAGAGTCAGTTTAATCAATAGCCTTCTCAAGCTCATTACGAAGCTGCATTACATGTTCTTAAATATGTCAAAAGCACTTCTGCACAAGGAATTTTCTTCAACAACCACCAGACTTTTAATATTGAAGCATACCGGGACTTGGATTGGGTTGTGTGTCCCATTACTCGTCGTTCTGTTAGTGTTTTTTTCATAATGCTAGGTGGAACTCTGATTTCTTGGAAGTCAAAGAAGCAATTGACCGTTTCCATATCGTCTGCACCGTTTCCATATCGTCTGCAGAAGCCAAATTGGCATGGCTAAGTCGTTTATTTCATGAACTTGGTTTAATTAATATTACACCAATACCCTTGAAATGTGATAATCAAGCTGCTGTTTAGATTGCTTCCAATCCTGTTTTTCACGAAAGAACTAAGCACATCGAGATTGATTGTCACTTTGTCTGTTAAAAAGTTACAAGAAGGTTTGATTGTTTTATCTCATGTTTCAACAAATGATTAATTGGCAGATCTTGTTACTAAAGCTCTCCCAAGACCACTTCATGACAAAGCTGCTTCCAAGCTGAATCTACGGTCTTCAGCTTGCGGGGGGTGGGGGGTGGGGGTGTAGGACTTAATATGTATAAGTTTTTATTAGTATTTTATAGAATAGTTTCTTATTTCAGTTAGCTGCTGTATATATGTTAGTAGTAACAGTTCTTCAATGGTAATGAGAATCATTCTCTCCAATTCATCTTTCATTTCTCTCTCAATGTTCAATCAGATCTAACAATAATACCTGTAAGATTTCTACTGAAATATATGAGAGAAGGAAATGGATCTTTCAATAACACTCCTAAGTTTTTTATAATTAATTCTTCATAGTCAATACATACACGACACATGCAAATATATATGCCTAAAGTGTAACGGTCATTTGAGAGTTAATGCCCTACCTATGCAACGGTTCATGATACATCACAATGGTTCATTCTACCAGCTAAATATAATTCAATAATTCCTAATAAATACTTTAATTAAGACTTTAATCAAGTCTAGCTTATTCTTTTCAAAACACCCCCATAAGTTAGACTTTTATCCACACAGCACTTGACTTCGAGGAAAGGCTCACACTCCGACTCAAAGATTGGTGCGGAACAGACCCAGTATCCAACTTACCGACTGATGCATTAAATGCATATTTAATTTCGATTCCACCGACCTTCTTATCCATCTTCAAATTCTATTCTTCTTCTACTGCATATCCTTTTTCTTTTTCCTCTGCTGGTACTTCCTCGGAGGGTATTTTTGGTATTTCGAATATTCCTTCATCATCTACAGTCTGAGTTTTGTTTTTCTCACGACCTGTATCATTTTTTTCATACTGGGTTTCATTACTGAAACCATACACAGATCATCATCTTTCTTATCCAGAAATTTCTTATCTAGATCTAAAAACACACAATCATCAACATCATAAATTGGTTTCATTTTGAAACCCTCCAAATCATCATACTCATCGTCCGAAATCTTATCATCCGGGTATACAACCACACAATCATCAATCTCAGAAACAATCTTCAATTCTTCCAAGATCATTTCAACTTGTTCATCAATCCAATATTCACTATGGAGAGTATCATACATAGTTGCAATCAACGACATGTTTTCCGTCGTATATAACAAGACAATTCTTGAAATTTCTGATCTTGAAAACTAATTTGATACAACCACTTGCCCCTCTTGAACGGTGACTCCAAAGCTCTGATACCACTTTGTTGGAATCAATCCCAATATAATATGCAGAAAGGAATAATACCTGTAAGATTTCTGCAGAAATATATGAGAGAAGGAGATGGATCTTTCAATAACACTCTAAGTTTGTTAGGATGAAGACAATTATGTATGCTTGCATCATTATGCATAATATGATTGTTGAATATAAAGGTAGAGCGATTTGCAGGTACGACGAGGCCGATGCGGTTAACCCGGAAATGCAATTCATTCCCGGAACGCCCGAATATTTACAACAAGTACTCGAAGTTCAAAATTCCGAAACGTGCCAATATCTTCGTGAAGATTTAGCCGAGCATGTTTATCGAAACAGATTGGATGAAGACGAGTAGTTTTTTTTTTAATTTCCATGTAATGTTTTTTTTTAAATTTCTGTGTAATTTTTTTTATTTTTAAATTTCTATGTAATGTTTTTTAAATTAATGTAATTTTTATGTTTAATCTAATGTTATTTAAATTAAAAATTAGGTTTTTATTTATTTTTGAATTTTTTTAAATTAAAAAAGATGACGTGGTGTGATGAAATGTGATAGGTATAAAGTGTGTGTTGTGATGGAGTGTGATAGAATGTGATAGAGGTAAAATCTGACGTGACGCTGATGTGGCACCCATCACATTTGTGCAATGTGATGGGTACTCCCAAAGGTCTTATAATTAATTCGTCATACACGACACATGCAAATAAATATGCCTAAAGTGTAACTATCATTTGACAGTTAATGCCCTACCTATGCAACGGTTCACGATACATCACAATGGTTCATTCTAGTATTCTACCATCTAAATATAATTCAATAATTCCTAATAAATACTTTAATCAAGTCTAGCTTATTCTTTTCAACAATCGTCAATCAAGTTGTTTTGAATATTTATTGGATAAACATGTCATACTTGTTTCAGACTATCGTATCTCAATTTCTCCTAATTTTCTTTTTATACTTTCAATTGTAGACATTCCTTATTTTTTCATCTGCTTCTCCACAAGTAGACAAATCAACCTTCAAGGGGTAATCCAGATAGGGTTCCTCACTGCCAGTGAATTGCATTTGAGACATTTCCATTTATTTGCAAGAGTTTTTTTGATAAACAAAGTTAGTTGTATAAGTTTTGAGACGCTATCTCTTTGTTATTCTTTTAGTTTAGGAAACTGGCCATGGATGATATTCCTTCCCATGGCTCAAAAACTCGCACTGATATCAATTTTATGTAGAGTTGAAAAATAAATTTAAGAAAAGGTTGGCTCTCCACAGATTTTGCTATTACAATTTAAAGATAATTACTACAGTGCCCCCCCCCCCCCTCTCTCTCTCTCTCTCTCTTAATACTTCACTACCTTGCTCTTTCTAAAGAACTCTCCTTCCACTTGGGACAGACTTTATGCCCATGATATAACTAACTTCTGTTGACTTTTCTGACCTGACCAATACGGCACTCCTTGACTTATTGACCAAGTTTGGCTTTTTGTCTTGACCTTCTAGGATACGCTTGTGGTAACGGTGGTCCAACACATTCTTACCATGTGCCTACAAGGTTGAGTTGTTAATCTAACCGATTATATCATTGTACTTTCAATTTTTATTCTAATAAATACTTCTAAAGATCACTATAATAACAAATCAATGAAAATACGTTACTACTTATATTTGGATGACACTACTATAATTAAGTTGATAAAATTTGCAAATGAAAAGGTTTTAGTATTAATAAAGAACACATGAGCCCGTGTCACCCTCTGGAGCTTTATGTCACCATGTTTAAATTGATGCATTTAAAGAACTGACCAGAGTCCTCCATTTAATAGAAACTCTAATTCATGGTTTTATTAAAGTGGTTTTCGGAATTTAACCATGATTTGGCAACATCCAACCCTTGCCATATTTATGCTAAACAATGTGAGACCAGAGTGTGATATCACAATGATGGAAACAACCATTTTGTTCATAGGCATAAGATGTTGAACTTTTTAAGGACTTTAATCTCTAAATCATGTGTTAAACCTTGTGATTTCAAAGTTTCCGCCATCGATCAATAACTATTATGCATAAATGAATTATACTTATATGATTAAAGAAGTGTTTTTCTATTAATAGGGCTTATTTAAGTAGATAAGAAGAACGAGACAAAGAAACAAAACGGACTTGGAATAATGGAAAAAACTTAACCCAACTGAAGCCAATGTGAACACCAAATATAACTTGTAGAATAGATTAGAGACAACGAAAGAGATAGCATTATACAAAAAATGGTGTATTTGATGGTGATTATGGTCACTAGACAACAATGGTTTCCGTTTTTGGCATTTCTTGAGAAAAACACAACTAACTTCCATGATGTTATATCAGATAGTTCCTGAAACAGTACTCAAATCCAAATCCGTAACCCAAAATCTCATAATCAATTTGGTCATTTAGATATGACACTTACTTCATCTTCTGCTAAACAAATAACTCCTTCAATGTGATACAAATACGAGAGTAGTCACCACAAAGGAGGGACCACCTAGACCTGTACATGTGTATTCTAGAAGATCAAAAAGGGAAAATGAGAAAAGTGGCTAAAGTCAGTTACGGAGGGAGAATAGAATCAGAGCGGAGGGAATATTTCTGTTTTGATCATCTTGTTATTTTGCTATGTTTTTATTGGCTCCTGAGCATCACGCTCTGCGAGAAAAGGATCATCTCCATGGGCAAATGTGTTAGGAAATAGACCTAAATCTATAGCCTATTGCCCAGGAATAATAACGAGAATATAAATGCGGAAATAAAAACACAAAGTATCGACACAGAGATTTACGTGGTTCGGTCCAAGATGACCTACGTCCACGGGCAGGAGAGAGTATTCTTTATTCCAGAGCTAAATACAGGTGTTACAGAGCGTACCTAGATTGCTAGTAAATCGGCCTCTTCTGACTACTGACTTCAGACTTTTTCATCGACGGCACTAAACCCTAATGACCAGCCTTTATATTTATAGGCTTTACAAGAAACCCTAGCCGTACCCTAGCTGTTCATGGCCCACGCGACGCAGACACTTAATGGGCCGCGGCGCGCGTGTTTACAATTTTTAATTCCCAATTCACTATTTAACAATCTCCACCTTGAATTGCGAATTCAACATAGCTCCATCTCGCTCTAGAAACCAAAAACTTCCTCTCGACTCCTGCCAGCTTGCCCCGTAGGGACTTACCTCCTGCGAACATCAACCAAGTTCAAGCATAGCTCGAACTTTTCCTTGGGTAACGACTTCGTCAACATATCTGCCGGATTCATCTTGGTATCGATCTTCAAGATTGAGAACTTGTCTTCTTCAACTATGTCACGAATGAAATTTAACTGGATATCAATATGCTTTGTCTTTTCATGATAAACCGGATTCCTTGCTAGACACAAAGCGCTTTCACTATCACAGTTCAAGACAGGCTTCTCCACCTTCAACCCCAGACTCTCCACCAAACCATGTAGCCAGATACACTCCTTTATACCTTCAGTCATTGACATGTATTCCGCTTCAGTTGTAGACAAGGCAACAGTAGGCTGTAAAGTTGATTTCCAACTGACTGCACATCCAAACAAAGTGAAAATATAACACGTAAGCGATCTCCTTTTCACCAAGTCGCCACCATAGTCTGAGTCTGCATATCCTACCAAGTTACTATGAGTTTTACCACCATAGACCAAACAAACATCCTTAGTCCCCTTCAAGTATCGCAGGATCCACTTGACCGCTTCCCAGTGAGCTTTCCTAGGATTACTCATAAACCTACTAACCACACTAACTGCATGTGCTAAATCAGGTCTAGTACAGACTATAGCATACATAAGGCTTCCAACTGCACTTGAGTACGGAACTCTACTCATATAGTCTTTTTCCTCATCCATAGTTGGTATAATACTTCTGTTTAATTTAAAATGCGCTGCCAAAGGAGTTCCAATTGGTTTTGGCTGATCCATACCGAAAGACTGCAAGACTTTCTCAATATATTTCTGCTGAGAAACATATAACAACCCCGCTTTCCTGTCTCTCTGAATCTCCATTCCCAATATCTTCTTTGCTGCACCCAAATCCTTCATTTCAAACTCACTTGCCAAAAGCTTCTTCAAGTTATTAATTTCAGCCATCTCCTTGGCTGCAATGAGCATATCATCAACATATAGCAACAGATAAACAAACGACCCATTGGACAACTGCTTCAAGTAGACACAATTATCAAACTGATTCCGTATGTAGCCATGCGAAGTCATAAACGAATCAAATCTCTTGTACCACTGTCTAGGAGACTGCTTCAAACCATAAAGAGACTTCTTCAACAGACACACATGATCCTTATTAGAACCCGGAAAACCCTCAGGCTGTGACATATATATCTTCTCCTCCAAGCTTCCATGAAGAAATGCAGTTTTGACATCGAGCTGCTCAAGCTCCAGATTAAACGCACTCACCATAGCCAAAAGAACCCGAATTGACTTATGCTTCACGACCGTGAGAAAACCTCGTGATAGTCGATTCCTTCCTTTTGAGAAAAACCCTTCGCCATTAACCGTGCCTTGAACCTTGCGGGATCAACCCTTGGAATTCCTTCCTTCTTCTTAAAGACCCATTTGCATCCAACCGGTTTGACTCCTTTCGGTAATGGAACAAGATCCCACGTTTCATTCTTCTCAAGAGATTGCATCTCTTCATTCATTGCCATCAACCAGCTTGATCCTTCTTTACTTGCCACCGCCTCTTTGTAAGACCGAGGCTCATCAGTACCAATGTTTTCACCAACAGCTAGTGCATATGCAACAGAACCAATATCACCATTGGTGACACATGCAGCATATCTAGCTGGTTTCTTCGTGTTCCTTTTCTCTCTTCTCCTTGCTATAGATTCATCCTTATCGTTCTCACCATCGGCCTCAGCATCACCTGACTGATCCTCATTAGGCTGTTCATGAGTTTCATCACGTCTATACTGATCATCACCGACATGCTGTTCTTCATTTATCACCATTCTGTTTGGAATTTGTGTGACAAACTCCACCTTCTGGTTGGCACCCTGATCTTTCCCTTCATGAATTGTATCACCTCCTCTTTGGTTCACCATAGCAGATTCATTAAAGGTCACATCTCTGCTATTAATAAATTTTGGAGTTCTCCCTTCTTCTGTACACCACAGACGATAACCTTTCAATCCATGTGTATACCCTAGAAATATGCAGTTCATTGCCCTCGCCTCAAGTTTACCATCATTAACATGAGCATAAGCCGGACAACCAAATATACGTAAACCAGAATAATCAGAGGGTTTTCCAGACCATACCTCTTGAGGAGTCTTAAAGTCGATTGCAGTTGATGGTGATCTGTTCACCTGATAGCAAGCAGTATTAACCGCTTCCGCCCAGAATTTCTTCGATAAATCAGCATATAACCGCATGCTTCTAGCACGCACTAACAGTGTTTGGTTCATTCGTTCCGCCACTCCATTCTACTGTGGGGTGTGCCGTATAGTGTGGTGCCTCACTATACCTTCCGCCTTGCAGAAGTTGTCAGACGGGGAATTGCAGAACTCTAACCCATTTTCAGTTCTAAGTGTCTTGACAGATTTTCCGGTTCGTTTTTCAATCATCGTCTTCCACTCCTTGAACTTCCCAAACACTTCGTCTTTAGTCTTCAGAAAATATATCCAAACCTTCCTTGAGTAGTCATCAATGAAAGTCACAAAGTATCGATGACCTTTATGAGACTCGACCGGAGAGGGACCCCACAAATCTGAATGAATGTACTCCAGGATTTCCTTGCTTGTGTGTTTACCCGAGCTAAACTTCACCCTGCGTTGCTTGCCTTTGACACAAGCTTCACAAAACTTGAGTTTTCCCATTAGCTCACCACCAAACAACCCCTGTTTGCACAGAATTGACATACCCTTCTCACTCATATGTCCCAACCTTCTATGCCACAACTCTGCCTTATCATTACTACTCTCTAAGGATTGAGTAATCGCCACTGTTCCCCTAACCGAATTTCCTTCTAAGACAGGAACCCCACTCTTCTGCACTTTTCCTTTCATAACTACTAGAGAGCCCTTGGTGTAATACCGTGATATTGAATTTTTGAGATTTTGAGTTAATCTTAGTGTAATTAAGATTTATTAGGCTAATATATGAGTTTGGGTAGTTAAAATCCCATTTGGTAGAAGTTTGAGGTTGAAAAATGCTAAAAAGAGGTTACACGGGTCGTGTTGGAGTTACACGGGTCGTGTAGAAGTTCCTTGTGATTGTTTTGAGCATACCGATAGTTACACGGGTCATGTAATATTGACACGGGTCATGTAAAGTGTACAGTACGGGTCGTGTAATATTGACACGGGTCGTGTAGCTATGCAGACCAAACTCCAATTTCAATACCGTAAGTTACACGGGCCATGTAATTTTAACACGGGCCGTGTAATCGCATAGATCTGTTTTTAAAGTGCGATTTTGTTTCATTTGGGGTTAAAACCCACTTCGACTAAAAGCTCCCAAAACCCTAGAAAATCGATTCTAACCCTTCTAAGTCGAGATTAAGGCTTATTGATCACGAATTGAAGCTAGAGATTAATCCCTTGAGCTTGAAAGGTAATCCTCTTCGATTTTCATCTTGTTTTGACGGGTGAATCATTGGAATTGAGATGGTTCCTTGTGGTTTTGATGAACCACCTGCAACTAGCATGAATTAGAGTGAGTTCACTTGGAATAGTGCGTGTATAGGAGTTCTAATTCGAGACCTAAGCTAATGAAGTGTTTGTAATATGTTCCTAGGGTTATATGAGTTAAATTGTGGAATTGGAAGTTGCAATTAGGGTAGTATTGGTATCTTTTGATTGTAACTCTCTCTTATGATTCAAATTCTTGATTGTTATCGATATTGAGTATGATTGAGATTGTTGAATATTGAGTTTGACCCGAGATATTGTGATACAGCTAAGGCTAGACAGGAGCACGACACACGCGGTTCAGGAGTTCCACAGAGTAACCCGAAAACAGGTGAGTAGTTAATTATTAGATGATTATGCCTTATTATGATGTTGTTTACAGATAATAAGTGAGCTATGTTTTGATTTGGTTGAGTATAACCAAATTTTGAGTATATGGAATAAAGAGTTATAGTGTGTATATCACACTCAGGATTGAGATAGTCCATTGAGCTTGGTTAAAATAAGATAATGGATGATACAAACTAATTAACCTTAAATTACTCACTGAGCTTTCATAGCTCATAAATTGTTTGTTATTGTTGTTTTGTGTTAGGATTTGGTAGTGGTGATCGGGGAAGCGTGTCTCAGAGGGATAGCTGGACTTGGATATGGACTTGGACTTAGTTGTTGTTTGAAATATGTAATTTAACCCGGTTTTTGAATGATAGTTGTAAATAGCTTTAGACTTAAACTATGTTTTTGGTAACAGCTTTGTATTACTTGTTTCTTAAATTGAGTTACACCCTTTAATGTTGTTCTGATGTGAGAAGATTAAGGTGTAATTCTTTTTGGGAAACCGGGTGTTACAAGTTGGTATCAGAGCCGTGGTTTAAGAGAATTAAACCTTGAGATGGGTTTAGACTTAAACCAATGGGATTGAGAAGTCCCAAAGAGTCCTGAGTAGCTATCCTCCGCGGTGTATTACAATTGAGTTGATTATACACCATATTGAGTATTATGGTAATATACAATTGAGTTGATTATACACCATATTGAGTATTATGGTGATATACAATTGAGTTGATTATACACTATATTGAGTATTATAGTGATATACAATTGAGTTGATTACACACCATATTGAGTATTATGGTGGTGATTGCTAAATGAGTTGATTTTCTTTTTCAGTTAAAATGAGCGCTGGAAAAGAATAAAAGCGAGGTGATCCACCAAGAGATAAATCGGGATCACGAGATTCAGGTAAAGAGCGTCAACCCGAGGGAGAGCGACCTCCCGAGATACAGAGTAATATGCAGGCGATGATCGCAGCTGAGGTAGCACAGGCGATCAAGGAGATATTACCAACTTATTTGAAGCCTCAAACGGAGGCTACAACTGGAGGTACTTCAGGACCAACCCTGGTCCAACCTGAGCAAAGAAAGGGTCGTGAAGAGATCTTTACTGAGGCGAGTGGAGCTAGAATACCTGAGAAGACAAGGAGGTGTACTTATGATGTTTTTCAGAAGTGCAAGCCATACGATTTTTATGGGAAAGATGATCCCATAGCAGCCAAGAATTGGTTGACACACGTTGAAAAGATGTTCCGTACAACTAAATGTGATGAGGCGGATAAAGTTGAGTTTGCAACGAATTTGTTAAAGGAGGATGCACAATTTTGGTGGGAGAATATGTGTATGGAGATAGGAGAAAGCTTGGCATATACCTTGGACTGGGAACAATTCAAATTGAAGTTCACCGAATACTACTGTTCCAATAATGCTATGAAGGGAATAGAAGAAGAATTTTTAAAATTACAACAAGGGTCGAGAACTGTGCAGCAATACACGTTGGATTTCAATGAGAAGGCAAGATTTGCACAACATCAAGTAGATACGGAAGAGCGCAAGATGGATCGTTACTTGCGGGGTTTAAAGACCCAAATCCGAGAGTTTTTGCCGAGTTCAAGATATACCACTTTTCAACAAGTTGCCGAGGCAGCAAGATCAAGAGAAAGAGAGTTACAAAGACAGGAGGAGGAAAGAAGAGTTGAAAGAGATACAGGAGGATTAAAGAGAAAATGGGAAGGTAAAGCTGGAGATACTACTCAGAGGTCTACTACCACGGGTTCTCAATTCCATGGTGAACCCAAGAAGAATGAGGAGAGATGGTGTAAGAAATGTAGACGAAAACACACTAGGGAGTGTGATCCCCGAAACCCTCCATCAGTTTGTTTCCAATGTGGAAAGACGGGACATATGGCTCGCCAGTGTACCGAGAGTCGCCCCGTTTGTTTCAATTGTGGGGAGAGCGGGCATATTCGTCCTAATTTCCCGAAGATGAGGTCTGAGCCACAGAGAGATTTTCAAAAGACCAGACGAGGAGGAGGTCGAGATCGAGATGATCGAAAGGATAGGAGTGGCGGTCATGTAAAAACGAGAGCTTTTCAATTAACCGTCGATGAGGCTCGAGACCAAACTGATGTTATTACAGGTATTTTTAACTTGAACTCTTCTCAAGCACGAGTACTTTTTGATTCCGGTGCTTCCGTGTCTTTTATATCGGAGTCCTTTGCTTCTAAACTAAATATTTCGTTAGTCGATTTATATGAGAAAGTGATAGTAGATGTAGCAGATGGGAGATGTGTTTTTGTAAAGAGTCATTACAAGCAGTGTCGGCTTGAGATCTATGGGGTTACGTACCTTATTGATCTGAAGCCGATCACTAATCATGAGTTTGATGTAATAGTCGGGATGGATTGGATGGATGATAATAGAGGTCAAATGGATTGTCATGAGAAAACACTTTCAATAAAACCACCAAGTGGTTCCCGAATTTTGATACGAGGTGAACGACGTTCATGAAAAGTATCGATAGTGTCACTTGCAACGGCTAGGAGATACATGGAAAGTGGGGGTGAATTGATTATGGAACATGTGATTAGTGCCGAGTCAAAACATTCCAAGATAGAAGAAGTAGAAGTGGTTTGTGATTACCCCGATGTATCTCCCGATGATCTTCCAGGCTTACCACCAAGTAGACAAGTTGAGTTTGTGATCGATGTGATACCAGGGGCGAAGCCGGTAGCTCGACCACCATATCGATTGGCACCTTCTGAGATGGAAGAATTAAAGAGACAGTTGCAAGAGTTATTGGAACTTGGATTTATTCGTCCGAGTTCGTCTCCGTGCGGTGCACCTATACTCTTTGTGAAAAAGAAAGACGGCTCCATGAAAATGTGTATAGATTACCGAGAACTTAAAAAGATCACTATAAAGAATAGTTACCCGTTGCCGAGGATCGATGATTTATTTGATCAACTGCATGGGGCCACGTATTTTTCAAAGATTGATTTGAGATCCGGCTATCATCAGTTGAAAGTTCAAGAAGTTGATATTCCGAAGACGGCTTTTCCCACGAGGTATGGTCACTATGAGTTCTTAGTCATGCCGTTCGGTTTGACTAATGCTCCAGCTGCCTTTATGGATTTAATGAATCGGGTTTGTCGTCCCTTTCTTGATAAATTTGTAATTGTATTTATCGACGACATCCTGATTTACTCAAAGAGTCGAGACGAGCATAGATTTCATTTGCAACAAATGTTAGATCTTCTTCGTGTTGAGAAATTATATGCAAAATTTTCAAAATGCGAGTTCTGGTTGTGGGAAATTCAATTTCTTGGCCATGTGATAAATGAAGACAGCATAAAGGTGGATCCTACAAAGATCGAAGCCGTAATGAGTTGGGAGCCGCCAAAGAGTCCACTGGAAGTTCGTAGTTTCTTGGGGTTAGCAGGCTATTACCGACGATTCGTTGAAAACTTTTCTCGTATAGCTACACCCTTAACCAAGTTGACCAAGAAGACGGAGAAATTTAGTTGGACTGAGGCACAACAGTCAGCCTTTGAACAACTACGAGATGGTTTATGCAAGGCCCCGGTGTTGGCATTACCGCAAGGAGGGGAAGACTTTGTTCTTTACAGCGATGCCTCTTTAAGTGGTCTTGGATGTGTGTTGATGCAAAGAGGACGAGTGATAGCATATGCCTCTCGACAGCTAAAACCACATGAAAAAGCTTATCCAGTACACGATTTAGAGTTGGCGGCGATAGTTTTTGCATTGAAGATGTGGCGACACTATCTTTATGGCGTGCGATTCCAGATCTACACGGATCACAAACGTTTGAAATACCTGTTTGATCAGAAAGAGTTAAACATGAGGCAAAGACGGTGGATGGATCTGCTAAAAGATTATGATTGTGAAATACTTTACCATCCCGGTAAAGCTAACGTAGTGGCGGATGCACTAAGCCGTAAAGAGCCGCCTATTCGAGTCGTATCAGCTCGAATGGGGATTGGGAGTCGATTACCGAAGGTGATACGTAGATGCCAAGTCGAAGCTAATGACTTGAAGAAAGAGAGGATGATTGGTTATGTTGAAAAACTTGTGGAAAATGCACAAGGAATCAAGACTTTCCAAGGGCAAGTTTGGGTTCCGAGGCATGGCGAGGCGAGACAGATATTGCTGGAGGATGCTCACTGTACTAGATATTCGGTTCACCCTGGTAGCATGCGGATGTATCATAATCTAAAACCGTACTACCGGTGGCCCGGTATGAAACGAGATGTTGGACGTTTTGTAGAAAACTGTTTGACGTGTCTTCAGGTAAAAGCTAATCATCAAAAGCCATATGGAGCAGTGCAACCATTACCTGTTCCAATGAAGAAGTGGGATGAAATCACTATGGATTTCATCACAAAACTGCCTCGAACTCCACGAGGATATGATTCAATTTGGATGATTGTTAACAGGTTAACAAAGTCGGCTCATTTCATTCCAATCTGAGAAGATTACCAAGTGTCAAAGCTAGCTGAGATTTATACGAGAGAAGTAGTGAGACGACATGGAGTGCGAACTTCAATAATTTCTGATAGAGATAGTCGTTTCAATTCACATTTCTGGCAGAGTTTCCAAAAGCATTTTGGTACTAGAGCCTTATTGAGTACTACTTATCATCCTCAGACAGATGGACAGTCGGAAAGGACGATACAAACACTTGAAGATATGCTAGAAGCCTGCATCATTGATTTTGGAGGCAGTTAGGAAGATCATCTGCCTTTAGTAGAGTTTGCTTATAATAACACTTATCATTCCAGTATACAGATGGCACCTTTTGAAGCCTTGTACGGTGCACTGTGTCGGACCCCGACTTGTTGGACAGAGACTGGAGAGAAACCATTGGCGGGACCAGAGATTATAGCTGAGACCGAAGAAAAGATACAAAGTATTCATGAGCATATGCAAATAGCCCAAAACCACCAAAAGCAATACGCAGATAAAAGAAGAAAGCCATTAGAGTTCTGTGTTGGGGACATGGTAATGTTGAAAGTGTCCCCATGGAAAGGAGTAATTCGATTTGGTAAAAGAGGTAAGTTGAGTCCACGATTCATTGGACCCTTCCGAGTCTTAGAGAGAATTGGAGCAGTTGCATATCAACTTGAGCTTCCAGACGAGTTGCAGGGTATCCACAATGTTTTCCATGTGTCACACCTTAGAAAGACATTACATGACCAATCCACTCGGGTACCCTTGGCTGGAGTTCAACTAGATGAGAAATTAAGATATCAAGAGATGCCGGAGCAAATTCTTGAAAATAAAGTTAAGAAATTGCGAAATAAAGAAGTGGGATTAGTGAAAGTGCAATGGCGACATCATAAAGGAATATATGTTACTTGGGAAGCTGAGGGAGAGATGCGGTCGAAATATCCTTTATTGTTTCAAGAGATTCCGAGGACGGAATCTTTTGAAGGGGGTAAGAACTTGTAATACCGTGATATTGAATTTTTGAGATTTTGAGTTAATCTTAGTGTAATTAAGATTTATTAGGCTAATGTATGAGTTTGGGTAGTTAAAATCCCATTTGGTAGAAGTTTGAGGTTGAAAAATGCTAAAAAGAGGTTACACGGGTCGTGTTGGAATTACACGGGTCGTGTAGGAGTTCCTTGTGATTGTTTTGAGCATATCGATAGTTACACGGGTCGTGTAATATTGACACGGGTCGTGTAAAGTGTGCAGCACGGGTCGTGTAATATTGACACGGGTCGTGTAGCTCTGCAGACCAAACTCCAATTTCAATACCGTAAGTTACACGGGCCGTGTAATTTTAACACGGGCCGTGTAATCGCACAGATCTGTTTTTAAAGTGCGATTTTGTTTCATTTGGGGTTAAAACCCACTTCGACTAAAAGCTCCCAAAACCCTAGAAAATCGATTCTAACCCTTCTAAGTCGAGATTAAGGCTTATTGAGCACGAATTGAAGCTAGAGATTAATCCCTTGAGCTTGAAAGGTAATCCTCTTCGATTTTTATCTTGTTTTGACGGGTGAATCATTGGAATTGAGATGGTTCCTTGTGGTTTTGATGAACCACCTGCAACTAGCATGAATTAGAGTGATTTCACTTGGAATAGTGCGTGTATAGGAGTTCTAATTCGAGACCTAAGCTAGTGAAGTGTTTGTAATATGTTCCTAGGGTTATATGAGTTAAATTGTGGAATTGGAAGTTGCAATTAGGATAGTATTGCTATCTTTTGATTGTAACTCTCTCTTATGATTCAAATTCTTGATTGTTATCGATATTGAGTATGATTGAGATTGTTGAATATTGAGTTTGACCCGAGATATTGTGATACAGCTAAGGCTAGACAGGAGCACGACACACGCGGTTCAGGAGTTCCACAGAGTAACCCGACAACAGGTGAGTAGTTAATTATTAGATGATTATGCCTTATTATGATGTTGTTTACAGATAAGAAGTGAGCTATGTTTTGATTTGGTTGAGTATAACCAAATTTTGAGTATATGGAATAAAGAGTTATAGTGTGTATATCAAACTCAGGACTGAGATAGTCCATTGAGCTTGGTTAAAATAAGATAATGGATGATACAAACTAATTAACCATAAATTACTCACTGAGCTTTCATAGCTCATAAATTGTTTGTTATTGTTGTTTTGTGTTAGGATTTGGTAGTGGTGATCGGGGGAAGCATGTCTCACAGGGATAGCTGGACTTGGATATGGACTTGGACTTAGTTGTTGTTTGAAATATGTAATTTAACCCGGTTTTTGAATGATAGTTGTAAATAGCTTTAGACTTAAACTATGTTTTTGGTAACAGCTTTGTATTACTTGTTTCTTAAATTGAGTTACACCCTTTAATGTTGTTCTGATGTGAGAAGATTAAGGTGTAATTCATTTTTGGGAAACCGGGTGTTACACTTGGTGACCTTCACCCAGTCATCTTCAACAGAGTATTTCAACCCATTCTTTGCTAAAGTAGTAAGAGAAATTAAGTTCTTACGAAGATCCAGAACATAACAGCAATCAAGCTTTCTGACCATACCATCATGCATCATAATCTGTACCGTACCGCTTCCTTTGACCTGAGCAACCCAATCATCACCTAACTTCACCGTTCCTTTCAAGTCTCTAAAAGATTCGAACCAGTCACGATGGAAAGTCATATGATAAGATGCCCCAGTATCCAAGACCCAAGCATCAACAGAACTAGATGTACAAACAGTCAACACATCGCCTATGTCTTCTTCTTCAGAACCATCCTGAACAATAGTCGCACTGCCATTGTTGCTATTTTCTCCCTTCCCCCCTTTCAGCAATGGACAATTTCTCTTGAAGTGACCCTTCTCCTTGCAGTTATAACACTTGACTTTTGCAGAAACTTTCGATTTTGAACGTGACTTACTCCGATTTCCACCATCTTTCTTATCCAATGTCCTTCCTCTGCCAACGAACAGACCTGAACCGGATGTCTCCTTATTCCCAGAAACTCTACGTTTGAGTTCCTTGAACAGCAGAGAATCCTTCACATCATTCACAGTAATTGTTGTTCTTCCATACAACATAGTATCAACAAAATTCTCATGTGAATTCGGCAGTGAACATAACAAAATAAGGGCTTGATCCTTATCATCAATCTTTACTCCTACTCCTTGAAGATCTAGAATAATACGATTGAAAGAATCAAGATGGTCTTTTACTTGAGTACCTTCTGCCATCTGGAAAGTGTAGAACCGTTGCTTCTGATACAGCCTATTTGTCAAAGAACTGTTCTGATACGTATCACAGAGCTTCTTCCAAATACCGGCAGCAGTGGGTTGATCAACAACTTCCCTCAACACCTCATCCGTCAAGCTCAAAAGAATAGCACTATGTGCTTTCCCCTCGATCTCCTTCTTCACAGCATCCGACGTGTCCTTTGCATATTCTCCTTCCACTGCAACTGCGCATCCTTGTTGAACCAGAAGAGCCATCATCTTAACCTTCCACAAAGTGAAATCATTCGAGCCATTGAACTTCTCCAAATCGAACTTGTGAGATGACATCTTCAATCAACCGATCCTTGTAGTCTTTGATAAACAAGTAAATCTGAAACTGCTTACTGCTTGTCGTCGCCGCGGCGCGGACTTCAACAGGGCGCGACGCGGTATTAAACAGACGTGGTCCAACAGACGCGATCCTTCAACAAGCGCGACGCGGTCTTTCAACAGACATGACGCGGCAGCCGTAAACCCTAGATCTACTACCGACTTAAATCAACCAGAACTACAACCAGATCTAAAATCACGCACACCTAAAACCACAAATAACCACAGATCTATAACACTATAGATCTGAAACTGCGGCTCTGATACCACTTGTTAGCAAGGTTGTAGAAGTCGCTAGGCGGTAGGCGAGCGGTCGACTGGGGCCTAGGACTAGTCGGTCTAGGCGAGGACTAGTCGGCGCCTAGGCGGGGAGTATTAATTGTAACAAAATTTATTTTTTTAAATTTAGATTTTACCTATATCCATAAAAAATGAATAAATAAGTATAAAAATTTGCAAATCAAAGTGTTTAAATATGTAAGTCATCAAACATCAAAATGTTTAGACTCATTAATGACATTTTTTTATCATTTTAATCATCGATAATTGTAACTTAGCCACCGATTATCATAATTAATGACATTTTCTAAATTTAAATTTTAAAAATTTAAAAATTTGTTTTTGTTGAGAATTTGATAATTTTTGAAAATTTTTAAAATTTGAAAATTTTTGAAAATTTTGAAATTTTGAAATTTGAAAAATTGAAAGTTTTGCCGCCTAGACCCGCCCAGATCCGCCTAGGCCCGTCTAAACCCGATTTTGACCGCCGTTGACCAAATCCGCCTAGCTTGACCGCCTACCACTAATCGTAGCCAGAACCCGCCCGCCTAGCGCCTAGGCGCCGCCTAGGCCGACTTTTACAACACTGCTTGTTAGGAAATATACCTAAATCTATAGCCTATTGTCCAGGAATAATAACGAGAATATAAATGCGGAAATATAAACAAAAAGTATCGACACAGAGATTTACGTGGTTCGGTCCAAGATGACCTACGTCCATGGGCAGGAGAGAGTATTCTTTATTCCAGAGCTAAATACATGTGTTACAGAGAGTATCTAGATTGCTAGTAAATCGGCCTCTTCTAACTACTGACTTCAGACTTTTTCATCGACGACACTAAACCCTAATGACCAACCTTTATATTTATAGGCTTTACAAGAAACCCTAGCCGTACCCTAGCTGTTCACGGCCCACGCGACGCGGACACTTAATGGGCCGCGGCGCGCGTGTTTACAATTCATACGGGTTTTAATTCCCAATTCACTATTTAACAAAATGTTTAATTGAAAGCCTCATTCCTTAGTATCAATTCAATGTCTTTTTCAATATTCCATTTAATTATTACATCACAAATTCTCATTCTACTATTACCATGCACTTTTCCAAATCTGCATCATTGGTATGATGCCTTGGCCTACAATTTTTTTCTTTGTCTTGAGAGTTTTTTTCTTCATGGAAACTCGTGCTCAACAGTCTCGTTTTGAACATCATGAGGAGCAGATTCAACGTCTCCAAGCAGATATGGCTGAAGTCAAGTTATCCCAGAAAACATTAGAGTCTGACAAAGAAGAATCCATGGAGTTTCGTCAGGTGGTTTTAGCGTGGATGAAGTCCCAAGAGAATCCTCCTTTGATCTTTTTGATGGTAGTTTTGGATCTCGAATTGTGGGTGACTCCACACCTCTAGGGAGTGGAGGGGGCTCTGGCGACGATGGCGGTGGTTCAGGTACTATTCCTTCTGGTGACCTTCACTTGGGTTTTCCTTGGGCAATCAAAAAGGTCAAGTTGCCTGAATTTAGTGGGTTTGAACCTCTGTGAATGTAAACACAATGTACACACAAACTTGCAGCCACCACCGACCACAGCCACCCTTTGTTGAATCTCACGTATGAACTCATTGTTAGTTAGCAGCTATTGTTGAAATTTTGCACACTACCGTCATTATAAATAGAGGTTTTAGGAACATTTGTTAAGCACCACAAAAACATAGAGAGTGTTTTAGAGAGTTAGAAGTTCTTTCTTGTATTTCAGTTTGAGTTCTGAATAAAAGAACATTTGAGTTCCAACAAGTGGTATCAGAGCTTGGTTAAGCTCCCGGGGTAATTCTCTAAACACCCTTGGTTTTTTGGTCAAACTTTTTCTGTCTCAAAATCGATTTTCGAGAGCTCCATTGGAAATGTCTCGTTCTCAGGATTCCAAATATATATTTTTCAGAATTTTTCAACACCCGGATCGTCCTCAAATCGCCGGTCAAACATTCGCCAGAATAGTGACCGGAGAAACCAAATCGCCGGAGAAGACGACATTGTAGCGCCGGAGTCTGCCGGAGAAGACGACACTGTAGCAGTACTGTAGCGACACTGTAGCAGATTTTGAAAAATTGAAATTTGGCCCCTGAGGTTTCAGAAAATTGCAATTTGGTACATGAAGTTTCAGAAAATTGCGTTTTGGTCCCTGAATTTTGAAAACATTACAGGATGGTCCTTATTTTTCAGAAAAACTTCAGAATAGCCCCTATACTTCTAAAAGTTTCAAACCAACCCCTAAAGTTCTGAAAATTACATTTTGGCCCTTGTAATTTTCATAAATTACTCGTAGCTCCCCATATTTTTTGAAAAATCTCAAGATAATATATGCCAAGAATGACCACACCAAGTTCATCGTTTTCTCAACCCGAAATTGAAAGTGTTCAAAGGACTGGGAGGGATAGTAGTGTTACGTTACACTATCTGTTGCTTACGAAAACGAACTACGCGGTGTGGGCTATAAAGATGTGAGTGAATTTTAACCATCACCCTGATGGCCTAGTGGATAAGGCTTTGGACTCTTTCTCTTCCCCCATAAAGAGGTTCCAAGTTCTAATCCCACTCCCTCCCTTTCCCCATAGGGAGTGTTAGGTTTCAATCAGGGGATAGCCACTGGCCACCTCTCTACCCCCGTAGGTGATTGACCCGGACCACCCTGCTGCCAGGTGTACGTGGGCCCCGAGGTTGCTTCATCAGGGTCATCCAAAGGATGGGTCGGGTGGGGTCCTCGGTTATCAAAAAAAAAAAAAAAGATGTGAGTGAATTTGCAAGCATAAGGAGTGTGGGATGCAATTCAAAATGCAAGAGTAGATGAATGAACAAATAGGATGGCGCTTGCAGCCATTTACCAAGCGATTCCAAAGGACGTACTTCTTATGTTTGCCGAGAAGGACACGGCTAAAGAAGTATGGGAAACGCTTAAGATGATGCATATAGGAGCTGATCGGTTAAAGGAGGATAAAGTACAAACATTGAGAAGTGAATTCGAGGTGATCCGAATGAAAAATGGTGAGTCGATAGATGATTTCGCCATGAGATTGAATACTATTGTGACCGGTATTCGATCTCTCGGTGAAAAGATCGAGGAGAATACGGTGGTGAAGAAGTTTCTTCGTGTCGTCCCAATGCGATTTATACAAATAGTAACATCTATCGAGCAATTTGTAGACATGAAAAACATGATGGTCGAAGAGGTTGCAGGCCGCCTCAAGACCCACGAAGAGCGACTTCGAGGGTATGATGAACGGGAAGAATGACCTTCTTTATTGCTTACACATGCTAAGTGGGCATCTCAGTCTAAGCAAACGCACGAGGGAGACTCGTCAAACACTTCAAGGGAAAGTGGAAGCCAAGGCCGAGGACGCGGTCGAGGTCGTGGGCATGGCCGAGGAGATGGTCATGAGTATGATGCAAACCGGAATGACTACAATCGTCCCCGAAAGGACAAAAGTAAAATAAAATGTTTTACTTGCGAGAAATACGGTCATTATGCATCGGAGTGCCCAAACAAGAAACGAGGTGAGGAGGTGAACCTCACTCAAACCAATGAAGATGAGGAGCCCATTTTAATGATGGCGATCTCGCAAGAAGATACACCAGATATGGTGCCGCTAGAAGAGAAGAATAGCATCGATATTCCTACATCCGAAGAAAGTCAAGTTGATTCCGTGGAATGGTACCTTGACAACGGTGCTAGCAATCATATGACCGGAGATCGTTCAAAGTTCCATGATTTAGACGAGAACGTGACGAGTTATACGCGGTTTGGAGACGGGTCAAAGATCGACATCAAAGGAAAAGGTACGATCTTGTTTGATTACGGAAACGGAGATCAAAGACTACTTAACGAGGTATATTACATTCCTAAACTTAAAAAGAATATTATTAGTCTTGGACAACTAACCGAAGATGGGAATTGAGTCGACATGGATGATGATATTTTACAGGTATTTGACAATAGTAATACTTTAATTTTTAAAGTAACTCGTAACCGACTCTATAAGACACTTTTAAGGACGAGACAAAAAATGTGTCTTTTATCATCCCAAGATGATCCTGGTTGGTTGTGGCATCAACGACATCCGTATGCCAATTATTATACCATGAAAATTAATGGTTTTTTGGAGCATGATAAAATTCTAGGTTCACATCTAAAGAAATTAGATGATCCGAGCGAGGAAGAATTTTATATTGAAGTTGAAAAATGTGAAAAAGGACACCAGTTTTTCAACACACGAAAAAGGAAGCCACGGATAAGACGAGACGTGTTCTTTGGTAAGCGAAAAAGATGGACTTGGACCGAAAAAGCAGCTGCCAGTTTTCTCCAGCGTTCCAAAAATCGAGGTATCGACTTTCGTAAAGTGATGCAAAAGAAGGAAGACGTGTCACTAAAGAAAACGGCTTATGCTAAAAGGATTTCGGGGGAGTTCAGTGTGAGAGATTGCATTCCAACAACTTGTTCCAAGGATGCAAAATTGAAACTTGAGAAAGATAAAGACAAAGCACTTGCCGATTATTCTATAGCCGGGGATGGCATGAAATGCGCAACATGATCGGCGTAACGAATCTCAAGCCAAGTTTGGTTTAAGGGGGAGAATGTGAATGTAAACACAGTGTAAACACAATCTTGCAGCCACCACCGACCACAACCACCCTTTGTTGAATCTCACATATGAACTCATTGTTAGTTAGCAGCTATTGTAGAAATTATGCACACTACCATCACTATAAATAGAGGTTTTAGGAACATTTTTTAAGCACCACAAAAACATAGAGAGTGTTTTAGAGAGTTAGAAGTTCTTTCTTGTATTTCAGTTTGAGTTCTGAATAAAAGAACATTTGAGTCCCAACACCCTCAAGGCTGGATTTAGAAAGTTTCTTTGTATTT
Organism: Cichorium intybus; assembly: GCA_023525715.1. NCBI lineage: Eukaryota > Viridiplantae > Streptophyta > Magnoliopsida > Asterales > Asteraceae > Cichorium > Cichorium intybus. Next base: position 81,119,705 of record CM042016.1, on the reverse strand, counting down.
TGATATCCACAAAACACCTCCTCACTTTCGTCTCCGTCTAGCTCAGCTGAGTATGGAGGGTGTCCCTTAACACTGGTTCACCATCTTGACGCAACTCAACGATTTCATTTCTTGGAAGAAATTTCAAGAAGAACTTTTACAAATGTTTAGTGGGTTAGAAATTCAAAACCCATATGAACAATTAGCGACCATTCAACAATCAGATTCAATTCATGATTACATTGACGATTTTAAATATCTCCTCCCCACCGTTCTGAAGCATCCCGAGTCTCAATCGATTGGCTATTTTGTGGCTAGGCTGAAATCGGAGGTCAAACGTTGGGTCCGCCTTAACCAACATCGGACACATTTAAATGCTATGTATCTCGCTAAAGATGTCGAAGAAATGTTACGGCCATCAGTGGGGAATGCGTCTCAGTTACGCTACCGTTACCTCAATCGAATTGGGCTTTCCAATTCACAACCGGGAGAACCTCTTTCTCTATTCGGCCGATCTAAGAATAAAGGAGGTTTTAATCCGAAATTGGGCCTCAGTGTGCCTTCAAGTTCGAGTAACCATAATCGGACTTCTCCGTCTCCCAAATCCGGTTTGTCTTCTGCATCGGAGGGCTCCCACTTCCTTCATCGTGATCCGCGAGTTCACTCTTTATGTAACACCTAGTTTCTTATCTCCGAAATACACCAACTTGTTACTCAAAATAGCCACAAGGGTTTATGGTTTAATCAAAGTTAAGCAACAGACGCACAAGTAGTTATCAAAAGAACAAGTATTTATACAAACATGTCCCAAAAATCGGGTTACGAAAGACCATTTGTACAAAAGCTATACACAAGTTTCAAAATAGCGTTTTATAGATCACACAAAAACCCAAAAGTCTAGTCCTAAGTCAAGTCAATCTATCCCTTTACAACCTTCTTTCCCCTGTCACCTATAACACATACAACACAAATAATATTTATGAGCTAATTAAGCTCAGTGAGAAAATTTCCAAGTTTTTGTAATCAACCATTAATTTTCCAACAATTATTATAATACTCAATCACTACTAACATGTAAACTCATTGACCTCATTCTCTTTGACTATCTCAGTCAAATAGCGTGTTCATTCACACTATATACTCATATGTATAACAAGAAATTCTCAATCTAGTATAACTTGTACTAACTGGTTATCTCAACCAATTAGAATTTCAAGTAACACAAGTACATTACCGTCCAATCATAAAAATGAATTAGAACTACCCACCTGATGTTTGCTCAGCTCGTGACCCACTCGTGCCTCGTGTATCTCCTTCCCTCCTATGTGTATTAGCTGTAAAAATTTACACCACATATCATATCTCAAACATCAAAAGAAATCTCAATAACATCTAACTCAACGAGCCAAGGAATCAATAGATAACAAAGGTCACAAACAGTGGATGACAATTGCAATCAAACCGCAGCCCCCAAATTTCCAGGTTTTTCTCATTTAGTGGTCACAAAATACAATCAATATCACATACATAGCTAAAGAAGCTTATGCCAACAACCTAATAACATCTTATACAACAAATCACATCAATTTCAAAACATAGCAACTAGGGTTTAAAACCCTAAAAACAACTCCCTCGTTCGTTTAGAGACTAAGAACATGTTCACGGTGTTAGACTCGACTCCTTTATGCTTTCCCATAAAAACTCTTGGCTCAATTGAAAGTAAATCTACTCAAATCACACTAGTTGAAGGTTTTCATCCATATCAACCACAACTAACTCGAACCCAACAATAATCAACAAGAAATTCGAAGCTAGTACATAGGAGATTACCTTTTAACCGTAAGGTATTGAATTCTAACTTCAGTTCCTGAGTTATGGGATTCAAAATTGAGTTTAGAGGTTTAGAATTAAGTTTCTAGGGTTTTTGAGAGTGTTTATGCGAATTGGTTTTTCCCCAAAATGAAGAAAACCCGACTTTAAAAAGTGGGTCTGCACGCGTAACACGACCCGTGTAACTTACAGGATGCTTTCGGAATGGGTTTGCAGCAAAACACGACCCGTGTTAATAAAACATGACCCCGTCTAAGTTACTGGATGATATTTGTAATTAGAACACGACCCGTGTTTATAAAACACGATCCATGTAAGTTACTGGATGCCCAAATAGTCCCAAAAGGCCTCCTACACGAGTCGTGTGACTCCAACACGACCCGTGTAACCTCTTTTGACATTTTTAAAGGTTTAAACTTCTCTTAATTGGTTTAATAATCCTAACTCATATAACAACCTAGATATTCTTAATTATACTAAGAATAACTCAAACTTACTTACCGAAAGTATTACGACATTATTTGTTATCTCCCCCTTCAAAAGATTCCGTCCTCAGAATCTCTTGAAATAAAAGAGGGTATTTAGATCGCATCTCTTCCTCGGGTTCCCATGTGACATCTGTGACTCGGTGGTGTCTCCATTGTACTTTCACGATCCCGATCTCTTTATTCCGCAACTTTTTGATATTTCTATCTAAAATTTTCTCTGATTGTTCTTGATATTGTAGCTTCTTATCTAATTGGACCTCCGCCAAGAAAATTCGTGCAAACTCGTCATATAAAGTCTTACGAAGATGTGATATATGAAACACGTTACGAATTCCTCGTAATTCGTCAGGTAGTTCGAGTTTATAAGCTACAGCTCCCACTCGTTGTATTATACGGAAAGGTCCGATAAATCTTGGACTCAACTTGCCTCGCTTACGAAATCGGATAATCCCTTTCCATGGAGACACTGTTAACATTACCATGTCTCCAATTTGAAATTCTAGTGGTTTCCTTTGTTTATCGGCATACTGCTTTTGACGCTGCTGAGCAACTCTCATGTATTCACGAATTGTTTTAATCTTTGCTTCAGTCTCTATTATTATTTCAGGACCTGCTAATGTCTTTTCTCCCGCCTCTCACCAACATGTTGGTGATCTACACATTGATCCATATAATGCCTCAAAGGGTGCCATTTGGATGATGGAATGGTATGAATTGTTATATGTAAATTCAACCAAAGGCAAATGATCGTCCCAGCTACCTCCAAAATCAATCACTAAAGCTCTAAGCATATCTTTCAATGTCTGTATAGTTCTCTCTGTTTGCCTATCAGTTTGTGAATGATAAGCCGTACTCATCAAGGCTTTGGTTCCCAAGTGTTTTTGAAAACTTTGCCAAAAATGTGAAGTAAAACGACTATCACGATCGGAGACTATCGAGGTGGGCACCCCGTGCAATATCATCACTTCTCTAATATAAATCTCTGCTAGTTTGGACGCTTGATAATCTTCTCGTATAAGAATGAACTGTGCTGACTTGGTAAGCCTATCAGCAATCACCCATATAGAATTGAACCCTCGCGGAGTTCGAGGTAACTTGGTAATAAAGTCCATAAAAATCTCATCCCACTTTTTCATCGGTACCGGTAGTGGCTGCACTGATCCATATGGTCTCTGATGATTTGCCTTGACTTGTAAACTAGTCAGACACTTCTCCAGATATCTCCCAACATCACGTTTCATTCCCGGCCACCAGTAAAACAGCTTTAGACTTCTATACATCTTTGTACTACCTGGATGGATTGAATACCGTGTATAATGAGCATCTTCAAGTAACAACTTTCTCATTTCTCCGTGCCTTGGGACCCTCACTCGTCCCTGAAAAGTCTTCACTCCTTGTGCATTTTCAACTAGGTTATATATATAGCCAACCATTCTCTCACTCTTCATGTCATTGGCTTCTCTCTAGGCACGTTGAATCATTTCAGGTAATTTACTAACCACTCCCATTCGAGTTGAAACGACTCGAATAGATGGTTCTTTTCGACTTAACGTGTCTGGTACTACATTTTCTTTACCAGGATGGTAATGTATTTGACAATCATAGTCTTTCAAAAGATCCATCCATCTTCGATGTCTCATATTCAATTCTTTTTTATCAAACAGATACTTTAGACTCTTATGATCTAAATACACCTGGAACTTCACACCATAAAGATAATGTCGCCAAATCTTCAATGCAAAAACAATTGCGGCTAACTCCAAATCATGCACAGGATATGCTTGCTCATGAGACTTCAGTTGTCGAGATGCATACGCAATCACTTGCCCCCTATGCATTAGTACACATCCAAGACCAATTTGTGAAGCATCGGTAAAAAAAACAAAGTCTTGTCCACCTTGAGGCAATGCCAACACCAGGGCTTCACATAATGCACGCCTCAATCTCTCAAAGGCTTCTTGTTGTACTTCGGTCCAGATGAACTTCTCTGTCTTTCTGGTTAGCTTCGTTAAAGGCAATGCAATGCTCGAAAATTTCTCAACAAACCGCCTATAGTATTCGGCTAATCCCAAGAAGCTCTGAACCTCAGTCGGACTCTTGGGTGGTGCCCAACTCATAACCTCTTCTATCTTGGCAGGATCTACTTTAACGCCTTCTCGGTTTATCACATGACCAAGAAATTGAATCTCTTGAAACCAAAATCCGCATTTTGAGAATTTTGCATACAACTTCTCTTTGCGAAGAAGATCAAGGATTAATTTCAAGTGCTATTTATAACTCTTGCAATAAATCAGAATATCATCAATGAACGCTATTACGAACTTATCCAAAAAGGGATGACAAGCTCGGTTCATCAAATCCATAAAGGCCGCCGGGGCATTCGTCAGACCAAACGACATTACTAAAAACTCATACCTTATCGGGTGCGAAATGCTGTTTTCGGGACGTCAGATTCTCTTACTCTTAACTGATGGTATGCCGACCTCAAGTCAATCTTCGAAAAATATACCGCTCCTTCTAATTGATCGAATAGATCATCAATTCTCGGTAGAGGATAACGATTTTTCACCGTAATCTTGTTCAACTCGCGATAATATATACACATATGCATGGAACCGTCTTTCTTTCTCACAAATAAAATCGGAGCACCCCACGGAGACGAACTCGGATGAATAAAACTGTGATCTAAAAGCTCTTCTAATTGTTTCTTTAATTCCTCCATCTCTGACGGCGCAAACCGATAGGGTGCTCGAGCTATCGGTTTTGTTGGGAATTAATTTTAGTTTTGTTTAATATTTTATTTATTAGGACTAAAATTCTAAAAGATATTAATTTTGGGTTTTACTTGTAAAATCGGTGGGGCCGAACAACCAAGGGTTGTTCGGTTTTTGGTCCTTGGTCCACGCCTTGTTTGGGCTAGTGGATCGGTTCCCATGGGCCTAGGTCATTAAGTCTAGAGTATTTAAGGTCTTTATGACATCATTTGTAAGGGTTGATTGCCTTGGAAAGTGTGCTAAGCTAGAGAGAGAAATTATTGAGTGTTCTTGGCAATCACAAACTTATATACTAGTCTTTGTTAATCAAAGAGTGCATTAAAGTTGAATCTCCTTGTGTTCTTATTGTTTGATTGATATCATTGTTATTTTTTATATCAATCATCTTTTGTTCTTGGAGATTTGGAGAGTTTGATCCGTTTTGTGAGTTATTTGGACTGTTTTTGGTGTTTTTGTTCTTGAAGTTCTTATTATCTTCATCCAAAACCATCTAAACATCACTTTTTGATCCAAAAAACGTGTGTTTCGAACTTGTTTGTGGGTTTCTGATCTGAAAATTAGTTGATCGGTCAGATTTTTGGAGATACTCGGCGGCGGCTAGGGTTTGCTCAAGGTTGTTCGACGGCGCACAAGGAGTTTAGGGTTTGTGACGGTTGCTCGGTGTAGCTCCTTGGCGGCTAAGGTTTTTGGAGTTAATCGGTTTGCGGCGCCTAGAGACTAGGGTTAGCTTAAGTGGTTCGGTCCATCAAGGAGTTTCCCGGCAAGGCCATTAGCTGATTCGGTGCTCTAGGGTTTCGCTTATTTGTTGGTTGATCGGTGTGGCTTTAGTGACTCTGTCTGCTTGTGTTGTTTGGTCCATTGAAGGTTACTCGGTCAAGCTGCCTTGTTCAGTTGATCGGTTTTAGTTATTTGGTCTCGCCCCAGTTGATCGGTTACTCGGTTTGGTTCCTCGAGATGATTACTCGGCTGACTTTTGTTGCTCGGTTACTTGGTTGATCGGTTTAGTTAATTGATCGGTGTGTCCTATTGCTCGATTGATTAGTTAATCGGTCCAATCACTTTTACATTTCGTGATTGTTCAGTGTTCGATTTTGTGGTTATTCGGTTCCGGTTTTTGAATCTTTGCGAATTTAAATTTGTGACTTAATTTCTCGAAACTTAAACTTTAAAATTTACCGATGGATCCCGCAATGTCAAACGTTAACAGTGACCTCGATTCCGTTATGGGTACCATTACCCGAATTTCCCGTTTGATTAAAGATGAAGGTTTTACCGAATGGAAGTATCATTTTGAACAATACATTAAAATGAAAGATGTGAAGCTGTGGAAATGTTTTCTTCGTCCACCAGTTAGAATTACCATGATGAGAGGTGAAGTTTTGGTGGACAAACCGTTTGAAGATTACACTGACTTGGATTTTGAAAAAGTGGAACCACATCAAAGAGCACTTGCTACCCTGTCTATGACACTTTCTCTAGAAATTGCTCAGGGTTTCCGTGAATATACAACTGCTAAATCTTTATGGGACGCATTGATTGACGTGTATGAGGGCAATAAAGACATGAAGCAAAGTATGCAAGATATGCTTCGCCAAAGGTTCAACATGTTTAATCACGTCCTTGGAGAATCTTTAGAAGCTCAACTTCAACGGTTCATTACCCTTCACACTGAACTATCTACTGCTGGGATTTCATTTCCCAAGATAGATGTTAACAAGAAGCTTCTCAATTCACTTCCTAGAAGCTAGGACATGAATGTGGATGTCATCAAGAAGTCCAAAGAATTAGCTAGACTCTCACTTTCAGAGATTATGGCTATCATTAAATCTTGTGACATGGATGACAAGCAGAGAGAAATAAATCATGTTAGCTCGTACCAGTATGCTAACATCAGTACTTTAACTAACAATGCTTTCTCTGTCCATGCTACTAGTCATGCTACTCCCAAAGCCCCAACTCAATTTCAACCTAGTTCATCCTCTGTGGCACCTTCAGCTCCACCCGTTGCTGCTTCTTCTGTCAAGACCCCTACTGTTGCTCAATCCCTTCCTCAAGGTGCTGAAGAGAATCTCGGTTTGATGGCTGGTCTTGTAAACTATTACAATGCCTTAGTTGCTGGTGAACTGTTTCACCTATGACTGCTGGAGACCTATATCAAATCAATCCAGATGACTTGGAAGAGATGGACATTTCTTGGCACATTGTTATGGCGGTGCATAGGGCCAAGAAGTTTACTCAAAGGACTGGAAGGAATACTTGGACAAATAACACTGGTGAGAGAAAGATGAGTCTCAACAAAGCTAATCAGAGGTGTTTCAACTGCAACAAACTCGGTTATTTTGCTCGTTAGTGTACTAAGCGAAGAATGGAGAATCCAGACAGAACCATGGTACCGGTTGGAACAAATCGTGATGGTGCTCATCCTCAGAATGCTGAAAGGGCGATGGTGGCTCAGCAGTTTACCTGGGAAGATCAGTTACAGGACCTGAACCTAAACAGAGAGGGTAGAGCTCACCTGGCCCAGATTGAAGGACAGATGGATGTGGATGCAGCTGAAGGAGAGATGATGGACTTGCAATTTGCCTTCATGGTATCTACCACTCCTGCCAATGATGAGGTTAGTAAAGTTTCTTGCTTTTCTCAGTCCTGTATTGATATAATTGCTAGATATCGTGAACCGAATGAAAAATTAGTTAGAGACGTTTTAGAAACCGAAGGCCTTGTCTATAAACATAAAAAGAAATTAAGACCCCTTCAAGAAGCCTTAGATGCCAAAATCTCAAACTATCACCAAATGCAAGATGAACTTAGCACAACAAGATGTGTAGGTCCTTTGATCTCACAATAACAAAGATGATATCAATCAATCAATAAGAACACAAGGAGATTAAGCTTCAATGCACTATTGTATTGATCAAAACTAGTACATAAGCTTTTGTGATTGCCAAAAACAATAACTTTTCTCTCTCTAGGTTAGCATAATTCTCTAGGCAATCCACATGACAAATGATGTCATAAAATGCTTAAATACTCTAGACCTAATGACCTAAGACCTAAGCCCATGGAAAACCCATCCACTAGCCCAAAATGGGCGTGGACTACAAAGGCCAAAACCGAACAACCCATGATTGTTCGGCCTCCCATCGAAATTACAAGTAAAGCCCATTTTAATTATCTATTACAATTTTAGTCCTAATAAATAAAGATTAAACCAAACTAAAATAATTCCCAACAATCTCCCCCTTGGTTTAATGCTTCATTTATCTGCAGACTTCACTTAAACATGGACGTCAGTTGAATACTGCAGAAAATCTTCAACACTCTCCCCCTCAAATTGTCAATCTCCTCCTTAGTAGGAAAACCTTCCGCTTAACTGGCAACATGAGCGAATGTTGATGGAGTTCAGCACATTGCAGCAACAACTTCGTCTTCGATGCAGGTCGTCTTCGGATTTGGATTGGTAAGCACTTTAGGTCAAAGAGAATGTCTAGAATCAGCACATCCAGCTATTGATATGACTTTGACTTTGACTGGAGTCTGGCTCTTCTTCTCTCTTCATCTTGATCACTTGAGGTGTTAATGTAGTAACAAGTTGACTGAGGAGGAATTCAAGCAACTTCTCACATGGAATTCAGCTTCACCTTCTTCGGGAACAATTTTGTGTTGAAATTCTTGAATGCTTCATTTTACAGACGCTTCTCGATACTATCACTAATAAGCAAATCCTGTGGGTCACGGAGTTAGAAACTCTCACCACAGTTATTCAGGGATTCATCCTTGGATCAGAATGAGACTTCTCGCAGTATCTGTGTGAACCCGGGGAACGCACTGCGATTGTTTGAGTATCGGAGAACTACTCATGGCCGTTTTGATTTAGGCCCCTGCATATCCTTGATCAAAGATCTCAATGCAGTTGACAAGTCAAATTGGCTCTTGGCGAGACGTTTAATGGTATCCAAACTCTACGGAGTGTACCATCCTAGTGCCAATTTTGAATCAGGTAAAGTTGTTGGGGTCTCTTAGCTATTGTGGTAAACAATAACGATCACTGACCCAGAGTTTCAATGTTTCATCAATGAGAGGTAATATCGTATTGAATCACAAACATTTGTTTAGAAGAAGTTAGGGTTTAAGAGTGGTATGAGCGTGTAATATATCTTGGTTATTAGACATACCCATCGGCTAGACTTTCGAATTGTCATCAGTGTATGGTTTATTATACTGAATCATCCAACTCTTGATTTAGAAGCTTTGTTAGGTGAGAAAAGTTGTTGATGCCTCACATCTACTACTGGTGTTGCAGCAGAGATCATTAACATAGAGTGTATTTCATCATTACTTGGTTTAAAAGTAATGAATCGTCTATTTCTTGTATCAGAAATTTGTAAAGATGGTTAAGAAATGACTGCTGTGTGTGATAGACTACGGTATGCAGTCTAACCATCGGCACAGACTTTTTAACTCTCGACTTTGAGTGGTTTCTCTCAAAGTGTCTAGAAGTTGGTGTTACACAAGAAAAACATTCAGATTGGTTAAGAAGCGGTTGTCAGTGCTTCACATTCATTAGGGTGTACCAACGAGGATCACAAACACTTAAAATTTTACCTCAGCAGTGAGTGGTATAAACTCGGTGCGTCGTCGGTAGGTAATACTGTTTTTGGATTTTTTTTAATTTTAAGGAAAGATATGAAAATTATAAAAAATAAAAAAAATCTTTTTTTCTTTTTAAGTTTTGTAATTTTTGTTTGTCTTTCTTGAAACCAATTGTAGCTATACATAAATTTCTGATACCACTTTTAAAAGAAAGATCATAAAAATAAAACGTATTTTTGTATTTTCTGAAAGGAAAGTTATGAAAAATATAAAAAAATATGAAAACATATTTTTGTACTTTTAAATTTTTTGATTTTAGTTTTGTTTTCGAAATGTCTCGAAGAAACCTTGGACTGGGTTAAATTTTTGTTTTTCTTCTCCCCCTAAATTTGTGCATGGGAAGAAGACCAGAAAAAAATTTACAAATTTACCTAAACAAAAATAAAGTAAAGAAATATTTACATAACTGATTTAATAATCAGTGAAACGTATCATTTTAAGCATCTCGACAAGCACATTGAATCGAGCTTTTGCAACAGGTTTTGTGAATAAGTCCGCCACATTATCATCGGTGTGGACTTTTTCCAAATGGATCAATTTACGCTCGAAGCAATCTCTGATAAAATGAATTTTGATATCAATGTGCTTGGTCTTATAATGCTGGACAGGGTTTTTCACAATTTGGATAGCAGCTTCATTGTCACAGAAGATTGGAGTGTCAAGAAAGTTCATACCGTAATCAAGGAGCTGATGCTGCATCCAAATGACTTGAGAACAGCTGGCCAAGGCAGCAACATATTCAGCTTCTGCTGTAGATGTTGACACAGTCTGTTGCTTTCTGCATTATCATGAGATCAGCTTGTCTCCTAGAAACTGACAGCTAGCACTGGTGGACTTTCTGTCAATTTCACACCCTCCGTAGTTGCTATCTGAAAAAGCGTAAAGATCAAATTCACGGTTCTTTGGATACTAGAGACCAAATTTTGGTCTCCCTTTAAGGTATCGAAAGATCCGTTTGACAGCATCTAGATGAGAAGGTTTAGGATTAGCCTGATAACGAGCACACTGGCAGACTGCAAAAACGATATCCGGTCTGCTAACAGTCAGGTACATCAGAGAACCGATCATCGAACGATAGTAAGTTTGATCAACTGATTGGTCGTCTGAGTCTGAAGATAGAAGCGGTCGCTCAGCCATTGGAGTATTAGCCTCATTTGCATCCTTGAAACCGAACTTTGCAAGAATACCCTCCACATACTTCGCTTGATGAAGCAGGATACCCGTTGAACTTTGCTTCACTTGCAACCCGAGAAACATCGTCATCTCTCCCAACAAACTCATCTCGAATCTTTTCTTCATCGCCGTCTCAAACTCCTTGCACAAAACATCACTTGTTGAGCCAAAGATGATGTCATCCACGTAAATCTGGACAACAATTTGATCATCATCTTGGCGTTTGATGAACAGAGTCTGATCAATACTTCCACGAGTATAACCGTGTTGCAGCAAGTGTTCAGTCAAGGTAGCATACCAGGCACGAGGAGGTTGATGTAGACCATAAAGGGCTTTATCAAGCTTGTAGACGTGATTCGGAAACTTGGAGTTGACAAACCCGGGAGGTTGATCAACATAAATCTCCTCTTTCACCTCACCGTACAAGAAAGCTGTCTTGACGTCCATTTGGTAGACGGTAAAATTCATGTAAGAAGCATAGGCAAGGAAGATCTAAATCACTTTAAGTCGCACCACAGGAGCATATACTTCCGTGTAATCAAGTCCTTCAATCTGTCTAAAGTCGCGAACCACCAGGTGTTCCTTGTTTCGCACGATCACTCCTGAATCATCTTGCTTGTTGCAAAACACCCATCTTGTATCCAAAGCCTTTTTGCCTTCGGGTAGTTCCACCAATTGCCAGACATTCAACTTCTCAAACTGGTTCAACTCCTCATGCATCGGATCCACCCAACTAGGTTCATTGAGTGCGATCTCTACGTTCTTCGGCTCAATTTGAGAGATGAAGCATGAATAGAGACACTCGTTAACTTGACTACTTTGGCTTCTGGTTATGACACCATCATCCAGAGGGCCAATAACATTGTCGATTGGATGGTCCCGTTGAATTCTTGAAGGGAATTCATATTTAAGCGTAGCAGTAGAGACCGGAAGATTGGTTATATTCTCAACCCTTTCTGCGCCTGAAGCACCTCTATCAGAATATCTGAAGTCGTGAGAGGTACTTGTAATGTACTCATCAGGAATCCTTTCTAGAAAGAGAGAACTCATGAGAGTAGAGTCAAACAGATCAGCAGGATCAGGTTAAATAACATCATCAAGGGTAGATGACTACTCAACAACTTGTGATGAGACATCAGGAGCATCCTGAGTAATGGAAGCAGACACAGGAGATGCACCGTCATTTGGAATTTGATCTTGAATAATGACAGACGGGGTGATAAGATCAGGAATGATATCATCAGCATCTTCTCTGTTGGTTCCACTGGGGCCTGGGTTGTCACCTGAAACAACATTAGAAAGCACATAGAAAGGTCTAAACAGTTCAGCATAATCAAACAGCCAGTCAGGTGCAACACGGGCGTCAATTGGATTCTCTTCTAGCCAGCGAACATCAAATGATTCCACAATTTGCTTTGCCGCCTTGTTGTACACTCGATACGCGGTTTTATTCGCATATCCAATGAAGTAACAATCATCCACCTTGGAGTTGAACTTCGGAGTAGCTTCAAGATGAAGAAGAGTGCAAGGACCGCCAAAAGTGCGGAAATGTGAAACATTTGGTTTGCGACCATAAAGAATCTCGTAAGGTGTCTTCATTTGAGGTTTGTTGATGATGACCCGATTCTGAACATAGCAGGCTGTGTTGATGGCTTCAGCCCAGAAAATCACCGGCAGTTTAGAATCGCACAACATGGTACGCGCAGCATCAATAAGTGTTCTGTTCCGTCGCTCAGCAACACCGTTTTGTTGAGGAGTACGCGCAGCACTAAACTGACGCAGGATACCCTTATCTACACAAAACTTGTTAAGAACTGCATTCTTGAATTCTGTTCCATTGTCGCATCTGATGGTCTTCAGTTTCTGATTCGTCTGATTTTCAATGAGCTTGATGAATCTAATGACCAGATCTGCAGTTTCACTTTTGTTCTTTAAGAAGAAAACCCATGTAAAATATGAGTAGTCATTAATAATAACAAGACAGTAAGAACTGCGATTGAGACTGAGAACATTAACCGGGCCAAATAGATCCATGTGAATCAGCTGAAGAAGCGAATCAATGGAATTGATCTGCTTGGGCTTATGTGACTTTCTGTGATGTTTGCCTTGAGCACAGGCAACACATTTCTCGAATGTAATGAAGTCCTTGATTGGAAGTCCTGCAACCATGTTGTTCTTTACAAGGCGATTCTGGTTCTTTGCATTGGCATGACCGAGACGTCTGTGCCACAACATCGCGCTTTGCTCTGCAGCTCTGGAGAATAAGCAGGTGACATTTTCGGGAGTATTGTGATTCATGTCGATGATGTAAGCATTGCTTTTTCACTCCGATCGAACAAAAATCTACTCCTCTGGAATGACAATGCCGGGCTTGAGAATCAGACATTCCTTCTTCGTGAAGTGAGTTGAAAAACCTTTGTCACATATTTGAGAAACGCTCAGCAGACTGTGCTTGAGCTCAGGTACAAAATTCACATTCTTAAACTTCAACACACCATTGGACACCATCCCTCTTTGCGTGATCATGCCTTTTTCACATCCCGCGAAGCAAACACATCCCCCGTTGAATTTCTCAATCTCGTGAAATTGGGACATGTCGCCTGTCATGTGCCTAGAACAGCCACTATCAACATACCAAGTTCTGCTGATATTCCTCTGTAACTGTTCCTGCACAAGTCGCGGGATCAATTAGATTTAAGAACCCAGTCCATATGGAAACTGGGTTTACCTTCACTATCAACACATTTAACAGATTCAAAGCTCATATCACATTGATCAAGTATTGGTGAGACATTTGAAAATGTTTTAACACTGCCTTTGGGAACCCATTTCTTATTTGGTTTAAAACGCTTATCTTTAGACCAAATGGGAACATTAGACTTTAAAGAGGAGTTAGAACTGCTAGAAGTTGATTCTTGAGAAGACTTGGGTCTTACAAAAGTTGGTAAGCCATAGTTACTTCTAGAAACAGTTCTATTCCAAGCATTCGTGTTATTTTGATTTCTCCTTCTAGAACGTGACCTTGAGGGTTTTCTCTTATAAGATTTCCCTTTTGGCACATTCTGCAAAAAACTGTTCATTTTCAGATCCATACATGTGTTGGGGACAATTCCTGTCAATATGACTGGCAATTCCACAGTTAAAACAAGTCTGTCTTTTTAAAGGTACATTGGAATTTTGTCCAGATCCAGATTTAAGTAAATTATTACCACATACACACATGCAAGCAACAGATTTAACAGTCAAATTCTTCTTCCTAGCAGTTTTAGAATCAACACCATACAAAGGTTTTAAAATAACAGGAGTCTTAGAATCAAAATTAACATCAACAAAATTAGTCTTTAAACAGTTTTTAATAGAATTTAAAGCAGACGAGTCTTCAACATCCTCAATCTTCGATTTTAGTTTATCTACACATGAGATAGAAACATCAGTATTTTTCATTTCAGAACTCTCAGCGGTGCCAGATGTACTTGGTTGAATGTAATTTGATAAAAAACAATCTTCAGATTCTTCAGTGTTTGGTGATGGAATAAAGTTATTATTATATGGAGGGGGGAACAGCACTATACCCTAGACCTTCACCTTGTATGTTTGATCAGACAGTTTGTTTTTCAAGTATAGTTTCGACTACATCACTAGATACATATACCTTTTTAAAGGTTGATTCTTCCTTTAGAAATTTTATTTTTAATGCATTTAATTCAGCAGTGAAACTAGCAATATCTTCGTTGGCAAACCTAAGGAGACATCTAGTTGTGCTAAGTTCTTCTTGCATTTGGTGATAGTCTGAGGTTTTGGCATCTAAGGATTCTTGAAGGGGTTTTAATTTCTTTTTATTTTTATAGACAAGGCTTTCGGTTTCTTGGACTTCTCTAACTAAAATTTCAATCAGTTTATGATATCTAGCAATTATAGCAATACATGACTGAGAGGAGCAAGAAATTGTACTAACCTCATCACCAGCAGGAGTGGTAGATACCATGAAGGAAAACTGCAAGTCCATCATCTCTCCTTCAGCAGCATCCACGTCCATCTCTCCTTCAATCTGAGCCAGGTTATCTCTGCCTTCTCCATTCAGGTTCAGGTCTTGCAGCTGATCTTCCCAGGTAAACTGCTGAGCCACCATTGCCCTTTCAGCATTCTGAGGATGAGGACCATCACGATTTGTTCCAACCGGCACCATGGTTCTGTATTGATTCTCCATTCTTGGATTGGTGCACTCATGAGCAAAATGACCAAGCTCGTTGCAGTTGAAACACCTCAGATTTGCCTTGCTGAGACTCATCTTCCTATCACCAGGGTTGTTCACCCAGTTGTTTCTTCCAGTTCTTTGGGTGAATTTCTTGTCCCTATGCACCGCCATAGCAATGTGCCAAGAAATGCCCATCTCCTCCAAATCATCTGGATTGATTTGATCCAGGTCTCCAGCAGTTATGGGGTGAAACAGTTCACCTGCCACCAATGCATTGTAACAGTTTAAGAGACCAGTGATCAAACCAAGATTATCTTCAGTGCCTTGAGAAAGGGGTTGAGCAACAGATGGGGTCTTGCTAGAAGAAGCAGCAACAGGTGGAGCAGGAGGTGCCACAGAGGATGAACTAGGTTGAAATTGAGTTGAAGCTTTAGAAGTGGCATGACTGGTAGCTTGGATAGAAAAAGCATTGTTAGCTGAAGTACTGATGTTAGCAGACTGGTACGAGCTAACATGATTCATTTGTCTCTGCTTGTCGTCCATGTCACAAGATTTAATGATAGCCATAATCTCAGAAAGTGAGAGTCTAGCTAAGTCTTTGGTCTTCTTGATGACAGCCACATTCATGTCCCAGCTTCTAGGAAGTGAATTAAGAAGCTTCTTGTTGACATCAATATTTGGAAATGAAATCACAGTAGTGGATAACTCTGTGTGAAGGGTGATGAACCGTTGAAGTTGAGCTTCCAAAGACTCTCCAAGGACATGATTAAACATGTTGAATCTCTGTCGAAGCATATCTTGCATGCTTTGCTTCATGTCTTCATTTCCCTCATACACGTGAATCAATGCGTCCCATAAGGATTTAGCAGTTGTATATTCACGGAAACCCTGAGCAATTTTAGGAGAAAGTGCCATAGACAGGGTAGCAAGGGCTCTTTGAAATGGTTCCACCTTCTGAAAATCCAAGTCAGTGTAATCTTCAAACAGTTTGTCCACCAAAACTTCACCTCTCATCATGGTAACTTTCACTGGTGGACGAAGAAAACATTTCCACAGCTTCACGTCTTTCATTTTGATGTATTGTTCAAACCGATACTTCCATTCGGTAAAACCTTCAGCTTTAACCAAACGAGGAATACGGGTAACGGTACCCATAATCGAATCGAGGTCACTATTAACGGATGACATTGCTGAATCCATCGGTAAATTTTAACGTTTGAAAATTTTAAATTGCAAATTTAAATTCGCAAAAATTAAGAGTCACGAGACAAAGCAATCACAAATCAAGCGCCGAACAAGCACCACGCCTCAACACCGATCAATGATCAACCAATCCACCGAACAACTGAAGCGAAAAAAATTGACCGAGCAATCGGAAACCGAGAAACCACCGCAACCGATCAATCAAATGAAATCGAGCAACTCAATGAACCGAACAAACTTTGACCGAGTAACTCAAATGCGGACCGAGTAACCAGAAGCCGAGCAACTGGGCAAAATATAAGAACCGAACAACTTCAAACTGCCGAACAACAAAATCAAACCTAGCGCACGGAACACTGATTTGGGCCAACCGAACCACCAGCTTGCTGGACCGAGCAACTCCAATCAGGACCGAACACCAGCTAAAACCTAGCGTTAGATGCGCCGCCAACCGATTAACACCCAAACCCTAGTCTCCTTCCCCTCCAAAAGCCACACGGAGCAACAAACACAAACCCTAAGATTCCTTTCAGCACCGTCGAACAACCCTTGATAGTGCACCGATTAACCTTAAAAACACGCTAAAACAGATTCCGAAACACTCAAAATGGATCAAAAAGTGGATTTTTAGTGATTCTAGGATGAATATTCTCGAAGAACACCAAGAACTTCAATGCCAAAAACACCACAACAGTCCGAAAAACTTCACAAAATGGATCAAACTCTCCAAATCTCCAAGAACAAAGATGATTGATATAAAAAACAAGCTCTGATACCAATTGTAGGTCCTTTGATCTCACAATAACAAAGATGATATCAATCAATCAATAAGAACACAAGGAGATTAAACTTCAATGCACTCTTGTATTGATCAAGACTAGTACATAAGCTTGTGTGATTGCCAAGAACAATAAATTTTCCCTCTCTAGGTTAGCACAATTCTCTAGGCAATCAACATGAAAAATGATGTCATAAAATGCTTAAATACTCTAGACCTAATGACCTAAGACCTAAGCCCATGGAAAACCCATCCACTAGCCCAAAGTGGACTACAAAGGCCAAAACCGAACAACCCATGGTTGTTCGGCCTCCCATCGAAATTACAAGTAAAGCCCATTTTAATTATCTATTACAATTTTAGTCCTAATAAATAAAGATTAAACCAAACTAAAATAATTCCCAACAAGATGTCACCTTAGGTTTGCCAATGAAGATATTGCTAGTTTGACTGCTGAACTAAATGCATTAAAATCAAATTTTGAAATTGCTGAATCAACCTTTAAAAAGGTATATGTATCTAGTGAAGTAGTTGAAACTATTCTTGAAAAACAAACTGTTTGGTCAAACATACAAGGTGAAGGTCTTGGATATAGTGCTGTTCCCCCTCCATACAATAATAATTTTACTCCATCACCAAACACTGAAGAATCTGAAGATTGTTTTTTATCAAATTACATTCAACCAAGTACATCTGGCACCGCTGAGAGTTCTGAAATGAAAAATACTAATGTTTTTATCTCATGTGCAGATAAATTTAAAACGAAGATTGAGGAAGTTGAAGACTCGCCTGCTTTTAATCATATTAAAACTTGTTTGAAGACTAATTCTGATAATTTTTGTATTGATGTTAAATTTGACCCTAAGACTCCTGCTATTTCTAAAACTTTGTGTGATGATGATTCAAAAATTGCTAGGAAGAAGAATTTGTCTAATAAATCTTTTGTTTGCATATGTGTGTGTGGAAATAAGTTGATTAAATCTGGACCTGGACAAAATTCCAATATTCCTTTAAAAAGACAGAATTGTTTTAATTGTGGAATTGCCGATCATATTGCCAGAAATTGTCCCCGACACATGTATGGATCTGAAAATGAACAGTTTTTACAGAATGTGCCAAAAGGGAAATCTTATAAGAGAAAACCCTCAAGATCACGTTCTAGAAGGAGAAATCAAAATAACACGAATGCCTGGAATAGAACTGCTTCTAGAAGTAAATATGGCTTACCAATTTTTGTAAGACCCAAGTCTTCTCAAGAATCAACTTCTAGCAGGTCTAATTCCTATTCAAATGCAAATGTTCCCATTTGGTCAAAAGATAAGCATTTTAAACCAAATATGAAATAGGTTCCCAAAGGCAGTGTTAAAACATTGTCAAATGTCTCACCAATACTTGATCAACGTGACATGAGCTTTGAATCTATTAACTGTGTTGATAGTGAAGGTAAACCGAATTTTCGTATGGACTGGGTCCCTATATCTAATTGATCTGCGACTTGTGCAGGAACAGTTACAGAGGAATATCAGCAGACCTTGGTATGTTGATAGTGGTTGTTCTAGGCACATGACAGGCGACATGTCCCAACTACACGACATTGAGAACTTCAACGGGGGATGTGTTTGCTTCGCGGGAGGTGAAAAGAGATTATCACGCTAAGAGGGACGGTGTCGAATGGTGTGTTGAAGTTTGAGAACGTGAATTTTGTACCTGAGCTCAAGCACAGCCTGTTGAGCGTTTCTCAAATATGTGACAAAGGTTTTTCAACTCACTTCACAAAGAAGGAATGTCTGATTCTCAAGTCTGGCATAGTCATTCCAGAGGAGTGGATTCTTGTTCGATCGGAACGAAAAAGGAATGCTTATATCATCGACATGAATCACAAAACTCCTGAAAATGTCACCTGTTTATTCTCCAGAGCTGCAGAACAAAGCGCAATGTTGTGGCACAAACGTCTTGGTCATGCCAATGCAAAGAACAACATGGTTGCAGGACTTCCAATCAAGGATTTCATTACATTCGAGAAATGTGTTGCCTGTGCTCAAGGCAAACATCACAGAAAGTCACATAAGCCCAAGCAGATCAATTCCATTGATTCAATTCTTCAGCTGATTCACATGGATCTATTTTGCCCGGTCAATGTTCTTAGTCTCAATCGCAGTTCTTACTGTTTAGTTATTATTGATGATTACTCACGTTTTACATGGGTTTTCTTCTTAAACAACAAAAGTTAAACTGCAGATCTGGTCATTAGATTCATCAAGCTTATTGAAAATCAAACGAATCAGAAGTTGAAATCCATCAGATGCAACAATGGAACGGAATTCAAGAATGCAGTTCTTAACAAGTTTTGTGCAGATAAGGGTATCCTATGTCAGTTTAGTGCTGCTGGTACTCCGCAACAGAACGGTTTTGCTGAGCGACGGAACAGAACTCTTATTGATGCTACGCATACCATGCTGTGCGAGTCTAAACTGCCGGTCATTTTCTGGGCAGAAGCCATCAACACAGCCTGCTATGTTCAGAATTGTGTCATCATCAACAAACCTCAAATGATGACACCTTACGAGATTCTTTATGGTCGCAAGCCAAATGTTTCACATTTACACACCTTTGGATGCCCTTGCACTCTTCTTCATCTTGAAGCTACTCTGAAGTTCAACTCCAAGGCAGATGATTGTTACTTCGTCGGATATGCAAATAAAATCGTGTATCGAGTGTACAACAAAGCGACAAAGCAAATCGTGGAATCATTTGATGTTCGCTGGCTAGAAGAGAATCCAACTGATGCCTGTGTTGGACCTGACTGGGTGTTTGATTATGCTGAACTGTTTAAACCTTTTTATGTGCTTTCTGATGTTGTTTCAGGTGACAAACCAGGACCCAATGGAACCAACAATAATGATGCTGAAGAGATTGTTCGTGATCTTATCACGAACAATCAACTACCCCTAAAGATGTTATTCAACCTGAATCTGCCGATCTGAGGATGCTCCTGATGTCTCATCCCAAGTTGTTGGCGATACTCCAGCTGTTGAACAATCAAATACCCTTAAAGATGTTATTCAACCTGAATCTGCCGATCTTTTCGATTCTACTCTCATAGATTCTCTCTTTCCAGAAAGGATTCCTGACAAGTACATTGCAAGTACCTCTCACGACTTCAGAGATTCTGATAGAGGTGCTTCGGGCGTAGAAAGGGTTGAGAATATAACCAATCTTCCGGTCTCTACTGCTACGCTCCAATATGAAATTCCCTCAAAAATTCAAAGGGACCACCCAATTGACAATGTTATTGGCCCTGTAGATGATGGTGTCTTAACTAGAAGCCAAAGTGGTCAAGTCAACGAGTGTCTCTATTGGTGCTTCATTTCTCAAATTGAACCGTAGAACGTAGAGATGACACTAAATGAACCAAGTTGGGTGGATGCAATGCATGATGAGCTGAACCAGTTTGAGAAGTTGAATGTCTGGCAATTGGTGGAACTACCCGAAGGCAAAAAGCCTTTAGATACAAGATGGGTGTTTCGCAACAAGCAAGATGATTCAGGAGTGATCATGCATAATAAGGCACGCCTGGTGGTTCGAGGTTTTAGACAGATAGAAGGACTTGATTACACGGAAGTGTATGCTCCTGTGGCGCGACTTGAAGCGATTCAGATCTTCCTTGCCTACGCTTCTTTCATGAACTTTACCGTCTACCAAATGGACGTCAAGACAGCTTTCTTGTACGGAGAGGTGAAAGAAGATATTTATGTTGATCAATCTCCTGGTTTTGTGAACTCCAAGTTTCCGAATCACGTCTACAAGCTTGATAAAGCCCTTTATGGTCTACATCATGCTCCTCGTTCTTGGTATGCTACCTTGACGGAACATTTGCTGCAGCACGGTTACACTCGTGGAAGTATTGATCAGACTTTGTTCATCAAGCGCCAAGATGATGATCAAATTGTTGTCCAGATCTACGTAGATGACATCATCTTTGGTTCTACAAGCGATGTTTTATGCAAGGAGTTTGAGACGGTGATGAAGAAAAGATTGGAGATGAGTTCCTTGGGAGAGATGACGATGTTTCTCGGGTTGCAAGTGAAGCAAAGTTCAACGGGTATCCAGCTTCATCAAGCGTAGTATGTGGAGGATATTCTTGAAAAGTTCGGTTTCAAGGATGCGAAAGAGGCTAATACTCCAATGGCTGAGCGACCGCTGATATCTTCAGACTCAGACGACCAATCAGTTGATCAAACTTACTATCGTTCGATGATTGGATCTCTGATTTACCTGACTGCTAGCAGACCGGATATCGTTTTTACAGTCTGCGAGTGTGCTCGCTATTAGGCTAATCCTAAACCTTCTCATATTGATGTTGTCAAACGGATCTTTAGATACCTAAAAGGGAGACCAAAATTTGGTCTCTGGTATCCAAAGAACCGTGAATTTGATCTCTACGCTTTTTCAGATAGCAACTACGGAGGGTGTGAAATTGACAGAAAGTACACCAGTTTTGGATGTCAGTTTCTAGGAGACAAGCTGATCTCATGGCAATGCAAAAAACAACAGACCGTGTCAACATCTACAGCAGAAGTTGAGTATGTTGCTGCCTCGGCCTGCTGTTCTCAAGTCATTTGGATGCAGCATCAGCTCCTTGATTACGTATGAACTTTCTTGACACTCCAATCTTCTATGACAATGAAGCTGCTATCCAGATTGTGAAAAATCCTGTCCAGCATTCTAAGACCAAGCACATTGACATTAAAATTCATTTTATCAGAGATTGCTTCGAGCGTAATTTGATTCATTTGGAAAAAGTCCACACCGATAATAATGTGGCGGACTTATTCATAAAACCTGTTGCAAAAGCTCAAAGATTAAGTAGCTATAAAGGAAATATCTAGCATGTAGAATTACTTAATAGTCAATGCTAATCAAGACAAAAGAATACAAACGGAAGAAATACTTTTGGAAATAAGGTCTAATGATTAGAAGTTAAGTTTGAATTTTTTGGGATTCGATCATATAAACAAATAAACACATGCAGCGGAAGACTAACATGATCAAATCACAATTATCCATGAACATTGTCTAGGATCATGCAGTTCATATAAGTTATAGCTACTTTTAAACATAAAGAGAATGTACCTCAAATGATCTCATTCTTTGATTTCTCGTTGATGCAACCTTGTATTGGATTAATAGGACCCAAAGTAGAAACCCTCTAGTGATTCACACCCAGGATCTCCAGAAAATTAGACAGATCAGAACTTCCACTTGAGAAGAGGAGGTAGAAGATCAAAACCCTAGAGAAGGATTGATCTCGCCAAAAAGGGAGAGGGATGAGGGAATTGGCAGCTCCTTTTGGAGGCAAGGGATGCCTTAGGGTTTACCCCAAGGCCTCTATTTATACTACAGGGCTCTTAGGGTTTCAAACTTAAGGAGCCTTTTGGAGGCCACACCCCCTGGACTTGTTTCCATTGATTAAACCTTTAATCAGTTACAATCAAGTCCCTTTAATTGATTCTAAATTAATTCTAGATTAATTTGTCAATTAATTTATTGATCTAGTTTCTAATTAATCTATTTCTCAATAAATTAATAAACTAATAATCATTTCTTTAATTCCTTTTAACTCTGTCTTTTTTTTTTCTGGTTCATGAGGGCAACATAAAAGGGCTATTGTCATTATTAGAAATATTACCACAAGTTGATGACCTTGGACATTATTCCAACAGTCTCCCACTTGGAAAAGTTATCAACTTGTGTGGTCTCAATATTATCTGACAATTAGCAGATAGTGTGTCATCCTATGCAACTGCCGAATTCTGATCAAAGATAAGAGACGACCCTTAGATAAGTGATCAATTATTCCTCTATTCTACAAGATATCATATGAACCTGAGACATGGAAAAGGTCAATTCCCAAAAGTTCAATATTTTGTTTCTCGATAGAGATTTATGATGACTGTTAGACTATTGATTGAACACATCAATCTAGTATGGGTTTGGCCAAACACTTAATGTCAACATCAAATCATCGAGAGGCCCAAGATATCGTTTCTCCTTGTTAGGGCAGAATGAACATATAAACTCTGACTACATAGTCTCTGTCTATTCTGAAAGGTTTTCTGTAAATCTATGAACTAAAACCTTAAGTTCACATGCAACCTATGAGGATCTATGTTTTCTACTATTGAACATATAAATAATTCCTAAAAGGCCACAAGAAAAATTACTAAAGAATAAAATCAGAAAAACTAACCTTTAGGTTTTCTTCGAAGCAAAGCAACAAATGGATCTTGCCTCAAATGAAGTCACACCCAGGGAGCAGGAGCAGGTCACGAAAAGTCTAGAGAGAGTCAGGGTAAATGGCGCAGGTTTTTGGTGCTCTGGGGCTCCCTATTTATAGCCTCCAGCAGATGACCAGATAAACCTTTAGAGATAAGCCTTTTGAATTCAAATTAAGATAAACCATTATCTAATTAATTCAACCTTGTTTATCTCTTATATTAATCGAATATATATATATATATATATATATATATATATATATATATATATATATATATATATATATATATATATATATATATATATATATATATATATATATATAATTTTCGCTGGTCACTTCACTCACTCAAATTGCCACTTACTCAACTATTGAATAATTACAATTTCAGTCCGTGCACCTTTAATTAATTAAATTAATCACCATTAATTCCAATTAATTCCAGATTAATTTCTAATTAATTAATATAGTTTCTAATTAATATATTATCACTTTAATATATTAATAAGCTATTTATTTAATTTCTATTGATTTATTAATCACATTGTAAATCAATATTTCTCTCTACTGAATTTTCTTCCAAACCTCCAGCTATGAGAGCAACCCAAATGGACTATGCTACTATTAATTAGGTAAATACTAATTATTAGTCATGGCTTAGACACCTAATCAAACAGTCTCCCACTTGGATAAGTCTATGACTGTAATTACCAATTTAACCTCTAATTAATTAGCAACTGTAGCTTCCTAGAAACCGCTGCCGAAATCTGACCCAGTCAGTTCTGTCCATAGATAAGTGATCAGATGATCCTCCGTCCAATAAGATATTTTCAGACTCAAGACATGGATTAAGATCAATCCTGGTCTGATTCTCTGTTTCCCGATTTCTGATTTGCATATGACTTTTAGACTACTAGTTGATCATGTTAATTTAGTCCTGGTTAGCCAACCCTTTTAGTCAACTTCAAATTCATCGAGAGGCCTACAGATATCGTTTTCCCGTCAGGGTCAAGGGACGAATAAGCTTCGACTCATATGCTTATGTCTTTTACAGGTCAAATCACTCGCAACAACACATTTTATAACATCAAGTTACCGATGCGTTTTCGCATTATCAATGAAGAACCGCCTAGTAAATCATAACTCATATGTCTCTGCTTAAAGATCATAAGATATTATCGTCTCAACATTGCTCGTGATGTAATCCATGAAGCAATCTATTGAGCGTGGGTTTATCTAATACTCATATCTCTATTTCTAAGTACTCATGAATGTTGTAGCAATCCTATTGCTATGTCTAACTCCTTAGATAGTCTCCAAACCAATTCATGACAGCCTTCGTTCATACTTACTCCCTAAAAGTATGAGCGACTGTGTAAATTTGAATAATCAAATTACTCAAGAAGTAAACATGCAAAATGAAACATAATAATAAACAATTGACAAAAGCAGTAAACAATACTCATTAATAAATCTCTATTATTAAATCACCAAAATCAATTACATTTACATTGTTACAAGTTTCAAATCCTATCTAATTACAAAAACTAATATCATCTCTTAATCCAATGCTCCTAGCATGCTGATTGTGCTTAATCCTACTCAGAGCCTTTGTTAAGGGATCTGTAGGATTATCTTCTGATGATACCCTCTTTACAAGGAGGTGACATTCTTCTACTCTATGTCTGATATAGTGGTACTTTCTGTCGATATGCCTGGACTTTCCATGGTCTCTCGGTTCCTTTGTCAAAGCTACTGCTCCTACGTTATCGCAGAACAGTTCCATGGGCTCCTGAATACTCGGGACTACTCCAAGGTCACCGATAAAGTTCTTCAGCCAAGCAGCTTCCTTTAACACTTCACTCGCTGCTATGTACTTTGATTCGCACGTAGAATCAGCCACCGTCTCTTTCTTGGAACTTTTCCAAGTAACTGCTCCTCATTCAAAAGGAATACCCAGCCCGACTGAGACCGACCATTGTCTCTATCTGTCTAAAAGCTGGCATCTGTATATCCGTTAACTCTCAAAGTATCACTGCCACCAAGGACTAACACCATGTTCTTTGTCCTTCGCAGATACTTGAGTATATTCTTGATAGCTATCCAATGCGCTTTTCCAAGGTTTCTCTGGTACCGACTGACCATGCTTAAAGCAAAGGCCATGTCAGGGCGAGTACACGTCATAGCGTACATGATCGACCCCACAGTTGAAGCGTAAGGTACCCAACTCATGTCAGCTATCTCCTCGTCTGTACTCGAATTTTGAGTCTTACTCAACTTTGCATTACTCTGGATAGGTAGCTCTCCCTTCTTGGAATTTTCCATACTAAACCTCTTTAGTACCTTTTCCAAGTATGTACTCTGACTAAGTCCAATTAGTCTATTCTTCCTATCTCTCAATATTCTTATCCCGAGAATATAGGCAGCTTCTCCTAGGTCTTTCATGGCGAAACACTTTCCAAGCCAACACTTCACATCTTGCAAGGTTGGAATGTCGTTTCCCATGAGTAGTATGTCATCAACATACAGCACCAGAAAAGTGACTATACTCCCACTAGCCTTGACATATACGCAGGACTCATCCTCGCTTCTAGAGAAACCAAACTCTTTGACTTTCTCATGGAAACAAAGATTCCAGCTGCGAGAAGCTTGTTTCAATCCATAGATTGATTTCTCATGCTTACACACCTTATCAGGATACTTTGCGTCGACAAAACCCTCTGGCTGGTTCATGTAAACATCCTCAGTCAACTTCCTATTAAGGAAAGTGGTTTTGACGTCCATCTGCCAAATTTCATAGTCATGAAATGCAGCTATGGCCAGCATAATCCTAATAGACTTTATCTTGGCCACTGGTGAGAAGGTCTCGTCATAGTCAACCCCCGGGGTTTGAGTAAAGCCCTTCGCAACCAGTCTCGCCTTGAAAGTGTGTACCTTTCCATCCATGTCGGTCTTCTTCTTGAAGATCCACTTGCACCCGACTGTCTTTCGACCCGGTACATTGTCAACCAAGTTCCAAACATGATTGTCATATATGGACTTGATCTCGCTATCCATTGCCTCTTTCCATTTGGCTGACTCAGGGCACGCCACTGCTTCCCGGTAGTTAGCTGTCTCATCCAAATTTATCAATGTCCTATCACTGACAAACGTGTCCCCATCCGTAGTTATATGGAAACCATAAAACTCGGGTGGCATGCTAACTCTACCGGAGCGTCTAAGAGGTAAGGATATATCAGTCGGACCAACAGGAACTTCTTCCTCTTGTTGGTTGCTAGTTTCTCCTAAGGTTGCGCTATCTGATGTCTCTTGAATTTCTTCAAGATCAATGGTACTCCTACTGTCCTCTTTGAATATGAGCTCTCTTTCTCGAAAGACTCCTCCTCTAGCTACAAAGACCACGTCCTCGCTTGGTCTGTAGAACAAATATAGAAAAGACTGTTTGGGGTATCCAATGAAAATACACCTCTCGCTTCTTTCTGCGAGTTTGTCGTGAGTCTCTCGTCTAAAGAAAGCCTCACAACCCCAGACTTTGATATGTGCTAACGAGGGAACTTTCCCCGTCCACATCTCATGAGGTGTTTTAGCAACCTTCTTAGTTGAGACAAGATTGAGGATGTGGGCGGCAGTCTCTAAGGCATACCCCCAGAAGTGGATGGGAAGCGAAGCTCGACTCATCATGGAACGAACCATGTCCAACAGGGTTCGGTTACGCCTCTCGGCAACACCGTTCAACTGTGGTGTTCTGGGAGGTGTCAACTGTGAAACTATTCCACATTCCTTTAGATAGTCTAGGAACTCGATACTAAGATACTCACCGCCTCTGTTGGATCTAAGCGTCTTTATCTTCCTACCCAATTGATTCTCAACTTCGTTTTTAAACTCTTTGAACTTTTCAAAGGTGTGTGACTTGTGCTTGATTAAGTAGATATACCCATATCTACTAAAATCGTCAGTAAAGGTCACATAGAACCGCGTGCCATCCATTGTGGTTGATCTGAAGGGACCACACACATCTGTATGTATGATATCCAACAAACCTTCACCTCTTTCAAAAGACCCTTTGAAAGGTGATTTAGTCATCTTGCCCAACAGACAAGATTCGCATACATCATCCGACTTGAGGTCGAATGATTCTAACACTCCATCCTTTTGGAGTTGGGTGATGCGTTTCTTGCTGATATGCCAAAGGCGACTATGCCACAGGCATGCCTTTTCTAAACCACTAGACAAATCAATACTCAATACACTATTTCCTAAATTGTCAACACATTGCACAGTTTCATACACACCATCACAAGGCAAAGCAGTAAAAATAAAAGTACCATTTTTGAAAACAGAAATTGAACCAATATTATTATCAAAAGAAAACTGAAAGCCTTGTTTGAACAATGCATGAAATGAAATTATGCTTCTTGCCATTTCTGGCAAATAGCAACAATTTATTAAGTCTAAACTAACGTCACTACTAAGCACTAAGCTATAGACACCGATCTTGGTAACAGGCGACGATCTCCTATTGCCCATGATCAGGTTCAATCTACCGTGCTCCACCTCCCTGCTTTCCTTTAGGCCCTGCAAATCAAAACATATGTGAAAACCACATCATGTATCAAGGACCCAAGAA
The DNA here is from genome assembly GCA_023525715.1 of Cichorium intybus. Classification (NCBI taxonomy): domain Eukaryota; kingdom Viridiplantae; phylum Streptophyta; class Magnoliopsida; order Asterales; family Asteraceae; genus Cichorium; species Cichorium intybus. Next base: position 81,091,725 of record CM042016.1, on the reverse strand, counting down.
CTTGAAGATGGTGAGTTTTTAGAGATAGTGTACATACCTCCTGTTGTTGGCTTTCCTTGACATCCTGCAAGTATTTCGGGCAGCTTCTATTCCAATGACCCTTTTCTTTGCAATAAAAGCAGTCGGCATCTTTGGGGTTGGCAACGTGAGGAATGCTAGAAGACTTGGGTCTCGGGCCATTACTGGATGACCCGACATGAACCTTTTCCCTCCAATTCTGATTGGGAGGGCCCTTCCTTTTCTTTCCTTTGCCATTTCCAATTGCCAAGACAGGTTGGCTAACTGAGGGTACACTTTTATCCTTCATCCCGTCTTCAGCAGTACGAAGTATGCGATGCAACTCAGCCAATGTGGTCTGATTGTTGTTCAAATGATACGCCAGTCTGAACTGGTCATAAGAACTCGGTAAGGAGTTAAGCACTATGTCAACGACCAACTCCTCATGAACAGGCATCGCAAGCTTCCTTAGCCGATACACGTAACCTTGCATCCTTTGCACGTGAGTACAGATGGAATCTCCATCCCTAGGCTTGCTGTTCGTGAAGTCTTTGACCACCTCGCACCTCTCGATACACTTTTGCTTGGGGAACTTTTCCGCAAGCTCTTTGTGCATCTCGTAGGGCCAGTAGTCCTCATATATTCTTTACAATTTAGGGTTCATTGTAGCGATCATGATGCAGGCCACTTTGGTCGCATCATCAGCATGGTTTTGGTATGAGGCAACTTCCTCGGGAGTAGCAGTATCTGGGTTAACTTCAAATAGCTCAGTCTCAAGAACATACTCTTTGTTCTCAAACCTCAGAGCCATATTGATATTTCTGATCCAGTCGTTGTAGTTCGTGCCATTCAACTGCACTTTGGAACACAACGAGAGGATTGAAGTGACATTACTAGAGTTTGAGTGGGGAACGGATTGGTCAGCAGAAGACATCTATAAAAGAAGGTAGTTTTTAATTAGATACATATATATAACCCTTAATATTAACCCAATATAATAATAAGGCTAGGACCCAACTATAACAATTCACAATAAAGAAGAGGGATGCCGTAATCTAATTGTAAATTTTATAAAGGTAGGCGAATGACGATTCAGCCAATTCCACCGTGGAAAAATAATCATATTATAATGGAATTCCTAGTTCTTTTGAGATATATTGAACTGTTTAATAGCATGTTAATCTCATATATACTCCACTGTTTGTTACTGGGATACCGAGGATCACAAACTGGATGTGAATAACCATGCAAATTAGCTTGGTACTCTCAATATCAATTACCATCTCTAATTGATGTGCTGGTAAACCACACACGCTCCATCAACAATGATAACATTTGAGAAACCCATTACCGCTCTTTATGAACTCCTATTGGTGTGCCGGTAAACCACACACGCTCCACCAATGTTTCATAAAGTGCAATGTGCAATTTCATGGATTAGCATCAATTTATATTTTTCCTAAAGTAACTAGATTGAGATTTTATAAAGCTGTTCCAGTACTTAGATCATTATACTTTTAATGAGATTTAGCGGTCCTATCAAACCCGTTCGGCTAACGACCCTCCACTGATCAGGAGAGCGGTGGGTGAGAGTGGACACCCATTAGACTGCCATTTTATAGGCAGCCTCCTTATACCCTCTTTATAGATCAGCTTCGTGAATGAGGCCTACTATTGATTTGAGTAACCAATTTATCTTATACATATAATATTAACTTTTATTAATAATATATATAAGATGTATTTTAAACCTTTTAAAATATTCTAGTTTCTCTTTTAATTTTTCGAAAATTTAACTATTAAATTTAAAATTAAATTTAAACCTTTAAATAATTTAATTTATCTTTTAATTAAACAATTAATTAAATTAATTAAATCCAGATATTTTAAACTTTTAAAATATTCCTGGTTTATCTATTTAATTTTTCGAAATTAACTATTAATTTAAAAATTAAATTCAAACCTTTAAATGATTTAATTTATCTTTTAATTAAACAATTAATTAATTAATTAAATCTAGATGGGTATCACAAATTAATCAAATTAATTTAAACCTATCTTAAACCCCTAATTTTCGAAATTAACAAATAATGGGTTTAAGGTTATCCATTTAATTAAATAATTAAAGTTACCAAAAATAGAATATATTCTAAAACCCTAATCAAATTTTCAAAAATCATAAGGGGAGGGGCTAGGGTTTCCAAAACGCTAACCCCAAATTTCGATTTGGCCAATTAGGGTTTACAAGCTTTAAACCCTAATTTTTAGGAAAACAATTATAACTATTCAACAAGAAAACAAACAAAAGCTCTGATACCACTGAAAGGTTTTCTGCAAATCTATGAACTAAAACCCTAAGTTCACATGCAACCTATGAGGATCTATGTTTTCTACTATTGAACATATAAATAATTCCTAAAAGGCCACAAGAAAAATTACTAAAGAATAAAATCAGAAAAACTAACCTTTAGGTTTTCTTCGAAGCAAAGCAACAAATGGATCTTGCCTCAAATGAAGTCACACCCAGGGAGCAGGAGCAGGTCACGAAAATTCAAGAGAGAGTTAGGGTAAATGGCGCATGTTTTTGGTGCTCTGGGGCTCCCTATTTATAGCCTCCAGCAGATGACCAGATAAACCTTGAGAGGTAAGCCTTTTGAATTCAAATCAAGATAAACCATTATCTAATTAATTCAACCTTATTTATCTCTTATATAACTCGAATATATATATATATATATATATATATATATATATATATATATATATATATATATATATATATATATATATATATATAATATAATTTTCGCTGGTCACTTCACTCACTCAAATTGCCACTTACTCAACTATTGAATAATTACAATTTCAGTCCCTGCACCTTTAATTAATTAAATTAATCACCAAATTAATTCCAATTAATTCCAGATTAATTTCTAATTAATTAATATAGTTTCTAATTAATATATTATCACTTTAATATATTAATAAACTATTTATTTAATTTCTATTGATTTATTAATCACATAATAAATCAATCTTTCTCTCTACTGAATTTTCTACCAAACCTCCAGCTATGAGGGCAACCCAAATAGACTATGCTACTATTAATTAGGTAAATACTAATTATTAGTCATGGCTTAGACACCTAATCCAACATATTCATCTTGTCATACAGGGACATACCCTTCATAACTACCAGTTACGGATAGCGTCTGAGTAGACCAATGCATAATAAAAACATAGCGTAAATCCTCATGCATCTCGATTTGAAGAATAAAAGATATTTTCATCTTAGAATTACTTGTGACTTAATCCATGAAGTAATCTCTATGTTCAAGTCATTCCAATACTTGAATCCCTATCAAGTACTCATGAGTGTTAGTCGTAATCCCCATGCTATGTCCAATCACTATAGGCAATCTACTAACACTTGATGACAGTCTTAAATCACTACTTGCTTTCAAGAGTACGACCGTCTATGGAGGTTTGAGTAAATTAATACCCAGGAAGTGGGTTCTAAACATGCTAAAGGGAAACACAATATTAAATTAATGAAAATGCTAGCAATCCAGCTCATTATCAAGTTTCCACATGATAATCACCAAATCAGATAAAATTTTATACTGCTATATGTTTCAATTTTATCAAACTAATTACTAAAATACTTAAGTCATATTGCTCATAAACTTAATGCCTATGGGCCCTAGTATGACCTTCACTCTTGGTCCGCGTCAATGTCTTCGTGAAATGATCAGCCAGATATTCTTTTGCTGATGCCCTATTCACTATGACGTCTTAACTTGGTTTCTAAGCACAACAATAATCTCTGAGTATATGTCCCGACTTCTCATGGTCCTCGGGTTCCTCAGTCAAGGCGACTGTACCCTTGGTAAGAAGATTTCAAAGAATTCACTGATGTTGAGAACAATATCAATATTACCAATGAAATTCTTCAACCATGTGGTCTCATTTATAACATTGCTAGCTATTATATACTCAGACTTGCATTGATTTTGAACTGGAACTTTTCCTAATTTATCATTCCTCTATTCAACAGGACACTTACCCTGATTGTGAGCAAGAGTCATCTCTGTCATCACTATGACCAGTTACTCTTTAGCTCTTCCTTTTCCTCCATGAACCAAGAACACATTTCTTGTTCTCTGTAGATACTCTAAGAATACCCTTCACTACAGTCCATTGACTTTTGCCAGGATTGTCCTAGAATCTACCCACTATGCTCTAAGCATACGAGGTGTCAGGTCAAGTACATGTCACAACATGCATGATCAATCCAATAGCAGAAGCATATGGGACTCGACTCATTCTGTCCAGTTCTTCTCTTACTACTAGGACCTTGATTCTTTAATGAATTTCATGTCATGGGTAGATACTCTTTCTTGCAGTCATGCATCTCAAATTTCTTCAAGATCATACTCAAAATGTACTTTGGCTAGGTCCGTTTCTAGACGTTTTTTATCCATCTCTATAGATCCTTATACTACGTATGTATATTGTATCTCTTAGATTCTTAATAGTGAAACATTTTCCAAGCCAAGTCATTACCCTTTGAAACATTGGAAAATCGTTTCCTATAAGCAGTATGTCATTGATATACACCATTAGCTAGACTAGAATAGTACTCCCACTTGCTTTGATATAATCACAGGACTTATCTATGATTCATGAAATCCAAACTCTTTAGTATTTTATGAATACAAAGATTCTAGCTGCAAGATGCTTGTTTGTTTCCACAGATGAATCTTTCAAGTTTTGTACACTCTATTTAGATATTTGGCATGTTCAAATCCCTTCGATTATGCCATGCACAACCCCTTTGTTTTCCATTTAAGGAAAGCGGTCTCAAAACATCCACTTTGCTTTGTTTTCCATGTCTCAAAGGTGCAGATGTGGCAAACAATATCCCAATATATTATTTCTCAGCTGCTGATCAGAGTGCTTTTCTCAGAATCAATTTCTTGAGTTTGGGCATATCCCTACTCAACCAGTCTCACTTTGAATGTATGTACATTCCTATCCATGTTGTTCTTCCTTTGATATCCAATTACTCTCACTGGTTTTGGGCCAAGTGTAAGATCAATCAAATTAAAATATGGACTGAATCTTGCTTTGTATGTCCTTCTCTTATTTGGCAGCCATGACGCTCACAAATGCTTCCATGTAGTTGGATGACTCATCCTTACCAATCAGTGTTTTACCACCAATCAATGTGTCACTTTTAGTAATATGGAAACCATAAAACTCAGGAAAGTGACTAACTCTACCGGATCTACAAAGAGGAAGTGGAAATATGTTAGTTTCCTCAACATCCTCTGGTTGAGTGCTAGTGTTAACTAAAAGGTTATTCATTGGTTGACTCTTTAATCTTTTCAAGATCAATCTTACTCCCACCAGCTTCTTTAGATGTGAGTTCTTTCCTAAAAAGACTCTTCTATGAGACCCAAATACTTTGTTCTAGAATGACTTGTAAAACAAGTATCCAAAGGACTTATGGGGTTAGCCAATGAAATGATACTTCTCTGATCTGGGTTCAAGCTTGTCATGAGCTTCGTGATTAACGAAGACTTCACAACCCCAGATTTTCTATGTACTAGTGAGGACAGACCCCACTTCATATTTCAGAGTGTGACTTTGCAAAATACTTAGTTTATACGAGGTTTAAGATGCGGGTTGTTATTTCTAGGGTATAACCCTTTGAAGCTAGTTTGGAAGTGTAGTTCGACACATCATGGATCGAACCATTTCAAACAATGTTCGATTTCTCCTTACTGACACACTATAGTATTACAGTGTTCTTAGGAGGAGATAATTGTGAAACTTTTTCATAGTTCCCAAAATGTTCATAGATTTCAATACCTAGATATTCTAGCCTAGTTGATTTTCTACATCGTTTCGAAACCCTTTGAACACTTCAAGGTTTCTAACTTATGTTTAATAAACACAATTACATCTACTGAGAACATCAGCAAATGTAACGATGTATCACTAATCATGTATTGTGGTGGACTTGAACGATCCACAAACATTTGTGTGGATTAGTTCCAACAAATCCATGCTTCTTTCATAGTTTCATGTGAATGGCCTTCTTATAATCTTCCAAGTAAGAAATATTCACATACATCATCTGACTCCAAGTCAAATGATTTCAAGTCATGTCTATTTGGAGCTTGGGGATGCAATTCTTGTTTAATGAACAAGGCGACAATGCCAAAAACATGATTTATCCAATACACTTTCGGATGAATCAACATTCAAGATTATATTATAACTACTTCTAAACAACACATTCATATAAGTCATTGCAAGGATAAATTTTTAAATGAAACAACTATGCTTATAAGAAAAATCACCATTTTATTATCAAGAGAAAAAGTACAAAAATATCCTTTAAGCAATGCGTAATACGAAACAATCTTTTGTGCCAATTCTGGCGAGTAGAAAAAATCCAAAATTTAACTAAAGACCACTAATTAGCACGAGCGCGTAATTCCCGATCCTGGTAACAGCAGCAATCCTTCTATAACTCATGATTATATCAAACCCTTATGCTTCAACTATTGGAAATACGTCCAAGTCATCAACAGTGGTGATGTTTATAATAATAGTAGGGTCCTATTTGGGTTGCCCTCACGGCCCAGTAAAAACAATCAGTAGCGGAAATAATAGAGGATTGATCAGTTTATTAATTAATTGAGAAATTAATTAATCTGAAACCGAATCAAGAATTAATTGATAAATTAATTGTGAAATTAATTTATAGGAATTAATTAAAGGGTTGAATTGTAATTAATTAATAGAACATGTGCAGGGGGTGCGGCCGCCAAAAGGCTCCTATGTTTGAAACCCTAGGAGCTTATGCAGTATAAATAGAGGCCTTAGGGTGCAACCCTGAGGCATCCCATCCTCCCTTGTGAGCCGCCAACTACCCAAAATCATCCACCTCCCTCTTTGTCGAAATCCTTAAACACTTCAAGGGTTCCTGGATCGCTTTCCACAAGCCTTGGAAGTTTGTGTCTGCTTGTTCTTCTCGTGATCTTGGGTATGAATCAATAGAAGGATTCTGATTTGGATCCTTAACATCCAAACACAAGGTATGGATCAAATTTTCCATCTTGTTGATGCAACTGTTATGATCTTGTGATTTTGTTCTGTACATGTTATGATCTTGCTCAGTTTTTGGGATTTAATCTGTTTATCTTCCGCTATTTGTATGATTAGTGTTTATCTGTTTAAAAATCCCAACATTGGTATCAGAGCCATTGTTCTTAGGTTACATGCACATTAGATTAAAAACTTGAATATGAATTGTTTTTGCATGCTGAAATTTTCGATATTCATAGGTATAATGCTAGAAAATATTGAAAATTACATGTTATAAATTTTGCCTAATTTGTGCCCCAGTATACATGTTAGATGAAATTTTGGAGAGTTTAGGAACCCTCCATAGGTTTTGGTGGCCAGGGTTTCACAAAACCTTGCTTGCCTTGCAAGTTTCCGAACTTGCATAGTTGCCTTATATGCTAGTTGCCTTAAACAGCTTCCCTTTAATTTAAGTTGATTTAATTAATTAATAAAAGTGTTTTAATGAAATTAAATATGATGAACATAAATTTTAAATTATTTAAAATTTTACCCTTAATATATTTAGAACAGTATCTATATATTATTAAAACATAAATTAAAACAAGAACATTGGTCAAACCATGACTAGGCTCATCCTGTAATACCCCAAAACCATGTTAGAATGTTGAGTTATGGAGTATGGATGTCAGATTGGAGTTATAGTTTGAAAGGTGAGTAAATGGTGAAAATGCATAAGAAATTACCCATCAGGGTCATTAGACAATAGTGTTTTTGGTGAAAGGACAAAAAAATGTTAATAATGAAGAACGAACCAAATCTTGGGACTTGAGGTATTAAGATGGTATTTTGGTGTTTAAACGTCTAGACCGATTTATAAATATTTACATATTAGTTGGTGGCCAAAGTATAAAAAATGAGATTTAAATGTATTTATATGTGTGTGGGGTGTAATTTTTGCAAGTTGATGGACTAGTTGTGCAAAATTGGCAAACTTTTATCTATAAATATGGGAAAATCGGATTTTTCTCAAACCCTTCCCGAATTCTCAAGAACATTCTACAGTGTGCGAATGACCCGGGAGATTGAACCGTTGGATCGTCGTGAAATTTTGACAGAAGCTAAAGGCGATACATACGCAGGTTTTGACTGGAGGATTTGTAATTCTGATGGCAGGAAGTCGAGATATAGTCATTCGTTCGAAACAACATATTAGAGGTAAAAATCACTCTTTTTACACCATATTGTAAAAATCATGATAAATCGTAGAAGTATCGGTTTCATGTGAAACCAGTGCCATATTTTCATAAATTGAGTCTAGTATATTTGGTATACAGAGGTGAAAATGTGATTTAGCCTGTAACATAGCTCAAATATGCATTTTCTACAGCATTGTACGTTTTTGGCGGATTTGAGATGTTTTTAATATGTAATCTTGCAAAAATCATAGTAAATTGTAGAAAAATCATTTGGAGTTGATATCGGTGTCCCTAGAAACCTAAGAAGGAGTAGTTTTCAGTAAATTTGAAATCGTTATATAGAAATGATTCTCGGTTGAGTGAAATTGATCAAGAACAGGGGACAAATTCTTGCGAAAAAATGGATAATTGCTATGAAAGTTGATATTGAAGTTATGGCTTTCAAGTTCATGATTTAGGTTTTCAAGTGGGTATATAAATATGATTTATAAATGTGGTTGAAAACCTAATGTAGGTTTATGGAAGCCGAAAAGTTGAGACGACACCGAGATATACGAGTAGTGGAGCTAACCAACCTGGAATACCGAGGTGAGTAACTCCACTCAACGTGACTGGTGTTGCGTTATGTATTGTATTTATGTGATTATATATTTGTGTGTATATATATATATATATATATATATATATATATATATATATATATATATATCATATGATGGTGCTAGAATGTGTTTATCTTGGTGATTAACAATATAATGACCCTATGTGCTAACATAGGTAAAACACTTTTGGTAGTCGTTGTAGATACCTACGATGTTATTATAGGTGAATATATAGTTTGTTGTTTTATATGGTGTTAAAGTGGTTGTATAACGATGGTTTACAACTATATGGTGTAATTTAAGATTGGTGATAACTCGGTGTAACCGAGTGTTGGTGATAGATCTTAGGGTTAGTGAAAAGCCCAAGATCATTTGGTGAACGTTTTCAATATTGGTGTTATTCATAAATAGGGTGTATTATACAAGTGGTGATTTTGGTGCTATGATATATCCAACTGGTGTTGGATTTTCAGGTGACAAACGATTGGTGAATCCATAAAGTACGATGTGGCAATATAAGATTCGTTGTGAATTTTTATCTTGTTGTGGTAGAGTTATTCACTAAGCGTTTCGCTTATGTCGTTTTCGTTGTGGTGTTTTGTAGGATTTAGTTGTAGTAACGCCTGGCTGGATCGTGGAACGATCTTGAAGATATCTACTTGACGCTTCCCAGACATCGAGTATTGTAATTGTAAAGTAAAATTTGTACAGTTTTGTTAAAATGTTGTAGATACTCGATGATGGTTTTTGGGGCGTTACACATCCACTTAAAATGTGTTTGAAGGTTTGAAGGACGATTCTTACGAATCCTAATGAGGTCGGTTTTGAAATTACATTTATTGTCTACCCCCCTCACCATCTGTCATGTTTTTCATAATGGAGTTACCGAAAGGGTTTGATAGGAGAATGTTTATTAGCTAAAAGTATTTAGCATAAAAGTATTAAAACAAAACTCCCGTTTTAATTAAAATAAAATGTGAATCATATGCTACCCATGAAAAAATGCACATTTCCTTTATGATCTGCTGACGGAGTTGTGTGATTAACCAGTACGTCAATCTAGGTCATAGTTGAAGATGATGTGGCACACATGATTCTTAAGCATATCTTAAGCCGGGGATCACGTGGTTTTTGCATGGTCTGTTCACCATGTGATCCATGATCCACGGCATCCCTGCTATGGATCTGAGATGAGCATAATCGAGATTAACATGTCGTTGACCTCGGTCAATGAATCTCACAGACCTAGGAATTTCATAGCGACTGAAATTGATAAATGTATATCTACCTTAATGACCATTATGATGTGATTACGACATCCTTCTTCACATCATAATTGGGAGATTTTGGGTCCTAGCCTTGTTAAATAATAATTGGGTAATTATTTAAAAGGATTAAAATTAAACTAACTAAAAGATCTGATTAAACTAACTAAAAGATCTGATTTTATAGAGGTCTGAGCAAGTGTCAATTCACCTCCTTCTACTCCATCACCCATCTCTGAAAGCTTTAGGAAGTATCTGCTGGATATTGATAATCTCACCGGTCTTAACTATCTGGAATGGATTCGCACTTGGAATCTGGTTCTAAGGTTCGAAGGAAAGGCACATCAGATTGAGAGTCCCCTCCCCATTCTACCTAGGCATGGCACCACACAGGAGCTCCGCGATGAGCATGATCTCTTGATTGATGAGTCTGTGGAAGTTTGTAGCCTCATGTTGTTGACCATTGACCCCAACATCCATACAGATTTCGAGTTTTTGGGTCCTTACGACTTAGCATGTCTGGTTGAGGAAAAGTTCCAAGAACCGGTTAAGGAAGAATGAACTAGGATCTTCGAAGAACTTGAAGGGTGCAAGTTAGATGAAAGAAGTATTGTCGGTCTGCATGTTCTCATGATTGAGGGATACATTAAGGAACTGTGCAGACTTGGTCACCCTATTGATTGGAAGTTGAGTACTGACATCATTCTTAACTCACTGACCAGCCGGTACGATCTGTTCATTCAGATGTATAGAAAGGGAAACCAGGATAAAACTACCATGGAGATGCATTCGATGTTGACTCTATATGAGTCGTTCATAGAGATACATAGTTCCATTGATTCAGCTACTTCAGGATTGAGTCCAGTCATGAGACATATCAAGAAACGGTCTAGGGAAACTATTGCGCCAGTCCTGAGATGTCTCAAACAGGGAATTCACAAGGTGGGATACACAGGAATATTGGAAGATGCTCCAAAGCCAAACCGTTTGGCAACTCAAGTATATCTAAAACTTAAAAACTTCTGATCCTTAATTCCTTGATACGGCATGTGTTTCTCACATTTGCACTGTATGCAGGTACTTAGTAGGATGCGGGACACTGATGCATAGGAGCTTATTCGGATCGGATCAGGATTACGGGCTCATGCAATTTTGATGTTTAGTTAGATATTTGATTTTGTTATTAGCTAGTAGTTGCATATAACATTTTTTTCATACTCTACATTGTTTTGAGGATATTTATTTCGTTTTATTGAAAATAGTGATATTTTTTGGTTGTTTTAACCTTACAATATTGTATGAATGTGTTGATTACATAGATAGTAATAATTTGAATGTTGATACATCCAAAAGTGTATTGGATATATAATTGTGTTTGTATGATTGTTAGAATTAAATTTAAATAAGAATTGCATCAACCAAAGGTCCAAGTGGACACGACTTTGGAATCATTTGACTTAGACTCATATGATGAATGGAACTCTTAATTAAATTTGATTGAAACAAGAATTGCATCACCCAAAGATCCAATAGACATGATTTTGGAATCATATGACTTAGAGTCACATGATGAGTGCATATCTTGATTCAATTAACAAAGTCATAACTTACATAGAGATGTGAAAGATATCGAGATTATAGGGCAATGTCCACACCAATTCCAATGAACTGCCCAGATCCACCTATGAACACAATTAGTTATACTTCATGATATTTACCAATCGGTTTAGCAAATATAACCTTGTTTATTAGAATAAACAGTAGTTAGAAAGCTTTGAATTGTTCAAAGATTTCAAAGTGAAGTATAGGATCAACAAAGTTGAAATATGAGTAAATAAGGAACTGAGAAAATGTTTCACAGTCTTCTCCTTCCAAAGAGCACTAAATCATTATAGTGTGTCTTAAAAGGAGAAATCGAACATTATTTGAAATGGTTCAATCCTCGATGTATCGAGATACACTTCAAATAAGTTTTAAAAAAAATAGATATTTCAACCAGTTAGACCAGAAAACCTTAAAAAAACTTAAAACCACATCTTAGACTAAGTAGGTTGCATAGACACCATCTGAAGTCTGAAGTAGGGTTCGTCCCTTACTTATGCATAAAAGGTCTAGCGTCATGCAGTGTTCATCCGAACCTCATAACTAGCCTAAACCCAATTGGTAGTGTCATTTCATTGGTCATCCCTCGAGTACCTTAGATACTTGTCCTTTCAAGTCACTCGAGAAAAATATTTGTATCTCGAAGGAACAGTCTTTCTTTAGAAAGAGCTCATATTCTAAGGAACCAATGAGAGTAAAGATTAACTGATGAAAGAACCTTTAGCGAACACTAAAACTTAACTAGGAATTAGATTCCTGTTAAAAGAAAAACTTAACATACTTCTCTTCCCAAGTCCAGTAGTATCGATCACCTTCATGACGTACTATGGTCTCATATTACTAAAAGGTGACACACTGATTAGTGGTAAACCACTAAGTCAGTATGGATAAGTAATACAACTACATGGAAGCATTGGTGAGCCCGATTATCACCAAAGAATAGAATAAATAAAAGGGCGAGACTCAATCTATGTATTTGTTTGAATAATCTTACACCTGGCCTAAAAACCAGTGAGAATAATTGAATCTTCAAAAAGAAACAACATAGATAGGAATGTACTCACATTCAAAGAAAGACTGGCTGAGTAGGACAGTGCTTAGACTCAAGAAATTGATTCTGAGAAAAGCACTCTCATCAGCGGCTAAGAATGAATCTGTGAGGATATCGTTTGCTGTAGCTGCACTTTGTGAGTCATAGCAAGATTGGATGATCAGAACTGCTTTCCTTGAATGGAAAAGATAAGGGTTGCATGTAAGACACAACCAAGGGGTTTGAACATGAAAGTATCCAAACTGAAAGGTACATAGCTCAAAAGATTCATCTAAGAATTTGACAAGCACCTCGCATGACAAGATTTTACAATTAGAAAAATAAGCCAAGTGTTTGGATTTTGTGAAAGATAAAAGAGTCCTATAAATATGTCAAAGCTATTGGGAGTATTATTGAAATCTCTGTATGTCCGTAACGTACTGTTCATAGGAAACAGTTTCTTATTGTTACAAAGTGTAATGACTTGGCTTTAAGAAATGTTTCGCTATAAATGGTATAAGGAGTTACAGTTTACACACGTGGTATAAGAATCTATAGAGATAGATGAAAACCGTCCAAAAGGACTTAGTCAACCTGAATATGATCTTTAACAAATTCAAGATGCATGAATCCAATAAAGGAGTTTTCTAAAATAATGACACAGGATTCCGAACAATATCAGTCGAGTCACATGAGCATTTGCCATTGGATCGATCATAAGTATCATCAACTTATCCTGACAACTTGCGAGCTTAGAGCACAACAATTCAGCCTCAGGATAAGACCTGGCTAAAGTCACCGAGTGATGGTTGAAAGAATTACTAAAAGCACATATGAGAAAAACACAGAGTTATGGGTGAATAGGAATAACTTGAAAAGAGTTCCAAATTTAAAGAAGAGTTTAAGTATTTCCATCATCTGATGATACTAAAGAATTCATGAAGAGTTTCATCAGTATCTTGATGGTTGTCCTCAACATCATGAACACCTTGAAATCTTCTAGACATCAAGGGTGCAGTCATCTTGACTAAAGAACTCGAGAACCATGAGAAGACAAAACACACACTCTGGGAATACCACCCGAGTTAAGTTAGGAGAAAAGTAATTGAGATATCATCGGAAGAATTTCCAATCGGTGTATCTACAATGATGTTGACACAAAACAAAATGAAGGTCATTTTGGGTACATAGAGAAAATGAAGGTCATTTTGGGTATATAATAAAATCTTAATTATAAGATTAAAGAACCAATAAACATATAACAATATTAGAATATATCTGATTTGGTGATTATCTTGTAGAGACTTAGTAATAAGTTGAGTGGCTACAATTTAGATCATTTTAACACTATGTTTCACTTTAGCATGTTTAGAACCCGCTTCCCATGTATTAACTTACTCAAACTTCCACAATCATCGTACTCTTGGAAGCAACTAGTGATTTAAGACTGTCATGAGCGTTAGTAAATTGTCTATAGTGATTAGACATGACATAGTGATTGCGACTAACCCTTATGAGTACTTGGAATATATTCAAGTATTGGAACAACCCACACTTAGAGATTGCTTCATGGATTTTGTCACTAGTAATCTAGGATGATAATGTCTTTTATTCTTCAAACCAAGATACATGAGGGATTTGTACTATGATTCTGTTATGCATTGGCCTACTCAAACACTGTCCGTAACTGGTAGTTATAAAGGGTATGTCCGGGTATAACATGATGAAGTAGATAGAGACTATGTAGTCAAAGTTTATCTGTTCCTTCTGCCCTAACCAGGAGAAGCAATATCCGTGGGCCCCTCGATGGTTTGATGTTGACACCAAAACACTCGGCCGGGCCCTGACTACATTGATGTGTTCGATTAAGTAGTCTGATTTGGTCATCATAAATCTCTATAGGGAAACAGAATTTGAACTTTTAGGAATTGACCCTTATCCATGTCCCATGTTCATAAAAGTATATCTTGTAGAACAGAGGGATAATTGATCTATTATCTAGGGTCGTCTCATGATCATAGTCTTGATCAGAGTTCGGCAGTTGCATTGGATGTTACACTCTCTGCATATTATCTGAAAGTATCAGACCACACAAAGTTGATGACATGTCCAAGTGGGAGACTATTGGAAATATATCCAAGTCATCAACTGTGGTGATGTTTCTAATAATAGCAGGGTCCTATTTGGGTTGCCCTCATGGCCCAGTAAAAATAATCAGTAGCAGAAATAATAGAGGATTGATCAAATTTATTAATTAATTGATCTTGCTCAGTTTTAAGGATTTAATATGTTTATCTTCCGCTACCTATATGATTAGTGTTATTCTATTTAAAAATCCCAACATCAACTTCTTACTTTCACTTAGTCCCTGCATACATCACTGATGTGAGTCAACACATCCTGTATCAAGGATTAAAGAACGAGAAGTTGATATACTATGGAGTTCAGATATATCTGAGGTGTCAAACTCCTTGACACGGATCTCCTTTAGATCCTTCAGGCATGTTGGCCAATTACATTTCCAATGTCCCTTCAGCTGGCAGTAAAGACATATGGCCTCATTCGGGTCACTGGTGGGTGCTTTGTCAGAATCAGCTTTTATCTTAAAGCCTTGGTTAGACTGTCCAACCTTAGCCCTTCCCTTTCTTTTGGGATGAGAAACTTACTTCTTCACAACATCACCATGATGAATGGCTAATACAGGAGCGGTGGAATCTGAGCTACGACATTGCTTTAAACTAGACTCGACAATTTTCAGCAAATTGTGCAGCTCAATCAAGGTGATGTCTAGATGGTTCTTGTCATAGTTCATAATAAACTCATGATATGAACTAGGAAGCGAGTTAAGCACCACATCCGTGGCTAACTCCTTTGGAAAGTGGACACTAATATTTTCCAATCTGTCTATGTACGATTTTATCTTATGAACACGCATACACACTGACGTTCCTTCTTCTAGTTTATATGCCCTAAGGGATTTAACGATTTCGAATCGTTCCTGCCTTGCTTGTACTCTGAGACTCTTGAAACAATTCTCGAGTTTGGAGGACATTTCAGCAAACGTCAGGCTATCGATCTCACTAGATCAGGATTTCAATAGAGGAGGAGGAGGAACGGTAGAAATGTTTGTGTTAAGATTTACAGTAGACATCTATAAGACAAATGTTTTTAGTTTAGTTTAAATTAATCCTTAAAAATAATTACCCAATTATTATTAACTAAGGCTAGGATCCAAAATCTTCCGGTTATGATGTGAAGAGGGATGCTATAATCACACAATAATGGTAATTAAGGTAGAAACTCTTTATCACTTTCATTCACTATGAAACTCCTAGATCTGTGAGATTCATTGACTACAGTGAATGGTATGTTAATCTCGTTTGTGCTCATCTCAAAATTCATGACATGGATGCTGTGTATCATGAATCAGACGGCGAATTGACCATGCAGAACCCGCATGATGCCCGACTCAAGATACGCTTGAGAATCGCGAGTGTCACATCACCCCAACTATAACCCTACCTGGCGTGTCGGTTAACCACACAGCTCCACCAGTAGATTATAGACAGAATGTGTGTTTCTCATGGATAGCCCTTAGTTCACATTTGTTTCATAATTAAAATGGGACTTCTGTGATAATACTTTATAACTTAGAGAAACATTGTCCTGTCAAACCCTTTCGTTAACTTTACAGTGGTGAAGGTGGTAAGCAATGAATGCCATTTAAAATCCACTTCATTTGGGTTCATAAGAACCCTCCTTCAAACCCTATACACAGTTTTGTGGGTGAACCTAGTCATGGTTTGACCAACGTTTTTCCTTTAATTAATTCTTATATATATATATATATATATATATATATATATATATATATATATATATATATATATATATGGTTCTATAATATATAAATGTATTTTAAACAATTTAAAATGTCTTAATTTATCAACAAATTCAGTTAATACACATTTAATAATTAATATGTAGTAAGAGTGTATATGTTCCTTCTGCCCTAACAAGGAGAAGCGATATCTTGGGCCCCTCGATGATTTGATGTTGACACTAAGCGCTTGGCCAAGCCCTGACCAGATTGATGTGTTCAATCAGTAGCCTGACAGAGTCATCATAAATCTCTATTGGGAAATAGAATTTTGAACTAACGAGATTTGACCTTTTTCATGACCCAGGTTCATTCATGATATCTTGTAGAACGGAGGAATAATTGATCACTTATCTTAGGGTCGTCTTTTTTCTTTGATCAGAGTTTGACAGTTGCATTGGATGAAAAACTCTCTGCTGATTATCAGATAATATAGAGACCACACAAAGTTGACAACTTGTCCAAGTGGGAGACTGTTGGAATAGTGTCCAAGGTCATCAAGTAGTGGTAATATTTGTAATAATAGCAGGGTCCTTTTGGGTTGCCATCATGACCCAGAAAAACAAATAGAGTCGGAAATAAAGAAAAGATTATTAGTTTATTAATTTATTGATAAATAAATTAATTAGAAACTAGATCAATAAATTAATTGATAAATTAATTTAGAATCAATTAAATGGACTGGATTGTAATTGATTAAAGGTTTATGAAGGGTTCTATGCAAATCAATAAACTAAGAATCCTAAGTTCACATGCAACCTATAAGGATCTATGTTTTCTTCAGTTGAACATATAATATTTCCTAAAGGCCACAAGAAAATAACTAAAGAAATAAAATCAGAAAAACTAACCTTTTAGGATTTATTGGAAGCAAAGCAGCACAGTTGTCCTGCCTCAAATGAAGTCACACCCAAGGAGCAGAAGTAGGGTTCGAAATTCCAGAGAGAAGAGATATTAAAATCGCAGGTTATGGGGTACTGAGGCTCCTTATTTATAGCCTCCAGCAGATGACCAGATAAACCTTAAGAGATAAGCCGTTTTGAATTCAAATTAAGATAAACCTTTATCTTAATTATTCAAACTATAATTATCTCTTATATATATATATATATATATATATATATATATATATATATATATATATATATATATATATATATATATATATATATATATATATATAGATTTCGAAATCTATATATTACTATATATAAATTTCGCTGGCCACTCACTTACTTAAACTGCCACTTACTCAACTATTGAATAATTATAGTTTTAGTCCCTACACCTTTAATTAATCAATTTAATCACCAAATTAATTCCATTTAATTCCAGATTAATTTCTAATTAATTAATATAGTTTCTAATTAATATATTATCACTTAAATATATTAATAAACTATTTATTTAATTTCTATTGATTTATTAATCACATAATAAATCAATCTTTCTCTCTACCGGACTTTCTACCAAACCTCTTGCCATGAGGGCAACCCAAATGGACTATGCTACTATTAATTAGATAAATACTAATTATTATTCATGGCTTAGACACCTAATCCAACAGTCTCCCACTTGGATTAGTCTATGACTATAATTACTAATTTATCCTCTAACTAATCAGCAAACTGTAGCTTCCTAGAAACTGCTGCCGAACTCTGACCTAGTCAGTTCTGTTCAAAGATAAGTGATCATATGATCCTTCGTCCAACCAGATATTTTTAGACACGAGACATGGATTGAGATCAATCTTTGTCCGATACTCTGTTTCCCGATTTTCGATTCTGCTTATGACTTTAGAGGCCTACAAATATCTGTTTTCCCATCAGGGCCAAGGAACGAATAAGCTTTGATTCATATGCTTATATCTTTTACCAGTCAAATCATTCACAACAACACGTTTTATAACATCGAGTTACCGATGCGTTTTTGTACTATCAATGAACAACTTCCTTGTAAATTATAACTCATATCTCTCCACTTCAAGATCATAGGATATTATCGTCTCAACATTGCTTGTGATATAATCCATGAAGCAATCTATTGAGCATGGGTTTATCCAATACTCAAATCTCTATTTCTAAGTACTCATGAATGTTGTAGCAATCTTATTGCTATGTCTAACTCCTTAGACAGTCTACAAATCAATTCATGACAGTCTTGATTCAATGCTTACTTCCCAAAGTATAAGCGACTGTAGACCTTTCTGAATAATTAAATTATTCGGGAAGTAAAACATGCGAAAGCGAAACATAAAGATCTGACTGGCAGCTACTCTTGCTTATTACCGAGTCTCCATAAGGTAATCACAGGTCGGACCTTGTCATAAACTATTATCGGTTTCATGATTTCTTTTAAACTTTCAATTCTAATTTTACATCTATGTCTTTATTAACCTACACTCTTTCTATGTATCCAAAGTATCTTATATTTGTACACTTTATTGCAGATGATCCAATCGGATGCTCATTCGATAACATCTCAATATGTTATCCTGTCAATTTCTCTCCTAACTCCATTCTGGTAATGTGTACTGTGACTTCCTCTGGTTCTGGGGTCTTTAGGCTACTTGACTGCACCCTAAGACTATTTCGAGGTGCTATGATGTGCCGGTGAACCACACGTACTCCATCAGAATACCATCGAGATCCTTTAACCATCATGTTCTCTAACATCATGTCCTGACGTTACCAATTTGAAAATCTTTCAAATTAACACTATCACCCCTATCATTTCCTAATGAATTCTCACTTGAGTTCAAACTATCCATCCAGTATTCCTAGCCAGACAATGTCCTGAATCCAACTTACTATGCCTTAAGCATCAAGTCATCAGGATATGTTCATGACACTTTGATCGATCTAAGAACTTGTAGAACCCGATCCGATCTTATTCCAAACCCTTTCGAATCCAAAGATTATTTATAATCCTTGTGTCATGACTTTCGAAAAACTATTTCCTTTCGGAGACTCTTCTCATGCATCTTGAATCTTATCAAGATCATGCTTACAATGGCTAGGTCTAGGCTGGCGATTTCATCTATCCAATAGATGACTATGTGAGTATGTTGCACCTTCTTAATTTCTTTCATGCCAAGTCATCACACTTTGCAATGATAAGAAAAACATTTTCCTGTGTCTATGAATCTTGAATCTCATTAAGATCATTTTGGCAGAGTCTAGATCTATCTCATAGACATTTGCAACCACCTGAGTATGCCGTATTTCTATTAAGGCTTTCATAGCGATCCGTCTCTTAACACCAAGTCATTACACTTTGCAATGAAAAGAGACATTTCCTAGAAAAATTATGTATCCCACGTATGGAGATAGTAGATAACGGCGACTCCCACTGGCTTTGACATGGTTATAGACTACTCACAAAATCCAGGACTTATGGCACATTTTGAGAATCCAAACCATTCTGACATTTTAATGGAAGTCTTTCAGCCCTTTCTCAAAATCCAATCCTTTGGCATATTTTGAGAATCTGAATATCCTTTCCTGCGAGATGCCCGTGGGGAAATCCCGGGCCTATTTACCTTTATACCGGGACTCTCTTTGTGAGTCCCTATTAGTGTGTCGGTGATCCACACTCGCTCCACTAACGATTCACAATGTACCGTACAGTATCCTTTCGGATTCCATCCTCTATTGAGATTACTTCTCCCGGAATCAATTACTTGACTCTGAGTATCGTCTCACTCAACCAGATGTTCTGAAGGTATGTATCTGTCCATGTTGCTTTCTTTTGATGATTCAGTTACTCCCACTGGTTTTTAGACCAGGTGTAAAATCAATCAAATTTTCACATAGACTGTGTCTCGCCTTGAGGTTCTCTTGTTTGGCAGCAACCGGGCTCACCAATGCTTCCAAGTAGTCGGATTGTAAATCCGTACCAACTATAGTGTTTTACCACCAATCGGTGTGTCACCCCAATCATAACTGCTTATGATGGTGATCAATACTACTGGTCAAGAGAAGATTATGTCAGTTGTAGAACAGAAATCTGATTTCTGCTCCAAGCCTAGTGATGACTAAAGGTCCTTTCACTTGGCTAATCCTGAACTCATTCAGGACTGTCCCAACTCCAACTGTTTCCTTAGAACATGAGTTCTTTCTAAGAGAGCTATTCTTTTAGAGTTACAACGGGATAGCCAATGAAACGACAATGCTGATCATGTTCAGGTTAGTCATGAGGTTCGGATGAACACTATGAGACCCTAGACTTTCTATGTATAAGTGGAATAATCTCAGCTTTACATTTCAGACAGTGTCTGCAAGATCTACTTAGTCTAGGATGTGGTCAGAATATGGCTTATATGGACAGACTGGTATAGTATACATCTTATTGGAAACTAATTTGCAATGTATCTCATACATCGAGGATCGAACTGTTTCGACCAATGCTCCATTATCTTCCCTAAGACACATTATAACCATTAATGCTCTTGGAAGAGAATGAACTGTGAAACCCTTTTCTCAGTTTATGTTATCGCTCAGGTTCTGTGGAACTTGTACTTTCTTTGAAGTCCTTGGACTGTTCAAGGTTTCAATTCAATTTCTTATCCCGATAAGCAATGTCATATTCATCATACCGAATGATGAATATTGTGAAGTACAAACAATTGTGTTCTATCTCAAGATTCAAGCAAGACACCGCAACAGGTGTGTCCGTTGCTCTTAATCTCAATGTCTTTTACATATCTATGTAGACTAATGACTTTGTTAACTTTGTTCAAGACTTGCAATCTTCAGTTGACTCTAAGTCAACTGATTCCAAAATCCTATCCTCTGGATCTTTGGGTGATTCATTTCATGCCACATGTGCTTTATGAAGAACTTAATCATCATCTGACTCTAAGTCAGGTGATTCCAAAGTCCTGTCCAACTGGACCTTTGGTTGATTCATTTCTTGACACATTAAGAACTCAATTCATCAAGTGACTCTAAGTCAAATGATTCCAAGGTCCTGTCCAACTGGACCTTTGGTTGAATTGATTCTTATAACATTTGTATTAACAATCATAATGAAACAATTCTTGAATTCAAAACATTTTGGATCGTCATTCAAGTTATTACTAAACATACATTCAACACATTCATATAACATTTCAAGGACAATTTTAGACAACAGGTGTTAAAAGAAAAATGACAATTTTATTAAAACAAAATCCTTGAACAATGTAAGACAATGTCAACAAAATGCATCTAAAGACTAATAACAATATTTCAATATCTATCTAAACTTCAAAACTGCACGAGCTGGAGATCCAATCCAAATGTGCTCCTATGCGCCAAAGTCCCGTGCCTTCTTAATTCCCTGCATACAAACCAAAATGCGACTGTCACACTATGTATCAAGAAATCTTGGAACAGGAGTTTTGAGGTTTTTTAGATATACCTGAGCTTTCAAAAGAGTTGAAGCGTCTTCCAATCTTTCTGTGACTGTATCCGATTTAGCGGATTCCCAGATTGAGACATGTCCAGTCGATCTTGACCGTTTCTTGTTACGTCTCTTCACTGGACTTAATCCAGAAGTAGTTGAGCCATTGGAGCTATGCCTGTCCAATAGTGACTCGTATAAAGTCAACAGTGGACGCATTTCCATGAGGGTCTTTTTCTGTTCTTCCTTTCTATACGTCTGAATGAACAGATCGTACTCATTTGTCAGCGAAGCGAGCAGGATGTTAACACTCTCCTCCTGACTCATGGAATAACCAAGTTTATACAACTCGCCTATGTACCCTTCAATCTGAAGAACATGCAAATTGATGCTACTTCCTTCCTTTAGCTTGCACTCTGCAAGTCTTCTGAAGATTCTAGCTCGTTCCTCTTCAACTGGTTTTTGGAACCTTTCCTCCACCAGTTGCATTAACTCATATGGCCCTAAGGATTCAAAATCCTGGCAGAACTCGGGGTCAATGGTTGATAGCATGAGGTCACGAATCTCTTCGGATTCATCATAAGAACCTTTTATGATGACTTGTTCCGGTGGAACTGGGATCGGATACTCGGTGAGATGTAGCTTGCCAGCAATGCCGAGACCCAGACTCCAATTGCGAAGCCATTCTTTACAGTTAAGGCCAGTCAGTCTCTCCATATTTAGCAGGTGCATTCTGATGCTTTCAGAAATGGGTGAAGGAGGAGAATAGACACTAGACCTCTATAAGAGAAAATAGAATTTATTAGTTTAATTGGTCCTTTTAAATAATTACCCAATATGTTATTTAATAATGCTAGGATCCAAAATACCCCAACTATGGTGTGAAGAGGGATGCCGTAATTGTTAGTTCTATATGCCCAAGGATGATCATAAAATGATATTGCTAATAATATATGATCCTATAGGGTCACACCAATAACAAGTTTGATACCAATTATATCATTTTGATGTTGGATTATGATTCATAATCAAATGATAAAATGCTTGCAAATTAATTTGGAAGAATTATTGTTTAGTGAAATAATAATTGTTTCAAGACTAAATTCATATGAGATGAATAAATATGAGAGTTTAATATACTTATATCATTTATTTAGTAAATGATATACACATAATAAGTCCATGGATTTATATTTTTTTTATATATTTATATACATGCTCCACATTATACTAAAGGTTTTATGTATGTATATGTATTTATATAATTATGGAATTATATATATATATATATATATATATATATATATATATATATATATATATATATACATATATATGAACATGTACATATATGAATATGAAAAATATAAATGCCATATATATATATATATATATATATATATATATATATATATATATATATATATTGGTATATATATGTATTTTATATGGATAATGTGGTGGAATTAATTTTATAAGATGAAAGTTTATAAATTATAAACTTTGAAATCTATAAGCTTAAAAATAATAAAATAAAAGATGGAATCTTCTTTTTCCTCCACCCCATGGACGTCCCACACACCCCAAGGTGGGTGTGTAGACATGCCTAGACAATGCATGGAATATTTCCTTGGTTTTCCAAGTGTTGACCATGTTTTTGGTGAAGTTGGTGCACATAAAATGATGGCATGCATGCTATTCTTTGGGTTTTCTTTGGAGTCCGACTCTTGCACCTTTTTTGATATATTCTAGTTGATTTTCTAAGTCCAAAGACTCTCTCAAAACTCTCCAACTCTTGGCAAAATTCGGATTTTACATCAAGCATTGGAAGAGTTGGATTTTACAAGCATAAGGACTAGCATCCTTGTTTTTGTTCAACTTGTGGGTGGATCAACTTTAGAGGGAACCTCATTTGGTTTCTTGCCATCAACTTTCATCCAACTAAGCTCAAGATCATAAGGTATAGTCTTGAATATTTGCTATGTTTGTTTTTTTTATTTTATCTCTACATGCATGTAGCATGATCCTCTTGGAATTGAATTCGTGTTCATATTTTATGCTTCCGTTGCAACTTCAAGTTTTTGAAACCTATGAAATGAACATGGATTCCCATGGATTCCCAACAATTGGTATCAGAGCCATGGCTATATTGCATGTTTAGATAATGAGTTTATTTGGATAAACTTGGTTTTTGGAAGCCATGAATGTTCATCTTCTTCAATGCAATGTTCATGCATGGCTTCTTAGGCAACATGCAAGTATAAATTCTATGATTTAATGTAACCAACTAAAATTAATGTTTGCATGCATTTGGTTACATAATTGTTGCCTTAGAAAAACAAAGTGTTGATTTTCTTATGATTTTTATGTGATAAAATGGTGCATAAGCAAGCCAAGGACCATGTGTTGCATGTTTTGTGTTTAAATTCGATTTGGTTGTAATCTATTCTTTTATTCAAATGGTTTGTAATAATAATTAGTTATTTACTTCTTTTATTCATTTTGTAAGTATTAGAATAGTTGTATTTTATTTCTTTACAAAATGTAACAAGAGAAGGAGTAAGAGCAAGAACCAAGAGAAGCAACACAAGGATTTTTGGCATCAAATTTCCTGTTTTCCTGCTGTCCATTTTCGGACCAAAAAGGAAGGTTTTAAAACTTTTTATCTTGGTGTTTTGATGCTATACTTGTTAGTAACTTTAATATCTAGTATATACATTAAGTTTTGACAAGTATAAGCATGAAAATGACCAAGAATGAAGTGAAGAAAATTCAAAAACCTCCTGTTTGGGGCTGCTATCTGTCGGATCTGTTTTGGGCATTTAAAAAATACATAACTCATGCCATGGTGCCAAGAAAGGGTGGTTCAAGTGTCATTTGATGATATAAGAAGATTGGCAAAGTTGTAGCTCAATTGAAGATCATTTGGATGGATTTTTGGTCACCTTTTTGTCCCTAGGTTTGGACTTGATATTTCATGTAAGGCTCACATGAAATATCAAATTAGTTGGCTTGTGTTTATGCACCCATGCATGCATGTGATGATTGAATGTTTTGTTATTTTATGTTGTGGATGAAAATAAGATTTTGCATGCTAGACAACCTAGATGATTAAACATAATCATCAAGGAGTTTGTAATTTTCAAATTGACATTTAAAACATAAGATGTGATACAATTGGTTTTATTAAAATGAGTTTTGTTATAAAAACCTATAAAAGTCAAGATTTGAAAATTAATGAAATGAAATAAAATGGAGATTTTATGAATTCTTACAAACTCCAACCCTAAGTAATAATGGTAATTATTTAGGATTAAAATTGGTTCTTATGTATGTGATCAAACTCAAACTTAATATTGGATATTAATTAAACTTGACCACAAACAAAGAATTAATAAAATGGAGATTTTATAAAGGAACCAATTAACAAAATAAGATTTTAATGGTACCATGTTCATTGGATGCATGCAATCTACATGATACCATATGTTTTTCAAAATTAGAATTGTAAAACATACAAATCCCTTTCGAAATACAAATCAATGTCGTCCCTCTAAAAGACACTCATGTAGCACTTGTATATCCTTGTGGGATAAAGGTTACCTAACCACTTGGAGTTTTCTTGTGATACAAGAGGTAGCTTTGCAATATTAATGGGATAAAGGACACCTAACCATTAATAGTTGTCAAAACTACACGTCCATTTAAGTGGGATGATTTGTTTGGAAATCTTTTGTGATAAAGGTCACCTAAGCATTAGAAATCCAAGGCATAGATGGGATCAAACATGCCAAACTTATAAATGTTATAATGGGATCCCATACCTCTAGAAATTATATTTGGATATAATTGGTAAACCGTTACCTACCTTGTTGATTCGAATAAGCGGGATAAAGGATACCTAACCGCTTGCTCGTATTGCAACTCGGATTCTAGACCTTAATCAATTAAAGTTTATGAAACAAGAAAGGGTATTAATTATTAAGGACTTAATATCATAAATTGCTAAATTGAACATTGTTAAAATTTTGTAGATGGCACCAAACGCAACAAACCCGACTCTAAACAAAACTTCACTACGGTCTCTCCTTGAGGGAGAAAAACTTAACCACACCAACTTTTTGGATTGGTACCGTAGTGTGAGAATAGTTCTCAAACAGGAAAAGAAAGAATATGTTCTCAACGAACCACTTCCTGAAGAGCCCCCTGTCACTCCTAAGCCTACACACGATGCATGGCTTAAAAAGATGGATGATTCCATTGATGCATCATGTCTTATGTTGGCCACCATGATTCCTGACCTTCAGAAGGACTTAGAGAATCATTCAGCCTATGACATGATCAATCAATTGAAGGAAATGTTCCAACAACTTGCAAGAACGGAAAGGTTTGAAACTGTTCGGGCTTTCCATGCTTGCAAGATGGAGGATGGACAGACGGTTAGCTCTTATGTGCTCAAAATAAAGAGTCACATTGATCATTTGGCACATCTTGGAGTTGTGATGCCTGAAGAGCTTGCAACGGATATGATCCTTAACTTCTTGACAAAGTCTTTTGATCCCTTTGTCATGAACTATAACATGAATGGTTTGAACAAGACTATCCCGGAATTGCATGGGATGCTAATTACCGCGGAGAAGAATCTGCCCAAGAAAACCACTCAAGTTCTCATGATCAAGGAAGGTGGTACAAAAAGGACTAGACCCGATCACCCCATAAACTCCAAGGGTAAAGGGAAGGCAAAGGTTGTCAAAGGAAAGGGCAAGAAAGTTGTCCAACCATCCCGTCCGCCCAAGAAGAAGGCAAAGGTAGCCAAAGAAGACGCGTGCTTTGAATGTGGCAAAGTTGGGCATTGGAAGAGAAACTGCCCTACCTACCTTGCGGAGTTGAAGAAGTAGAAGGCCGGGGAGGGCACTTCAGGTATCTATGTGATAGATCTAGAGCTTTATAATTTATCTCCTAACACCTGGGTATTTGATACTGGTTGTGGAACTCACATTTGTAATATGTTGCAGGGGTTCAAAAGGAGTAGGCGACTGAAGGCAAACGAGGTAGTACTCCATGTTGGAAACAGTGCAAGAGTTGCGGTGGATTCAATAGGAAATTTTGATTTGTTACTACCAAATGGCTTGTATTTGACATTAACGAATGTTTATTATTTTCCTAGCTTGACTAGGAATATTATTTCGGTTGCTAAGTTGAGACAATGTGGTTTTAATCTTTGTTTTGTGAATGATGACATTTGTGTTTCTAAAAACAATGTATTCTATTTCGAGGCTAGGCCTTTGAATGGAATTTATGAAGTAAACCTTGATTGTAATACTAACCATAGCTCTATATACCACACTTTCACCAAGAAACCCAAATGTGATTTGAGTCAAACTTATCTATGGCATTGTCGCCTTGGGCATATAAACAAGAAACGCATATCCCAACTTCAAAAGAGTGGACTTTTGAAGGCAAATGAGAATGACTCATTTGATATATGTGAATCTTGTTTACATGGCAAGATGGCTAAAGCCCCTTTCTCGGGAACAAATGAGAGGGCAAAGGACTTGTTAGGAATCATACATACAGATGTATGTGGTCCTTTCAAGCCAATGACTAGATATGGTGAAAGATATTTCATCACCTTCACTGATGACTTTAGTCGTTATGGATATGTTTATTTAATTAAACATAAACATGAGGCGTTTGAAATGTTCAAAATGTTTCAAAGTGAAGTGGAAAATCAACTCAACAAAACAATTAAAGTTCTTCGTTCTGATAGAGGAGGTGAGTACTTAAGTACAAACTTTATGGATCATCTTAAGACTTGTGGAATTGTTTCACAACTTACTCCACCTGGAACACCACAACATAATGGTGTATCTGAGAGACGGAACCGAACACTATTGGATATGGTTCGATCCATGATGAGTAGAAGTACTCTACCTTTATCATTTTGGGGTTATGCTTTACAAACAACCGCTCGTCTCGTAAACATGGCACCTACTAAAAAGGTAGATAAAACACCTTATGAGATATGGCATGGAAAGGTTCCATCTTTATCCTATCTCAAGGTATGGGGTTGTGAAGCTTATGTTAGACAAGAAGCTTCAAACAAACTAGAACCCCGTTCAACTAAGTGTATCTTTGTAGGGTATCCGAAAGATTGTCTTGGATACTACTTCTACAATCCCACAGAGAATAAGATATTTATTTCTCGAAAAGCTGAATTCCTAGAAAACAAGTTTCTGACGGAAGAAGCTAGTGGGAGGTTTGTGGAGCTTGAGGAACTTCAGGAACCACAGCCTGATACACAAGAAATTAGATCTAGCATTCAACAAGAAATTGTTGAACCTGAACAAACAGTTGATCAGGAACAAATTGTAACACAAGATGTTCGCAGATCTGGTAGGGTTCGATTTGAACCTGAAAGGTATGGTTACTTAATGGTGGAAGAGGAATGTTATACGATAGATTCTGATGAACCCGTTAACTACCATAGTGCGATGTCAGATCCCGAATCTGATAAATGGCTTGAAGCCATGAACACAGAGATGCAATCCATGCACGATAGCCAAGTATGGGACTTGGTTAATCTTCCCACCAATTGTAAGACCTTTGGGAACAAGTGGGTTTTCAAGAAGAAAACCGGCGTGGATGGAAATGTTCACACTTTAAAGGCAATACTTGTCGCTAAAGGATACTCACAAACTCATGGTATTGACTATGATGAGACCTTTTCACTAGTGGCAATGATCAAGTCGATTAGGGTACTTTTTGCCATAGCCGCATACTATGATTATGAGATATGGCAAATGGATGTCAAGACCGCTTTCCTTAATGGACACTTATTGGAAGATGTCTATATGGATCAACCTAAAGGTTTTGTCGATCCCAAGCATCCAAGCAAAGTGTGCAAGCTTAAGAGATCTATCTATGGATTAAAGCAAGCGTCTCGAGCATGGAACATCCGCTTTGATGAAAAGATTACGAATTTTGGATTCATTAAAAATGAGGATGACTCATGTGTTTACAAGAAAGCTAGTGGGAGCATAGTCATATTCCTAGTGTTGTATGTAGACGACATACTTCTATTTGGAAATGACATCCCAACCTTAAAAGGTGTCAAAACGTTTCTTGAGAACTGTTTCTCAATGAAGGACTTAGGAGAAGCTGCTTATGTATTAGGCATAAAGATCTATAGATATAGATCTAAGAGACTTATTGGTCTAAGCCAAAGTGTATACATTGATAAAATCTTGAAAAGGTTCAAGATGCAAGACTCCAAAAGAGGATTCTTGCCAATACCACATGGCACCATCCTAAGTAAGTCTCAGTGCCCAAGCACTAGGACTGAACTTGAAAGGATGAAACATGTCCCATATGCTTCGGCAATTGGGTCCATCATGTATGCCATGTTGTGCACTAGGCCCGACGTCTCATGTGCCTTAAGCATGACCAGTAGGTATCAACAGAACCCAGGTGAAGCCTACTGGACTGCTGTAAAGAACATTCTTAAGTACTTGAGAAGAACTAAAGACATGTTCTTAGTTTACGGTGGTTTGGAAGAAAGCTTAAAGGTAAAGGGTTACACTGACGCAGGCTTCCAAACAGATAGAGACGATTCAAGATCTCAATCTGGGTATGTCTTTATATTAAATGGAGGAGCTGTGTCTTGGAAGAGTTCCAAACAAGAAGTGATTGCACAATCCATTACAGAATCAGAATATGCTGCTGCTTCAGAAGCTGTTCAAGAAGCTGTCTGGATGAGAAAATTGATTGAAGATCTAGGAGTTGTTCCTTCCATTCGGGACCCTATAGAAATCTTCTGTGATAATCTAGGTGCCATAGCTCAAGCAAAGGAGCCTAGATCGCATCAAAAGACCAAACACATTCACTGAAGGTATAACTACATACGACATGAAGTTAAGAGTGGTGAAATAGGTATTCACAAGGTTCATACAGATCAAAATTTGGCAGACCCATTCACGAAGCCTTTACCCCAAGCTAAGCATGAAAGTCACGTTAAGGGTATAGGACTTCGTTTTTTTAATGAATGGCTTTGATTTCTGTTTAGTGTTTTATGAATATGAAACTATGTAAACAAAATTATTATGTGATATATGTGACGTGATGCTTCATTCATAATTTAGTTTTTTATTAGCATGTTTAATCCTTGAATAATCTAATTATTCTAAATGTCCATAGTCGATCATAGTTGTGGGAGCAACTATGAAGTAAGACTAATATGAATTGGATTGGTTGACTTTTATGGGTAAAAGTAGCAAAAGGTTGCAACCAAATTCATAGGTACTTGTCAGTGAACAAGTATTGGACTTGACCCGCTTCAAGATCACTCCATGGATCATCGTCATAAGTGATTCTTGAATAAAAGTATTATCATTGTATCCTTAGACCTGAGATACATATTTGGGACTCAAGTGTAGGGAGTGCTATGCTTTGATATGGTTCACCGTTGTTCTTGAAAAATAGACAACCATAAAGGCCATGCTCATGTATAGTACTAACTATATGAAGGGCGTATGTAGTCAAGACGGGATTTGTTCCTCTTATGTGTTGAGAGTTAGACATCTAAGGCGCCTGATTAAAAGTTGAACATACAATGAGAATGATTAAGATCCATGTCTCATGTTCAACGATGTCTGAGACAAAGGGATAATTGATACATAACCTCATACATCAATTTAAGCCTTGAGCTTCTGAAGAATTAGATGTTGTTGAATGGCACATTGTCATGTATTATTGGGGGCAGTGAAATGTTGCTAGACGTTTACCACTGTCGGTATCATTCTATGATGCAACCTTGTGCAAGTGGGAGATTGTTAGTTCTATATGCCCAAGGATGATCATAAAATGATATTGCTAATAATATATGATCCTATAGGGTCACACCAATAACAAGTTTGATACCAATTATATCATTTTGATGTTGGATTATGATTCATAATCAAATGATAAAATGCTTGCAAATTAATTTGGAAGAATTATTGTTTAGTGAAATAATAATTGTTTCAAGACTAAATTCATATGAGATGAATAAATATGAGAGTTTAATATACTTATATCATTTATTTAGTAAATGATATACACATAATAAGTCCATGGATTTATATATTTTTTATATATTTATATACATGCTCCACATTATACTAAAGGTTTTATGTATGTATATGTATTTATATAATTATGGAATTATATATATATATATATATATATATATATATATATATATATATATATATATATATATATATATATATATATATATATATATATATATATATATATATATACATATATATGAACATGTACATATATGAATATGAAAAATATAAATGCCATATATATATATATATATATATATATATATATATATATATATATATATATATATATATATATATATATATATATATATATATATATATATATATTATTGTATATATATGTATTTTATATGGATAATGTGGTGGAATTAATTTTATAAGATGAAAGTTTATAAATTATAAACTTTGAAATCTATAAGCTTAAAAATAATAAAATAAAACATGGAATCTTCTTTTTCCTCCACCCCATGGACGTCCCACACACCCCAAGGTGGGTGTGTAGACATGCCTAGACAATGCATGGAATATTTCCTTGGTTTCCCAAGTGTTGACCATGTTTTTGGTGAAGTTGGTGCACATAAAATGATGGCATGCATGCTATTCTTTGGGTTTTCTTTGGAGTCCGTCTCTTGCACCTTTTTTGATATATTCTAGTTGATTTTCTAAGTCCAAAAACTCTCTCAAAACTCTCCAACTCTTGGCAAAAATCGGATTTTACATCAAGCATTGGAAGAGTTGGATTTTACAAGCATAAGGACTAGCATCCTTGTTTTTGTTCAACTTGTGGGTGGATCAACTTTAGAGGGAACCTCATTTGGTTTCTTGCCATCAACTTTCATCCAACTAAGCTCAAGATCATAAGGTATAGTCTTGAACATTTGCTATGTTTGTTTTTTTTTATTTTATCTCTACATGCATGTAGCATGATCCTATTGGAATTGAATTCGTGTTCATATTTTATGCTTCCGTTGCAACTTCAAGTTTTTGAAACCTATGAAATGAACATGGATTCCCAACAGTAATCACAACATAATGGTCATTAAGGTAGATAAGCACTTATCAATTTCATCTTATGAAATTCCTAGATCTGTTGAGATTCATTCAACTTTTCAATGGCATGTTTAATCTCGGATGTGCTCCACTGTTTGTGACTGGGATGCCGAGGATCACAAACTGGATGTGAATAACCATGCAAATTAGCTTGGTACTCTCAGGTTAATTATCATCTGTAATTGATGTGCCGGTAAACCACATATGCTCCATCAACAATGATAATACCCGGGAAACCCATTGCAACTCTTTATGAACCCCTATTGGCGTGCCGGTAAACCACACACGCTCCACCAATGTTTCATAAAGTGCAATGTGCAATTTCATGGATTAGCACCAATTCACATTTTTCCTAAAGTAAGTAGATTTAGGTTTTATTTAGCTGTTGCAGTACTTTGAATAATATCATTATACTTTTAATGAGAATAGGCGGTCCTATCAAACCCGTTCGGCTAACGACCCTCCACTGATCAGGCGAGCGGTGGGTGAGAGTGTTCACCCATTAGACCGCCATTTTATAGGCAGTCTCCTTATACCCACTTTATAGATCAGCTTCGTGAATGAGGCCTACTAATGATTTGACTAACCATTTTAATCTTATACATATAATAATAACTTCCTAATTATAATATACATAAGATGTAATTTTTTAAACCTTTTAAAAAATTGTTTCTGGTTTATCTTTTAATTTATTGTCGATTTAAACTATTAAATTTAAAATAAATTAAACCTCCAATTTTAACTTTTAATTAAAAAATTAATTAAATTTAGATATTTTAGAATTTTAAAATATTTTTGGATTTATCTCTTAATTTTTCGGAATTTAAAACTATTAAATCGAATTAATTAAAATCCTTTTAATTATCTTTTAATTAAAAATTAATTAAATTAATTAAATTTGATATTTTAAACCTTTTTAAAATATTTCTAGATTTTATCTATTAATATTCGGAATTTAAACCATTAAATCGAAATTAAATAAAATCCTTTTAATTATCTTTTAATATAACAATTAATTAAATTAAATAATTCTAAGATAGGTATCACAAAATAATCAAATTAATTTAAACCTATCATTATCCACTAATTTTTGATTTTTAAGATAATTGGTTTAAGGTTTTATCTATTTAAACAATTAAAGTTACCAAAAATAGAAAGCCTTCTAAACCCTAATCATAAAAACCGCCAAGCAGGAGGGGAGCGGCCAGGGTTTTCAAAACCCTAACCCTAATTTACGAATAGGCCATAATTAGGGTTAGGAAACAATAAACCCTAAATATTAGGAAAACTATTATAGCAATTCAATAAGAAAACAGACAAAAGCTCTGATACCACCGAAGGGTTCTATGCAAATCAATGAACTAAGAATCCTAAGTTCACATGCAACCTATAAGGATCTATGTTTTCTTTAGTTGAACATATAATATTTCCTAAAGGCCACAAGAAAATAACTAAAAGAATAAAATCAAAAAAACTAACCTTTTCGGATTTCTTGGAAGCAAAGCAGCATAATTGTCCTGCCTCAAATGAAGTCACACCCAAGGAGCAGAAGTAGGGTTCGAAATTCCAGAGAGAAGAGATATTAAAATCGCAGGTTATGGGGTACTGAGGCTCCTAATTTATAGCCTCCAGCAGATGACCAGATAAACCTTAAGAGATAAGTCGTTTTGAATTCAAATTAAGATAAACCTTTATCTTAATTATTCAAACTATAATTATCTCTTATATATATATATATATATATATATATATATATATATATATATATATATATATATATATATATATATATATATATATATATATATATATATATATATATATATATATATATATATATATATATATAGATTTCGAAATCTATATATTACTATATATAAATTTCGCTGGCCACTCACTCACTTAAACTGCCACTTACTCAACTATTGAATAATTATAGTTTTAGTCCCTGCATCTTTAATTAATCAATTTAATCACCAAATTAATTCCAATTAATTCCAGATTAATTTCTAATTAATTAATATAGTTTCTAATTAATATATTATCACTTAAATATATTAATAAACTATTTATTTAATTTTTATTGATTTATTAATCACATAATAAATCAATCATTCTCTCTACCGGACTTTCTATCAAACCTCTTGCCATGAGGGCAATCCAAATGGACTATGCTACTATTAATTAGATAAATACTAATTATTAGTCATGGCTTAGACACCTAATCCAACAGTTTAATCAATGTAAACAAGTCCAGGGGGTGCGGCCGCCAAAAGACTCCTAAGTTTGAAACCTTAGGAGCCTTTCAGTATAAATAGAGGCCTCGGGGGTTCAACCCTAAGGCATCCCAAGCGTTAATCTGTGCGGCCTCCTCTCCTACATCCCTCTTTTCTGTGATTTCTCATCCATCTCTAGGGCTTGAGTTGTCTGCCTCCCTTCCCAAGTGGAATACTGATATGTCTGGTTTTCTGGAGATCACTGGGTGTGAATCATTAGAGGGATTCTACTTTGGATCCTGATCATCCCTTGCAATCGTGGCCTTGACCAAAATCCAAAGAACGAGATTTGTTGAGGTACATTTTGTTTAAGTTTTAAGTTGCAATAACTGTTATGAACTGCATGATCATGGACAATGTTCATAGATAATCTGTGATTTGATCTTGATTGTCTTCCGCTGCATGTGTTATGTGTTTATATGATTGAATCCCAACATAAATTTCCTTTATCCAAACTAAATTCCCCATTTTCACTCTCTTCTGACTTTGGTAGTCTCGCTTGGGTCAAAATCTGTCACCTCGGTAAGGACCAACATTGTGACATCTGACACTCATGCTGACTATCGGGCATTTCTGTAAGAGACCTTAACTGGCCTCTTTTCAGTAAGATTATCGTACTGTCCAGACTTTTTCCATCAAAGAGACATATCAAACACCACTTTCTCCTTCTGAGACATCGGATGGTTTGCCCCTCCTGGGCGCTTGTTTCCTCTTATTGTTTGCCATAGGATCTAGGCATCCCGACAGTGCTGATGTACAATTTGCTAAAAACAAAAATTGATCTAACCTCTCCAATATGTGAGATATGAAAACTGAAGAATGACTATGATGCGATGTTGTTCGGGATGCTTTTGAACAAACTCACAAAATTGATCAACAAACTTATTCTATAAAGTCACATAAAGCCTACGTCCCCTGATAATGTAAATAAGCTAATGAACTCATGAATAAAAATAATATAACAATATAAAGTAACTAGGATTAAACAAAAAAATCCAACTCCAAATTTTGCAGCTGTATAGTCATCTTTTTAACAGTCTTTCCCTTATCATTTTCTTGGTTTCCGAGTATAGGTGACAACATCACCATTAATATCCAGAAAAAATTGTTATAATGTATGTGTTAAATTATCATATAACAAATTGTATAAATAACATTTAGCTTTTCAATTTTTAAATATGTACTAACCAATGGATACATTCTCTTGTAGGGAATTAGAATGAAGGTAATGGAAGTCGGCAAAAGAAAACTCGTTAATTGAACCATTAAATTCCATACATCGGTAAATGTTTGTGTCGGAATAGCAGCTAATTTTTTATTGATTGATTCCATATTTAAAGTTGAACGATTTCCGCCTAGTGTAGGATTCACGACATAGAGGGAAACGCCTTCTTCAAGTATGGGCATGAAACTTGGAAACCACTTTCTCAACATATTTCCTTGAATTTATCTCCCTGAAATTATAAAGAAAATCAATTATAATAATGTATGTGCATGTGACAAGTTTTTAGATAATAGAGTGAACTTTTTAGACTCGAATTAATTTAACATATTTAAATTGGAAGTTAACTTATATACTTGTTCATCCATTAAGATCATATCATAGAAAACATCTCTCCAGTGTTTTTAAGTCGGGTAGTGTCCAAAGACGGATGATTTTGATGTTCATGTTGAAATTGGTTTTTGCAATTGTCCGAGTCTGAGAATGAATTCCATGTATGGATCCCTCAATCTACGATTTAACAATGTACTTACTTTGTCATAAAGGGGTAAACAATTTTTTAAAAAATAAAAAGAATTTCTATAATAATAAGTAAACGAATACGTTACATTGCACATACTCATAATTAGCATTCAACTTTTTGAGCAAATGCAATAAATACCAATACCGATATGCAAATACTAAAATTAAAAAAATGTCAAAATAATATAAAAGAAGTGTTATCGCTTTGTATGAATGTTCTCTTTAAATATCATCCCCACATTAGTTGATATTCTTTTTGATATACAAATGCTAAAATTTAAAAATGTCAAATAATAAAAAAAGTAATTACACTTTTTAAAAAAAACCATGAGTACTAATTTCAAATGATAAAAGAGAATATTACAATTAATAACTATATTAAATATGTCTATTTTATATAATGATTTAAGAGATTATGGAAAAAAGTACCAATGTTTCAAAAGGACCAAAACCGTCAAAAGTTATGAAAACTGACTAAAGGACGAAAAATGTAAATTTTTTAATAAATGTATGAAGGACCTAAACTGTCAAAATTTAAAAATCTATCAAAATCCTGAAATTATTCAATACTGGTTTTTTATAATCCTAATTGACATGAAAACATACAAACTACATTGCCATTGACCGAAATTTTAGAAATCTGTAATTTCACCAAACTACATTGCCATTAACGGATAATTGTTATCGTTTACGATAAAGTTTAAAAAAAGGAAGGGTAACAACAGAAAAAATGTTCAATAACCATAAACAGTTAAAAATTGGTCGTTAAACATTGAAAGTACAATGGTATAATCCATCTGTTACTGGATCTGTAATATTCTGAATTTTTTATTTGATTTACCAAGTAGGTTGGTATTAGTAACAGATTATACACAGAACGTTGCTATTAATCATTTACTCATGTCTGTTATAATGTAGGTTGCTATTAATAGAAATGTTGGAAAATAATCCAATTATATATGTAGGGCTGTAAACGAACCGAACGTTCGGCGAACCGTTCGTGAATTGTTCAGCTGGAAGTTTGT
Source organism: Cichorium intybus (assembly GCA_023525715.1). NCBI lineage: Eukaryota > Viridiplantae > Streptophyta > Magnoliopsida > Asterales > Asteraceae > Cichorium > Cichorium intybus. Next base: position 81,054,453 of record CM042016.1, on the reverse strand, counting down.
TTATGTTCGTTTATTTAATAAATGAATGAACATGAACACAAATTTTCGTTTGTTTAGTTAAACGAACGAACATGAACAATGGTCTTGTTCGTTTAATTATGTTCATGAACGTTCACTTATGTTGTTCATTTACGTTCATTTATGTTTGTTCATTTAAGTTCATTTTATGTCCATATATGTTCAATTGTATTTGATTACATTACAATATTATGTGATTTTTTATGTTCATATATGTTTAATTGTATTTATTTATCTTTGTTCGTTTATTTTTGTTCGTTTAATATGTTCATGAACATAAATGAACGAACATGAACAAGATAATTTGTTAAACGAGCGAACATGAACAAGAAAACTCGTTTGTTTATTTGTTCATGTTCGTTTGTTTGTTCGGCTATATAATATATGTCCTTGGACCATTTATGTAATATATGTCCTTGGACCATTTATGTAATTACTTAAGTTTACAATGTATTATTATTATTATTTATACCTTAAGTTTTTCCTGGATGACTAATTAGGTCCAATATTTATGTCGTTCTAAAAAAAATTTGATGTCTTACATTAACTGATGGGATTAATTGTAATAACAAAGACATGAAGGGCCTAATATGGATTTCCCAAGAGATGCACTATACATATATGCGATCAGATTGTATAGATAGTATGCTTCTTCATCTTTCTCTCGTTAACAACACCCTGACAATCTTAATTGATCCCCTAATCTTCTCCATCATAAGAGTGCGTCGTCTTGGCGAATGATTGATCATAAGGCACTAAAGAATATTAACATCATTATCTACCGGGTAAGTTCTTATCTTAATCATCATTCTATCAATATAAAATTGTATTGAATTGTTGAGAAGTCGTTTGATGTGGCTTATAATTCTCAACATGTGGTATCAAAGCGAGGTTAATACTCAATCTGTTCAACCAATTTCACAATTATTAAGAACTCTAAGCATCGGCTCTGTTTTGCATGAATAAAAATGACGGCATCGAAATCTTCTTTTATAGGAACCCAAAAATCAAAACAATAAAATCTATTTAGAATTAGTCGCGATTTTATCATGCAATAAATTATTGACATTCAATAAAATCATAAATGATAATTATAAATTGGGACGTTGTTTTGAAAAAATGAGATTGTCGAATAAAGTTGCCGACTTAATTGCAGTTAAAAGTTGTCGACTAAATGGCGGATGTTTTGGATTTGATAAATTATGATCGGATGATATAATAATTTTCACCGATGGAAAATCATTGAAAAATCTGTCCAAATTAATTGCTTCCATAAAATTGCTTGATTCCATTAGACAATGACTATTTTAGATATGGATATAAGAAAGAAGTTTTAAAACAATTGAAAATTAATTCATTATTTTAGAAGTTAAGTATCCATTGGCTTTTGTTTGTTTTAAGTCCGACAAAGGATGTATAAGTCGGCAATTATTATGTAATACCCGGTTTCTCAATTCAAGGATACACCAATTTATTTGATCAAACATAAGTATTATGTTGGTGTAAACCCAAAAGATGAGTAACAAGTTACAAAGTTGCATCAAAAGCCTAGTTTAAGTTACAAGCTATATATATATATATATATATATATATATATATATATATATATATATATATATATATATATATATATATATATATATATATATATATATATATATATATATATATATATATATATATATATATATATATATATATATATATATACAACAAATACTTCAAGTTTTATACAAAAACCGGGACATTGAAAAGTTCAAACAACAACACAACTTCATTCCATAGTCCAAGTCCATTCCAGCTAACCCTCCGTGATGTGTTTTCCATGACCTGCACTACCATAACCTAACACATACAACAATAACAAATAATTTATGAGCTTTAAAAGCTCGGTGAGTAATTAGAAATAACTTGATTATATATATTCCAACTTCTCTTTAAGTTAATCACAAATGGCTATCTCAGCCTTTATTGTATCACAAACAACACCACTTGGTAATTCATACTCAAACTTGATTTATTCAATCAATTCAATGTAGTATGTTTTTAATCTGCAACAAACATCTCAACAAATATATATAATTCATATAATGATAACTACTCACCTGTAGCTGAATCAATACGTGGAACTCCAGATCCTCGGGCTTGATCTTGTCTAGCCTTAGCTGTAACACAATAGCTAATTTCAATACTCATGTTTCTCTATAACCTCAATCACAAATTATATCAATAAAAATCCAGAATTTAGCATCATACAGTGAAATGATAATCAAACAATAATAAAATCACTCTAGTTATACTCTCACTTCACTACTTTGACCCATTCAAGATTAAAAACACCACAACAAGTATTTCACTAACTTAAGCCTAGGATTTGAACTCTTTATACACTTACAAATCAATCAATTTGGCTCAAACATCATTAATTCACACGTGGGTCATCAAAACCATAAGAAGCTACCTCAAATCAAATCATCCAACGGTTGAAACAAAACCAAAATCAAAGATGCTTACCTTTCAAGCTCCAAGTAATAATCCCTAGCTTCAATTCGTGAATATTAGGCTTAAATATCGACTTAGAAGGCTTACGAATCGATTTCTAGGGTTTTGGGAGGGTTTTGCTCGAAATGGAAATGACCCAAATGAAAGAAAATCCATACTTTAAAACAGGCCTGTGCGCGCTACACAACCCGTGTAGGCTCACACGACCCGTGTGAGACCTACAGTAAGCCATCTTGAACTTGTACAGACTCACACGACCCGTGTAGTCTCACACGACCCGTGTGAGTCCCAATCTCGCTTCGGTATGTTTTTAGAATAAAAGCTACACGACCCGTATAGAGGTACAAGACCCGTGTAGGTCTGAAAGGCTTATTGTATGCTTTGTGAACAAATGCTACACGACCCGTGTAACCATACACGACCCATGTAGCCTGCTTTGGCATAATTCCAATCCAAACCTTACTCAATTGGGTTTTTAACTATCTTAGCTCATATGACAACTTATTAAATCTTGATTACACTAAAATTAACACAATATCTCTATAATTAAATAATACGGTATTACAAGTTCTTACCCGCTTTAAAAGATTCCGTCCTCGGAATCTCTTGAAACAAAAAGGGATACTTTGACCGCATCTCCTCCTCGGCTTCCCAAGTGACATCCGTACCTCTATGATGTCGCCATTGCACTTTTACTACTCCAATATCTTTGTTTCGTAACTTTTTAACCTTTCTATCCAAAATTTGTTCTGGCATCTCTTGGTATCTCAATTTTTCGTCTAATTGGACTCCGGCTAAAGGTACTCGAGTGGATTTATCATGTAATGTTTTTCTAAGATGTGACACATGGAACACATTGTGGATACCCCGTAACTCATCTGGAAGCTCAAGTTTATACGCGACTGCTCCAATTATCTCCAATACTTGGAAAGGTCCTATGAATCGCGGGCTTAATTTACCTCGTTTCCTAAACCGGATTACTCCCTTCTATGGGGATACCTTCAACATCACCATGTCCCCGACGTGGAACTCTAATGGTTTTCTCCTCTTATCTGCATATTGCTTTTGGCGGTTTTGGGCTATTCGCATATGTTCACGGATACTTTGTATCTTCTCTTCGGTTTCGGCTAAAATCTTTGGTCCCGCCAGTGGCTTCTTTCCAGTTTCTGTCCAACAAGTTGGCATTCGACACGGTGCACCGTACAAAGCTTCAAAAGGTGCCATCTGTATACTGGAGTGATAAGTGTTATTATAGGCAAACTCTACTAAAGGCAGGTGATCTTCCCAGCTGCCCCCGAAATCAATTATACAATCTCGGAGCATATCTTCTAATGTCTGTATCGTCCTTTCTGACTGTCCGTCTATCTGAGGATGATAAGCAGTACTTAGCAAAGCTCTAGTGCCAAAATGTTTCTGAAAACTCTGCCAGAAATGTGAAGTGAAACGACTATCTCTATCCGAGACTATTGAAGTCGGCACTCCGTGTTGTCTCACCACTTCTCTAGTATAAATCTCGGCTAGCTTTGACACTTGATAATCTTCACGGATTGGAATGAAATGAGCAGACTTTTTCAACCTATCAACAATCACCCATATTGAATCATATCCTCGTGGAGTCCGATGCAACTTTTTGATGAAATCCATAGTGATCTAATCCCATTTCTTCATTGGTATTGGCAATGGTTGCACTGCTCCATAAGGCTTTTGATGATTAGCTTTTACTTGAAGACATGTCAAGCAGTTCTCCACAAATCGTCCCACATCTCGCTTCATACCGGGCCACCAGTAATACGGCTTTAGATTGTGATACATCCGCGTACTACCAGGGTGAACTGAATACCTGGTACAATGAGCATCCTCTAGTAACATTTGTCTTGCCTCGCCATGCTTCGGAACCCACACTCACCCTTGGAAAGTCTTGATTCCTTGTGCATTCTCCACCAGTTTCTCCGTATAGCTAATCATTCTCTCTTTCTTTAAATCATTGACATTTCTTTGACATCTACGTATCACCTCTGGCAATCGACTCACAACTCCCATTCGAGCTGATATTACTCGAATAGGCGGCTCTTTTCGACTCAATTCATCCGCCACCACATTAGCTTTACCGGGATGGTAAAGTATCTCGCAATCATAATCTTTTAGCAAATCCATCCACCGCCTTTGTCTCATATTCAGATCTTTCTGATCGAATAAGTATTTCAAACTTTTGTCATCTGTGTAAATCTGGAACCGCACGCCATAAAGATAGTGTCGCCACATTTTCAATGCAAATATTATTGCTGCCAATTCTAAATCATGTACCGGATAAGCTTTCTTGTGTGGTTTGAGTTGTCGAGACGCATAAGCGATTACTCGTCCTCTTTGCATTAACACACATCTGAGACCACTCAGAGAGTCATCGCTGTAGAGAACAAAATCTTCCCCGCCTTGCGGTAAGGCTAAAACCGGAGCTTTACACAAGCTATCTCGTAGTTGTTCAGACGCTGACTGTTGCGCCTCAGTCCAATTGAACTTCTCCGCCTTCTTTGTCAATTTGGTTAGGGGTGTAGCGATTCGGGAAAAGTTTTCAACGAATCGCCGATAGTAACCCGCTAACCCCAAGAAACTACGAACCTCCATCGGACTCTTTGGTGGCTCCCAACTCATTACAGCTTCGATCTTTGTCGGGTCTACCTTTATACCGTCTTCATTTATCACATGGCCGAGAAATTGAATTTCCCGCAACCAAAACTCACACTTCGAAAATTTTGCGTATAACTTTTCTTTACGGAGAAGATCCAACATTTGTTGTAAATGGAATCTATGCTCGTCTCGACTTTTTGAGTAAACCAAAATGTCGTCGATAAATACAATCACAAATTTATCGAGAAAGGGACAACAAATTCGATTCATCAAATCCATAAAGCAGCTGGAGCATTAGTCAAACCAAATGGCATAACTAAAAACTCGTAATGGCCATACCTCGTACGAAAAGCCGTTTTTGGAATATCAACTTCTTGTACTCTCAACTGGTGATACCCGGATCTCAAATCAATCTTCGAAAAATACGTAGCTCCGTGTAGTTGGTCAAACAAATCATCAATCCTCGGCAACGGGTAACGATTCTTTATAGTAATCTTGTTGAGCTCTCTATAGTCTATACACATTCTCATAGAACCATCTTTCTTTTTCACGAAAAGTATAGGCGCACCCTACGGAGACGAACTCGGATGAATGAATCCAAGTTCCAATAACTCTTGCAACTATCTTCTTAATTCCTCCATCTCAGAAGGTGCCAATCGGTAAGGTTGTCGAGCTACCGGCTTCGCTCCCGGTATAACATCGATTACAAACTCAACTTGTCGACTCGGTGGTAAACCTGGAAGGTCATCTGGGAATACATCGGGATAATCACTGACTATTTCTACTTCTTCAATTTTGGGAAGTTTTGATTCGGCACTAATCACATGTGCCAAAATCAATTCACCTCCTTTTTCCAAATATCTCCGAGCCGTCGCTAATGATACTATCGGCACCTTTCGGGAACGTCGTTCACCCTGTATAAAAATTCGAGAACCACTCGGCGTTTTTATTGAAAGTGTTTTCTCATGACAATCCATTTGACCTCTATTATCATCCATCCAATCCATCCAGACTATCACATCAAACTCATAATTAGTAATCGGCTTCAAATCAATAAGGTACACAATCCCATAGATCTCAAGCCGGCACTGTTCATAATGACTCTTTACAAAAACACATCTCCCATCCGCTACATCTACTATCACTTTTTCACATAAATCGACTAACAATATATCTAACTTAGAAGCAAAGGACACCGATATAAAAGACACAGATGCGCCAGAATCAAAAAGCACTCGCGCTTGACAAGAGTTCAAGCTAAAAATACCTGTGATAACATCGGTTTGATTTCGAGCCTCATCGACAGTTAGCTGAAAAGCTCTCGTTTTCACATGCCCGCCGCCCCTATCTCTCCGCTCGTCTCGATCTCGATCTCGACCTCCTCCTCGTCTGGTCTTTTGGAAATCTCTTTCAGATTCGGACTTCATCTTCGGACAATCAGGGCGAATATGTCCGCTTTTCCACAATTAAAACAAACAGGATGACTTTCAGTACACTGACGGGCCATATGTACAGTCTTTCCACATTGAAAACAGACTGATGGTGGGGTACGGGAATCACATTATCCTGTATGCTTTCGCCGGCATTTCTTACACCACCTCTTCTTGTTTTTCTTCGACTCTCCACGGAATTGAGAACCCGTGTTAGTTGATTTCTGTGTATTTTCTCCAACTCTACTATCCCATTTTCTTTTCGACCCAACACTTTCCCTTTCAATTCTTCTCTCCTCTTCTTGTCTCTGTAATTCCCTTTCTCTTGTTCTTGCCGCCTCCGTAACCTGTTGATACGTAGTATACCTGGAACCTTGCAAAAACTCCCGAATCTGGGTCTTTAAACCCCACATGTAACGATCCATCCTATGTTCTTCAGTATCTACTTGATGGTGCGCGAATCTCGCCTTCTCATTAAAGTCTAACGTATATTGTTGTACCGTTCTCGACCCTTGTTGTAATTTCAGGAACTCCTCCTCTATACCTTTCATGGCATTATTAGAACAGTAATGTTCCATGAATTTTAATTTAAACTGTTCCCAATTCAACGTAAGGGCTAGACTCTTTCCAACCTCCATACACGTATTTTCCCACCAAAATTGTGCATCCTCTTTCAATAAATTAGTTGCAAACTCCACCCTGTCAGCCTCGTCACATTTACTCGTACGAAACATCTTTTCAACATGCGTCAGCCAATTTCTGGCTTCTATGGGATCATCCTTCCCATAGAAGTCATACGGTTTGCACTTTTGAGAAACATCGTATGTGCATTTTCTCACCTTCTCTGTTACTCATTCTCCACTTGTCTCAGTAAAGACTTCTTCACGATCCTCCCTTGCTCAGGTTGGACCGGTGGTTGTCCCGAAGGACCTCCAGTTGTAGCCTCCGTCTGAGGCTTTAAATAAGTGGGTAATAACTCTTTAAGCGCCTTGGCTACCTCAGCCGTAATCATGGCTTGCATATTACTCGGTGTCTCAGGAGGTCGCTCTCCCTCGGGTTGACGCTCTCCTCCCGAATCTCGTGATCCTGATTGATCTCTGGGGGATCACCTCGCTCTTTTTCCTTTCCAATACTCATCTCAACTGAAAAGAAAATTTAACTCATTTAGTATTCACAACCATAATACTCAATATGGTTGTGCAATCAAATCAATTCATATGCTACCATAATACTCAATATGGTTGTGCAACTAAATCAATTCATATGCTACCATAATACTCAATATGGTTGCATAATCAACTCGTTTGATAAACCACGAAGGATAGCTACTCGGGACTCTTTGGGACTCTCCATCTCACTGGTTTAAGTCTAAACCCATCTCAAGGTTTAATTCCCTTAAACCATAGCTCTGATACCAACTTATTTGATCAAACATAAGTATTATATTGGTGTAAACCCAAAAGATGAGTAACAAGTTACAAAGTTGCATCAAAAGCCTAGTTGAAGTTACAAGCTATATATATATACAACAAGTACTTCAAGTTTTATATAAAAACCGGGACATTGAAAAGTTCAAACAACAACACAACTTCATTCCATAGTCCAAGTCCATTCCAGCTAACCATCCGTTATGTGTTTTCCATGACCTGCACTACTAGAACCAAACACATACAACAATAACAAATAATTTATGAGCTTTAAAAGCTCGATGAGTAATTAGAAATAACTTGATTATATATATTCCAACTTCTCTTTAAGTTAATCTCAAATGGCTATCTCAGCCTTTATTGTATCACAAACAACACCACTTGGTAATTCATACTCAAACTTGATTTATTCAATCAATTCAATGTAGTATGTTTTTAATCTGCAACAAACATCTCAACAAATATATATAATTCATATAATGATAACTACTCACCTGTAGCTGAATCAATACGTGGAACTCCATATCCTCGGGCTTGATCTTGTCTAGCCTTAGCTGTAACACAATAGCTAATTTCAATACTCATGTTTCTCTATAACCTCAATCACAAATTATATCAATAAAAATCCAGAATTTAGCATCATACAGTGAAATGATAATCAAACAATAACAAAATCACTCTAGTTATACTCTCACTTCACTACTTTGACCCATTCAAGATCAAAAACACCACAACAAGTATTTCACTAACTTAAGTCTAGGATTTGAACTCTTTATACACTTACAAATCAATCAATTTAGCTCAAACATCATTAATTCACAGGTGGGTCATCAAAACCATAAGAAGCTACCTCAAATCAAATCATCCAACGGTTAAAACAAAACCAAAATCAAAGAGGATTACCTTTCAAGCTTCAAGTAATAATCCCTAGCTTCAATTCGTGAATATTAGGCTTAAATATCGACTTAGAAGGCTTACGAATCGATTTCTAGGGTTTTGGGAGGGTTTTGCTCGAAATGGAAATGACCCAAATGAAAGAAAATCCATACTTTAAAACAGGCCTGTGCGCGCTACACGACCCGTGTAGGCTCACACGACCCGTGTGAGACCTACAGTAAGCCATCTTGAACTTGTACAGACTCACACGACCCGTGTAGTCTCACATGACCCGTGTGAGTCCCAATCTCGCTTCGGTATGTTTTTAGAACAAAAGCTACACGACCCGTGTAGAGGTACACGAACCTTGTAGGTCTGAAAGGCTTACTGTATGCTTTGTGAACAAATGCTACACGACCCGTGTAACCATACACGACCCATGTAGCCTGCTTTGGCATAATTCCAATCCAAACCTTACTCAATTGGGTTTTTAACTATCTTAGCTCATATGACAACTTATTAAATCTTCATTACACCAAAATTAACACAATATCTCTATAATTTAATAATACGGTATTACATATTAGGTTATGTAAAGTTATTAATGTGAAAGGTTTTAATAATTTATTAATGTGCATGCAAGAATTATATATGGAAAACTCTGTGGTTTCAAAATTTGTTATTGGTATTTTCTAATGCATGATCGTAATTAGAAAACACTTGAGCCCTGTGTTTACTTTTCTGTCGTACCGAACAGTGCCACGCTAAAATTTTGATGAATTACTAATTGGTTTAGGCCATCGGTTTTGACTGCCCACTAATTTGTCTAGAAGACCAATTAAATAAAAGGTCAATTGTTTGTGTGTAATGTAATTTGACATGGAAAATTCAGTAGTGGATGATTCATCCAGCCAAATTAATCCTTATATACGGCTCCATGAAGTCACTGACTCTTTTGTTGAATGAAATTTCAACTTTGCATAAACAGCAATGTATTTGGAATTTTATTTCATCTTCCATGTTAATTAACATGAAGGATTTAAGAACTCAAATCCATACATATTAAAAACATCTTTCTTTAATATTGAAATTCATAAATTGGGGTATATGATCAATTTAATATTAAACTTTAAATCATTTTCAATATCTATTTTGGAAATAAGTTTAATGGCATCAGAATTAGTAGATAAGTGGTTACCTAAAATGTTGATCTTAAGTGCCTAGACCAAAGAAATGTTACTTGAGTTTAACATTTGGGTTTATTAAACATCACATTATGTAATTGTACGAGTTGTTATCCAATGAACCCAATAACTAATTAGATAATAACTCAAACAATGAACTATAGCATAATTTGCATATATATCACATTTGTGCCCAACGGTGACGTGTAGTATCTATGTAGCATAATATAACGTAAGGATGCCTTAAACATTTGGTCGCTAGTCACAACCAATAAAGTAAAAGCATTAACACGTAGTAATGCATTTCTGCCCAAAGGTGTTATGCAATGCTAATGTGGCATAATTTAATTATTAGAAAGTTATCATGCTCAATAATTAGCATTAGCTAACGCGAAGCTAATTGTTGGACGTTTTAACTATTTTGCCTATTACATTGGTGTTGGTAATAGGTCTAATGAATTGACTCAAGAGCCTTACATTACGAGTATGTCCTGAACTAATTCCTTAATACCTTTTAGTTTAAAACTCATTTTAATGTCTACCATAATATAATACCGATTAACTATCCGGTATTGTATACTATCAACGGGTACGAACTAATTTTCAAAGTTTTAATTTATTTCATTTTAACATTTTTCTTATCGTGGTTTGATCTTTTAACGGCCTACTATAATATGCAAAATGAGAAATTGAAATAAACTAACTCTTTATCATCTGAATAAGATATATAAAGAAAAAAATGTCATAATAAGGATAAAAACAAAATAGTCCATATAGGTGGTACGGGTACTAACTTATTTCAAGGAAGTCAAATTCACATTTGATTATTAGAAAAATGTCTCGTGAATAGACTATCTAAATTCTGAAGACTAAGGAAATAAGCTTTTAATAAATGGTAATGTTGAGACATAAAATTAAATTTCATGCTAATACATGGTTAATGAATTTTCATCTATGACAAACATTTCCATTTTATTATGAGGTTTCCATATATTTTGGAATCTTGATATGTATCTAAAACTAAATAGCGATATTTTATCATCTAATATTGGATACAATAAGATTATTATCGATTGAATATTCCGAATTCTAACTATGGTTATCTAAGGGGGACACTTCTATATGAATAGATAACCAAAATTATGGAATCTCTATTATTATAAAGTCTCCTTCATAATGCAAATTAGTTTTGGAGAAAAAAATAAAAAGAAAAGCAAAAGAAAATATACATAAGACTTCATCTCAGATACAATGTGAACATCACCAATAAAAACATAACTAAATAACCATAAATTATTTATTTATTATATATTCGGAATATTCACTATGATATCAAAAATTAATTATCTATTTTTCACACCAGTATAATTAATATAAGATGTGGCTACTTCTTAAGAAGCCAAAGATCAGTATGAGTGATTAAAATAATAAGTCTCAAAGTCAAGAGGTTCCTAAAGGCACCCTTAAAATAAATGTGTCCATTTTGACTAAAGTGCCACTTAAAGACTTAAATATATAATTGATACCTCATAATGATAAATGTAACAAGATTGGAGGGAAATAAAATATCACATTAGTTTGCCCACCTAAGATTTTGATATTGAAACTCAATAAACTTAATAGACGTTAACTAGTTTAAGACAGCTTAGGCGTTATTTCCTTTAAAGTTTCGAATGAGAGTGATTCTCATTTGGGAAATGCATTCATGATATCCATAAAGAAAGAGAATATCCCATAAATCACAGTCACTCTTTTTGTAGCTCTTTAACATTTAGAGCGAAATCAAATATCATCTCGTCAATGGTATTTAAATTAGATGAAGTTATGAGTACAATAATTCTATCATAAATTCGGTAGACTAATAATACTCCTCCCATGCACATTGATAATTATAGTGGTTCTTGGTATTAATGGGAAGCTAAAGGTTTGTATATACTCTTATGCCATTAATAAGGCCAATTTTGTGGAGGAGTCATAATGATAACTGACGATAACTTCAACAATAATGACGAAACATGCTGCAGCACATTATAAGATGCATCATATAATGTTGTTAAGATAATTAATTAAATGACTCATAATTGATAACTCTACTTAAAGGCCATTAAGTAATGATTGTGATAACTACACAGTCTTACATCTTTCGAACATTAATAGTTCGAGTGAAAATGAGTTTTGTGTCTATACGTAATGATTAAATAAAAGGGAATTTCGGAGGAATAACGTGTTTGTATCGGACACATGAATTTTTAATATATGCTAGCGGATCCGTTTACATCAAGCCTTCAACCAAAATATCGTCATAATTGGTTTAAGAGAAGAGCTTATATAAAATTATATATATCATAATGTTTTAATCATGAGTTCCGATGATTAAGATTCTCCCTAACATGTGTTCCCATAATGATTAGTTTGTCTATTATTATTAGTGCACACTAAATTATTTTATAGACAAACAAAAAATCGATAAGTTAAATGTCATTTTTGCTTTATTTAACCTTTATGCTCCTTAAGAAGTATCAAAGGATGATTGATGGGGTCCCGAGTCAAAATGACTTGTCAGGCTGTATCTATTTGCTTTGATATAATTATGGGGTTTTTCGATGAAGCTAACTTGGCCAAATTAAATAATTAGAACTTATACATAAATGTTCTCAAGGTCAAGAGGGAGAATGTTGGAAAATGATGCAATTATATATGTCCTTGGACCATTTATGTAATTACTTAAGTTCACAAGGTTTTATTACTATTTATACCTTAAGTTTTGCCTGGATAACTAATTAGGTCCAATATGTATGTCTTACAATAATTGATGGGATTAATTGTAATAACAAAGACATGAGGGGCCTAATATGGATTTCCCAAGAGATGCACTATACATATATGCAATTAGATTGTATAGCACGCATGCTTCTTCATCTTTCTTTCGTTAACAACACCCTGAAAATCTTAATTGATCGCTTGATCTTCTCCATCATAAGAGTGCATTGTCTTGCCGAATCATTGATCAAAAGGCACTGAAGAAGATTAACATCATTTTCTACCGGTAAGTTCTTATCTTAATCATCATTCTATCAATATGAAATTATATTGCATGTGGTATCAGAATGAGGTTAATACTCAATCTGTTCAACCAATTTCACAATTATTAAGAAACCTAAGCATTGGTTCTGTTTTGCATGTATAAAATTGACGACATCAAAACCTTCTTTTATATAAACCCTAAAATCAAAACAATAAAATCTATTTAGAATTAGTCACGATTGTTGGCCTTTGTTTGGGTATCCAAACATAGAGAGACAGATATTGTTGTCCTTTGTTTGGTTATCCAAACATTTAAGTAATGTTTTTAGATCAAGGACTAAATGTGTAATGGTTGTTTTAGTGATTATACATATTAACTAAAAGTAGAATGATTTAATAAACAAGTAGATTTAAGAGCATTGCTATTGCTTACATCTACATGCAAACTTAATTTGATTCTTACATCTCGAATACAATAGTGGTAGTAGTTACACCATACATTAAGCTATTACACATAATAAAACTAAGAGACGAAGCAACTACAAAGCATGAGCTACCAATGACATACATATTTATCAAAGAAAAGAAACAGTTACAAAGGTTGAGGACCTTCATGTTATATGTGTGTGTGTGTGTGTGTGTGAATCTATGTGAATTTGTCTATGAATATCTATCAAAAGGAACAAAAATTTAAATAAATCCATATCTATCAAAAGGACTAAACTGTCAAAAATTTGGTTTTCCGTCAAAATGACCGAACTGTCAAAATATTAAGGTAGAACTCATGCAGAATTATAGAAAGAAAAATATAGATTACAATTAGCAGTTGTACTTTTAGATTACACCTTGCTTAAATTATGAAAAACATTTAGGTCAGAAAGCAATCCGAGCACAACTATATTCATCGGTTCAAATTGTATTGCTATTTCACATTTATTCATGTCAGTTAGAAAGTAGGATGCTATTAATCTTAATCATAACAATAAAATAAAATAGAAGTAATGCAGAATTACAACAAGAATTACAGAGAATTAAGGTAGAAATCATGCAGAATTACAGCAAGAACAATATAGAGCACAATTAGCAGTCGATAAATTTGGAATTGGGAAATCTTTGTAACAATAAGTTCTGAGTGTGATGAAACTGTTTTTGATGATGAACCTCGTAGTTTAAACAAACATATATACGTAATGATTAAAATAGATATTCAAACCTTGATATGCAGATAAGCGATGGCAACTTTGAATAATCTTGAATTGCAGAGAACGAATAGCAAACTTGGAAGAACTCTTGGAGATGTGAATGACCTACGGAAGGTGCAATAATATATATAAGAGGAATTCCGATCTAAAAAAAGAAGGTAATCAATTAGGACGGATATCAAGTTCAAGTAATATATGATATGTTTTCTAATACCCTTGAACATGCAAACATGGCAGCGGAAACACATAAAAATTCTAAGGCAAGTAACAATTACTAAAACCTATAAGAAAATTACTTCTTGACTATTTGCAACTACGAAAAGGTTTATGAATACCAACCTTTAGCAAAACCGATTTGCTTGAAGAACCCTTGTATAGGTTGAAATCCCCAAAGCTAAGAAAGGTAGTATACAAAAGAGAATACATCTAATGGATCACCCCCAATAAGTCCAAACAATTAGGTTATTTAAAAATAGCTCGCTATAAAACCCTAGAGAGGGATTATAGATTCTGGTGAAGGAGAGAAGAGAAAAACTCCAGGAAGTCTCACTAGAAGTTGGCAAAAAATGAGGAGCCATGGAGGGGTTTTTATAGCTTCCAATGGTGATTAGAGATAAACCTTATTTGAATTCAAACTGGATAAACCTTTTATCTTTAAATTCAAAAACCCTTTTGTTACCATATATAGTGGACGATTTTTGAATGATAAATCCTTCCAAAAAATCATCCCCTATTATCCCCAACATTATACATTGCTCAACTATTGAACAATTACAATTCAACCCCTGCACTTTTATTTAATCCCAAATTAATTCAAATTAATTCCAAGTAACTCAAATTAATTCCAATTAATTGTAATTAATTACAAACTAGTTTCTAATTAATTTATCATCACATAATAATTTAATAAACTATTTATTTCTCTCTCTCAATTAATCTTAATATCATTTGGACGACTGAGGGCAACCCAAAAAGGACCCTGCTATTAATGGAAAGTCATTACTAGTTATGACATTGGATACTATTCCAACAGTCTCCCATTTGGACAAGTCATCAACTACCACTAGTCATAAGTCTCCCACATGATCTGCAGAGCGTCCTTCGTTAGCCACTGTCGAACTCTGAATCTTATTCTTTAGAGTCAGCACTTAAGATAAGTGATCATCTTTTGCTTTATACCACAAGATATCCCATTTCCTTTCATAAAGGAACCATAGTTTTCAACATCCTCAGTATTCAGTCGACTTGGCTGGCTGAAAAAGGCAAAGGACTTACCCCTTCACATATCTGAGGATCTTTGGATGAGTCGCAGACGTCAGAATGACAGTGACAATGACAAACTAGATGCGAGGAAAATGTGAAGAAGGTCCCTTGGTTAGCCTTGAGTGCCCAGATTCAAGGAGACAACCTAGATACCTCTGAGCAAAGTAGAAGTTCATTCAAAAGAAAGTTCAGGCCACCTTAAATGAAACACTACGCTTCACTTGTTCAACTAAAAACAAGAAGGGTTAGAAGCAGTGGGAGCATCAGATATCTCTCATGACACCAGAGCTAGAGAGAGCAAACCATCGACATTCACTACCATGGAAGGTGATTTTGTTAGGAAATGGCCCTCTCTGGTGCGGTACCCGTGTTAGTACATACATATGCTGACTGAATGGGAGAACCATATAGCTCGTCCAGAAGCCAAGAATGATGAAATTCTATACATTGAGATTTGGCTAAAGAGGACGAGTGATGCTCAACATGATAGTGACAAGACTAGGTCTTCTGTAAAGATATCAGCAGTAGAAGCTAGCACTTCGAAAGTGTAGCATGTTGAGAGTGTCAATAGAAGAAATTGAAGACAAGGAATTGCCTAATCATGGCTTCCTTGTATATCAATTTGGACCAAAACATACATTCCTATTATTTTTTAATTTATCATGTTCTGGTAAAATGAGTAAATACATTGTTTTTCTCTATATTCTTTACTAATTATATTTTTTGTTTTAACATTTGTTAGATATGTGACTTGCAAACCTGACTCGAGGAGTCTGAAGCACGAGAACAACTACAATGTGAGGAGTTCAAAGCATGCTAACAACAAGAATGTGAGGAGTCTGAAAAACGCCATCAACGAGAATTGGAACAAATTCAAAAAAAATGTAAGGAGTCCATCGTACGTCAAACAGCTACGTAAAACGTATGGAAGTACTTTGTAATAAATTTATGCAAAGCGGTGAGGAAAACAATTAGTTTTATGTTTGTAGTTATTGTATTTGAAACATTCCAAGATTTATGTTTATGACTGTGATGTTGATATTGCAAATATACTTTTGGTTTGCCATACTATATTCTTTTTTATCAACTATAAAAGATCTATATTTTCTCTAAATCTTTTATATATATATATATATATATATATATATATATATATATATATATATATATATATATATATATATATATATATATATATATATATATATATATATATATATATATATATATTAAATTTGTTTTGTTACCCATAGATTATCCATAGAATTACCAACAATTTTTTGTTGGTGGAAAATCGTCGGTAATCTAGGTAACCATTGTGTGGTAAAGTTGTCATGTCATGGATAGTCCGTGGTTAAAAGATTTTTGGAAAATCTGTGGGTAAGAAGTACTTGGATAATCCGTGGGTAAGCTTGCCATGGATAATTCATAGGTAACAACTATATGGATAAGTTGTGGGTAAAATCCCCATGACAAACCTATAGGTAAAATAGCTATGGATAAACCATAGATAAATCCGAAAGTAATCCATGAGAAAAAAATATTACTCACGAGCATATTACCCACAGATTATGCTCCGTGAGAAAGTTGTGGGTAAAACCCATTATCTACGGTTATGGCTGTCGGTAAAAGTCTATTTTGTTAAGACAACATATAAGAAATATTAATAATGTCTTAAATAATATGTCATTAGTCTTAATATTTTTACATGTTAAAAATCATTATATATTGAAAATTGAAAATACTTCTACTTGTTAGAAATTAAACTCAAAGTTAATCGCAATATAAATTATTTTGATTTAGGTAACCCTCAAGAATTTAGTAGAATTATCATTTTTGACAAGTTTAAAATGAATCTTTTTTTTCAAAAGTCATTATTGTCAAGTTAAGTTACAAATTTGGCCATTTCAACGTCGTTAGTATAGCCCAAGCCACTCTCAAATTAACTTAACCCTTAATCTATATTATTATTATTATCTTTATCACAACTCTTTTCCCGATTAAAGAAAATCAAAGTGCAACTAATCTTTAGTTTTTAACCTGGAAGAACAATGTGCTTATATATTTAAACAAAAATAGCTACATAGTTTTAATTTTAACCCAAAACAACAACATACTTCATTTAGAACCCAAAACAGCAACATCGAAAAAGACTGATCGTCGAAAAGGAAACTATTCATCAGAAAAATAACTATTCAGCGCTCGCCCGCCGGAGAATGAAGATCATGTTCTAATCCACTGTACACTCGCAAAACTTGTCTGGGCTGAAGTGCAGAAATGGTGGGCGTGCTCAGGTCCTATTCCATCTTGTAGTGCTGATTTGGTCAATAACAAAAGAGATTTCATCGGGCCTTCTTGGTTAGCGGATGCAAATGAGGCTATCTATCTAATCTACATATGGGTATTATGGTCTTTTCGAAATAAAAGGCTATTCCGGGGTGAATCAAAAACACAATTGGAGCTGTTTGCAGAAATTCAGTTGCTGTCCCATCTATGGTTAGATGCAAGAAAGAAATCGGGGAGAACTTTGGATTGGGAGCTCTGGAAAACAAATCCACTGAATGTAATTCATACTTCATTTTCCCATTAGGTTCTGTTGTAATGTTCTTTCCTGTTGTACTGTTTGTTCTCCTTGGCTGGGTCTAAGCTACTTGCTTGTCCCATTTTCTAATAAATCTTTCTTGCCGTTAAAAAAAAAAAAAAACTATTCAGCGCTCGCCGCATTGCGCTAAATAAAACAAAAACTCGTAAAACCAATATGAAGTAAGCCTTTCCAAATTTTTTTAAAAACAATAAGGCCAACATGATTTGCCAAAAACCATCGTAAAACCAAGCAACTTTCGTACTTCTTGTTCTGTATTACATCATAAAACAGAAAAGACCTACCAAACGAAACCCAGAACAAAATTTTAAATCTAACAATAAATGATACATCTGTAAGTACAAAGTTCCACTTTATGTAAAACAAGAGATGGATGAATTGCCATTTGCTACTTCACTTCCAGGAGAGTTTTGGGTTTTTGAACAAGGGAAACTCCCCCACTCCTCTTCCTAATCATTAGACCTCTGGTATCCTTGACCTCACCGTCCACGAACACCGCCACCGTCAGGCCTAGACACACCGCTTTCATGACCGTGAACGGCTCCGTAATCATTTCTACCTGTAACAAGCGTAAGTCACGAACAAAGAAACAAACAGAGTCCAAAAGGGGAACACAATTATTTACGAGGCTCACCAGGTCTAAAACTCAGAGGTGATGTTCTTTCTAGATCTACAGATGACCATGCATCACGTGGATCAGTAATGTGCCTTTGAAAATACGCCACAAGTCTATCAATTTCCGGAAACATCTTCTTCCGGAACATAAACCCCTTCGGATAAAACCCAACATACTCATGATGCAGATTCGAGCTTCGTATATACGTTAGGATAAACGTGCCTGGATGTTCATGAGATATACCAAATGAGTACACAATCCTCGATGGATTCTGAATTTTTTCTTTCCATAAACTCTCATCAACTTCTGTTTTCCTCCCATGTTTAAACTTCCGGTAACCCAACATTGTCTTTAAATGAGACGCTAACGGATCAACATATCGATCCATTACCTGCAATAACACATTCAGTTACTAATGGATCAACATATGAATGCCATGAAAGCTCAATGAAGATGAACAGAATCAGCCTTACCTCATCTAGATCTTCAAATACATCCTCTCCTATTTTAAGTGTCTTTCCAAGACCCAACATGCTAGGAATGTCCTTATTCTCCTTTCCACCTTCGATAATGTCTTTATGAGCATAAACACCATCATAGACTTTAATCGTCAAAGTTAAGTACGAAAGCCCACGAGAGCTAGGGCGAACAATACTTTCACCAGGCTCCTTTTCAGATAGCATCTTGTGAAACAAAAGAAAAAACATAAGACTAAAATTTCGCCAATAACATATACATATAGTAAGACTATATAATATGTGATATAATTTTATACACATACCTCCATTGCTTCATCTCCTGTGATATTCTGGAAGTGAGGATGAACAATCATTCTTGACCTCAAATGCTTCGTTGCGAGCGCTTTTGCTTTACAGATAAAGAGAGCCTGATACCCATATTTCTGAAATGATTTTATTTTTCGAAATTGATGAAGAATCCGGATACTCTCCTCTTCTATACTCATTTCATCTGTTGGTGGAGGATGAGTGCTTTCCTCAAATAACTACAATGACAAAACTTGTACAACAATCAATATGTGTAAAAAGAGAAGGAATATCAATATAGTATGTTAATGTTGCTATTCTGACCTGCATTCTTTCTGGAATATCCATCCCCCGAATATACTCATCTTTTTCAATTTTGTATTTATTGGAAAGAATGGTGGGTTCAGATTCAAGTTCAAGTCTCCTTTCCTTCCCTTCACCACTCTCATCATATTTACTAAGTCTTCTTGCGTTTCCTCAAGAGCTCTTCCACATCACCAAATAATTTGCGAGCCTCTTGTATTGCACTAGAGGAAGCTCCTGGGGCCTGGCTTGACTTTTTCTTGTTCACCTTCCTTCTCCTCCTTCCATGTTCATTAACCTTGTGAATATATGACTTCAAATGTTCTAGATTGGCTGCATTCAACATTCAACATTCAACACAAGGATTTTTCTTCTTCAACATTTGCAACTTCAATATAGTCTTGATTCACATTTCTTGATTCACACCTCAAGAAATCCTATATAAAGGATCAAACACACAACTCACAACACACCTCAAATTACATCTTCATCTTTCTCTCATATTCATACAAATATATATTTGATATATTTGTTTTCTTTCCTCTATCTCTGTAAACACTGAATATTATAGTGAATTGGTTCTCGGCTTCCTCCGCCCGTGGTTTTTCCCAATTTGGGTTTCCACGTAAATATCTTGTGTTCTTTCTTTTACCGTTCGATCTATTCTTGGTTGATTATTCAATAGTTTATATTCCATTGAATCATTATCGTGATATTTGGGTTTTATACTTCGATCTTGAAGTTAATCGATTATTTATTGAAGTCGATTTTGTCTACAATTGGTATCAGAGCTATCCAGGATTTCCGATAACGATTCGTAAAAACTGTTTTCAACCATGTCATCGATGAAGTATGATATCCCTTTACTTGACAGAAACACAAGATTCCCTCTTTGGCACTGTTAGGAATGGAGAGATGTGTTGATCCAGATGGATCTCCACAGAGCATTGTTAGGAATGGAGAGAAAGCCGGCAACTTGGTCGACTGAGGAAAAGGAAATGAAGGATTTGAAGGCGTCGTCGCAAATCCGTCTACATCTATCCAACGACGTTCTCCTGGGGAATTGTTGTGTTTTAACAGGTTATGCCGGTTGATGTTGCTGACATAGAATCCGTTTATTATTCTTATTAAAAAAACATTTACAGATCGATAAAGGTTTCAATAAAAGGATTTCATCGGTACCCTAGAACCAGGAAACAAAAGAGAAGGTGATACTAGGGTTTATATGCGATTCGACTTCAAGGACCAGATAAGCTGGAGAAATGACGACTTCGAACCTTGATCCTGAGGGAGTATATGCAACTGTGGAGCTCAATTATCAAGGGGTGTTTCGTCGATGTCCTTTCTCTTATGAAGACGGTATGAAATTTACTTTTACGGAACATGATTGGGCTAGTATGAACTATGCCGAGTGTGTAAGTTTCTTGGAACATTTCATGCATGAGGATTGTAAGAGGCTGTACTACTGTGAGCCAAATGAACCCATGTATAAAGGTCTTCGGCCTATTACAAACGATGTAGAGTATGCTAGTTTTATTTTCATTACTTTTGGGACGCTTGGGACAATATCCTTATTTGTAGATCATATTGGTGATGAATTAGAGGATTGGGTTGATTCGGAAAATGAGGAACATGATTCATGTATTGAAGGTGGAGAAAATGGAGATTATACAGCCACCCTTAGGGATGTTGCCTTGGATTTTACAGACGAACCAATCAGAATGAACAGAACCTCAGGTGATGTGTTCCTCAGTAAACTCTGTGGACAGGAGGAAGAGGAGGAGGAGGACCAAAATATTGGTCCAGAAGATGAGTGGGAAAGTGAAGAAACTATCCAAGAGCATTCAATTTTTAATGAAAATTTACCCTGGAAAAAGCAAAAACCCATACTTGGTATGAGGTTTAAGAACCCTGCCCAACTAAAACATATGTTGTGCAACTATGCTGTGGCTCATGGGTACCAACTTTGCTTTGAAAAAAACGATAGTAAAAGGCTGTTGGTCAAATGCTGTAAGGGTGAATGTTCATTCAGGTTATGGGCCTCGTGGATGACTGAAGAGGAAAGTTTCCAGATTAAATCTTTGAAGATCGACCACAATTGTGCAAGGAATTTTAAGTTGGGTTCACTAGTAACATATGCATGGATAGGGAGTCACTATACCAAGGAGATTATAGCGAGGCAGAAGATGAGTGTAAGGAAATTAAGAGATGAGGTTGTGAAAAAATTTGGTATTCAAGTGAGTCTTGGGCAATGCAGAAGAGCAAAAAGTTATGCACTTCAACTTATAGAAGGCAATCTAGTTGATCACTATGCCAAGCTATGGTCATATGGTGAGGAGATAAGGAGATCCAATCCAGGGTCTAGTGTGAAGATTAATGTGAACTGCATGCCAGATGGGAAGAACTACTTTAGCAAGTTCTATGTTTGTTTTGATGGAGTGAAAAGGGGATGGCTACAAGGGTGTAGAAGGGTCATAGGTCTTGATGGATGTTTTTTAAAGGGTATCTGTAAAGGAGAATTGCTAACTGCTGTGGGCAGGGATGATAATAACCAGTTATTCCCTATAGCATGGGCAGTTGTTTGTGTGGAGAACAAAGAAAATTGGAAATGGTTTTTGGATAATCTAATGGATGATCTTGATTTAAGATTAGGAACTAGAATTACCTTCATTTCAGATCAACACAAGGTATTAACATCCCTTTAATATACATATTTATTTAAATTGTTATATTGACAATTGTTTTTGTTATATATCATTGCTAATACTGTGTCTTATCAGGGTTTGATTGAAGCAGTGAAAGAGATGTTGCCATATGCAGAGCACAGGCAATGTGCTAGGCATATTTGTCAGAACTTGAAGAAAAGGTATAGTGGAGCCCAGTATGAAACCTTGTTTTGGAGAGCTGCCAATTGTTCAACTGAAGCATCCTTTAAGGCTACCATGCATGAGCTTAATGTGTTGAACCCGAATGCTCATAAGTATCTGATGGATAGAGACCCAAAAACTTGGTGTAAATCATATTTCCAACCAGGAAATTGTTGTGACTCTATTGAGAATGGGATGTCTGAAAGCTTCAATGCATTAATTGTGGAAGCTAGGAAGAAACCAATAATCACTATGCTTGAAGAGATTAGGTTGTACATGATGGATCGACTCTACAACCTGAAGCTAAAGGGACAGACATGGGGTAATCAGGTATGTCCAGCCATAAGGGACAAACTCAATGAACTTAAAGTTCATCAGAGGCATTGGCATGTTCTTCCCAGTGGACTAAACCAGTTTGAGGTTAGAGGTACATCTGATGCATTTGAAGTTGATCTTGAAAGGAAAACATGTTCATGTAGAATTTGGCAACTTAATGGATATGGGTGTGTTTATTCTGTAGCATGTATATGCTATCTGAATAGGGATGTTGAAAGGTATGTGGACAAAATGTTTACAACCATGACATACATGAAATCATATAGGTATAGAATTAAAAGTATGAATGGAAGTAACATGTGGCCTGAGACATCATATATTCCACCTTTACCACCTGTGGCTAGGAGGATGCCTGGAAGACCAACTACAAAACGAAAGAGAGCTGCTACAGAAGACCAAAGTGGGCATAGGGTGTCTAAAGTGGGAAAAAAAGGTGAAATGTAGTATTTGTAGGGAGGTAGGCCACAACAAAGCCAGATGTGGCAAAGGGGGCAGACCAGAAAAGCTAAACATCAGAAAAGGTAAGAAACATAAGCAAAGTCAACAGGTGGCTGGGAATGCAGGAGGTAATGATGAGAATCAACAAGGGCATGGTGATGTTGAGGTTGTCATTGAAGAAGAACCTGTTGATGTAAGTAAAACTAATTTACTTCAATATGTTAATAAACATGTGTAATTAATTTAATTTTGTCAACTTTGCAGGTTAATGTCAATGTAGGAGGACTTGTTAATGAATAAGTACAAGCTAATCAACTTTTTGATGAGATGGACATAAGTCTTACAATGCAGGGGAATGGTGATGAGGAGGAACAAATTGATGTGCAACATGTTGAGTAGGTCGTACCATTAACACCTATTGGAGAAATCTTGAAGAAGATTAGAAGAAGAAAATCAGAGAGGATAGTGAAAAGGAATTTAAGTAAGGTGGTTGGTGGGCCCGATGATCCTGGAATGTCAAAGGAGAAGGCTGTTAACTTAGATTAGGTTTATTTGATTTGAATGTTATTAGACTTTGTTTGCACTCTTATGTGTTTGAGTAATTATCTTATTCGACTTAGGTACCTTTAAAAACATGCATGTCAAAAACTTGAAGCCTTTATGGCAACTTTTGGATTTGTAATATAAGCTTATCAGGTTTGCATGCATGCAAATGACTCATATGGTTCCTTTTGTTACTTTTCAATGGTTAAATATGATTTACATGTGGACCACAATTACCTGTAAAAGTATAAGGACCACAATGGTTAAATATCATTTATAATGTGCATGTGAATGTGGATAAAGGACAACACTTTAATATACACTATCCACTGCATGTGACCACATGGGGGGTCCATTACAATGTGCATGAAGAGAAAATTACCAGACTTTAATATCCCTTCTATAAAGACACACGAGTGGAAACATGTGGGACAAGGACACGAATAAATAAGTACACATGTTTTAGCAATGTACTTTATTCCTGAAAACAATGTTCAAATGATATGCATCTGGTCCACAGTGTTTCTACTTTACCATACATACACACATACCAAACACACCCACAATAATAACCTAAATATAGAAAATATTTTCAAACATACATTACACGAATAAATAAGGTTAGTGTTTTCATATCTGCATTGTTTTATACAAAATGGCCCTTATAAGGGGACAATGCAGTGTTTTCATACCTGCATTGTCAATTACCTAACCGAATCAACCATTTTCATAACTAACTTCCCCAACCCACCTTATCACCATTCTCAAAAGCCCCATATCGATTACCAAAACATGGTTGGCCTCATATCCATCAACCCTAACCAAAATACATACCTATATACACCTACGTACATACAACATTTACCAAAAACCCCCATACTTACCAAGACCACCAAACCCAAACCCCCATCCTTAGCAAAAACCAGAAACCCCCACCCATCACTTTATCATCTTAAATAACTTACCACCACCAAAACAGCCAAACAAGCAACTACCTTCTTCAACCTCCAAATGAAGGCCTTCAGCTCCAACAGTTCTCGATCATGTTGTGCCCTCTCCATGGATATTGCCTCATCCCTTTTGGACAGCTCAACACTGTATTCTTCTTTTTGCTGTATCACCACCCCCTCTAGCTCACCAATCCTCCTTCTGTAATTACCGATCACCATCGCATCCTCCCTACCATCTGCCCTTCGCTTAGTCGACAACAAAATCTGCTTATAGTGTCCATCTTCTTGAGCATCATCTTTCCATTCGAAGTACCTACAGTTCTTCTTCGATGTCTGATAGAAAATTACAAATAATACAAATAAATATTCACTTTCCAAAATTAGGGTTTTCTTACGTATATATCGGCACTGCTTTCTGCTTTCTACCTTAACAATGATAATCTATATATCTTTTTTATAAACGAACATGGAATAAAGATTTACCAATGAGTTTTGGCAGTTCCAAAACCTTCGTCCAGGGTTCGAATCGCTCCAGGAGGTTCTTTCGACCGGTCTCATCGGTGGGTCGCAATAACAGTCCAGTGGCTCACCTTGTGCATTATACCTCTGACGAAACCCACAAGGTCTACCCTGGTTTTGAGAGTTGTCGGAAGACGAAGACATCGAGCTGGGAGAAGATATCGCTCCTTTTAGGGTTTTCGATGTTAGCAAAAAGGGTAACAAAAATGTCGGATCTGATTCAATTAAGGGACTCATCGTCCCTGTTGGCAAGCCTACGTGGACCTGAGTCGGCTACACGTGGATAAGATTTACCACATCATCCACACACGTGGACCAAACCGGTCATAACCTGTTAAAACACAACAATTTCCCAAATTTGACACGTTTTTAAATACTTTAATGGTCTATTGCGCAAAAAAATAACTTCAATGACCAAATTGGGTTAAAACCCATACTTTATAGGGCTACAGTAGCAATAACTCAATCATTTAAGTGCATTCTTAAGTTTAACACTACAGCCTACAGGTCAAATTCGGCCCCTGATATTTATAGAATGTCAAAAAGACCCTCTACCTTTCAGTGCGTTCTTAAGTTTAACGTTACAGTGCAAATTCGGCCCCTGATATTCTAAACCCCCACCCCCCAATCCCCCGCCTAAGAAATGTTGACCTAAACCCTATATGAGAACCATTCCTTCTTCTTCGTCGATGCAACGTCACGCCGCCATCGCCGCCCGTTGCTCCACGTTGTCGTCGCCTTGCGATGCGGTGGTTTATCCAATCGACATCATTATTCCTTATATGGCTCATGTTCCACTTTGATTTCGTGTACGTGCTCTCCTCTTTGACAAAGCTTGCGTCTCGTTGTTTCCTCTGTCAATCGCCGCCGAACGTCATTCCCGTTTGTTTTGATAGATCTCTTTCTAATTCGATTCATAAATATAAAATTATGTTATTCTCTTCACTGATCGTAACTTGATAATGAACTTCTATTATGCTTTTTTGTTTATGGTTGGTGATCAAGGAGGAACGGTTGGGGCGGGCTCGTGCACCCATACTAGAAGCTAGTCGAGCAAGACGATACAAGATGCCATGGCAGTTTACTGATCACAGTTTCACTCTGAGAGGATCCGTTTACCGAAATCCTTACGTCTTTCATTACTCAAGACTTATGCTCTTCAATTTTAATTTTTTCATCCATATCTTACCGTCATGAAGAAATTTCTATTTCTTCTTCTTATTTGAATAATTGTGGGTATAAGAGAAGTTTTCCTCAAGTGACTACCAAACTAATCTCTTGATTTCTGAAACAAAATAGCTTATATTTGGTTTGGATTATAATGTGTTTATGATCAAGGGAAGTTCCCCTGTCTGTCGATCCTGGTCATATTTTGTGTATATCTATTTAGTTTTTGTGTGATTATATACCTTAAGAATGATTTTATATTGGAACTGTGTTTTTGTTTGCAGCTAAAAGATCTACTTTTTGTATGCAACTGATGCTTGTTATGCTTCATCTTGTTTTCATCAGTTTTCTATTCATCTTCGACAGTGAATTTCATCGGTAATCACTAACATACTTCGTTACATATTATTAGCAAAGTAGGGTTCATTGGTAATTGATTGTTAATATCATCTGTTTTGGATTTGTGATACTTGTTGCTCTAAATTTGATCTGTTATTTTTTTTAACTAAATACTTACCATCTTCCTGGAGCTTTTTATGCAGGTACATATTGCCTTATTAATTTTTATATGTAGCTACCCTAGTTCAGTATTTCTTACATCTAGTTCTTCTCCTTTGTAAGTAATAGTATTCATAAAGCATTGAAATTTATACGTATAAATGCATTCTATATAAAATTCATCTATAATGTCATTTCAATTAAATCCATTTAAATTATTCAGTCATATATCTCGACTTACACTCAACTGTTTTGATCTATCTATAGGGAGCATCATATTTTTGTGCTACTTATTAAATGAAGATATTTGCTTATCTCTTCATAGTCCCCTGTAAGTACCCTTGATGTTACATCTATTTCAAACTTGGTCCTTGTGTTTTACTCAAAATCGCAAGTTGGTACAACTTTTATTTTATTTAAGACTTGAATTTTGTTGTTCGAGGGACTACATCAACAACGAAATGCAAACTTAAGGAAGATTTTAAAAAGTGGACCAAATTTGCAATTTTGAGTAAAGCACAAGTCCTGTCTATAGAAAACAACACTCAATGTTGATGGGATTCCTAGGATGGTGCTGCAATGGCCCTTTTTGTTTTGGTAGAAATGAGAGGTAAAATTTTATTTCTTTGGTTATATTCTTTTAAGAGTAAATTGCAGAAATGGTCCTTTCGGTTTGGTGAAAATGACGCATTCAGTTGAATTTTGATTTTTGTTCCATGACTTGTCCTTGTGGTTTCATTTTGCTGCATATACGGTCCAGCTGCTGTTAAATCAAACTACTCAACTGGTACTTTTTTGATAATGACTGATTTGCCCTTGGATTAAACTAGATAGAACAGTACATCACATCACAGGCATCAAAATTGTAATTTACTAGACAACAATGGTAAAATGGTCTATTTACAAGGACTAAATGCCTCATTTAGAGTGACCAAAATTGCAATAAAATGAAACCATGAGGATGTGCCATGTAACAAAAATCAAAATTTTACTGAATGCTCTTCACTGACAAATCCTTCTTTTTTAGGTCTTTCTCCTTTATAACATCTTTTAATTATTATTTTGCAGCTATTATCGACCTGTACATTTTCTGCAAATGGAAAAATGATGATGATAATGTACACTTGACCTTTATAACATCCTTTTAATTTAAAATTGTTATAATTTATGTTACAGGAATTTTGTTATTCATATGATCCTTGAACAATTTTCTTATTTAAATTAGCTATGCAGAATTTGAAGCCACGTTTCCATTCATCACGGTTTCATGGATCTGATGATGTTGATGCTTGGTTTTAAAAAGCGTGATGGGCTCCGATGCGATTAGGGTCCCAGAGGCCGATGCGCGATGCGAATGCGCGGGCATCACGAACGCGATGCGCGCAAGTAAAATAATATATAATAAAACTATATTATAATAGAAAATATGATATAATATGATATAAACTATATTCTAAAAGACCAAAATCAGTTTAAAGTTTGGTAATAAGACTAAAAAATCCCCAAATCTTCAATTAACTTCATTCATCATCGTCGTCATCAATCCCAAACACACTCGTATCTTCTTCACCACTAGACAAACCTATGGCTTCTTCCATCTCGTCTTCATCATCAATCAACGCAAAGCTACTAGCTAGCCCACTAGATCCCGCCACTCCTTTTCCTTTGTCATTTCTTGTTGATCTAGTTGAATAACTAGGCTCATTTGCCCCACAAGCCTCAGCCACAACATCATACGTCAAGTCTTCACCTTCAAAGACTAAATCACCCTCACCCTCCATTTCCCCCATCAGCCATTCATTGCTCTCATCAAATTCTTGTTCTTGCATCTTTGAAAGCATTTGCATACTTTCTTTTGATGCTTGTTTTTTTAACATAAAATCTTGTATCTCCTTTCTAACGTGTTCCGGACATCTCTTGCAACCAAGAACATTTCTAAAACCCCCAACGAGGTGTTTTATGCGGAATGCACCTCCTTTAACAACTTTCATGCAGAAATTACATGTAAAATTGTTTCTAACCTTAGGGTCTTGAACACTATACTTTCTGGCGGGATCTTTATTACATTCGGTTGAAGTATTAGCATCATTATCTTGTTCCATTATAGGTTTAGATTGTATAGTTTACGTGGTAATAGTCTATAGTTAGGGACTGATCAGTCATCAGTGATCACGTATGAAAAGAAGACAAGTAAAAAAAATCAGTAATAAACTAGTAGTTTGTATGGAAAGAAGAGAAACTATGAAGATTAAGATACTTACATACTTGTTTGATCGCAAAAAGAAAGAGGCAAGACTGAAGGCCTTCTAACAGGGCCGATGAAGGACAGAAGAAGAATGCAAGTCGATGGAGAGAAGAAGAGTGTAAGTTGCTTCCATGTTTGATCGCAAAAAGAAAGAAGAGAAGAAGAATGTGTCTGGTCTTCTGGAAAGTAGAAGTGGAGAAGAAAGTACGTAGGCGGGAAAGAAGAAATGGAGAAGAAAGTACGTAATCGGTAAAAGAAGATGTCAATTCGGCATGGGGGAATGGAGGAAAAGGGTTTACGTACACAGAACTAACCTGGGAACTAGGGCCGGCCCATTTTTTAATATTAATTTGGACTTTTATTGAGTTTTTCTTTTAAAATAACCGGACCTACATGATGCGGTATGATGCGTTGATGCGCGATGCAACGGATGCGCACATGATGCGTGCGACTCAGCTCGCTTTCAAGATTTCGCATCGCATTAGGTAACGGATGCGTTTTCAGTTACGCCTCGGTGCGCCTCGGTGCGCATCACGCATCAAGCGCGCTTTTTTAAACCAAGTGTTGATGATGATGTATGTTTGACATCTTTATAGAATGTATAGTAAACTTTATAGAATGTTATGTTATTATCGGTTTTATGGTTAAGCTATACTTTATAAATTGTTAATATAGTTAATTTGGGTTTTTATGTATTGTTTCCCGATTCAAATATTGTTGTGTTTGGAAAACAATTGCAATCGGCATCAAAATCGGAATCGGAATCGGAATGGGAATGGAAAGAGGCAACCCAAATGTCTTTTTCTTGTATATTCATAATTAGTGACTAATTTTTTGGTCACTAACAATAAATAATTAGTGACAATTTTTCTTGGTCTCTGACAATAAATAATTACTGACCACATATTTAGTCACTAAATGTATAAACTATTGATATTTTTAATTATTAGTGACTAATTTTAGTGACAAAATACGTCGTCACGATATAGTGACCATGACCACTTATATATTTTGGTCACTATTCAGATTTAGTGACGGACCTATAGTGACGAAATGTACCACCAATATTTTGGTCACTAAATCATTTATTGACTACTCTTTCTACCGATAGTGACCACTTCATTTTCGTCACTAATCAAGACTTTTCTTGTAGTCATAACCGTGGATAATAGGCTTTACCCACGACTTTCCCACGAGATATAATTTGTGGGTAATACGCTGGTGAGTAATTTTTTCCCATGGATTACCTTCGGATTTATCTATGGATTATCCAAGGCAATTTTACCAAGGATATTTTACCCACAGCTTATCCACACAGTTGTTTCCTACGAATTATCCATGACAAGCTTACCCACGGATTATCCAAGTACTTCTTACCCACAGATTGTCCAAATATATTTTACCCACTCAATATCCGCCTCACGGATTCGGTGACCGCCTCTTCAAACAAAATCCGTAAAAAGCACAAACAATTTTGGTCAAATCAGGTACGACATACAATGATCTTTTTTTCGTTTTCTAAGTAAATCTTTTTAAAAACTACGCTAATCTTGGAATATTTTTTTTCATTCAGTATCAGTTTGTATAATTTTCTTTGGAATTGCTCTGTGGCGTCAAATTTAGCTCATTAAAGATAATGGCAACTCCTAAATTTGGAGTGCTAACAAGAAGTGGAGTTGCTCCATTGGATGAATGGGTTGAATTACCACAAATATGAATACAAAGAGGTCAAAGGGAATACTAATTATCTAAGGTGATCTTTAGATCTCAAGATTATACTTTGATTCTTTAATATTGATGGTTACAACAGGGGAGATTTTCTTATGATTAAGGTTAAAGAAGGAATTGAGAGTGGCTGGTAATTTGGAAGATATATTTCCAGCTGCCACACGGGAATATGCTCCAGTAGTTGAACAAGTATGGAATCATCCAGCCATGAAAGCCACTTACAAGAGAAGAATGGAATTGGAAATCCTCCCTGCTGCATTTCTTGGAGCAGGTAACTTCAAATATATATAAAAAAATTGATTAAATTACAAGTTTAGTCTGTATGGTTTATGTATATCCAAAGTTATGTTTTTTTGTTTCCAGTTGTGTCTTTTGTTGCAGACGTGGTCCCTGAAAATCGGTTTTGTTTCATGTGCATTGTTAAAAAAGTTCCGTTACATGCAATGAAAAATTACTATTTTGCCCCCATCTTCATCTTCTATAATTAAACCTGTAAAAAAAATTTTAATCTTTTTCATCTTAAACTTTAAACCAAATGAAAACCCAAAATTATACTACAAGTAAATCAAGATCCAAATCCAAAGAAACCTACAAATTTACCATTTTTATTATCTTGATGAACTGGTTTTGCTTTTTTTTGTGCATTATAAAATTGTAAACTTCTGGGTTTCTTTTGATTTGGATCTTGATTTTCTTTTAGTTATAGTTTATTTTTAGGCTTGAATTTGTTTTTTGAATTTAAGATGAAGGAGAGTAGTTAGGATTATTTTAGACGTTTAATTGAAAAAAGTGAAGAGCATGAGGTCAATATATTCATTTTACTTTGCAAATCTGGTATGTTTCTAATTTGCTCAAATTGCAGATAATAGCAACATAGGAACATAGGTAACCATATCTATCTATATGGGCAACATAGTTTATCTTTTATTTTTTACCTATAATAGTAACATACTTAAATTTTAGTACAAACATGTGCATTGCAATTCTTTCGTTACATAGTGCTATTAACAGCAAAGAAATGTAAGTACGTTGTTATTATGTGTAAAGAAGTTGCAAGTATATTTCTATTACTGGTAAATGAATGTAATCATGTTGTCATTATGCGTAAATAAATGTGCGTATATTGCTACTAATATTATCATCAAAATATAACTACGTTGTCTATATTGGTAAAAATAGCAAAGTACGATGCTATTTCCAAAAATAACATGAAATGAATATGGACCTCTTTCCTAAAATATGCTTTTTTCTACGAGTACATTGTTATTATACACTACCATCGTGGGTAAACAAAAAACCA
The DNA here is from genome assembly GCA_023525715.1 of Cichorium intybus. NCBI lineage: Eukaryota > Viridiplantae > Streptophyta > Magnoliopsida > Asterales > Asteraceae > Cichorium > Cichorium intybus. The sequence continues at coordinate 81,022,026 of CM042016.1, read as the reverse complement.
CATTCTTTGGAATTACATTGTTGTTATACGTTAAAAAAATTGTAAGTACATTGATATTATGCTATATGTGACAGGCGAGCTGCACTTGCAGAAGAGCTAGCGGTTCTTAGACAAGTTGATGAATTTGCTTCAAAAGGTGTTAGTCCTCCAAGACGAAAAAACGGTCTCTCTAGGTAAATTTGTAATTTATCATGACACGATGGATTTTTAAACTTAATAGTTTTACTAATTTTGGGTTTTATGATGTATTTGTTGAAGGGCATGTTCATTACCACCAAATGCAAGAATTTCAAGAATATCTTTATTGGAAAACATGTTTAGCATTTCATCAAATTCACTTCTGTCAATGACTTCACAATTATCCGAAGCAGAAGAGCGTGAGCGTGGCTTTGCTAATCGTGGAAGATGGAACCACCTCCGGTCAATGGGAGATCCAAAAAACTTGCTTCAATATATGTTTAACGCGCTTTCAGATTCAAGGTAAAAAAAACATTTCCAAAAAAAAAATTCAAATTTCAAGTTATCGAATTGAATACTTTTTATTAATTCATATTGTTGAAAATAGGTGCCAATCATGGGAAAAGGATCTTGAAATCAAGGAAATGGAAGAACAATTAAAGGAGCTCGTGGGGTTACTTCGAGAAATTGAATTTAGAAGAAAGGAAGTCGAGAAGGAGCTAACTTAGGTAATAAGAAAAACTCAAAGTAGGATGCTATAGTAAAAAAAATAACAAAACTACATTGTTGTTTTTTTTATTGCCCGACCAGCCCACCCCGAACTACCTAAAAGGCTGGGCCACCCACCCATCTGTTCCGACCCGTGCGTAGCTCGGGTGCCCACTAGTTCAATTAAAAAGTAAGTATACAAGAAAATATAATTAGAATATGTTGAAACTATTTTGAATAATGATGTATTGTTTTATATTAATTGTATAAATTTAGATATAAATTATAAAATAATGAAATCTGGCAAATCATTTAGGGTTATTGCTACTGTAGCCCTATAAAGTATGGGTTTTAACCCAATTTGGTCATTGAAGTTATTTTTTTGCGCAATAGACCCTTAAAGTATTTAAAAACGTGTCAAATTGGGGAATTGTTGTGTTTTAACAGGTTATGCCGGTTGATGTTGCTGACATAGAATCCGTTTATTATTCTTATTAAAAAAACATTTACAGATCGATAAAGGTTTCAATAAAAGGATTTCATCGGTACCCTAGAACCAGGAAACAAAAGAGAAGGTGATACTAGGGTTTATATGCGATTCGACTTCAAGGACCAGATAAGCTGGAGAAATGACGACTTCGAACCTTGATCCTGAGGGAGTATATGCAACTGTGGAGCTCAATTATCAAGGGGTGTTTCGTCGATGTCCTTTCTCTTATGAAGACGGTATGAAATTTACTTTTACGGAACATGATTGGGCTAGTATGAACTATGCCGAGTGTGTAAGTTTCTTGGAACATTTCATGCATGAGGATTGTAAGAGGCTGTACTACTGTGAGCCAAATGAACCCATGTATAAAGGTCTTCGGCCTATTACAAACGATGTAGAGTATGCTAGTTTTATTTTCATTACTTTTGGGACGCTTGGGACAATATCCTTATTTGTAGATCATATTGGTGATGAATTAGAGGATTGGGTTGATTCGGAAAATGAGGAACATGATTCATGTATTGAAGGTGGAGAAAATGGAGATTATACAGCCACCCTTAGGGATGTTGCCTTGGATTTTACAGACGAACCAATCAGAATGAACAGAACCTCAGGTGATGTGTTCCTCAGTAAACTCTGTGGACAGGAGGAAGAGGAGGAGGAGGACCAAAATATTGGTCCAGAAGATGAGTGGGAAAGTGAAGAAACTATCCAAGAGCATTCAATTTTTAATGAAAATTTACCCTGGAAAAAGCAAAAACCCATACTTGGTATGAGGTTTAAGAACCCTGCCCAACTAAAACATATGTTGTGCAACTATGCTGTGGCTCATGGGTACCAACTTTGCTTTGAAAAAAACGATAGTAAAAGGCTGTTGGTCAAATGCTGTAAGGGTGAATGTTCATTCAGGTTATGGGCCTCGTGGATGACTGAAGAGGAAAGTTTCCAGATTAAGTCTTTGAAGATCGACCACAATTGTGCAAGGAATTTTAAGTTGGGTTCACTAGTAACATATGCATGGATAGGGAGTCACTATACCAAGGAGATTATAGCGAGGCAGAAGATGAGTGTAAGGAAATTAAGAGATGAGGTTGTGAAAAAATTTGGTATTCAAGTGAGTCTTGGGCAATGCAGAAGAGCAAAAAGTTATGCACTTCAACTTATAGAAGGCAATCTAGTTGATCACTATGCCAAGCTATGGTCATATGGTGAGGAGATAAGGAGATCCAATCCAGGGTCTAGTGTGAAGATTAATGTGAACTGCATGCCAGATGGGAAGAACTACTTTAGCAAGTTCTATGTTTGTTTTGATGGAGTGAAAAGGGGATGGCTACAAGGGTGTAGAAGGGTCATAGGTCTTGATGGATGTTTTTTAAAGGGTATCTGTAAAGGAGAATTGCTAACTGCTGTGGGCAGGGATGATAATAACCAGTTATTCCCTATAGCATGGGCAGTTGTTTGTGTGGAGAACAAAGAAAATTGGAAATGGTTTTTGGATAATCTAATGGATGATCTTGATTTAAGATTAGGAACTAGAATTACCTTCATTTCAGATCAACACAAGGTATTAACATCCCTTTAATATACATATTTATTTAAATTGTTATATTGACAATTGTTTTTGTTATATATCATTGCTAATACTGTGTCTTATCAGGGTTTGATTGAAGCAGTGAAAGAGATGTTGCCATATGCAGAGCACAGGCAATGTGCTAGGCATATTTGTCAGAACTTGAAGAAAAGGTATAGTGGAGCCCAGTATGAAACCTTGTTTTGGAGAGCTGCCAATTGTTCAACTGAAGCATCCTTTAAGGCTACCATGCATGAGCTTAATGTGTTGAACCCGAATGCTCATAAGTATCTGATGGATAGAGACCCAAAAACTTGGTGTAAAGCATATTTCCAACCAGGAAATTGTTGTGACTCTATTGAGAATGGGATGTCTGAAAGCTTCAATGCATTAATTGTGGAAGCTAGGAAGAAACCAATAATCACTATGCTTGAAGAGATTAGGTTGTACATGATGGATCGACTCTACAACCTGAAGCTAAAGGGACAGACATGGGGTAATCAGGTATGTCCAGCCATAAGGGACAAACTCAATGAACTTAAAGTTCATCAGAGGCATTGGCATGTTCTTCCCAGTGGACTAAACCAGTTTGAGGTTAGAGGTACATCTGATGCATTTGAAGTTGATCTTGAAAGGAAAACATGTTCATGTAGAATTTGGCAACTTAATGGATATGGGTGTGTTCATTCTGTAGCATGTATATGCTATCTGAATAGGGATGTTGAAAGGTATGTGGACAAAATGTTTACAACCATGACATACATGAAATCATATAGGTATAGAATTAAAAGTATGAATGGAAGTAACATGTGGCCTGAGACATCATATATTCCACCTTTACCACCTGTGGCTAGGAGGATGCCTGGAAGACCAACTACAAAACGAAAGAGAGCTGCTACAGAAGACCAAAGTGGGCATAGGGTGTCTAAAGTGGGAAAAAAAGGTGAAATGTAGTATTTGTAGGGAGGTAGGCCACAACAAAGCCAGATGTGGCAAAGGGGGCAGACCAGAAAAGCTAAACATCAGAAAAGGTAAGAAACATAAGCAAAGTCAACAGGTGGCTGGGAATGCAGGAGGTAATGATGAGAATCAACAAAGGCATGGTGATGTTGAGGTTGTCATTGAAGAAGAACCTGTTGATGTAAGTAAAACTAATTTACTTCAATATGTTAATAAACATGTGTAATTAATTTAATTTTGTCAACTTTGCAGGTTAATGTCAATATAGGAGGACTTGTTAATGAACAAGTACAAGCTAATCAACTTTTTGATGAGATGGACATAAGTCTTACAATGCAGGGGAATGGTGATGAGGAGGAACAAATTGATGTGCAACATGTTGAGGAGGTCGTACCATTAACACCTATTGGAGAAATCTTGAAGAAGATTAGAAGAAGAAAATCAGAGAGGATAGTGAAAAGGAATTTAAGTAAGGTGGTTGGTGGGCCCAATGATCCTGGAATGTCAAAGGAGAAGGCTGTTAACTTAGATTAGGTTTATTTGATTTGAATGTTATTAGACTTTGTTTGCACTCTTATGTGTTTGAGTAATTATCTTATTCGACTTAGGTACCTTTAAAAACATGCATGTCAAAAACTTGAAGCCTTTATGGCAACTTTTGGATTTGTAATATAAGCTTATCAGGTTTGCATGCATGCAAATGACTCATATGGTTCCTTTTGTTACTTTTCAATGGTTAAATATGATTTACATGTGGACCACAATTACCTGTAAAAGTATAAGGACCACAATGGTTAAATATCATTTATAATGTGCATGTGAATGTGGATAAAGGACAACACTTTAATATACACTATCCACTGCATGTGACCACATGGGGGGTCCATTACAATGTGCATGAAGAGAAAATTACCAGACTTTAATATCCCTTCTATAAAGACACACGAGTGGAAACATGTGGGACAAGGACACGAATAAATAAGTACACATGTTTTAGCAATGTACTTTATTCCTGAAAACAATGTTCAAATGATATGCATCTGGTCCACAGTGTTTCTACTTTACCATACATACACACATACCAAACACACCCACAATAATAACCTAAATATAGAAAATATTTTCAAACATACATTACACGAATAAATAAGGTTAGTGTTTTCATATCTGCATTGTTTTATACAAAATGGCCCTTATAAGGGGACAATGCAGTGTTTTCATACCTGCATTGTCAATTACCTAACCGAATCAACCATTTTCATAACTAACTTCCCCAACCCACCTTATCACCATTCTCAAAAGCCCCATATCGATTACCAAAACATGGTTGGCCTCATATCCATCAACCCTAACCAAAATACATACCTATATACACCTACGTACATACAACATTTACCAAAAACCCCCATACTTACCAAGACCACCAAACCCAAACCCCCATCCTTAGCAAAAACCAGAAACCCCCACCCATCACTTTATCATCTTAAATAACTTACCACCACCAAAACAGCCAAACAAGCAACTACCTTCTTCAACCTCCAAATGAAGGCCTTCGGCTCCAACAGTTCTCGATCATGTTGTGCCCTCTCCATGGATATTGCCTCATCCCTTTTGGACAGCTCAACACTGTATTCTTCTTTTTGCTGTATCACCACCCCCTCTAGCTCACCAATCCTCCTTCTGTAATTACCGATCACCATCGCATCCTCCCTACCATCTGCCCTTCGCTTAGTCGACAACAAAATCTGCTTATAGTGTCCATCTTCTTGAGCATCATCTTTCCATTCGAAGTACCTACAGTTCTTCTTCGATGTCTGATAGAAAATTACAAATAATACAAATAAATATTCACTTTCCAAAATTAGGGTTTTCTTACGTATATATCGGCACTGCTTTCTGCTTTCTACCTTAACAATGATAATCTATATATCTTTTTTATAAACGAACATGGAATAAAGATTTAGCAATGAGTTTTGGCAGTTCCAAAACCTTCGTCCAGGGTTCGAATCGCTCCAGGAGGTTCTTTCGACCGGTCTCATCGGTGGGTCGCAATAACAGTCCAGTGGCTCACCTTGTGCATTATACCTCTGACGAAACCCACGAGGTCTACCCTGGTTTTGAGAGTTGTCGGAAGACGAAGACATCGAGCTGGGAGAAGATATCGCTCCTTTTAGGGTTTTCGATGTTAGCAAAAAGGGTAACAAAAATGTCGGATCTGATTCAATTAAGGGACTCATCGTCCCTGTTGGCAAGCCTACGTGGACCTGAGTCGGCTACACGTGGATAAGATTTACCACATCATCCACACACGTGGACCAAACCGGTCATAACCTGTTAAAACACAACAATTTCCCCAATTTGACACGTTTTTAAATACTTTAATAGTCTATTGCGCAAAAAAATAACTTCAATGACCAAATTGGGTTAAAACCCATACTTTATAGGGCTACAATAGCAATAACCCAATCATTTAAGTGCATTCTTAAGTTTAACACTACAGCCTACAGGTCAAATTCGGCCCCTGATATTTATAGAATGTCAAAAAGACCCTCTACCTTTCAGTGCGTTCTTAAGTTTAACGTTACAGTGCAAATTCGGCCCCTGATATTCTAAACCCCCACCCCCCAATCCCCCGCCTAAGAAATGTTGACCTAAACCCTATATGAGAACCATTCCTTCTTCTTCGTCGATGCAACGTCACGCCGCCATCGCCGCCCGTTGCTCCACGTTGTCGTCGCCTTGCGATGCGGTGGTTTATCCAATCGACATCATTATTCCTTATATGGCTCATGTTCCACTTTGATTTCGTGTACGTGCTCTCCTCTTTGACAAAGCTTGCGTCTCGTTGTTTCCTCTGTCAATCGCCGCCGAACGTCATTCCCGTTTGTTTTGATAGATCTCTTTCTAATTCGATTCATAAATATAAAATTATGTTATTCTCTTCACTGATCGTAACTTGATAATGAACTTCTATTATGCTTTTTTGTTTATGGTTGGTGATCAAGGAGGAACGGTTGGGGCGGGCTCGTGCACCCATACTAGAAGCTAGTCGAGCAAGACGATATAAGATGCCATGGCAGTTTACTGATCACAGTTTCACTCTGAGAGGATCCGTTTACCGAAATCCTTACGTCTTTCATTACTCAAGACTTATGCTCTTCAATTTTAATTTTTTCATCCATATCTTACCGTCATGAAGAAATTTCTATTTCTTCTTCTTATTTGAATAATTGTGGGTATAAGAGAAGTTTTCCTCAAGTGACTACCAAACTAATCTCTTGATTTCTGAAACAAAATAGCTTATATTTGGTTTGGATTATAATGTGTTTATGATCAAGGGAAGTTCCCCTGTCTGTCGATCCTGGTCATATTTTGTGTATATCTATTTAGTTTTTGTGTGATTATATACCTTAAGAATGATTTTATATTGGAACTGTGTTTTTGTTTGCAGCTAAAAGATCTACTTTTTGTATGCAACTGATGCTTGTTATGCTTCATCTTGTTTTCATCAGGTTTCTATTCATCTTCGACAGTGAATTTCATCGGTAATCACTAACATACTTCGTTACATATTATTAGCAAAGTAGGGTTCATTGGTAATTGATTGTTAATATCATCTGTTTTGGATTTGTGATACTTGTTGCTCTAAATTTGATCTGTTATTTTTTTTAACTAAATACTTACCATCTTCCTGGAGCTTTTTATGCAGGTACATATTGCCTTATTAATTTTTATATGTAGCTACCCTAGTTCAGTATTTCTTACATCTAGTTCTTCTCCTTTGTAAGTAATAGTATTCATAAAGCATTGAAATTTATACGTATAAATGCATTCTATATAAAATTCATCTATAATGTCATTTCAATTAAATCCATTTAAATTATTCAGTCATATATCTCGACTTACACTCAACTGTTTTGATCTATCTATAGGGAGCATCATATTTTTGTGCTACTTATTAAATGAAGATATTTGCTTATCTCTTCATAGTCCCCTGTAAGTACCCTTGATGTTACATCTATTTCAAACTTGGTCCTTGTGTTTTACTCAAAATCGCAAGTTGGTACAACTTTTATTTTATTTAAGACTTGAATTTTGTTGTTCGAGGGACTACATCAACAACGAAATGCAAACTTAAGGAAGATTTTAAAAAGTGGACCAAATTTGCAATTTTGAGTAAAGCACAAGTCCTGTCTATAGAAAACAACACTCAATGTTGATGGGATTCCTAGAATGGTGCTGCAATGGCCCTTTTTGTTTTGGTGGAAATGAGAGGTAAAATTTTATTTCTTTGGTTATATTCTTTTAAGAGTAAATTGCAGAAATGGTCCTTTTGGTTTGGTGAAAATGACGCATTCAGTTGAATTTTGATTTTTGTTCCATGACTTGTCCTTGTGGTTTCATTTTGCTGCATATACGGTCCAGCCGCTGTTAAATCAAACTACTCAACTGGTACTTTTTTGATAATGACTGATTTGCCCTTGGATTAAACTAGATAGAACAGTACATCACAGGCATCAAAATTGTAATTTACTAGACAACAATGGTAAAATGGTCTATTTACAAGGACTAAATGCCTCATTTAGAGTGACCAAAATTGCAATAAAATGAAACCATGAGGATGTGCCATGTAACAAAAATCAAAATTTTACTGAATGCTCTTCACTGACAAATCCTTCTTTTTTAGGTCTTTCTCCTTTATAACATCTTTTAATTATTATTTTGCAGCTATTATCGACCTGTACATTTTCTGCAAATGGAAAAATGATGATGATAATGTACACTTGACCTTTATAACATCCTTTTAATTTAAAATTGTTATAATTTATGTTACAGGAATTTTGTTATTCATATGATCCTTGAACAATTTTCTTATTTAAATTAGCTATGCAGAATTTGAAGCCACGTTTCCATTCATCACGGTTTCATGGATCTGATGATGTATGTTTGACATCTTTATAGAATGTATAGTAAACTTTATAGAATGTTATGTTATTATCGGTTTTATGGTTAAGCTATACTTTATAAATTGTTAATATAGTTAATTTGGGTTTTTATGTATTGTTTCCCGATTCAAATATTGTTGTGTTTGGAAAACAATTGCAATCGGCATCAAAATCGGAATCGGAATCGGAATGGGAATGGAAAGAGGCAACCCAAATGTCTTTTTCTTGTATATTCATAATTAGTGACTAATTTTTTGGTCACTAACAATAAATAATTAGTGACAATTTTTCTTGGGCTCTGACAATAAATAATTAGTGACCACATATTTAGTCACTAAATGTATAAACTATTGATATTTTTAATTATAGTGACTAATTTTAGTGACAAAATAAGTCGTCACTGATATAGTGACCATGACCACTTATATATTTTGGTCACTATTCAGATTTAGTGACGGACCTATAGTGACGAAATGTACCACCAATATTTTGGTCACTAAATCATTTATTGACTACTCTTTCTACTGATAGTGACCACTTCATTTTCGTCACTAATCAAGACTTTTCTTGTAGTCATAACCGTGGATAATAGGCTTTACCCACGACTTTCCCACGGGATATAATTTGTGGGTAATACGCTGGTGAGTAATTTTTTCCCATGGATTACCTTCGGATTTATCTATGGATTATCCAAGGCAATTTTACCAAGGATATTTTACCCACAGCTTATCCACACAGTTGTTACCTACGAATTATCCATGACAAGCTTACCCACGGATTATCCAAGTACTTCTTACCCACAGATTGTCCAAATATCTTTTACCCACTCACTATCCATGACATGACAACTTTACCACACAATGGTTACCTAGATTACCCACAGTTTTCCACCAAAGAAAAATTGTTGGTGATTCTATGGATAATCTGAAGGTAACAAAAAAAATATAAAAAAATATTTAAAAAAATTTAGAGAAAATCCAGATTTTTTGTAATTGAGACAAAAGAATCTAGTATGGCAAACCAAAAGTATTTTTTCAATACCAAGCAAAGTCATAAACATAAATCTTAAAATGTTTCAAATACAATGACTAGAAACATAAAACCAATTGTTTTCCTCATCGCTTTGCACAATTTATTCCAAAGTACTTCCATACGTATTGTGTAGTTGTTTGATGTACGATGGACTCCTCACATTCTTTTCGAATTTGTTCCAATTCTCGTTGATGGCAGGTTCAGACTCCTCACATTCTTGTTGCTGGCATGCTTTGAACTCCTCACATTCTTGTTGTTGTCATGCTTCAGACTCCGCGAGTCAGGTTTGTAAGTCACATATCTAGAAAATGTTAAAACAAACAATATAATTAGTAAAGAATATGGAGAAAAAAAATGATAAATCAAACATTATATTTATCAAAGAATATAGGCAATAAACTCACACTTTTTGTCCATCCATAATAACAACATATTTATCTTTACCAATAGCAACAACGTACTTACATTTTCTATCTATGTGTACGGGAGCTTGTTGGGTAATCTTTTGAAGAACGACAAGTCCAAAGACACCAAAGCGAATAGAAGACTTGAAAACCTAAACACTGGGAAAAAGTATTTGATGCAGAAAAAGGTGGCAATGACGTTAAACCCCTTTGTAAAATTCCCCTTCACAAACCACGATCAGATACTTTTTCAATTTATAAAAGACATTAAACTTCTAGATGGATTTGGATCCAACATCAGCAAGAAAGTGACAGATAACGATACAATCATTACTGTATTGAAATACCATGACTCTCACATTCTTATTTACCATATTTGTTCTTTTACTATAAAATATTATGAATAATATTTTTTTAATTAAACTTGCAGTTGTACCCCCATGACGAAGAGGCAGGGCGAAAAGCCTTGGCCTCTTTAAGACATACCGTTCACTTGCGACAAACACAATTTTTCCATCACTTACCACTACTAGAAAAATAGCTTTTAATGGCATACGAACTATGACACTCACTAATTTTATAACACACAAAAGCGTATGTCGTAAAAACAATGTCATATTTTTATAAATTCTGAAGAATTTACGACATACATACATGTATGTCGTGTTTAATTGTCATAAATGAAGATAAAAAAACACGCGCGATGCTTTTTCTGTTATTGTGTGTCATCTTGAAAAAACAATGTCGTCTTTTAATTTCCCCCTCCATCACTCGTATCTAGGTCAAAAACAAAAATCCTCAATTTCCAAGATCTAAAGTTCTCTCTCTACCCTCTTTTCTCTTCGACCTCTCAATTTTTTGGAAGTGTGACCGTCGATTTGCTTCTCCGGTAGCCATCTTTGGCTACCAAAGCTACCTATTCTTCTTTGTATCTGTCCCATCTATGAATGTAGTCGGTCGACTTTGTAGAAGGATGTAGCTTATTCGAGATCGCTCAATCGGACCACCACTGCACGTACGATGTAGCGTGTTCGAGACCACTTGAAGCTCGCCATCAAACCACCACTGCATCTAACCTCTCTCACCATCACCATCTGCTACTACCATCATCGTTCTCACCGTCACCATATGACCACTACCACCGCAGCACAGTCATCTCCTTGATAAATCAAGATGGTGAAGTTTCATTAACTAAATCTCGCTGCTACCAGATCTATATAGAAGTACAAGAATGCTTTGGGTTTTATGTAAATCTTGCTGCTACCAGATCTTTGGTTCTTAACGACATGAAAGATGTAGGAGAGGATTGGTTGCAAGTCCCCTGTAGAACCAATGCGTGAGATAAGACAGTGGAAGGATAATTGGAGAGGGTAATTACCTAAATACCCTTGATGCTCTCCTTTCACATCAAATTTGACCTAGATATGCACTATAAGTGTTTGATGAAATGACCGATTGTGTTTATTTTGAGTTTCCAGGTTTTTTGAAGTAATCTATTGTATCATAAGCTATCAAGTTATCCATTTGTTCTTATTATGATTTTGGTTTCATTTGGTTTTTAGTTTCTGATATGCACCGTAAGTTTTTGATGAAATGCCTATGATATGCATCAGGTATCATTATCATTTTGGTTTCTGATATGCATTGTAAGTTTTTGTTGAAATGAAATGTCTATCATTTTGAGTTTGCAGGATTTTTGAAGTTATCGTTTGACCCCCAATCACCCACCACAGGTTACTAACTTCCAATGTACAATTTTTATTTCATTTTCTACTAGATCGACATTCTCACATGAGTTGGTACGTATTCCTCTACATTGATCGATATATGTTGGGTTGTTGACTATATTTATTTCAACATTGATGTTGAACACACTAACGTTTAGTTTCTCTAAAATAATGTGCAAAAGTAACTTTTAGTTTCTCTGTTTGTATAGCATGCAACATCTGTTTGTATACTCCCATGAATGATATAAGAATTCAATATTGAAGTCAATCGATGAATTGTTGGTTTTTGTTTTATATTATTGTTGGTTTTTGTTTTAGATTATATCATGATATTCCATATTCGCAACTAATGTTTATAAGAGTAGCTCGTTGCATTTTGACAGCACAAGTTCCTTCCCTACTGTTTTTATCTCTACTAAAGCACCATGGCTGGTAATGTATTCACCTTAAGTTGGCTATAAAATGTTATATTATCTTTCTTTCGGTTAATTGTTAATTGTTAGAAATTTCTTTATTAATTGGGCAAATGAGAGTTTATACTTTATATTGGTATTCTTTTTTAATTAGGCTAATGAAAACCGAAATGAGAGTTTATACTTTATATTGGTATCCATTGCCATTTTTAATTTGCAACTGAAAACCGAAGAAAGGAAGCTCAGTCATGTGATATGGTAACTTTGATTATTTGCTTCAATCATCTTCAATTGTTTTCCTACTGTTGTGTGAATTATTTCAGGGAAGTATATGCAGTTTCAATTCTGGGCCTTTTCTTTGTACATAATTTAAGAATTCGTTTTTGGTGATGGGTGTTGTTTCTTTGTAGTAATTTGAGATGGAATGTTTCATTTATGACAGGGTTTCAATGGATGGTATCAACAATCACTCCAACACATCAAGTGGCAGAATTTTTGATAAATTTCTTTGGTTAAATGCAAGGATTAGTAATCTACTTTCATTTTTTTTGTTATAATTTTGTATTAGACATACCACATTGTGATGATATGACAATGAGTTGTATTTGTATTATTGATTTATTTTATATTACGAGACTAAATTTAATGTGTGATTTAATTTTAATATTATTAAATCTAATATATATATATATATATATATATATATATATATATATATATATATATATATATATATATTGTAAATATAGATTATTTGTTTAAAAATAATTTATGACTTACATTGTAAGTCATAAAGGTTTGTCATTAATGTATGTCATAAATTTACGACACACAAATGTGTGTCATCTGTCATTATGACAGGGGCTTCCTTGACACACATTTGTGTGTCATCTGTACCCTTTAATGACACGCAATGCGTATCATTAAAGGCCTTTTTTCTAGTAGTATACACTCATGTTAGTCATGTGTATAACCTATTCATTCGCGAGTTTGGCGACTATATCTTGCAAGACATCCCCTTAGACAAAAAATCATGGAAAATCTTATAGTTGGCGAGAATAATGTTATGTACGAGCATCTTCAAGTAAATTATTTATATAAGTATAGTTCATATGTTTATTTCATATTTCTTTTTACTTGTCTAACTTATATTTATTTGAACCCATACTTTGATTTTTATGTGATCGAGAATGATCCAGAGGCATCACGTTTATGGGAGGGCTTTGACTCTTAAATAGCAAAGCATTTCAGAAGCCTCAAAACCAGCTAACCCCCCCCCCCCCTCCCCCGACAGGCCAGTATATGCGAAACAGATTAACAAAGTGTCATGACAGTTTCCACAAGTGAAAAATGTATTTAGCATTCCATGACAAATAAAGGTAATTGTTCGAAGCAATCGATGAAGAACAGCAGAAGGACAACCCTAAACCCTAAACCCTAAACCCTAACCCGAAACCATCTCCCAGATGGCCTAGTGGATAAGCTTTTGGACTCCCTCTCTTCCCCATAGGGAGGTTCCAAGTTCAAGTCTCACTCCCTTCCTTTCCCCATAGGGAGTGTTAGGTTTCAATCAGGGGATGGCCACTGGCCACCTCTCTACCCCCGTAGGTGATTGTCTCGGACCACCCTTCTGCCAGGTGTACGTGGGCCCCGAGGTTGCTTCATCAGGGTCATCCAAAGGATGGGTTGGGTGGGGTCCTTGGTTATCAAAAAAACCCTAAACCCTAAACCCGAGCACCTATAATAGCACTTGCTACAAGAAAGTAAGTTACCATAAAAGATTATATATATATATATATATATATATATATATATATATATATATATATATATATATATATATATAGAGAGAGAGAGAGAGTAAATTACAAATTTGGTACTTGTGGTTGACATAAAATAACGGTTCAAGTCATCCTTTTCAATTCCAACCTTCTTGGTCCCTGAAGCGAACATTTGGTAACAGTTTTGGTCCATCTTGCGGTTACCGTCCAAATCCTTGTCGTTACCTTTGTTGTGTGCGTCTCACGTGGGGGCAATATAGACATTTGCTTTAGGTCCTTCAACTAAACCTGCAGAAGATCTCGCTAGTCTTGGCTCCTTAAATGCAGGTGGTATCCATCAACTCAAGTTAACTCATCACTTGCTTTGAAAAACACAGACGATCAAGGAAGTCAAGGAGGAAAGTAGGTTAAAAGGGTGCGATCGGAAACGATCATCGAACGTTGACTGACTTGCAAAATGTGGAAGATTTGAGAGGTTGGAGCGACCGATGATGCCATTGATCTCTAAGGTACATGCAGTTCATTTGTTAATCTGCATTTCATCAGTTTAATTAAAAACCTAATTTCACTTTGTATTTACAGGAGGAAACACGAACCTCTTCAGCATTCAGCTGCATGATGGAGGGGTTTTCGTTGAATCACCGACGAGGACCTACATTAACGGGAACGTATCATTCATCGACAATGTAGATGTCGATAAGTTTTCTATGGAAGAACGTATCATTAACGGGAACGTATCATTCATCTACTGTGAACATGGCCAAACGATACTTCCAACCTATGGTAAACCCCTGATAACAGATTTCATGCTTGATGACTACGTTCCCATGTCCCCTAAATAGTTACAAAAAAGACTAAGGGCTACTTCAGATATCCGATGTACAAGGAAGTTGTTTTTTGATCTTAACCTTAACGCTTCTGAGAACGTTTCAAACGAGGTCAGTTCAAATCAGGAAGAGGGTCAATCATTGGAAGGGAGGGTTTTAGAAACATGACAGTCAGCGGTGGCCACTGCTGTAGAACACACATCGTCAGAGTTACAGAGGGACGAGGGGCAATGTTTGGACATAATCCCTTTACCAACGGCACCTGCTGCATCAGCAAGGTTCGACCCAATAGTTGTTTATTGGAATGACAAATTATTTGACGAACCGTTAGCAAGGTTAGAGTACGATGGGAACTTAGAACAAGATTACGAGGTAATCGAAGAGGATGAGGTTGGTGTCAACTATGGATTTGGTGTACCCAATGAGCAAAATCGAATCAACAATGTCGATGCACCGGTACAAAAAATCGTCTCAGATAACGTAGAAAGTACTGATAATAACTTTCGACTCAATCCAACAGAGGTGTTGAACAAGAATGACATGGAGGTCGACATGGACTCCTACCATGGATGTCTTGGCCCTATATTAGAAGGGTTACCACTCAACGAAGGTAACGATAACTCGATGCCTGTTGATATTATTGATACCAACACATTTGATCTTGCAAGTCGCCATGGAAGTTTAAAGGATGAATTACTGAGAAACCTTTCAAATATACCTAAGTGTTCGCAAGGACAAGTTCATGATGCGGATTTCAAACTTGGAGAAAGGTTTGATAACAAACTCCTACTTAAGGAAGCCCTTACTAATCTTGCAGTCCATTCTCGTCGGCATTTATACTTGCAAAAGAATGACAGGTTCCGTTTACGTGCAATTTGTAAAGGTCCTGCTCCGATTGGGGGTATTGGAGGTCAAAATGCGTATCCACAAGTGAGGGATAATTTAGTAATTTCCAACCAAAAATGCTTGTGGGTTCTGTTGATTTCAAAAGCTAAATCAGATGAAGACTGGATTGTTAAAACCTACAACGATAAACACACCTGTATTCAGATAAGAGAGGTTGGTCAGTGCATGTAATCGTACTTAGCGAAGAAGATTTATCAACAACTAGAAGCGAATCCGAAGATCCCAACTGCTGCACTACAAAAGGAATTAGAAAGAAGGTTCAAGATCTAGCTATCGTTCATGAAGGTTTTTAGGGCTAGAGTTCTTGCTCTCAATCACATCCGTAGTGATTATGAGCGACAATATACGATGTTATGGGAATACGTACTGGAACTTCAAGCCAGAAACCCATGTATCACAGTAAAGATTGCAGTTGAATCTGAACCTAATTTCAGTTCGCAAACTAGAGTATTCAAAAGAATATACATTTGTTTGGGTCCTTTAAAAGAGGGGTTCAAATATGGGAATCGAGATCTGTTGGGATTAGATGGATCTTTTATGAAAGGACTGTACTAGTTAATGTGCAAACTGTCTACAGAATACATTGTGATAGTTTAACTTGGTTATTAATGTTAACAGTGAGGGCTCATTTCAACATCTTGTTAAACAATTTATGTGAGGTGTTCAATGCCAAGATTGTAGATGGAAGGGATAGGCCAATTATCTGCATTGGAATTTAAGGGAGTATTTGATGAGGAAGATTGTGGCAGTCTAAAGGTTAATTGCCAAAATCCCAGGGCCATTAACCCCAACTGCTCAAGCTATACTTGGCAAGAACAAGGTAGATGCTTCAAAGTGTAAATGTATTTACAATTGTAATTGGAAATTTCAAGTTACGGGGGACTACTATGAGCAATTTGTAGTGGACATTGCGTAAAAAACTTGTAGCTGCAGACACTGGGATTTGACAGGCATTTCTTGTAAACATGCCATTGCTGCACTGTGGGACTAGGTGGAGAATGGACAACAGGTTCAACAAGCTGAGGAACTTGTCCATTGTAATGCCGTAATACTTTCGGTAAGTAAATTTAAGTTAATCTTAGAGTAAATAAGAATTTCTAGGTTTTTATATGAGTTAGGATGATTAGAAATCCATTTAGGAGGAGTTTAAACCTTAAAAGTGTCAAAAATAGAGTACACGGGTCGTGTCCAAGTCACACGGGTCGTGTAAAGGGTTGTTAGAAACTGTTTTGGCTTCTGTGGGACCAACCCAGGTCATGTTGGTGGACACGGGTCGTGTCGAAATTCAGTAAGCATGCAGTAAGTTGAACACGGGTCGTGTAAATGAACCCGGGCCAGTTTTTAAAAGTTAGCGATGCTAACATTTAAGGTTAGCGCTGCTAACCTGCTTTAGTGGTTTTATTTGGGCAGCTTTCCTCATTTACCACATTTACGAACCATAAAACCTCTTGGGCGATTTTTAGAGCTGGGATTACGATTTTTGATCATTTTGATCAAGGGTTTTGCGTAGGAAAAGGTTGAGGAAGTCGGATTTAATACCCGAAATGTGTTCTCGAGTTCTTAATTCACGAGGTTAGTGATTTTGGGTTTTAGGGTTTCAAACCCAAGATGTCGAAATCCGAAAGTATGCTTTGATTCATCTTATGTGTTGTTAGTAGGTTGCTAATATATGTTGTACCGAGTCTTTTTTGCGAATATTGTGATGTTTTAACGGTTGAATTGGTAAAACCATGAAATCGGGGGTTTCGGTTTGATAGCATATGCTATCCACTGTTTGTGATCTTTATTGGCTGTTGATTTCTTAATCTTTTGAGTTAGATATTATTCAGATGCCTGAGAATGTTTGAGATATGATATGTGATGTCATTTTACAACGGCTACTCATAGGAGGGAAGGAGATACACGAGGCACGGGTGGACCACGAGCTGAACAGACATCAGGTGAGTAGTTCTAATTCATTATTTATGATTATACTATAATATAATTGGATAAATTGCAAATTGTAATTTGTTGAGACAATCAATTTGTATGAGTTATACAAGGTTGAGAACTCCTTGTTATAAACGAGTACTTAGTGTGATTGTACACACTAAATAACTGAGATAGTCAAAGAGATTGAGATTAATGATGTTATGTTATAGTAGTTGTTGAGACAAGATAGAATGATTACTAAATTTTAATTATTTACTTACTGGGCTTAATTACCTCATGAAAATGGTTATGTTGGATGTATTATAGATGACAGGGCCAAGAAGATTGCAGAGGGATGATTGACTTGACATGGGACTAGACTTGTGGGTTTTTGTGAACTATTTTACACTCTTTTGAAACTTATGTATAGTTTTTGTAAAATGGTCTTTTGTAACCCAGTTTTTGGGACATGTTTATATTAAATACTTGTTCTTTTGGATAACTTCTTGTACTTCTGTTGCTTAGCTTTGATTACACCTGAACCCTTGTTGTTACTTGAGTAATTATCGGTGTATTTTGGAGATAAGAAACTAGGTGTTACAAGTTAGTATCAGAGCAATGTTTGAGTGAACTAGACTTAAAGGGTAAGTACTAGACTCAAATGATAAAGAGAGAGGTCCCAAATTTGTCCCTATGCAACTATTCCTCTGAGCACATGTAATGAGTATGTGTGCTATATTGAGATATACAAGATTGAAATATTGAGTTTCTTTTTCAGCCTCATTATGAGTATGGAAAGGAAAAAGAGGGAGGTGATCGCCGAGATGAGAAATCGGGGTCATAGAGTTTGGGACTGGGGCGCCAGCCCGAAGACGAGAGACCACCTGAGTTATCACCATCTTTACAAGAGCTTATTGCTACGGAGGTAGCAAAAGCAGTCAAAGGCTTATTGCCTAATTTACAGAGGCCTCAAATGGAGGCGGAAAAATAGAGATGGGCGAGATCGACCTCCTACCATTCCTGTGGTTGGGGAGGGTCAACGAGAGCCGATTGTTATGTACGCTGAGGCCGGAGGGTCGGGGGAAACAAAGGGTTGTAATTACGAGATGTTTCGCAAGTATAAGCCAAATGATTTCTTTGGAACTAACGATCCTATTGTTTTCCCGGAACTGGCTGACACATATTGAGAAAGTTTTTCGTACGAGTAGGTGTGTAGACAAAGATAAAGTGGAGTTTGCCATAAATTGTATACACAGGGATGCCCAGTTCTGATGGGAAAATATCTTTCTTGATATAGAGAAAGGTTTGGAGCCTGAGTCGATATGGGAGGAGTTTAAAGTGAAGTTCATGAAAGAGTATTGTTCCAATATTGCAATGAAGAGTTTAGAGGAAGATTTTCTGATGTTATAACAGGGTACAAGGTCAGTGCAGGAGTATACAAAGGAGTTCAACGAAAAGGCCAAATTCACTGCACACCAAGTGGATACGGAGGAGAGAAAGATTGATAGATATTTGTGGGGTTTGAGACCCTAAATACGGGAGTTTTTACATAAGTCGAACTTTTCTACTTATCAGCAGATTGTAGAGGTAGCCAAGTCTAGAGAGAAAGAATTGAAGAGGCAGGAAGATGAAAGGAAAAGTGTTGCGGGGGGTAAAGAGAGTGGAGGTCAGAAGTGAAATGGGAAGGAAAGTCGGGAGGTAGTTCCCAGAAACAGACGGTTCCAAGCTTTCAGCCTCAAGATGACTCAGGGAAGAATGAAGACATGTGGTGCGAAAAATGCCGCCGAAAACACGTTGGAAATTGTGACACGAGAACCCCATCCCTTATATGTTATCAGTGTGGAAAGATGGGGCACATGGCTCATGATTCTTTAGAGAAGAGTCGAGTATGCTTTAACTGTGGAGAAAGCGGTCATATCCGCCCGGATTACCCAAAGCCAAGAATCAATACACGCCGTGAGACTCCGAGGGGGGGACAAGGTGATAGTCGACGTGATAGACGAGACAGAGGTGGAAGGAACGTTAGGACTCGAGCCTTTCAGATGACCATGGAGGAGGCCCAAGAACGCCCGGATGTGATTACAAGTATCTTTAGCCTAAATTCTCTTCGAGCTCGTATGGTATTTGATTATGGTACCTCGGTTTCTTTTATATATGTACCTTTTTCGTCTCGAATTCATGTTCCAATAACTGAGATGAGTTAGAGTTTAATAGTAGATATTGCTGATGGGAGGGATGTTGTAGTAAATAGTCATTATGCAAATTGTCAGCTTGAAATCAACGGGATTTCATTCCTTATTGATTTGAAGCTGATGACTACTCGTGCAATCGATGTGATAGTTGGAATGGACTGGTTACATGATAATAGAGCAGATATGGATTGTCACGGAAAGACCATTTATGTGAGAACTTCAAGCGGGTTCCGAACGTTAATACGAGGCGAGCGTTGTTTTCAACATAGTCCGGTAGTATCTTTCACGAGAGCGCGAAGGTATACTCAAAGAGGTGCCCTTTTATTTATGGCGCATATTACTCCGATTGAATCTGAACGTCCCACGGTGGAAGATGTTGAAGTAGTACACGATTATTCCGATGTTTTTCCTGACGATCTCCCGGGTTTACCACTAGATCGTCAATTATAGTTTGTTATCGAATTAGTACCGGGGGCGAAACCGATAGCTTGAGCACCCTATCGGTTGGCGCCACTAGAGATGGGAGAATTAAAGAAGCAGTTACAGGAGCTTTTAGATCGTGGGTTTATTCGACCGAGTTCATCTCTGTGGGGTGCCCCGATTTTATTTGTTAGAAAGAAAGATGGTTTCATGCGTATATGTATAGATTATCACGAGTTGAACAAGATTACGATGAAAAATCGTTATCCTCTACTGAGAATCGATGATTTATTCGATCAATTAGAAGGAGCGGTATATTTCTCGAAGATTGACTTGAGATCGGGATATCATCAACTAAAAGTAAGAGAAGCTAACATTCCAAAAACAGCCTTTCGTACCCGATACGGCCATTACGAGTTTTTAGTAATGCCGTTCAGTTTAACGAATGCCCCGACGGCTTTTATGGATTTGATGAACCGAGCTTGTCATCCCTTTTAGGATAAGTTCGTGATAGTATTCATTGATGACATTTTAATTTATTCCAAGAGTTGGGGCGAACATAAACAGCACCTGCAATTAATCCTCGATCTTCTTCGCAAAGAGAAGTTGTATGCAAAGCTTTATAAATGTGAGTTTTGGTTGCAAGAGATTCAATTCCTTGGTCATGTGATAAATCGAGAAGGCGCCAAGGTAGATCCTGCCAAGATAGAAGCGGTGATGAGTTGGGCACCACCCAAGAGTCTGACTGAGGTTTGGAGCTTCTTGGGATTAGCCGGTTACTATCGGCGGTTTGTTGAGAAATTTTCGAGCATCGCGTTGCCTTTAACGAAGCTAACCAAAAAGACAAAGAAGTTCATCTGGACTGAAGTACAACAAGAGGCCTTTGAGAGACTGAGACGTGCATTATGTGAAGCCCCGGTGTTGGCATTGCCTCAAGGTGGAGAAGACTTTTTCCTTTTTACCGATGCTTCACAAATTGGTCTTGGATGTGTATTCATGCAAAGGGGACGAGTGATTGCCTATGCATCTCGACAACTGAAGTCTCATGAGCCAGCGTATCCTGTACATGATTTGGAGTTAGCCGCCATTGTTTTTGCATTGAAGATTTGGCGACATTATCTATATGGTGTGAAGTTCCAGGTGTACTCAGATCACAAGAGTCTAAAGTATCTATTTGACCAAAAAGGGTTGAATATGAGACAGCGAAGATGGATGGATCTTTTGAAAGATTATGATTGTGAAATACTTTACCATCTTGGTAAAGCAAACGTAGTAGCAGACGCGCTAAGTCGAAAAGAGCCATCTATTCGAGTCGTTTCATCTCGATTGGCCGCGAGTGGTTAGTAATTACCAGAAATGATTCAACGTGCCTAGAGAGAAGTCAATGATATGAAGAGTGAGAGAATGGTTGGCTATGTAGATAAATTAGTTGAAAATATACAAGGAGTGAAGACTTTTCAGGGACGAGTGTGGGTCCCAAGGCATAGAGAAACGAGATAGTTATTACTTGAAGATGCTCATTGTACTCGGTATTCAATCCATCCAGGTAGTACAAAAATGTATCAAAGTCTAAAGTCGTTTTACTGGTGGCCGGGAATGAAACGTGATATTGGGGGATATGTAGAGAAGTGTCTGACTTGCTTACAAGTCAAGGCAAATCATCAGAGACCATACGGGTTAGTGCAACCACTACTAGTACCGATGAAAAAGTGGGATGAGAATCACTAAATTACCTCGAACTCCACGAGGATTCAATTCTATTTGGGTGATTGTTGATAGGTTGACCAAGTCGGCACAGTTCATCCCTATACGAGAAGATTATCAAGCATCCAACTAGCAGAGATCTATGTTAGAGAAGTGATGAGACTACACGGAGTACCTACCTCGATGGTCTCCGATCGTGATAGTCGTTTTACTTCACATTTTTGGCAAAGTTTACAAAAACACTTGGGAACTAAAGCCTTGATGAGTACGGCTTATCATCCGGAGACCAATGGTCAAACCGAGAGAACTATACAGACGTTGGAGGTTATGCTTAGAGCTTCAGTGATTGATTTTGGGGGTAGCTGGGACGATCATTTGCCTTTGGCTGAATTTACGTATAACAATTCATATCATTCTAGCTTCAGATGGCACCCTTTGAGGCGTTATATGGATCAATGTGTAGAACACCGTCATGTTGGTCAGAAGCGGGAGAAAAGCCATTAGCGGGTCCTGAAATAATAACTGAGACTGAGGCAAAGATTAGAATCATTCGTGAGCACATGAGAATTGCTTAGCAGCGTCAAAAGCAGTATGCAGATAAACGAAGGAAACCATTAGAGTTTCAAGTTGGAGACATGGTAATGTTAAAATTATCTCCATGGAAAGGAATTATCCGGTTTAGTAAGCGGGGCAAGTTGAGTCCCAGATTTATCGGACCTTTTCGTATACTACAACGAGTGGGAGCTGTAGCATATAGACTCGAGCTTCCTGATGAGTTACAAGGAATTCATAATGTGTTTCACATATGACATCTTCGTAAGACTTTATATGATGAGTCTACGCGAGTTTCCTTGACCGAGATCCAATTGGATAAGAAGCTACAATATCAGGAACAACCAGAGAAAATTTTAGACAGAAAGATTAAGAAGTTGCGAAACAAGGATATTGGGATTGTGAAAGTGCAGTGGAGACATCACCGAGGTACACATGTTACATGGGAACCTGAGGAAGAGATGTGATCTAAGTACCCTCTTTTATTTCAAGAGATTCCGAGGACGGAATCTTTTGAAGGGGGAGATAACTTGTAATGTCGTAATACTTTTGGTAAGTAAATTTGAGTTAATCTTAGAGTAAATAAGAATTTCTAGGTTGTTATATGAGTTAGGATGATTAGAAATCCATTTAGGAGGAGTTTAAACCTTAAAAGTGTCAAAAATACAGTACACGGGTCGTGTCCAAGTCGCACAGGTCGTGTAAAGGGTTGTTATAAACTGTTTTGGCTTCTGCAGGACCAACCCGGGTCGTGTTTGTGGACACGGGTCGTGTCGAAATGCAGTAAGCATGCAGTAAGTTGAACACGGGTCGTGTAAATGAACCCGGGCCGGTTTTTAAAAGTTAGCGATGCTAACTTTTAAGGTTTGCGCTGCTAACCTGCTTTAGTGGTTTTATTTGGGCAGCTTTCCTCATTTACCACATTTACGAACCATAAAACCTCTTGGGCGATTTTCAGAGCTGGGATTACGAGTTTTGGTCATTTTGATCAAGGGTTTTGCATAGGAAAAGGTTGGGGAAGTCGGATTTAATACCCGAAATGTGTTCTCAAGTTCTTAATTCACGAGGTTAGTGATTTTGGGTTTTAGGGTTTCAAACCCAAGATGTCGAAATTCGAAAGTATGCTTTGATTCATCTCATGTGTTGTTAGTAGGTTGCTAATATATGTTGTACCGAGTCTTTGTTGCGAATATTGTGATGTTTTAACGGTTGAATTGGTAAAACCATGAAATCGGGGGTTTCGGTTTGATAGCATATGCTATCCACTGTTTGTGATCTTTATTAGCTGTTGATTTATTAATCTTTTGAGTTAGATATTATTCAGATGCCTGAGAATGTTTGAGATATGATATGTGATGTCATTTTACAGCGGCTACTCATAGGAAGGAAGGAGATACACGAGGCACGGGTGGACCACGAGTTGAACAGACATAGGTGAGTAGTTCTAATTCATTATTTATGATTATACTATAATATAATTGGATAAATTGTAAATTGTAATTTGTTGAGACAATCAATTTGTATGAGTTATACAAGGTTGAGAACTCCTTGTTATAAACGAGTACTTAGTGTGATTGTACACACTAAATGACTGAGATAGTCAAAGAGATTGAGATTAATGATGTTATGTTATAGTAGTTGTTGAGACAAGATAGAATGATTACTAAATTTTAATTATTTACTTACTGAGCTTAATTAGCTCATGAAAATGGTTATGTTGGATGTATTATAGGTGACAGGGACAAGAAGGTTGCTGAGGGATGATTGACTTGACATGGGACTAGACTTGTGGGTTTTTGTGAACTATGGTATACTCTTTTAAAACTTATGTAAAGTTTTTGTAAAATGGTCTTTTGTAACCCAGTTTTTGGGACATGTTTGTATTAAATACTTATTCTTTTGGATAACTGCTTGTACTTCTGTTGCTTAGCTTTGATTACACTTAAACCCTTGTGGTTAATTGAGTAATTATCGGTGTATTTCAGAGATAAGAAACTGGGTGTTACATCCATCCTTGTTACACATTGTCAACATGGAACAAAATGTATAGTTACACAATCGAGCCTATCAATATTGGTCCACAGTTATGGCCCACTTCAGATTACCTTACAACATTGGTGCACCCAAAGCACAACAAGCAGGTACATATTTATTGAGGCATTCATCTTGTTGTTGTTTACTTCATTATAATCGAAATAAATTATATATATTTTCTTTTTTAAATAATTGATAGGTTGGGAGGCCTAAAGTGAAAAGAAGGAGGAGTGAAGGAGATGGATCAACTCAACAATCTCAAGGTACTCAGAACAACACTAAGTTGTCAAGGAAGTACATCACCAATACATGTGGAAAATGTCACAACCCAGGACACAATGCTAGGTCATGTAAGGGACAAGGTGGTACAAATCAAGAATTTGCAAGGAATGATCCTCTTAGTGTACCAATGAGTGTTTGAAGAAGGGCAATGATGATGACAGGTAGTATGCCGGTGGTGGTTAACAACATGGTTAATGGAAATGATGTTGCTGGTGGAACAGGAGGTGTGTGAGGTATTTGAGATTCAAGCTGATCAAGAAAGGGAGGTGGGGTTGTAGTTTCAAGTGAAGAGTATGTTATGTAATAAGTACAATATGTGTGTTTGTCTGCTGAGTTTGTGGTATGTTCCGTAGTCTACTAAGAATAATGGCGTACATCGATGTTGTAATAGTACACTTGGATGGGTGTCTTAGTAGGTTAAGTTGACTAACATTATCAATGTTGACTGTTTTTTTGTGCGGTTGATTGGTATTGCAACTGCAACTATTTAGTCAGCATTGCCTTTGGATATGTAATGTGGATGTGAAACCATAACCTTCAATAGTTTATGAGGGTAAATTAATAGTATGTTTTATTATGGTTATAAATGTGATCCTTGTTAGTTTAACATTGTGGCAAATGGAAAAAGACATACAGGATGTGTCTGTTTGTGTGGGTATGTGTTCACCTATGTGTTCACCTGTTTATGTGTGTATTTGTGTGTGTCTATGTTTATGAAGGTGCAAGAATTAGCAATGTACAATCCCTTTTATTGTTAATCATACCATCATAATTCTATATATTTGTATTCAAACTTTGTCCATCCAACAGAAGTAGCTTCATATGTGTTGCACATAATTTCAAAATTCAATAGGTTATGGAAAACAAAGGCAACAATTAGCAACATACTTTCATATGTTTGTGTATTATAACATCCAACTTTTATATAATTTCTTCCTGCATGTTTGCTCTCCAGATACCTGAAATTGGTTAAATTATATTGGAGATCTGCACAGTTACCTTACTTGTGGAATCTAACCAAAAGTCATTCAAATGAAACGATAACCGTAGGACTATCATAGATGCATAACATACATTTCGATTTACAAAACCATACATTTTGCTAGATAAAAAATGTACTTAAATTCCACAACTATTTCAACCAAACCTACATTACATAGTAAACCCACCAAAAACCAAAAACCCTAATACCTTTCGTTAAACCCCAAAAATTGTCCCCACCGGAAAGACACCTGATTTACTCAAACATCATGAACATGGCGAAGACGATGAAGAAAATCCACGATACCACCAACCAAATTTTGTACCGACTTCCATTTTCAACCTCGGCTTCAAGGCATGCGATATCTTCAAGCATTAATCGCCTGGCTAGCAGGAGACCAGGAATGATCATCGTCGCCCTCCTGCACATGGGCGGATCAGACCACCCAACGAACATGTATCTACTACACTGCCAAAATCTTCTACCAGGGTTTCTATTGGTCCATGATGTTGCGATTGTCGCTTGGTTCCCGCAATTACATACAACCAATTTGCGAATCTTAGCTTCGACTGTTTGTCTCTGGATATTCAAGAAGATCGAGTAGCAGTGAAGAAGATTTTCCCCCCTTTAATAATCAGTTGGGTGTTAGAATGAAAAGTCCATTTTGCCCCCACGTGAGTTGCACAGGAGACACTTAACGGGAAGGATTTAGACGGTAACCGCAAGAGGGACCAAAACTGTTACCAAATGTTCACTTTAGGGACCAAGAAGGTTGGTATTGAAAAGGATGACTTGAACCGTTATTCTATGTCAACCATAGGGACCAAATTTGTAATTTACTCATATATATATATATATATATATATATATATATATATATATATATATATATATATATATATATATATATATATATATATATATATATATATATATATATATATATATATATATATATATATATATATATATATATATATATATATATATATATATATATATATATATATATATATATATATATATATATATAGTTAGGTTCCTTTGAGAACTCAAAAAACCATGAGATCTCGAGAACCCAATCTGGAGCGTTAGATCAAAAATATTAATGGTCTAGATAAAAGATGGCAAAATATGTAATTATAATCAATTTTGATGGCATATTAGGTTTTTTTAAGATAATAACAAGGGTAAATTAGGATAGAAAAAAAGATCCTAAAAATCAGCAAACCAACCAAATTTAATACACTGGTTATCACTCTCTCTCTCCAAACTCTCGAGATGACTTATCTTATTTTCTCTCTCTCGCTCTCTCGCTCTCTCTCTCTCTCCTGCGAATCCTGCCGTTCTCCTTCATCCCTCAAACCAGCCCCGCCTGCAACCGATCGGCTACATTCTGAACACCGGCTACATAACGGTGGAGGAGAAGCAGATCCGGCGACACAACCCTGCCTCCAACCTCGATTTATCCATCGTCGTCGTCTTCTCTTTCACAAAATACCCTAATCGGTACAAAGCAGCAATCGAAGGTGAGGGTCTAGCAGCAATCGGAGGTGAGCATCTAGCAGCAATCCTCGTCGTCTTCTTCTCTTTCACAGCATCGCCTTGTGCTTGATTTATGTCAATCGGGTGATGCTCAATCTCAGGTTCGATTTAATTCACCGCTCACCCTAGTGTTTCATTTGATGAATGCGAGATTTCAGTCGAGTTTTCTGTATTTTGTTACTTCGAAGAGAGTTAACCAAGATCGAGAAATCCAAGAATGTGAGATTTCTTCAAACGATGCTCAATCTCAAGTTCGTAATGTTCAATTTTAAGTTTATTAGTTTTTCCGATGAATGCGAGATTTCAGCCATCGCAATTTGAAGTTTTTTTAGTTTTTTCGATGCTCAATTTCAGGTTTGTAATGCTCAATCACACTCCACAACAGGGTCATCTTCTTCAATAGCGCACCACCCATGGACGCTTCGCATATGCTGTACCAACAAATAATTCTACCATTCTTTTAAAGTTGAGTTTTTTAGATGCATGCCAAGTGTATGATGGAATGCCTCTATGAAATTGATGTCATTTTGAACCTATGAAACACTTAATTTGTCAAGGTAGATTTTTCACTTATAGTTTGGTCCTTTTGTCAGATTTTATGTTAGTTTTGTATATACGCATTTATGTGTATCAAGAACAATAATTTTTTAACATATGCATAATATTAGATGCACATATACATTTATCTGTGCATATACATACGTGCATATATGCATACACGTATGTGCATATGTTCATACATGTACATATGTACATACACGTATGTGCATATGTGCATACACGTATGCATTTATGTACATACATGTATGTGCATAAATGCATATGTGCATATGTACATAAATGCATATGTGCATATGGACATAAATATGTATGTGCATATGTGCAATAACGTGTGTATATGTGTATAAATGTGCATATGTCTGTTCAAATGTGAGTATATATGCAAAAACATATATGCATATGTGTATTAAACGTATGTGCACATATGCATATGTATATCAATTTGTTCATGTACACATGTATGCATATTTTTCATATATACATAAATAGATGTGCATTTGTTCATATGCGTATATGCATGTATGTATTTATTTTAATGTTTTTGAATATATATTTATATCAATTTTTATTAACGTTCTTGCAGATTTTGAAGAATTTATCAAGCAAATTGGAGTGAAAACTGAAAAATGAAGATATCATGAATTTTCGTTGTATTTTTATATTTTTTGTATGTAACGTTCAAAACAGTTGTATATTATTGTTTCTAATAAATTGGTAGTCTGATATCCGAATATTATGAAATATGAATATTTTTTGTGTGTTTTTTACGAAATGTTATTAAATGTGCATGTATGCATCCCTAGAAAATATAATGTAAAAAGTTAAATATGCATTTATGCATTCTATTAAAGAAATGCACAACTCAGAAATCTGATTATGCATATATGCATTCTATTAAAAAAGCACCTGCAAAAATGTATATATGCACATGCAAATAAAAAAAATTATATGTCTTTTAAATTCCAAAAATCTAATTAAAATAAATTAAATTTTAGTTTTTTTCAAATTTCAAAAAAAAATGATTTTAAAAAAACAAAAATTTTATTTTTTTAAAAAATTTGAAAATTCAAATCTAATAGGCTTGATTTTAGGAATTGTTATTATTGTTTCCAAAAATAAAAAAAATCAGAATTAAATGAGATTTGCTAAATAGCTATCATGCCCTTTTTGAAAGGTTTTGCACAAACAATGAACTAGAAACCCTAAGTTCACATGCAACCTAATGGAGGATCTATGTTTTTCTATCTTATGAACATATAATAAAACCTAAGGCCAAACAATAATTTCTAAAGATTAAAATCAAGAAAGTCAACCTTTGATTCTTGATCCAGAAGCTAGCAGCAAAAGTTTCCTGCCTCAAATGGAGTCACACCCAAGCAGGAGGAGAGAAGACAGCAGAGTTCCAGTGAGATGGTGAAGATGGCATAGGAATAAGGGTGGCCAAGAGGTTCCTTTTATAGCCTCCAAGGTTACAGTCAAAACCCTAGAGGAGCCTCCTTAATGGACAAGCATGTTGACCATTTGGATCAAGGCTTCTAAACCCTAATTAGGGTTTCGCCAAGTATGGAGGTGCCCTCCATATTGGCGCCAACTTTGGCCCCTGCCACTGGCCAGCCAGTTATTCAACTATTGAATAAATACAAACCAGTTTTTGCACTTTTAATTAATTAAATTAATCACTAAATTAAATCCAATTAATTCTAGATTAATTTCTAATTAATTATTATAGTTTCTAATTAATATATTAACACTTAAATATATTAATAAACTATTTATTTTATTTTTATTGATTTATTAAACAATTAATAAATCAACCTTTCTCACTACTTAACTCTACACCAATCCTCCAGCTATGAAAGCAACCCAAATAGACTTTGCTTCAATTAATAAGATAAATAGAATTTATAGTCCTGGCTTAGACACCTAATCCAACAGTCTCCCACTTGGATAAGTCTATGACTTCAATTGTCAATTTATCTTCTGATTAATATCAGTTTCCTAGAAATTGTTCCTGAACTCTGACCCAGTCAGTTCTGTCCAAAGATAAGTGACCATACGATCCTCCGTCCAACAAGATATTTTTCAGACTCAAGACATGGATTAAGATCAATCTCGGTCCGATACTCTGTTTCTCGATTTCTGATTTTGCTTATGACTTTGAGACTACTTATTAAATACATCAATATAGTCCTGGTTGGCCAACCCTTTTAGTCAACTTCAAAATCATCGAGAGGCCTACAAATATCTATTTCCCGTCAGGGCAAGGGACGAATAAGTTTCGACTCATATGGTTATACCTTTTACCAGTCAGATCACTCACAACAATGCTTTTTATAACATCGAGTTACTGATGCGTTTTCGCATTATCAATGAGCAACTTTCTTGCAAATTACAACTCATATCTCTCCACTTTAAGATCATAAGATATTATCATCTCAACATTGCTTATGATATAATCCATGAGGCAATCTGTTGAGTGCGGGTTTATCCAATACTCAAATCTCTATTTCTAAGTACTCATGAACATTGTAGCAGTCTTACTGCAATGTCTAACTCCTTAGACAATCTACAAACCAGTTCATGACAGTCTTCGTTTATACTTACTCCCTAAAAGTATGAGTGACTGTGGAACTTTGAAGAATCGAATTTACTCAGGAAGTTAAACATTCAAAAATGAAACACAATATTAAACAATTGATAGAAGCAGTAAACAATACTCATTTATAAATCTCCATTATAAAATCGCCAAATTCAATTACATTTATATTGTTACAAGTTTCAAAACCTATCTATTTGCTAAAACTAATATCATCCCTCAGGCCAATGCTCCGAGCATGCTGATTGTGCTTGATCCTACTCAGAGCCTTAGTCAAAGGATCTGCAGGATTGTCTTCTGATGATACCCTCTTAACTAGGAGGTGACCTTCTTCTACCCAATGTCGAATGTAGTGGTACTTTCTGTCGATATGCCTGGACTATCCATGATCTCGCGGTTCCTTTGTCAAACCGACCGCTCTTTCATTATTGCAGAATAGTTCCATGGGCTCCTGAATACTCGGGACAACTCCAAGGTCAGCGATGAAGTTCTTCAGCCAATCCGCTTCCTTAGATGCTTCACTCGCTGCTATGTACTCTGATTCGCACGTTGAATCAGCCACCGTCTCTTGCTTGGAACTTTCCCAAGTGACCGCTCTACCATTTAAGAGAAACACCCAGCCCGACTGAGACCGACCATTGTCTCTATATGTCTGGAAGCTGGCATCTGTGTATCCACTCACTTTTAAGTCATCACTGCCACCAAGGACTAACACCATGTTCTTCGTCCTTTGCAGATACTTAAGTATGTTCTTTACCACTATCCAATGTGCCTTACCAGGATTTCCCTGGTACCGACTAACCATGCTCAAGGCAAAGGATACGTCGGGGTGAGTACATGTCATAGCATACATGATCGACCCTACTGCTGAAGCATAAGGTACTCGACTCATCTCAACTATTTCCTCATCGGTACTCGGACTTTGAGTCTTACTCAACTTGGCATTACTTTGGATAGGTAGCTCCCCTTCTTGGAATTTTCCATACTAAACCTCTTTAGTACCTTTTCCAAGTATGTCCACTGACTAAGACCTATGAGGCTTTTCTTTCTATATCTTAATATTCTTATCCCTAGAATATAGGCAGCTTCTCCAAGGTCTTTCATGGCGAAACACTTCCCGAGCCAAGAATTGACATCTTGCAAGGTCGGAACGTCGTTTCCCATGAGCAGTATGTCATCAACATACAGCACCAGAAAAGTGACTTTACTCCCACTAGCTTTGACATATACGCAGGACTCATCTTCACTCCTAGAGAAGCCAAACTCTTTGACTTTCTCATGGAAACAAAGATTCCAACTGCGAGAATCTTGTTTCAATCCGTAGATTGATTTCTCAAGCTTACACACCTTGTTAGGATGCTTTGTGTCTACAAAACCCTCTGGCTGATTCATGTAAACATCCTCAGTCAATTTCCCATTAAGGAAGGCGGTTTTGACATCCATCTGCCAAATTTCATAATCATGAAACGCAGCTATGGCAAGCATTATCCTAATCGACTTAATCTTGGCTACTGGTGAGAACGTTTCATCATAATCAACCCCCGGGGTTTGAGTGAATCCCTTCGCGACCAGCGAGCTTTAAAGGTGTGTACCTTTCCATCCATGTTGATCTTCTTCTTGAAGATCCATTTGTACCCGACTGTCTTTCGACCCGGTACATTGTCAACCAAGTTCCAAACTTGATTGTCATACATGGACTTGATCTCGCTGTCCATCGCCTCTTTCCATTTGGATAACTCGGGGCCCGCCACCGCTTCACGGTAGTTATCTGCTCATCCAAATTTGTCAATGTACGATCACTGACAAACGTGTCACCATCCGTAGTTATATGGAAACCATAAAACTCGGGTGGCATGCTAACTCTAACTGAACGCCTAAGAGGTAATGAAATGTCTGTCGGTCCAACAGGAACCTCTTCCTCATGTTGGTGGCTAGTTTCTTCTAAGGTTGTTTCATCGGGTGTTTCTTGAATTTCTTCGAGATCAACTGTACTCCCACTGTCCTCTTTGGAAATGAGCTCTCTCTCTCAAAAGACTCCTCGTCTAGCTACAAAGATCACGTCCTCGCTTGGTTTGTAGAACAAGTATCCAAATGACTGTTTTGGGTATCCGATGAAAAAGCACTTCTCACTTTTTTCTGTGAGTTTGTCTTGAGTCTCTCGTATCACGAAAGGCTCACAACCCCAGACTTTGATGTGTGCCAACGAGGGAACTTTCCCCGTCCACATCTCGTGAGGTGTTTTAGCAACCTTCTTGGTTAGGACAGGGTTAAGGATATGGGCAGCAGTCTCTAAAGCATACCCCCAGAAATCGATTGGAAGTGAAGCTCGACTCATCATGGAACGAACCATGTCCAACAGGGTTCGGTTTCGCCTCTCAGCGACACCGTTCATCTGAGGTGTTCTAGGAGGTGACAATTGTGAAACTATTCCACATTCCTTTAGATAATCGAGAAACTCGATACTAAGACACTCACCGCCTCTGTCGGATCTAAGCATCCTTATCTTTCGGCCCAATTGATTTTCTACTTCATTTTTAAACTCTTTGAACTTTTCAAAGGTGTCTGACTTGTGCTTGATTAACTAGATATATCCATATCTACTAAAATCGTCAGTAAAGGTCACATAGAACCGCATGCCATCTTTTGTGGTTGTTCTGAAGGGACCACACACATCTATGTCTATGATATCTGATAACGCGTTAATTTTGCATATATTTCGGGCGTTATCATAGTGTTTTTATTGATAAAATTAAGTTAAAAAGGGCTAAAATACTCACTACACTTGGAAAATGACTTTTTACAGGAGTTTCGGACATTTAGGCAAAAACTATCAAAAGTTCGAACAAAGAGGGGCCAAAAATGAAAAATGCTGGAAAATAGAGATAGCGCCTCTATCTCTAGATAGCGCCTCTATCTGAGATAGTACCTCTATCTTTAAAGATAGCGGCGCTATCTTCTGAAATCGCGAAAAATCCGGAATTTGTTGCTGACCAAGACCTATTCTTTGGGGAATTCAAAATTAGCGACGTTATCTCTAAAGATAGCGCCGCTAATTGTCCTGAGGCCTATAAATAGCAGCTCATTTCCAGCCAGAAAGGGAGTTCAGCCCCTGCGTTTTAGCCACGACCCCGAGACACTTCCAGGCAGTTTTCTGAAGGTTTTGAAGGCCGAATCATGTCGTTCAAGATTCGGTTTACATTTATTTGTTTGTAAGCAACGTTTAATTTACATTTCTGTATTTTGATTCAATTCTAGCCATGTCTGGCTAGAACCGTACTCTAGTTCCGAGTTCGGACATGTTCATTGTGTAGTTTGAAACATTCGGCTCGATGAATGCTTTTGAATAATTCTAATGATCATTTTTTTGTTTCAATTTTAGTGTTGAACCTGATTTGTTTTTGACTGATCACCCTAAATAGATCTTTTTCATGCACTGTTAATCGACTGTGTGAGGCACCAAATCGCTTAGCACAGTTGGTGTTTGGTAACAAAAACAAGCGCCCAATTCCTTGTTTAGAATTTGGTCATATGTTCACACACTTCCCAGCGGACGAGAAGAATTGGACATTGATTGGTACTTGCACACCTTATGCGGTTCCTGCATTTTGGCCTATAAGCGGACCGTAGGTCGGGTAAAATGGAACTAGGTTTAGGTAATAAGCGGACCTTTATCTAAACATTTTTAGCAAGTTATTTTCATAAAGAATATATTTTATGAATTTCAAAAGCCAACTTAGAATTGTATTCTAAAGCACATCAGTCGGATTCATTCTATTACGATGAACATCGAAGACTCGGGACTAGGCCTTTAATTATTGTTTTTCTCTTAATTACTCGTATGCTTTCTTCCTTTGTTATTATTTTTACAACAAAAACTCCCCCCATTACATCATACTTAGTATTTTATACTACGTAGGCATAAATTTTATATCCCGTGTCCTTGTGGTTCGACCCTGCTTGCCCTATACTCTAATCCAGTGCAGAATAGCAGTGATTGGTCGGATTCATTTCCGATCATATTTGTTAGGGATCGACACCCTTAAAAAATTGGCGCCGTTGCCGGGGACACGGCAATACTAACGTTTATGCCAAGATCTCTTCGTACAGGTACACCAGTTGCACTTGACAAGGAGATTGAAAAGACTGCGAGAAGCCTACGGAAGCAAACTACACTTCGCAAGAAGCAAACCGCTTCCCAAACTTCTACATTTCCTTCCACCACAGACACTATATCAACCGAAGCTACATCCAACGAAACCTACATAGAAACCACACCACCACCATCTCCAACTCCTATTCACCCACCTATCATCATGGCAGCGCCCGAACAAACCATTCGCCAATGGGCAACACAAGATGTTTCCCAACAACCCCTTTGCATCACATATCCTGCCATGACCAATTTCGAACTTCGATCTGGTCTAATCCATCTCTTGCCAACCTTTAGAGGGGTCGAGAACGAAGACCCTCACAAGTTCCGGAAAGAATTCAATGTGGTATGCACCGGCATGAAACCACATGACGTCACCGAAGACCAGATCAAGCTAAGGGAATTCCCCTTCGCTGTTCAAGACTCCGCTAGAGACTGGCTCTATTACTTGCCACCTGGATCCGTCACCACGTGGAATGAGTTAGCTCGCATGTTCCTAGACAAGTACTTCCCAGAAATGAAGGCCTCTGCCCTTCGCAGAGAGATTATTGGCATCAAACAACAGAAGAGGGAAGCATTGCATAGTTATTGGGAACGATTTAAAAGATTATACGCTCGATGTCCCAAACATGGCATCACTGATCATCAGCTCCTTCAATATTTTTGTGAAGGACTATCATCCTGGGATCGTCGGTTACTCAATGCTTCAAGTGGAGGCTCTACCATTGATAAGACTCCAACTCAAATTCGAGCATTAATAAACACCATGGCTGAGGACTCCAAGCATACAATTCAAGAAGATGAATGGTACACGGATGTGCCACGACGGGAAAAAGAAGTAAATACGCCTCAAATCGAAAAGCAAATATCTGAGCTAACAAAAGCAGTTTTACTTCTCACACAAGAAAGAAATGCACAACCACCAGTCCGACCTTGTGGGGTATGTTTGCAAGTTGGTCACCCTAATGATATGTGCCCTTTATTACAAGAAGATACTGGAGATGCACAAGTTGCAGGGACATATCATCAAAACTGGAATCAAAGTCCACCTGCAATTTATCAGCAAAGGCCTCCACAAGAATATCAAACGAGACAACCTCATCAATCTCAACATTTTCAACCTCGTCAGCCACAAGTTCCACCTCAACAACCAAGTTCATCTGGTACGTCGCTGGAAGATATAGTGAAAAGCCTTGCCATGAGCACACAAGTTTTTCAAAACGAAAAAAAAGCCAGCATAAAGAACTTGGAGCAACAAGTGGCACAACTTGCCAACTCGGTGAGCAAGTTAGAAGCTCAAGGAAGACTACCAGCCCAAACGGAGAAAATTCCAAAGCACTCCGTGTGTGCTATAACCTTGAGAAATGAGGAAGAGTATGAAAGGCCACAGATTCCCGAAGAAGAAGACTTTAAGATTGAAAAGGAAGATGAGGTGGGAAAAGAAAGTCGAAAGAAACCAACTAGAGAGGAATTGATAGCCCGTGCTCCATTCCCTTCTAGATTGATAAAGCGCGAGAGAGAAGACGAAGAAATCATGGAGACGTTTAGAAAAACTGAGGTAAACATTCCACTTCTAGATGCCATAAAGCACGTCCCTAAGTATGCAAAATTCCTGAAGGAACGTTGTATTTCTAAAAAAAAGTTAGAAGGGAATTATTTCATGAAAGCTGGTGAAAACGTCTCTGTTATCTTGCAAAAGCGTTTGCCTGAAAAGTGCAAGGATCCAGGTGTTTTTACGGTTCCTTGCAAGTTGGGAGACCTATCTTTTCCCAGTGCTATGTTAGACCTAGGTGCCTCTATCAATGTTCTACCATACTCAACTTTCAAATCATTAAAAGTAGAAACCTTGAAAGAGACCAACGTCATTATTCAACTGGCCGATCGATCAAGAGTCCACCCAAAAAGAGTTCTAGATGATGTTTTGGTACAAGTCAATCAACTTTTTTTCCCAGCTGATTTTTATGTGCTTGATATGGGAGATGACAACACCGCGAACCCAAATTCTATAATCCTAGGTAGACCGTTCATGAAGACGGCGAGAACAAAAATCGATGTTCATGCTGGCACTCTTTCTATGGAGTTTGATGGGGAAGTTGTTAGCTTTAATACTTGTAAAGCCATTCGTTACCCAAGCAAAACCTCATCAGTGAATCTTCTGAATACGACTGAACCACGGACGAATAAATCTGTTGAGTTATCCAATCGTGATGTTCAGGCTTTACAATTAGACGGAAAGAGTGATGAAGATACAACAAAAGAACTTACTAAGAAGTTCAAGCTTGCGGAGGAGTTGAAGAAATCATCCACTTTTGAACATATACGAAAAAAAGCAAGGTACAAAACATCGAAAAGAAAATTTCATGATGCTTATTGCAAGATGTTTCAGGTGCAGGTACCAGAATTGCAACAAAAGACCTATTATGAAGGATCGGGGGTGAAAAACAAAGGAGCGGAGGTGTGGAAGTGCCCAAGTTATATCACTTAAAATTCTGAAACGGGCGAGGTCGAGTCAACGACGTAAAACAAAGGCTCTAACCGGGAGGCAACCCGGGCATTTGTTTATTTCTTTTTCTTTTTTTTATTTTTATTTTCTTTCATTTTCTTTTCATTGTTATTTTTTTCTTTTAAAACTGCTATGACAGGGTCATTTGGAAAAGAGGAAGAATCCAACTGTATAAGCTTCAAATGTAGCAAAGATGATCTACCAACGAGACTGAGCTCGTAATAAGTGTGGGGTCATTCCCACTATTATTTTTATCTCTTGGTTGTGATAAAAAGCGGTTATGAAGCGCGAATTGCTCAAAGCAACCTGAAAAGCTTGTCCCATACAAGTGAAAGCTGCAACTCACCTAGGGGAGTCTGTTCCTTTTTCTCCCTCTTTAATTTAATGCAATATATATACAATGGGGACATTGTATAATTTAAGTGTGGGGTGAGGCGTTACACTTAAGCAATTTAGGTTTATTTGGCCAAATTTTAAATTTTTTTGCCTTAATAAATTCCTGAAATTGAACGAATAAATATAAATACATCGGGAATAATGGATAGGAATAGAAATTTGAGTTGTATTAAGCTCTCGTAGGTATTATATGTGGCTTTTTATTTTTCTAATTGAATTTTTGACTTGTAAATTGGTAGATATTTAGTGTGTCCCTAGAACATGGTTTTACATTGTTGACGAAATAGACCATTCAAAAACTTTTTAGCACATGATATCTTTCAAAAGGTGTCATTTTAGTCGTAAACATAGCTAAGCCCTAGTCAAAACAGATTGAGTTAGGTTCCCTTTGTTACAAATGTATAAATCATATGTTGTTGCCAAACTGAGGAAAGAAAAAGCCTCGTATAAATAAAAAAATCGAGAAAATCCAAAAGATGAAAAAGTCACCATAAGATCGAGACTCAGGAGGGAAAATCCAATCTGTGGCCTATGGTACTCGAACTGGTAGACATGAAAAGGGTGGTCTTCCTCACCTCATGACCTAAGACCGTCTGGTTTGGGATAATGTTGTCGAAAGTTCGCTACACGGGTGCCATAGAAAGTCATGAGATTTCCTTAACGGCCCTTGGAATTTGAATGAGTAGACCCCGTACAATCTAGGGTCGGAAATTTGTAATCAAGAGTTCCATGGAAAGTCGTGAGTCCCGAAGGTGCAAATAATAAATAAATTGGTAATATTGGTGCAACTTAGGTGATATTCCACACAAAGAATTCAAGCTATCGGAATTAAAAAGAAACTAATACTTAATAGCGATTGGAATAAAATAAAAGATCATTTAATTGTGTGAGTACAGAAAAGTGACCTTGGGAACTTAGCAATAAGTCTTGAGCCTAAGCGGTTTTTTAAGGGTATATTTCTAGAGGATGCAAAAATGAGTACTGGGCACACTAGGGATTTATTGCTTACAGGAATGAAGTTTAATTGGAAAGTGATCAGTTAAGAAGGACCAACACACATGTATGCTTATGATTTTGGTATGATTTAAAAATCTTTTTGTATTTATTATTTTGGATGCTGGTAATTGGTGCGGGAATTGTTATTGCAATTGTTTTGAATGGCCGAAAAACTTTATTTTGCTTGGGGACAAGCAAAGTCTAAGTGTGGGGTGTTATGATAACGCGTTAATTTTGCATATATTTCGGGCGTTATCATAGTGTTTTTATTGATAAAATTAAGTTAAAAAGGGCTAAAATACTCACTACACTTGGAAAATGACTTTTTACAGGAGTTTCGGACATTTGGGCGAAAACTGTCAAAAGTTCGAACAAAGAGGGGCCAAAAATGAAAAATGCTGGAAAATGGAGATAGCGCCTCTATCTCTAGATAGCGCCTCTATCTGAGATAGTGCCTCTATCTTTAAAGATAGCGGCGCTATCTTCTGAAATCGCGAAAAATCCGGAATTTGTTGCTGACCAAGACCTATTCTTTGGGGAATTCAAAATTAGCGACGCTATCTCTAAAGATAGCGCCGCTAATTGTCCTGAGGCCTATAAATAGCAGCTCATTTCCAGCCAGAAAGGGAGTTCAGCCCCTGCGTTTTAGCCACGACCATGAGACACTTCCAGGCAGTTTTCTGAAGGTTTTGAAGGCCGAATCACGTCGTTCAAGATTCAGTTTACATTTATTTGTTTGTAAGCAACGTTTGATTTACATTTATGTATTTTGATTCAATTCTAGCCATGTCTGGCTAGAACCGTACTCTAGTTCCGAGTTCGGACATGTTCATTGTGTAGTTTGAAACATTCGGCTCGATGAATGCTTTTGAATAATTCTAATGATCATTTTCTTGTTTCAATTTTAGTCTTGAACCTGATTTGTTTTTGACTGATCACCCTAAATAGATCTTTTTCATGCACTGTTAATCGACTATGTGAGGCACCTAATCGGTTAGCACAGTTGGTGTTTGGTAACAAAAACAAGCGCCCAATTCCTTGTTTAGAATTTGGTCATATGTTCACACACTTCCCAGCGGACGAGAAGAATTGGACATTGATTGGTACTTGCACACCTTATGCGGTTCCTGCATTTTGGCCTATAAGCGGACCTTAGGTCGGGTAAAATGGAACTAGGTTTAGGTAATAAGCGGACCTTTATCTAAACATTTTAGCAAGTTATTTTCATAAAGAATATATTTTAGAATTTCAAAAGCCAACTTAGAATTGTATTCTAAAGCACATCAGTCGGATTCATTCTATTACGATGAACATCGAAGACTCGGGACTAGGCCTTTAATTATTGTTTTTCTCTTAATTACTCATATGCTTTCTTCCTTTGTTATTATTTTTACAACAAAAACTCCCCCCATTACATCATACTTAGTATTTTATACTAAGTAGGCATAAATTTTATATCTCGTGTCCTTGTGGTTCGACCCTGCTTGCCCTATACTCTAATCCAATGCAGAATAGCAGTGATTGGTCGGATTCATTTCCGATCATATTTGTTAGGGATCGACACCCTTAACAATATCCAACAAACCTTCACCTCTTTCAAAGGACCCTGTGAATGGTGATTTTGTCATCTTGCCAAATAAACAAGACTCACATACATCATCCGATTTAAGCTCGAATGTTTCCAACACTCCATCCTTTTGGAGTTGGGTGATGCGTTTCTTATTAATATGGCCAAGGCGACTGTGCCATAAATACGCCTTTATAACACCACTTGAAGAATCAATATTTAATACATTATTATCACAATTGTCAACACACATAATAGTTTCATACACTCCATCACAAGGCAAAGCATTAAAGATAAAAACATCATTTTTAAAAAATGAAATTGCACCATCCAATTTATCAAAAGTGTAATAATAACCTTGTCTGAACAATGCATAAAAAGAAATTATGTTTCTAGCCATATCTGGCGAATAGCAACAATTATGTAAATCTAAACTAACTCCACTACTAAGCACTAGTCTATAGACACTGATCTTGGTAACAGGTGACGTTCGCCTATTACCCATGACCAGGTTCAATCTACCGTGCCTACTTTCCTCTAGGCCCTGCAAATCAGAACAGATATGAAAACCACATTCGGTGTCAAGGACCCAAGAACAGGAAGAAGATGAGTTATTAGATATTGAGTAAGTACCTGCTTGTGATGGCTTCACTTTTCCATCCTTGATATCCTGCAAGTACTTGGGGCAGCTTCTCTTCCATTGACCCTTCTCTTTGCAATAAAAACAATCGGCTTCCTTGGGATTCGTGACATGCGGAACGCCGGAAGACTTGGCTCTCGGGGCACTGCTAGATGACCCGACATGAACCTTTTCCCTCCAATTTTTCTTGGGAGGGCC
Source organism: Cichorium intybus (assembly GCA_023525715.1). Classification (NCBI taxonomy): domain Eukaryota; kingdom Viridiplantae; phylum Streptophyta; class Magnoliopsida; order Asterales; family Asteraceae; genus Cichorium; species Cichorium intybus. The sequence continues at coordinate 80,981,075 of CM042016.1, read as the reverse complement.
CTTACTTTTCTTTCCCTTGCCAGATCCAATTGCCAAGACGAGCTGGCTAACTATAGGTACACGTTTACCCTTCATCCCGTTTTCAGCAGTATGAAGCATGCGATGTAATTCAGCCAAAGTGGTCTGATTGTTGTTCAAATGATATGACAGTCTGAACTGGTCATAAGAACTCGGTAAGGAGTTAAGCACTATGTCAACGGCCAACTCCTCATGTACAGGCATCGCAAGCTTCCTTAGCCGATCCACGTAACCTTGCCTCCTTTGCACGTGAGTGCAGATGGACTCTCCATCCCTAGGCTTGCTGTTCATGAAGTCTTTGACCACCTCGCACCTCTCGATACGCTCTTGCTTGCGGAACTTTTCCGCAAGCTCTTTATGCATCTCGTAGGGCCAGTAGTCCTCATAAATTCTTTGCAGTTCAGGGTTCATGGTAGCGATCATGATACAGGCCACTTTGGTCTCATCATCCTAGTGTTTTTGATATGAGGTAACTTCCTCGGGAGTAGCGGTATCTGGGTCAACTTCAACTAGCTCGGTTTCGAGAACATACTCTTTGAGCTCAAACCTTAGAGCCATCTTGATGTTACAGATCCAGTCATTGTAGTTAGTGTCATCCAACGTCACTTTGGAACACAATGACAAGATTGAAGTGACATTACCGGAGTTTGAGTGGGGAACGGTTTGGTCAACAGAAGACATCTATAAAGAAGAAGGTAGTTTTAATTAGATACATATATATAATCCTTATATTAACCCAAATATAATAATAAGGCTAGGACCCAACTATAACAATTCACAATATAGAAGAGGGATGTCGTAATCATTATTGTAAATTTTATAAAGGTAGGCGAATGACGATTCAGCCAATTCCACCGCGGAAACATAATCATATTATAATGAAATTCCTAGTTTCTTTTGAGATTTATTGAACTGTTCAATAGCATGTTTTAATCTCGGGAATGCCCCACTGTTTGTGACTGGGATACCGAGGATCACAAATTGGGTGTGAATAACCATGCAAATTAGCTTGGTACTCTCGAAGTCAATTACCATCTCAAATTGACGTGCCGGTTAACCACACACGCTCCATCAATAATGGTAAGATCGAGAAACCCATTGCAACTCTTTATGAACCCCTATTGGCGTGCCGGTTAACCACACACGCTCCACCAATGTTTCATAAAGTGCAATGTGCAATTCCATAGATTAGCATCAATTCACATTTTTAACCTAAAGTAACTAGATTGGGATTTTGTTAATGGTTCTAGTACTTTCAATTATATCATTATACATTTAAGAGGCTTAAGCGGTTCTATCAAACCCGTTCGACTAACGACACTCGACTAAACAGGAGAGCGGTGGGTGAGAGTGGACACCCATTAGACTACCATTTTATAGGCAGTCGCCTTATACCCTCTTTATATGACAGTTTTGTGAATGAGGCCTACTAACGGTAAGACTAACCAGTTTTATATTATACAAATAATATTAACTTTTAATTATACTATGTATAAGATGTATTTTAATCTTATTAAAATATTTAAGATTTAATCCTTTAATTTTCGCAAATTACCATATAATTTTAAAAATTAAATTTAAACCTCTAAGTGATTTAATTTATCTTTTAATTAAAGTATTAATTAAATTAATTAAATCAAAGATAGGCATCACAAAATTAATCAAATTAATTACCTATCTTTATCCTTAATTTTCGAAAAATGCAAGCAACGGATAAAGGGTTCCACTTATTTAATTAATCAGCAATTACCAAAAATAACAACCTACTATCCAAGGCAAGCAGAAAATCGCCAAAAAGGGAAGGAGGCTAGGGTTTTTCTAAACCCTAGCGGCCAAAGTCGATCCTTGGCCTCCAAGGGTTTAATTTTCGAAAACCCTTTAATCACATAAACCAGTTATAGCATTCATATAGAAAAACAACCAAGGCTCTGATACCACTGAAAGGTTTTGCACAAACAATGAACTAGAAACCCTAAGTTCACATGCAACCTAATGGAGGATCTATGTTTTTCTATCTTATGAACATATAAAAAAAACTAAGGCCAAACAATAATTTCTAAAGATTAAAATCAAGAAAGTCAACCTTTGATTCTTGATCCAGAAGCTAGCAGCAAAAGTTTCATGCCTCAAATGGAGCCTCACCCAAGCAGGAGGAGAGAAGACAGCAGAGTTCCAGTGAGATGGTGAAGATGGCGCAGGAATAAGGGTGGCCAAGAGGTTCCTTTTATAGCCTCCAAGGTTACAGTCAAAACCCTAGAGGAGCCTCCTTAATGGACAAGCCTGTTGACCATTTGGATCAAGGCTTCTAAACCCTAATTAGGGTTTCGCCAAGTATGGAGGTGCCCTCCATATTGGCGCCAACTTTGGCCCCTGCCACAGGCCAGCCAGTTATTCAACTATTGAATAAATACAAACCAGTTTCTACACTTTTAATTAATTAAATTAATCACTAAATTAAATCCAATTAATTCTAGATTAATTTCTAATTAATTATTATAGTTTCTAATTAATATATTAACACTTAAATATATTAATAAACTATTTATTTTATTTCTATTGATTTATTAAACAATTAATAAATCAACCTTTCTCACTACTTAACTCTACACCAATCCTCCAGCTATGAGGGCAACCCAAATAGACTTTGATTCGATTAATAAGATAAATACAATTTATAGTCATGGCTTAGACACCTAATCCAACACTTTTATGATCTAACCAATCAGAATGAGTTCTCAATATCTTATGGTTTTTTTGGTTCTCACAAGAACTCAACCCTATATATATATATATATATATATATATATATATATATATATATATATATATATATATATATATATATATATATATATATATATATATATATATATATATATATATATATATATAACAAGTATTATTTTTAAGGTATAATCTAATTTTTAATGTTAAATAGAATATTAGCATACTCGAAGCCTTTCATGCTACGCATGTCAATAAACATGGGATGTTCGACGACCTAGTAGTTGAGGAACATTATGTAAGTACATTGCTTCTTTTTTGCTTATAGTTAGAAGTACGTTGTTGTTTTTTTTACTTTAAATTAGATGTATATTAATCTATTTAATCGTCTTTGTAACTATTAGAAATTGCTTTGATCTGTTGAACATTGCTAAAAATCGAATTTTATGAAACTCGGTAATCTGTTCATGAAACGGGTCATGATCCTCTGGTTATCGCATGCGGTCTTCTATCTAATAACGATTATCTGGCTCTTTCTCATCGTGATTTTTTGGTTGTTGCATCAGGATCTTCGTATTTGAACGTGATCAAGTAGTTGCTTCGTGTCGCGATCGTCAGCTCTAGCGCCATGATGGTTATGACAGATTTGGTCGAAAGTCATGAAACATTGTTTCTACGCGATGTGTCCTATTGTTCTTCGTGTCGTATAATTTTAACATAACATTTCTCTAAAAGGAAAATTTTAAAATGTTTTAAAAGTTAAATGATTAGCATGATTAAAACAATTCAGTTTAAATTAAATAGTTTAATTTTGTTAGATTGCACCAATGTTTTGATTCATTGTGTATTTGGTGTTTAAATGAATTGGGCATGGAAGTCATTTGTGTAACGTCCCAAATTTCAAAGTAAAATTTTTGTTTATAAAACGATTCAAATACATAAAATGGGTTGGAAATTAAAACTATTTAATTCAAACATGACATTTTAAAAAGATTAAAACTATGTTCATCAAAACAGTTACAAGATTATCCAATGGAACACTTGTATACCAAAATCTCGGATGCGATACAGTCACGCCGTGCTCCAAACTCAAGCTAGCAAATACCTAAAAAACAGTTAGGGTGAAAGAGTAAGCACAAAGCTCAGTGAGTTTCCCAAAATACCACAGGATCCATCACATAAGGCACAATCATTATGGTCATGGTCTCCGAGCTCACCTCGAACAACCTGGCTCTCGGGCTCACCCCGATCCGCCCCGACTAGGACTCGCAGGCTCACCCCGTTACGGTCGTCGTCGGCTCAATGTGTAGACTCTCGGGCTAACCCCGATCTGTCTGGCTCTTAGGCTCACTCCGATCCGCCATCCCATGACAACCACCTTTATTAGTATCGATACTAAATATGCATACGAATAATAGAAGCTTAAGAATTCAGATTGACCCCATCGGGTCCCTACTCAATCATACAATCACATATGCAGGGCACGTTCTCCCTATCATACATCACTGCACATTATGACATTGATAGGTTTTCTAATAACCTAGAATAAGTAATATTGGCAGTGGAAAACATATAAAAATTCTAAGGCAAGTAACAATTACTAAAACCTACAAGGAAATTAATTATTGGCTATTTACAACGACAAGAAGGCTTATGAATACCAACCTTGAGCAAAACCGATTTGCTTGAAGAACCCTTTGTGTAGATCGAAATCCCTAAAGCTAAAAAAGGTAGTACCCAAAAGAGAATACCTCTAATGGATCACACTCAATAAGTCCAAACAATTAGGTTATTAGGTTATTTAAGAAAAGCTCGCTATAAAACTGTAGAGAATGATTATAGATTCTGCTTAGAGAGAAGAGAAAAACTCCAGGAAAATGCTCTGGAAATTGGCGCATCAATTATGAAGGTCAGGATGGGTTTTTATAGCCTGCAAAGGTGTTAGGGATAAACCTTATTTGAATTCAAACTGGATAAAGGATAATTGATTAATTAATCTGTATCATCATTCAATTCAAAACCCCTATCACTTGCACTCTATCTTGGACGATTTGGAATTATCTCCTCATCCTTGCAGTGGACGAATTTAAAGGATAAAACCCTTTGAATTTCGTTCCCTATCCTCCCTAAACATTATCTATTGTTCAACTTTTGAACAATTAATATTTAATCCCTGTACTTATAATAATCCCAAATTAATTTCAATTAATTCCAATCAATTCAAATTAATTCTAATTAATCCAAATTAATTTATTATCATATAATAAATTAATAAACTATTTATTTTTCTCTCTCTATTAACCTTAATATCATTTAGACTACTGAGGACAACTCATAAAAGACTCTACTATTAATGTGAGGGTAGTGTGGGGAGACCACACACTTTGGTCTAATAGCGTATTTAACAAAACTAGCTAGTAATTGGTAGCTTGAAACCGAACACTATAGCCTTTTTGTGTTTTTACAAAAGTAGTTGATGGACGTTATACATATAAATATATAAAAATAAAAAATAAAAAACTATAAAAAAACTAGCTAAAAACTACTTGAAGTAGCTTGTGTATTTGATATTTTTGTTTAACTTAAAATTTAATAATTTATACCCACGAATAAAGTTTTTGTTTTCATTTAAAAAATTTTAAATCTTAAAAAATATTACTAATAAAAATCATTGACGAAATCGACCTTAATATAATGGGAAAATGACTTATAAGGGTAATTATGTTTCAAAACTGTTCAAAAAACACCATCCAAGTTTGGTTTGTTCAAAAAACACCATCCAAGTAAGGCAATTGTACAAAAAACACCATCCAAGTAAGGCCTTTGTACAAAAAACACCATCGAACTACATGTTTTGTTCAAATTTTACCCGATGGTAACCGGCTCTTGCAGGTTAAAGGATGACTTGGCCGGTCACCAAGTATTAGGCCAAGTCATCCTTTAACCTGCAAGAGCCGGTTACCATCGGGTAAAATTTGAACAAAACATGTAGTTCGATGGTGTTTTTTGTACAAAGGCTTTACTTGGATGGTGTTTTTTGTACAAAGGCCTTACTTGGATGGTGTTTTTTGAACAGACCAAACTTGAATGGTGTTTTTTGAACAGTTTTGAAACATAATTACCCTTATAAATCATTTTCCCTAATATAATTCGTGAGTTAGTTGGTGGTCATCTTATCTGTGAAATGGACCATAATTATTAAAGAAAAAAGTACACACGCAACAGTGACTTGTACGCCAGCCTACGAAAACTGTACTCCAAAGTTGCTATTTCCAGACTTTTGGAACAAGGGGTCAGACAAAAACCAAGCCACGTCACCCTCACTTCTCGTTTAGCCTGAGATCCCTTTTGTATTCTCCCAATTACATTTCGAGAGAGAAAGAGAAACGATCTTCTTTAACGCAAGCAAAAATTTAGGGTTCCCTGTGTTTTGATCGGTTCGTTTGCTTGACATCACTCCATCATCATCATCAATCATTAGGTAAGATATTTTAGGTTGATCGGATCGCTTTTGTCGTCAAATTATTCGCTATATCTTGATCTTGTGTCTTTGCGCTTGATCTTGATATTCAATCTTTTGGTTCGTGTCTATCCGTTGAGACGCTCTTTGCCTATTTGCGTAATTATTTATATTTTAGGTATAATGTTATGGTGATTGTTTCGTTGATGAACGTATTTGAATTCTCGTGAATGTTTGTGTGATAATTATTTGTGTATATACGTATTAAGATCATACCTTTGAAGTGCCTAAAAGATTAAAGAATATTGAAGTTCATTTGTTGATTTTGTGATAAATACGCTTCAGATAATTGGCAACCTAATGTTTCTTGAGTATGCATATGGTTGCTTTTCACTTCTATTTGAGATTTCATCAAGTAATCTATTACTACACAAAATATGAAGGTTTAGTTGGTGTGCTTTTGGGTTCTGACATGAAATTCGGTTCTTGATAATTATCTCACCTCTTTTTGATAATTTTCAACATTCTTCGTCTATAGTTTCTGAATTCTTGCAGTTGTAGTTGTAGTTGTGCTTGTTACTTAGCTAGGTCAAATCAAAATGAAACTAACTCTAATGCTTTTGAACAATGTCAACTTTGTCCTCATGATATTTTTTCTCCTTTTCTCGGTACCCAAAAAGTCAATTGATGAACTAAGAAGAATGAAGGCAAGATCATCTTCATTGAATCCATATGCTACTTCTTACATTCCACTCTCAAGAAGAGGGACAACAACTCATGAAACCAAAGGCTATGAATCAACATATGATCATGGGAACACTACACAAAACCAGTCACCAAGATATTCTGAGAATCATGGTGCTTCTGTTGAGAGTCCTGATAGCTTGAAACTTAAGAACCATTCTGGTTTTGAGTCTTATGGTTCATCATCACATAGTGCTGAGGTGGCAGGAAAACAGACCATGGATATTGATCATGACATGAATTTGGCATATCTTCAAATGACATTTCCTGGTGTATCTGATGAGTCTCTTTCTAGTGTCTACATGGCAAACAGAGGTGACATGGAAGCCACAGTTGATATGCTGACTCAACTCGAGGTAATATTTCGTGTTTACTGAATCCATCCATTTCACACATACATTTGAATTTGATGTTCTTTTTAGGGTAAATTGCTAGCAATATCAATGTACTTGCATTTATTAACAAAAAAGTCCGAAATTAATTTTTATTAACAAAAAAGGACAGAAAACCGGCTAATGTTGGGACTTTTCCGTAAACTGTGCGAAAATATTAGGACTTTATTGAAGATAAAACATGTAGTTTCTGTCTTTTTTTGTTAATAAAAATTAATTTGGGACTTTTTTGTTAATAAAAATTAATTTGAGACTTTTTCATAAACTGAGCCAAAATTTTGGGACTTTAATGGAGATTTCCCATTTGTTTATTATCGCATTTTCCTTTCATTTTTCCATATCACATCATTATACACTGAAAAATCGAATTGTTATGCAGATAGAAACAATTAAATGAAAGTAGGATGCTATAATAGACAATTAAAAGAAAGTACTTTGCCTTTTCTTGCATTAAACCCTTCTTTTTTACAGCTGCACAGCGGTGACTTCTCCGAGAATCTTCCGGACTCATTAGACATTGGTGACGTGTCAGAAGCTGGATCATCGTCTAATGAGGGTGGATCTCAAAAACTGAAGAAAGTGGCAGTTGGTAAGTAAAATACTGTGTATATTTCATGGAATTTTTTGCAAAAAAAAAAAAAAAACTGTGTTGTACAAGTAAGGAGCATGTAGAGATGTTTTGATTGTTTTTGGCACACCGATGGGTAGGTTAGCGGTAAAAAAATGCCGTTAAAATACAAATGGAAACGGGGGTTTTGATACCCGTTTAGTTGGTTTTGGCACATATACAAGTATGCGTGATTGAAAACCGAATTTGATGTGTGTTTGGTTATTGAATTGGGAATGTTGATCAAGTGTTTGAAGATTGTCTTCTTTGTGGATCAAATTATAGCTTGTTTGCTTTCCAATTTGTTTTTATTTCAAGGGTAAAATAGTCATTTACATAATATGCTACTAGTTTGGTGGCCCAAGTGGCAAAATATTGATTTTTATAGGGACATTTATTCAATCGGGTACGAGTATTACCCATTTGAAGCATAACATCATCAATGTAATATCTAGTATTACTGTCTATGAACACGTTTTTTGGGTATAATTCACACTCCCATATATCCATGTCACCATCGAGAGCCACCATCTTACGGTTGAGAGTTGCTTAGTCTCAGGACCACCCTTCAGTTGCCTCCGTCGATTCTAAACCTAATAACTGTCTTGCCATCGATCAACAATACATCAAACTTTATCCATCTCTAAATCATACAACCTAAGAAACTTTCTTATAAGCCTCGAAACGCCCAACCAAATTTCCTCCCAAAAGCGAGTACGAGCATTATAGCATTATTTCCAACTCTTCTAACATAAAATAGTGATTTATCAATCAACTGTACCATAGTCGACCACCCTTCGACTTTTCACTAATTCGACACATACCTATATGCACACCATAAATAATTTTTATCATCTTAGCCCAGATAGAATTTTCTTCTAAGAAACAATCATCTCCATTTGTGTAACAATGCCCTATTGAAAGTAGGGGTGAGCAAAAACCGAATAGCAACAAAAAATAACCGAAAAAACCGCAAAAACCGAAACAGAAAAACCGAAACCGAAGCGAAAACCGATGGTGTGGTTTATACTTTTACAAAAACCGCAAAATTGCGGTACGGTGCAGTTTTTACTTTTGGAAAAACCGCAAATAACCGAACCGCACCGATTACCATGTATTAAATAATTATATAATATATGTATTATTTTACTTATTATTAAGTTTAAATATGACATTATAGATTAAATAAAAGAGTGAGTTTGAACGACAATTTCATTTTGTATTTTGATAGTGGCAATTCCATTTGTCATTTTCACCAATTGTAAGTTATAAACTTTAGTTGTTTCATGATTAATATACTAAGTACAAATAAACAAATTAGTTCTATTTTGTATTTTGATAGCGGCAATATACTAAATAAAACCGCACCGCATGGAAAAACTGCAAAATCGCACCGTATTAGAAACTGCAAATTGCAGTTTTAGTTTTCAAAAACCGCATAATGTGGTTTGCGGTTCGGTTTTGACCAAAAACCGCACCAAACCGCACCATGCTCACCCCTAATTGAAAGCATACAAGCTTCCAATCCCCCCCCCCCACCGCCTTTATATTTCAAATTCAACACCTTATCCCACTTTATTCAACAAATCTTCTGATCCGTATCGTCGTCGCCCCAAAAGAACTGAGACCTCAAATATTGTAGCGCGCAACAAACTATATTCAAAACCTTAAACAGATACATGAAATAAATATGCAAGCTACCAAGAATAGACTTAATCAAAGTCAAACGATGTCATTTTGATGTTTGATGGAGTATTTTAACTTTTCAAGTAGATAACATTATCTTGAAACTTTGAATAACCACTTTTTAACTATCGACCCTAGTCATCTTCGACTCAACTGACAATTCTAAGTAACAAAATGGAAGGGTAGAAGTACTACAACCTGTGATCACAACAAGATTATCAACTCAATTCGTGTTAATCCCAATCCAAAACAAGTTCGATTTCTACAACTTAATGTTCAACCTACAAACCAAATAGAAACATTGCATAATTGTGACCAAGTTAGTAACAGTAACATCATCCCATGGCCCCGTGCATAACACATCATTCACAAAGAAAATATAAGAAAGAACCAACACTTCCAAACTGACAATAGCACCACAAAAAGACCCTTAGTAACAATGTCCTCTATGGCAACATGAAGCCCTTCCATTGTTATAATAAAAAAAACGGAGACAACATGTATCCTCGTTTCAGCCCTCTTAGGAGAGTAAACTCCACGCAATCTGCTAGTATGGTCCGATCAGTTGGTTTTGTTGCGTCACTATCTGCGCTGTCTTGTGTTGTGTTGGGTCAAACATATCTATTCAAAATCGAGTTCGTTGTTTGCTCGCGTCGTGAAACTGTTGCTTTCGTGTCGCGATGTTTGAACAATTTCAGTTTTGACCCAAAAGAAAGATTTTAAAAGGAGTTTTAAAAATCATCAAAGAACAGATTAATTGCAAGATCAAACCAACTTCAGGTTCAATTAAATAGTTTAATTGTGTTAGATTGCCCAAATATTTTTGATTTAATGTGTTTAGTAACAAAGACCCTTTCTTTATGTCAATATATATGCTTTTGGATCTTAATCAAAATATTGTGAAGTAGGTTTTAGATATGCACTTTTAATAGTATAAAAGTGTGTGTTATACTTGTATAGATCCGGTGACATTTGACCTCAACTAGACCTGTGTATATGGTTGTTTTGGTATTTTATAGGATTGTTTTGCGAATTTCCTGTTGTTTTGTTATCATTAGTTTGTAATGTAATTTTCCTTTTAATTTGTATTATAATAGATTAGTTAGGAAAAGTTATACTAGTTTGGTTAATGTAATAAAAGAAGACCAAAGACCACCAAGTTGAGACCATAAAGATTGGTGTCACATGAAGTTCCACGCTGACATCAAAAGTTGGTAACAAAGCAAGAGGGGTCGTTTCATCTTTGTGGTTGTTTTAGTCCCTAGAAATAACAACGTTTTTCTCGTGTTGACTCACCGAAAAACGCAAAGGATTTTAGGCAAATGTTATCGTTAAATTTCTGCATGATTGTGATGTTTTTATTTGATTTGTTGTGTGGCTGTTTAAATAAAATAGAAAGCATAAACAAATAAAAAAATTGTTAAATATTAACAGAACTTTTGCAAAGTAAAATTAGCATTTTTAGAATGATTTAAAAAGGTTTAAAATGACATTTTGCCAATGAAATTTTAAAATTTTTTAAATGAACGATACATGCAAACTGAGGTGTTAAAAGTTAACATGCTTTTCAAATATTTATTGACACTTTTAAGACGGATTTTAAAAGTTTAAAATGATCGTTTGTCAGTTAAAATTGTAACACCCCTTTTCTTTTACCATATTTTAATACAAATACAGTTTACTTTATAAACATATTTTACAACTCGTGACTATAAAATAGCCACTTAAATTTTTGTTTTATTTTACAAACTTAAACTCGTGGGGTATTACAGACTCAATACAGATAACCATAATTTAAACTTACAGTGTACAATAACGGTCCCAACTGCAATTCTCGCTCCCTTCACCTAAGTACATAGCATTTCAAAAACATAGTATACGTGAGACATAAAGTCTCGTGAGTAATATGGGTTTAGACCCAAAACTTTTCTATTCAAAACTTGAAATATCAAAAGTACATTGCTAAAAACTGATTTATTTCATAAATCTCAAAATATATTTTCTTCTTTATTTTCAAACTTTAAAAAGACTTTCTTTCATAAAACTGCTTTCTTTCTCATTTTCTCGTGACCAACTGAAACTTATGAATTAAGTTAATTAATTCATTCAACTAGCTCCCCTCGCGGGACAGAACAGATCTGCCCACTCGGTTATGCTCATTCTGTCTCCCCTTTGTGACTTGGAACGAATTCAAGCACAAGGGTATACTTAAGCTAGACAACTACTTCGCGACGGGAGGTACCATCCCAGTAGTGTCTTCTGATCCCCCGATTATGTGGGTGATCCTAGTCCGGACAACTGGCTCATACTTCTTTCTTTCTTTAATTCTTACTTCATTTCATCTCAAATTGGTCAAAATGGGACACAATTTGTAAACAACTCTTACTCAAACATTTTTATAACTCTTTGCTAAAAATACTTTCAAAACTGCTTTTGACATCTTAGTTCCTATAAGGAACTTCTTTCAAAATACTTTGCAAACAATACTTTAAAAATCTGCTTTTAACACTAAGCCCTTGTATAGAGCTTCATTAAAAAACTATTTTCCAAACTTTAGTATTTATAAACATTTGGAAATCTTTCCTTTCTGAAAATAATATTTTGCTATGTACTATAAAAATCCTCATAAAACTCACCTTGACGTTGTTACAAGTCTCTAAGCTTCTCGTATTTCTTTTCCTTTCCCGTGCTCCACAACGTTTGAAGCACCACCTATACATGTATTATATATAAATACTCAATATAATTAACTTTATAATGCTAAAGTCTCATATGACATAACTCCAGGTTATAATAAAGGTATAACCATTAATACACTCGTTTTATCGTTTTTCCCGAGATACGCGTATACTGCTACAGTAATACCGGGGGTCATATTTCAGTTCCGACTCTTTTCCATGAAATCTTATCCCATATTAGACTTGTGTTTCAAATTTGAAGTTCATTGGACAAGTCTAGCTCAAATTCCAAAATTTAGTTTTGAAGTGAATAGTGATTTTCGCCACTGCCGCTACAGTGACTTTTCCGCAAGGTCGGATTACGGATTTGACCATTCCCGACATGTTCTTATACCATTTTAGGGTTATGGCTAAAATTTCAGGTCAATCGGACATGTCTAGCTATAGTTTCTAGCGTTTGAAATATTTGAAATTTCTAACATTTTTGGTCCCTGTCTGCCCTGACTGAAGGCGCACTGCGCCAGGTATGGGGCGCACTGCGCCTGGGCGCACCCCGCCCTGGTCCTGGGCGCACTGCGCCTGGCGCCTGGGCAGGCTCCTGATCAGTCGCGATTTGGCACTGTAGCATGCAGTTTTAAGGCTTTAAGCTCTTATTCCAGGTCTTAATCACCTGGGGTTTGTTCTAGGACTAAAACCCTTGACTAATAACACATTTTAAGCCATTAAAAACACTTTAATAGATCAATTGCAGAAATTAAAGTTCTTGGCTAAACTTGAAAATTCTCAAGAATAGCATTCTACTTTCATGTTTTTGAGTTAAGTTCTTAACTAATGGCTTATTGGAAGCATTAGCTACTTAACCCACATGATTTATAACTGCAATTTCAGTTTCTATTCAACCCAAGGAACCAAATCAAGAACACAACCCAAGAACTAGGTTAAAGAAGATGGAATCTTACCTCTTTTAACTATGGAATCACTAATTCCAAAGTTAGTTCTTGATTCCTTGGAAATTCCTTTGATCTCTTCTTCCTCTCTAGCTCTTTCTTGCTGTCTCTCGTGCTCTCTAGATGTTTCTGAATTATGAGAGAATAACTCTCATATATCATTTATATATTTAATGTTTATAAATTGTTTGCATTTTAGTCCCCAATCTTCTTATTTCTTTCCAAAAATGGTCCTAAAACCATAAACCTTGCAAGCAATGTTCTAATAACTACTAATTTGACATTTTCTTGACATTTTGGTCATTTTCATGTCAAATGACCAATTTGCCCTTTTTGGTCAAATTTTACTATTCATGCGTCAAAACTCCAAATTTCACATAAACTTTTATTTCTCATTATATTATTTTACAAATACATATTATTATACATAATAGTCGTACAATACGACAAAAGACGGTTTTACCCTTTTTGACTTTTTCGCGGGTTCTTACAAAAATGTTTTAACTTAACGAAACAAAATCATGTTTTATGAAAATTTAAATCTTATGTTTGCCTTCCGAGATGGGAAGTGCTATAGCTAACGCGTCGAATAGGACTCAGTCAAAATTATATGTTTACTCGTGATAACTCATGAACCATGGACCTGGTGACACATGGTTTTTTATGGTCGACTTACCATCCAGACTTGTGATCCACGACATACCCATCATGGGAGAAGATAAGCATAAAGGGATTAAACATGTCATTGATTAGAGTCAATGAATCCTAAAAGATCTTGAAACATGCATAAAATCATTTAAAGCAGTTTCTACCATCCATATTAATTGTTATTCCAACCTTACATGTGTTTCCTTAGTTAGATCTAAGGATTTCTTGTGTATAGTGCCACACCTTAGCACAATGTTCCTCCAATTTACCTTCTAAAATGTCCCTTGCCTTGGCCCTAGCCCTCTGACATTGCCCATTGGATACTTCAATTGAGTACTTCTTAAGGACATCCTCTATTATCTCTGTTAATATCATCTTAGGCTTCCTTATTATATCCTTTAAGTAATGTTTAACTATCCAATTGCAACTAACCAAACATCCAAACTTATAATTCCTAGCACAAAGGTGTCTCACATATGGACTTAATCTGAAATATGCATTCACTATACTTCCAAGTTGCATATACCTTAAAAGGTCAATAGTTTTTTCATAGATTTCACACAACTTACAATGATTATGGTTCTATCACTCTATATAAATCATGACTGATATCCATTTGCTCCAACGTAATTATGCAAACTTGAGTTGAGCAGTGGACTCATATAACTCTCCCAAAACATACTTCATTTTGTCATACTTGACGTTTGAATCGTGAACCCTATACTCTACACCCACTTCAACCTCATTTTCATCATCAATATTTTCAAAATCTTGCTCCTGGACATCAACATCGTTATCATCACCTTCCAATCTGTCAATAGTATTCCTTAACATATTGTCATCACATAATGTGTTAATGAATGGGTCTTCAGAGAGGGTAGAAGTAGGTTTAAAGGTCTATGGTTTAAAATCCAAGAAGGTAAATTGATAATGTCATTATTAGAGTCTTCTTCACGTACATAAGTTTTTTGAGGCCTTTTTGCTTTTATTGTAGGTGATGTTGAAACCATCTGTTCCACTACAAATCGAATGTCCTAGTGTCACTGTGAAATAGATTATGGAACAAATCATTTCACACACCCATCAATTGATCATTATGAACCATATACCTTCCTATTACGGTAGATTACAACTTTAGAGTAAGTCTTTGCATGCAACAATGGTGTAAAGCACAAAAACCTTTTCAAAATCCCATTCCTCCCCCAATAAACAACATGAAAACCATTTTCTTTTGATGCAGGTGTTTTTGCAAAATGTGAAGTTGGTTTAAGGATAACGTACCTTCCCCAGATGATTGCAATCTAGTGGAAAATGTAACAGACAAAAGAGTGTTACATGTTCGTAACTGGCCAACGGTAACATATTGAAACGTCATCTGATTTATGATGACATATTAGTAACAAAAAAAAAAATCAATTTAGGACTAATTTAGAATAATAACATAAAATTTATGGCTTTTATGGTAATAACCTAAAATTATTTGGTGTTTAAAAGAAATTCTAGTTTTATTGATAACCATATTTCTATAGGAGGGGTTTATGTGAACATTTTCTAATTAGGGTTTATGCCCATTTCTCCGCCAGACAACAGTCCAATTTTTGCCTGCACAGTCACACGACGGGTTTATGCCGAGAAAAATCTCTGATTAGGGTTTATGCTCACTCCTCCGCCTGTGGGGAATGGGATAGAAGCTACTACACACTTATATCAATTCAGCGAACCCTTAAAAACTTCCTATTTCTTCATCATAGCTGTTTTCCATCGGTACCTTTTATCCGGCTCGTTCTCGGAGTCTCAATTTTGTGTTGATATTGTGCTAATTAGTACATACATATGCACACCCGTTTCGTATAAACAACTAAGCATGAGGCCCTTCTCAGTGAAACGCCTGTTGGAAGCCAGTGATTTCTCGCTGTTGGTTCTCCAAAAATGATTTTTTTCTCAGTTCCATTGAGTATTCTTCGCCCAAAGAGAAGTTTCAGAAGAAATCCGTTTTTCTATCAGTTCATATCTCTGTCTTCATCTTCTTCTGTTCAATCACTAGACATGTCAGAAGAAAACAATCTTCATTGCCCAGATTATGCTGAATTGAGGAGCAATATGCAGAATTTAGCCAAGTCCGGTGCCATTACTAAAGCACTCCAAGCATTTCTACTTATGAGAACCGCCGCCCCTGGTAAGCCAACAGTATACGATTACAATTCATTGATCAATTGCTATTTGAAATCGGAATATGCGTGTTTACATGATCTTTCTACCCTATACTCCGAAATGAAAACACTCGGATTATACCCAAATGCATCAACTTTCAATACTTTCTTGAAGGGACTGAATCTTCTCGGGGCATCAAAAAGTGCTCTTTGGGTCACCATTGAAATGTGTAATCACGCTTTTACACCTTCATTTACTTCGTTATCAAGTTTGCTCAAGAAATGTTCAGATTCCATGGACTTGAAAGCTGCAATTAGTGTTCTTGAATTAATGATAGGGTTGAATTACATTCCAACCGAACCACAAGTGATTTCATTAATTAACCGTCTTACCAAACACGGAATGACAAACAAGGCTTGCTATGTGTTCTTTAAACTATTAGACAAAGGCTATTTCCCAACACCGTATATATACAACCCAATAATATGGTCTTTATGTAAATCCAATGAGATTAATCTCGCGTTAGCATTCTTTTGTTCTTTAAAGAAAAAGGGTCTTGTACATAATGTATGTTCATATACCGCTCTTGTTCACGGGTTTTGTGAAAAAGGATTATTTAAGGAGGCTTTAATTTGTTTGAACAATATTTGCTATCCTAATGTGAGAACTTACACCATAATCATTAAGTGTTTTTGTGATAATGGAAGGATACAAGAGGCGTTAAGTCTATTAACACAAATGGAAAAAAGAGGATTGGATCCCGATATTGTTACATATAACATAATTCTTCGCGCTCTTTCGAACCAAAATATGGTTCATGAAATTTTTGATCTTTTTCAAAAGGATCTTTCCCCGGATCGCTATACGGCTACTGCTTTATCGGGACTTCTCAAAAAGGGCAATTTAGGGATTGCGCATAGTCTTTTACGTGATATTGAAAAATCTGGTAGTGATATGGATGTTGCGGTTTATAACGTGTACTTCTATCGTCGTTTTAAATCGAAAGATCCGTTTTCTTTGATGAATTATATGAAAAAGAAAGGTATCGAGCCAAATAACATAACATATAACACAATTTTGAAAGGTTATTGTGAGAGGAAAACCATGGATAAAACTCTAGAGTTTTTTCGAACTACCGAGTGGCCCGAAAAGGGGCCGGATTTGGTATCTTTCAACACGATATTATCAGCTGCGTGTAAAAAGCGTGATTCGGAAATGGTTGAAAGAGTGCTTGATTTAATGGAACATGAAGGTGTTAAGTTAAATGTTGTGGGGTGTACTTGTTTAATGCAGTATTTCTACAATGTTAGAAAGTTAAAAGATTGTTTAGATGTTTTTGAACATATGATGTCTCATGGTCCTCGTCCTTCAATGGTGACGATTAATAGCCTTATGATTGGTCTTTGCAAGAATCGGGAACTTGAAGCGGCTTATCGGTTTTTTTGTAATTTAAAAAGTTATGGATTCTCACCGGATTCAAAAACTTATAAGATTCTTGAAGGGTATGATGATTTGGTGGCGAAATTACAAAGGGAATCGTTTGAATCTTAAAGAGATGATTACAAATGAGTTCGAGTGTCAGCATTTGCAGTATGGAAGTTAGAGTTCCAATGTGGATTGGGCTCTTATGTGGGCCACTGTGTATCTGATTTACATCTCACATGATGCTTTTAGGGCAGGGTGGTGTGGGCCCGCCAGCTCTCAGGGTTGCTAAAAGAATAACCTTTTTGAAGAAACAAATTCGTTGCCGCCAATTTACCGGAGTCCACTACTTTAATTGGTCTTCTAGTTGCAACGGGTGCATAAATCTACACATTCATCTTTGTAATTTATTTTCTATGTTGCCTTTGTTAAACGGGACTGGATAAGCTTTCTAGGGCTTTTTCGATGATGAGGATGATTAAGGGTATTTACGTCTTTTGCATAGTTCTTGTCCTATCCTACCTTTATGGTGGGACAAAAATTACATTGACACAATTCTTGGTCCCACCTTGTTTTACTTTTTAGGTGGGACACTGACGCGATTCTCTGTCCCACCTTTTTCCACTTTTATGCCAGGGACAAAAAATGACAACTTTTGTCCCTGGCATCTTTCTCTGTCCCACTTTTTGGGTGGGACAAAAGAATTCAATTTTTGTCCCACTTACTTCATTCCCACACCCACTTTTTTGGTGAGACAAAAAATTGTATTTTTTTTGTCTCGCTGGCATTTTTCCACATTGTTTAACGTTTTTTTGATATTGTGACATAAATCTAATTTTCAGGAGTTTTATACAGGTGGCATTTTCGTCTATTGCATTGGTCTTCAATGAATATGAACCACAAAGTCGATATGACACGGGCATTTACATTCAGGTGCACTTAATACCTTTAGGCTATTATCTTAAATGATATTATAATTTTTTTCGTAACGGGAAATGGTTAATAGGGCAACTTGCAGGAAATAGCAACATACTTTGCTCTTTTGTATCATTATAGACAATGTACTTTATTTTTTACCCGAAATAGCTATATACTTGCATTTCTTTACTCATAACAGGAACACACTTGCACTTTTTTTTTTCTGATAATAGTAATATGTGATTTTAAACTTGTAAAATTTACTTTCTTTTATTCATGAGTCATGACAGTAATGTAGTTGCACATAATAGGAACATAAATACAATTCATTACTGATAATAGTAACGAAATTATATTTTTCTATCATTGACGACAATATATAACATGGAACGACTTATAAGCATTTTATAAGTTTTCAGGTTATATATTGCTTTTATCGGTAAGAAACAAAGTATGTTGTCCATATTGGTAACAAAAGTAAAGTCGGTTGCTATTTCCTGCAATTTGCCATGATTAATATATGTCAAGAGCAGACAAGCTTTGTTGCTTTTAATGTTGTAATTATTTCTTGTAACAGGGAATGATAGTACATGCAACTGAAGTGAAGAGCCAAGATGTACTATTTTGTTGTTTCTTTTTGTTTAGCTGACTTATGAGCTAATGATGGATTACTGTTATTTGGCACTTGTTTTTAAAAATTAAAAAAACTTATGATGTTATCACGAGTCACATGACATCATCATCATAATTTTTTTTTTGTTTCAAGCAATAAAGTTATCTTGTTCATAGCGCGACTTTTATTGTATTACATATGGGTATAATAAAAATAGATCGGATTAGTATGCAATATGACTCAGCATAGTAACAGATCTTTCACATAGAGAACCTAGAGGTGCACAAACCGGATTTTTTCTGGATCGTAAACCGGATCGGATCCAGTCAAAGAAGTCAAAACCGGATTATACATAAAAATTCCCGATCCTATACAAACCGGATTGAAACCGGATCGAACCGGATCGGATCTCAAACCGGTTTTATAAATCCGGTATTTTCATGGTTTTTTTTAATCTTTTTTTGGCTTTTTAGGCTTTTTTTTGCTTTTTATCAAAGGCTTTTTGTTGGCTTTTTATCGAAAACCGGATCGGCTTGAACCGGATCCAAACCGGATTCAACGTAAATATTTTCAAACTGGTACGATCCGGCGGATCGGATTGGAAACCGGATCGGATTCGGGGAAATCAGATTGGAACCGGATCGGATTCGGATCCAAAACCGGATTCGGATCGTTATCCGGGTTTTTTGTGCACCTCTAAGAGAACCTATCTTGTACAAATATTGGAAGTATTCATTTCCTTGGATCTTGAAACTCTTTTGATTTTCCTTAAGCTCTTAAGAGACTTTGTAGGACAGCACCAAAGAAGTCGTAGTCTGGTTCTATTGCAAAGATGTAAAAAAATTTATAAAGATTTTCACGTTCTATCGATCTTAACTCAATCATAGATCTCGACTCGTCGGATCTACTTCACACCAACAAGCTAAAGAATACGTCTAGACTTCAAAGTTTGATTATCACTAACGTCCTGCAACCTCTTATAAACATTTTGTTACTCTCTTTCCTTCAATATCTCACTCGACACTGCTTAAGTTAAGGTTATACCTATATTCATTTTGGAGCATTACACTTTTCCTAGCCTACTCTCGGATGGCCCGATACAAGGTTTTCTGAATATCAATATGCTTATATTGACCCAATATAGACAACCCTAGATACAAGCACACATTTTGTCACCTTCTACCCAAACTTCAATATACCGCTCAAAAATCCTTCGTTGTTTTCAGTCCTAGAAGGTTAATCCAAATCGGTGGAACTCCTTAGGTCAACAGGTCCATGAAACTTTCCACTATTAAATGGCACATCAAGTTCCAAACCACTCCTTAGACATTATGGTCCCAGGCATGAAAACCCACGAGATGCCTTATTTCTTGACGTTGATTGATGCATTATTTCTTGATGTTGATTCTGGTGCAACACCAACATGTACTTATGTTCAAAGACAACTATCTAGAGAAGAACTCCTCAAACTTCTTCTTGGAAAATAGGTAACAAACGCAGCGGATCTTGATGACCATTAGAAACAACAAACGCAGCGAAAAATAATAATAACTGTTCAAACTTCTTCTTGAAAAATAGGTAACAAACGCAACGGATCTTGATGACCATTAGAAACAACAAACGCAGCGAAAAATAATAATAAATTCAATCAACAAGATTGAACCCGAGGATCATAGATCTAGCATTCCAAACAACTAAGATAACCATAGAATGAAAAACAATTTTTTTTTATCTCTTGAAGCGTTGGAGATTAATAGGACCCAAAGGAGAATACCTTTGATTGAATCGCACCCTAAAGCAATAACTGAGCAACAAAACAAACAACCAAAAATATATTTGTTCTTCCTTGATAAGCAATCACAAACACACCAAGTGTATATTTCTTGTTCTCGACCAAAGTATTAACCAAGAGAGAAAGAGGGCCCGTGAGATAGAAAGCACTTATCACCAATTCTTGAGAGCCTTTTTGTTGGTTTTTAGTCGAGAATTATGAGAGTATATATCCTCAAATTCATTCTCATTCAACCTTTATCATACTCCTCAACAACCGAGGAAAATCAAGATAAAAACTAAGTATTTTTATCATTTTCCTTTTGTTTAGTTAATTTAAAAATTTTGAATTACTAGATAATTAATATTATCAAATTCAAATATTAATTATAACTTAAACCCCATAACTTTTTCTAGTTTCTAATTAACCACTACACAAGTATAGATAACAAACTAGTCTTTCATAAACCGCTCTTGCCATTTGAGCTCAGATTATGCTTTGTGTATAACCAAAAAGGCTCATGCTTAATTAGAAATGTCACTAACTTGTTGCGTTAGTAGACATATCTTCGATAGACTCCTAGTTGCACATGGCACAACAACTGTAGAATAATGCTTATTATGGTTATGTATCTCCTTATATATTACCGGCATAAGGTATGTCATCCATGACAAGTATTGAACTCAAAACTTGAAGGTATGAAACAATTTTGTTGGTAAATAATCAAATATCCTTTTGTTCTAGATATTTATATGAATTGATGACATGGAACGTCGTCAATCTCAAACGTTCAATATTATGTTTCTTAACAGAGATATGTAGTGAACTCAAAGTAGACTGCAAATTTGATCCAATATCAATCCAATCTCAATATGGTCATACATTCAGTGTCTGAACCGAATCATCGAAGGCCCCATAGACATCGCTTCCCATTTTAGGCATAAGGAACAAATAAACTTTGAATACATAGGCCTTACCCACCCATCATGTTAAACCTAATAATTTCCTGTATGGCTGACAGTTACAAACAACGTTAAGGAATGGTCAAGGCATACCATACTGAAAATTAACATCCCATGTACCTCCACTTTAAAGACATAAGATATTACCATCTTAGAATTACTTATGACAAAATCCATGAAGTAACCTCTAATACGAGTTATTCCAATACTTGATCTCTATCAAGTACATGCTAGTACAGTCACATCTCAATGTAATATACATCTCTATGAATAATCAACTAACACCTCATATCAGTCTCAATTCACTACTTCCTTCCATGAAGAACAAACAATTATGGAGAATTCCAATAAACTAGTATTCTGGAAGTAAGTAAACATACAAATGGAACACAATAATGAACTCAATGAAAATAGTTGCTCTCAAGCATATATTAAGATCCCTAGATAATAATCATTGCATCATAAAAGTGCATATCATATCAGTTTCTAAACACCAAACCAACTAAAGTACACTTAAGCTAATTCGCTTGTAAATCTAATGCATATAGACCTAGTGTGAGAGTCACACTTGGTCTGTGATAAAATGGCTTATTAAACGAATCAACTGAGCTTTTATCCGATGTAACTCTATTAATGACAATGTCTCCATTTTCGATAGCCTTACAAATATAATGATATTTCCTAAGTATATGTTGTGTGTACTTATGTGACTTGGGCTTTTAGCCAGAAAGACTGCACCCTCATTGTCACAATAGATCTTTATGGGATCGTCAATGCTTAGAACCATACCAAGATCTCTAATGAACTTTTTCACCCATATAGCCTCTTTTGCTGCTTCATTAGATGCAATATACTCAGCTTCCATTGTCGAGTCAACTATAATATCTTCTTGGAACTCTTCCAAGTTATTGCTCCCCTATTCAACAAGAACACGAATGTAACACCCTAATACTCCAAATAAAAGTTTTCAACCATATTTACAAAATTTACATTACAAAATGAGGTTTAACAAAAACCGTTACACCATTCAAAACACTGTTCGGGGTATTACAACTAAGTTACATTACCATAGTTTAAACATACCGCAAAATATAGGTCCCACTTATCAAAGTCTTCTAGTCCTTCCAAAATCCACTATGCTTAATCACCTGGAAACATAGCATTTCCAAAACAACATACAAAGATATGTAAGACATAAAGTCTTGTGAGTAATGTGGAAGCAAGTAATAAGTATAAGAGATGAACTGATAACTATATTCTCCTTATCCTTTTAAATTTCGAAATAAGACTTTCTGCTTTTCATATCTATAAGAGTAAATTCTCATAATTAACATCCCTTCGCAGAATGGAACTAATCCATCTATAAGGGCGTGCTAAACTCGTCCCCCTTCGTGGCAAAGAACTGATCTAACCACAAGGGCGTGCCAATAAATCTCCCTTCATGGAAAAGAACGAATCTTAACCATAAGGGCGTGCTAAGATCACCACTTCGCGAAGGGAGGTAACATCCCAGTAGTGTCTTATGACCCCCCTTCAAGCGGGTAAGGTCCTTGTCCGGAAAACTCTTTATAATATTTATCTCTGTAACTCATACTCATTCTACTATTATCTTATAAAGATGTCACTCTTAACTATCATGCAAATGTGTAAACTATCATCATTCTAATACAACTTATCTTTAACTTTATAGCTTTGAATTTCATATGATATTTCATAATGAATAAAGAAAAGTTATTTTCTATGTATCACATTAAATAAACACATACTAACCTTAGATCTCGAAAAGAATGTCTAAGTATTCAACACCTTTTTTCCTTTCCCTTGTTTCTCTATTGCTTGATCCGCACCTATACAAATTGTTTGTATCATGATATGAACTTATATTTTCATGCTTTCATACCATATTAAACATATACTAAAGATTAGGGGATCAAACTACACAATTAAGGTCATAATGTAAGTGAATTATACAAGTCCAGGCCACACGGGTCGTGTAGAAATCACACGGGTCGTGTCGGACTTCCAGACCTTACTATTGGATTTCACACGGGTCGTGTAGAAATCACACGGGGGCGTGTGAACCTATAGACCCTCTTTCTTGCTTGACTGCCCAAATTCACACGGCCCGTGCCAGAATCACACGGGGGCGTGTGACGCTGCAGACCTTAATTCCAATTTCTTGCACAACTTCCAATCTTTGATCTGTATAGTTCTAGCTCAAGACCCATTCAATTGAAGGTTAAAACATGGTATTTAGAACATTTCTAAACCTCTTATACAACAGTTATTACTCCATAAACATTAGAATCAACTAATCTTCACAAACTCGAATTTTAGGGTTCATGAACACATTTGTCAATTCCTTTCCTCCTAATCATTTCTAAAGGTGGAATTGAGTTATAAATGATGATTAGAACACGATTTTGAGGTTAGAACATTAGAATAAACCCCTCTAAACTTCTGAATTTCGTTTTCCCAACTACTCAATTCAACCCAAATGGATCTACCAGCTTTAAAAGATGAAGTTCTAACCTTAATTAACTTGGAGATCACAAAATCACACTTGATTCTTCAATTCTTGCCTCACTCCTCCAGAACCTTCAAAGTCTCGATCTTTCTTTCTTCTGGTGAAGGAAATTCACGACTCAAATAGAGAGAAATAGAAGTTTCTCTCTATTTATACCTCTATAGCTTACCTAAATGACTATTTGGTCCTTCTAATCCCATTTTGTTCACTTTTGATCCAAAATTTCTAACATCTCCTTTAAGGTTTCTATTTCTTACACTCTTGCCACAAACACACAATATTATTATGCAAAAGATCAGTCATAGGGTCAAAAGACCAAAATACCCTTATTTACAACATTCTACTATAAAGATTCAAATATAGCAACTAAGTATTACATAAGTTATATTTCTACTTACTTGATATATATTTTCGGGTTTTCACATTCACCCCTCCTTAAGAGGATTCCGTCCTCGGAATCTTCCCATAGTTTACAAAATCTGGATATCTTCTCTTCATTTCATCTAAAGTTTCCCAGGTTAGATCTGATCCAAGAGAATGTTTCCATTTGACCAATACAAGGTCAATTTCTTTATTTCTCAACTTTTTGGTTTTTACCTCTAACATAGCTTCGGGTTCTTCCACCAATCTGTTAGGGTTTTCTACTCTTACATCTTTCAAAGGTATGATCACCTCTTCTTTTCCAAAATATTTCTTCAAATAACATACATGAAATGTATCATGTATTCCACCAAGTTCTTGCGGTAGTTCTAACTTGAATGCTTGTAATCCAACTTTCTTCAAGATTCTAAAAGGTCCAATATACCTTGGATTTAGTTTTCCTCTCTTTCCGAACCTTATCACTCCCTTCCAAGGTGACACTTTTATCATTACTAGATCGCCTTCTTGTAAATCATATGGTCTTTTCTTTAAATTTGCATAGCTTCTTTGTCGGTCTTGTGCTGCTTTCATGTTTGCTTGAATCACACCAATCTTCTCATTGGTTATACTTACAATCTCCGGTCCAGTGAGTTTTGCTTCGCCCGCTTCAAGCCAACATAAAGGCGTTCTGCACTTTCTACCATATAATGCTTCAAAAGGCGGCATCCCAATGCTGGAATGGTAACTATTGTTGTATGCAAATTCTACAAGAGGTAGATGCTCATCCCAGTTTCCCCCAAAGTCTATAACACACGATCTCAACATATCTTCCACCGTCTGTATGGTTCTTTCACTTTGACCATCTGTCTGTGGGTGGTATGCCGTGCTCATATGAATTTTTGTCCCCAATTTCTCTTGTAGAGCATCCCAAAATTTAGAAGTAAATCTTGGATCTCTATCAGATACTATTGATAAAGGTGCACCATGCAGTCTCAACACTTCATCTATATAAATTTGGGCTAACTTTTCAAGTTGAGTAGTTTCCTTTATTGCTAGGAACAAAGCACTCTTTGTTAATCTATCGACAATGACCCAAATGCAGTCATGTCCTCTTCTCGTCCTTGGCAATCCAACTATGAAATCCATAGTTATATCTTCCCACTTTCCTGCTGGAATTTGTAAAGATTGAGCGCTTCCATACGGAACTTGATGTTCTGCCTTCACTTGTGCGCACGTTGTACACTTAGAAATGTATTTGGCCACTCTTCTTTTAATTCCTGGCCACCAATACTGTCTTTTCAAATCTTGATAAGTCTTTGTACTTCCCAGATGAATTGAATATTTAGATTTATGAGAATCTTCTAGAATTAGCTTCCTTATTCCTCCAGCCTTTGGTACCCAAATTCGGTTCTTGAAAGTCTTTAAGCCTTGAGTGTTTTCTTCAAATATTACATTCTTTCCTAACTTCTCATTCCTTGCCTCATCACTAGTCATCACTCTTTGTTGGACATCCTTAATTCTTTCTATAATGCTGGACACCAGTTCTATTCGCATCGATCTTGCTTTAATCCTTTTCTCTGGAGCTTTTCTACTTAAGGCATCAACCACAATATTCGCCTTCCCAGGGTGATATATGATTTCACAATCATAATCACTAATGAGTTCAAGCCATCTACTTTGCCTCATGTTCAGCTCTTTCTGTGAAAATACATACTGAAGGCTTTTATGATCTGTATAAAGCTTACATTTTGTTCCATATAAATAATGTCTCCAAATCTTTAAAGCGAAAACGATTGCTGCAAGCTCTAGATCGTGAGTGGTATATCGCGTCTCTGGGTCCTTCAACTGTCGAGAAGCATAGGCTATTACTTTTCCTCGTTGCATTAACACACAACCAAGCCCTCGGTTGGAAGCATCACTATAAACTATAAAGTCATCTGTTCCTTCTGGCAAGGTGAGAACAGGAGCATCACATAACTTCTCTTTGAGTGTAGTAAACGCCTTCCCTTGTTCTTCCTTCCAACAAAACTTCACTTCTTTTCGCGTTAATCGAGTAAGCGGTACTGCTATTCAAGAGAAATCTTGAATAAATCTTCGGTAGTACCCAGCAAGGCCAAGAAAACTTCTAACTTCAGTGGGTGTCTTGGGAGGTTCCCATTTCATTACCGTT
The DNA here is from genome assembly GCA_023525715.1 of Cichorium intybus. Lineage (NCBI taxonomy): Eukaryota > Viridiplantae > Streptophyta > Magnoliopsida > Asterales > Asteraceae > Cichorium > Cichorium intybus. The sequence continues at coordinate 80,954,277 of CM042016.1, read as the reverse complement.
TCAGTCTTCAAAGGGTCTACTTTTATTCCTTGGATTGAAACCACATGACCAAGGAACTACACTTCTCGCATCCAGAATTCACACTTGGAAAATTTGGCATGTAATTGTTCTTTCTTTAGCACTTCAAGAATTGCCCACAAATGGCGTTCGTGATCTTCTTTATTCTTTGAATAAATGAGAATATCATCTATAAACACTATTACAAATTTATCCAAGAACGGTTTACAGACCCGATTCATTAGGTCCATAAAAATAGCTGGTGCATTGGTAAGACCAAATGGCATTACAAGAAATTCGTAATGACCATAACAGGTCCTAAATGCAGTCTTCTCGATATCGTCTTCTTTTACTCTAACTTGATGATAACCAGACCTCAAGTCAATTTTTGAAAAATAATCTGCACCTTGCAACTGATCAAAAAGATTGTCTATTTGTGGCAAAGGATAACGGTTCTTAATAGTAATCTTGTTAAGTCCACGGTAATCAATGCACATACGCATTGATCCGTCCTTCTTTTTCACAAATAAAACTGGAGCACCCCATAGAGAGGAACTAGGTCTAATGAAACCTTTATCGAGTAATTCTTGCAATTGCGTCATTAACTCACGCATTTCAGTCGGAGCTAATCGATATGGGGCATGCGCTATAGGAGAAGCCCCTGGGACAAGGTCTATACAAAATTCAACTTGTCTTTCCGGTGGTAAACCGGGCAATTCGTCTGGAAAAACTTCTGGAAATTCACATACTATTTCGATATCTCTATAAGTCTTCTTCTCTTTTTCTAAAGTCATCACATATGCCAAAAAAGAAGAACATCCTTTTGAAAGGCACCGTTGAGCTTTAATCACACCGATAAGATTCGAGACACGATTCCCTCTTTCCCCGTATACGTAAACTTTGCCCTCAGGTGTCTTGATGGACACCCTCTTTTGGCCGCATGCTATCTTTGCATCATTTACACCAAGCCAATCCATGCCGATTACTATATCGAAGGACTTAATCCTAATCGGAAGAAGGTTAACTTGAAACTTCTTATTATCAATACTAAGCTCACAATTTCTATACATATGCTGAACTTCTATATACTTTCCATCTGCTACTTCCACTTCATAAACTACATCTAATAACTCTAGTGGCACTTTTAATTTGACTCCAAACTCGTGTGATACAAACGAATACGTAGCTCCAGAATCGAATAACATGTAAGCGGGAAGCGAATTGACAAAAAGAATACCTGACACAACATCATGCGTCTCCTTCGCCTCCTCTCGGGTAATCTGAAAAGCCCGGGACTTCACCTTTTTGCGATTCCGATTTCTTTTGAGCTGTCGACATCAGGGTCTCGCCGCCTTTCTTTGGGCAATTAGTACTGAAATGCCCCTTCTCGTGGCATGAATAACACTCCACCTCACTAATATCCTTCACCTTACAATCTTTCTTCTTGTGACCAAACCGGCCACAATTGTAACATGCTCCCGCCCCAGACTGACAGTCGCCTTCGTGTTCTTTACCGCACTTTTCACACTTCTTTCTACTCCCATGCCTAGATTGAGTTGGCTGAAACTTTCCCTTCTTTTTAAAATTTCCGCTACTACCCTCGAACTTTCTTTTGTCACCAAAATTTGGTCGTTCTTGATTTCGACGCTTCCCTACATCCTCCACATTTCTAGCAGCAATGATTGCATCATCTAGATTTTCAGTTCTCTTCACTTCAAGTTCATATTCCCAAGGTAGACCTCGAGCATATCGGTTGACCCGGGAACGAGCTGTGGAATAAGATTCTCCTACAAATGGCAACATGTCGCAGAACTTCTTGGTATACTCGTCAACCGATAAACTGCCCTTCTTAAGAGTAAGGAAATCTTCTTCTAACTTCTCTATATCTCTCGTGGGACAAAATTTGTTCTTTAATCGGGAGACAAATTCAGTCCACGACCACTTATATACCACATCTTTTCCAAGGCCTTCATACAGTGTATTCCACCGCACTAAGGCGTCATCTTTTAGCAATCGAGAAGCATAGTACACTTTGTCGCCTTCCAAACATTTACTAACCTCCATCGCTTGTTCGGTTTCCCGAACCCACCTCATGGTTACTTTCGGTTCAACACTACCAAGGTATTCAGTTGGTCTACAAGAAAGGAAGGATTTAAAAGTACATCCTTTTCTGTTCTCCGTTCCCATACTTACCTCACCCCTCGAGGAAACACCAGCTGTCGATCTCTCCGAAGCTCCCCTGGAGGAATGAGTATCAGACTCTCCAAGTCGGTTGTCAATAATTTGGTTCACATCGTCTTTCATTTCCTTCTTTAGATTCAAAAGAAGGTTTTGGATGGCTTCTAATGTCACAGGTTGTGGTGGTGGGAGTTGCTCAGCCCCCGAACCACTTGCAGCATTTGCGGGTCCACTTCCCCGCGACGAGTTATGACTTGCTGTATGCCCATCACTTGGCGGTTCTTGTCCACCACCTTCCATTTACTATAGCGAATGGATAAAATTCATGTTTAAGATACACAATTTCTATATAATAATTATAAGCAGTAGCATGATATCTCCTTATATATTTGCACTTCTCTCTTACTCATGCAATCTATAGATTTTTGTCTCATAGGTATAACTCAATAGGTCTAGATATACATCTTTATTACAAAATGAGGTTTAATAAAAACCGTTACACCATTCAAAACATTGTTTGGGGTATTACAACTAAGTTACATTACCATAGTTTAAACATACCGCAAAATATAGGTCCCACTTATCAAAGTCTTCTAGTCCTTCCAAAATCCACTATGCTTAATCACCTAGAAACATAGCATTTCCAAAACAACAAACAAAGATATGTAAGACATAAAGTCTTGTGAGTAATGTGGAAGCAAGTAATAAGTATAAGAGATGAACTAATAACTATATTCTCCTTATCCTTTTAAATTTCGAAATAAGACTTTCTGCTTTTCATATATATAAGAGTAAATTCTCATAATTAACCTCCCTTCACAGAATGGGACTAATCAATCTATAAGGGCGTGCTAAACTCGTCTCCCTTCGTGGCAAAGAACTGATCTAACCACAAGGGCGTGCCAATAAATCTCCCTTCATGGAAAAGAACGAATCTTAACCATAAGGGCGTGCTAAGATCACCACTTTGCGAAGGGAGGTACCATCCCAGTAGTGTCTTATGACCCCCCTTCAAGCGGGTAAGGTCCTAGTCCGGAAAACTCTTTATAATATTTATCTCTGTAACTCATACTCATTCTACTATTATCTTATAAAGATGTCACTCTTAACTATCATGCAAATGTGTAAACTATCATCATTCTAATACAACTTATCTTTAACTTTATAGCTTTGAATTTCATATGATATTTCATAATGAATAAAGAAAAGTTATTTGCTATGTAGCACATTAAATAAACACATACTCACCTTAGATCTCGAAAAGAATATCTAAGTATTCAACACCTCTTTTCCTTTCCCTTGTTTCTCTATTGCTTGATCCGCACCTATACAAATTGTTTGTGTCATGATATGAACTTATATTTTTATGCTTTCATACCATATTAAACATATACTAAAGATTACGGGATCAAACTACACAATTAAGGTCATAATGTAAGTGAATTATACAAGTCCAGGCCACACGGGTCGTGTAGAAATCACACGGGTCGTGTCGGACTTCCAGACCTTACTGTTGGATTTCACACGAGTCGTGTAGAAATCACACGGGGGCGTGTGAACCTACAGACCCTCTTTCTTGCTTGACTGCCCAAATTCACACGGCCCGTGCCAGAATCACACGGGGGCGTGTGACGCTGTAGACCTTAATTCCAATTTCTTGCACAACTTCCAATCTTTGATCTGTATAGTTCTAGCTCAAGACCCATTCAATTGAAGGTTAAAACATAGTATTTAGAACATTTCTAAACCTCTTATACAACACTTATTACTCCATAAACATTAGAATCAACTAATCTTCACAAACTCGAATTTTAGGGTTCATGAACACATTTGTCAATTCCTTTGCTCCTAATCATTTCTAAAGGTGGAATTGAGGTATAAATGATTATTAGAACATGATTTTGAGGTTAGAACATTAGAATAAACCCCTCTAAACTTCTGAATTTCGTTTTCCCAACTACTCAATTCAACCCAAATGGATCTACCAGCTTTAAAAGATGAAGTTCTAACCTTAATTAACTTGGAGATCACAAAATCACACTTGATTCTTCAATTCTTGCCTCACTCCTCCAGAACCTTCAAAGTCTCGATCTTTCTTTCTTCTGGTGAAGGAAATTCACGACTCAAATAGAGAGAAATAGAAGTTTCTCTCTATTTATACCTCTATAGCTTACCTAAATGACTATTTGGTCCTTCTATTTCCATTTTGTTCACTTTTGATCCAAAATTTCTAACATCTCCTTTAAGGTTTCTATTTCTTACACTCTTGCCACAAACACACAATATTATTATGCAAAAGATCATTCATAGGGTCAAAAGACCAAAATACCCTTATTTACAACATTCTACTATAAAGATTCAAATATAGAAACTAAGTATTACATAAGTTATATTTCTACTTACTTGATATATATTTTTGGGTTTTCACAACGAATCCTGATTGCAAACAGGAATTGCCTCTATCAGTTTGTAATCTATCAGTTTAGAAGCTTACATCAGTGTAACCCCTTACAATTAGCTTTTCCTCACCACCATAGATCACGACTGTATCTTTTGTTATTTTCAAATACTTGAGAATGGTCTTGACTACCATGCATTGAGCCACACCAGTATTCGCCTAATATTGAATCATCATGCTCAAGGCATATGACACATCAGGCCTTATATATAACATGACATACATGATCGATCCCACAACTGATGCATATAGGAGTTTAATCATCCTGTATAATTCCTCAGGATAATTAGGACACTGAGATCTACTTAACGCCAAACCATGTTACATACTGTCACACCCCTAAACCGTAATGGCGGAAACGTTCGAGGGTGGAAGACTTCATGAACAATATCATAACAAAGTTGAATAATAGTGATTTCCAAGCAAAACAACCATCATTAAATAATTTCAAATGTTACATCGTTTAAATGTTGCATGTTTCAAATACAATTACAAATGATATCAAAAATAAGCAAAAACGACGTCGTAACGTCCCTTCGAATAGCGCTGGAGGTTTACCTTATCAATTTCCTGAGAATACAAGTAATTTGAAAGAATGTCAACAGTTAAGTTGGTGAGTTCATAAGATTTTGCGTAAGAAATATCCGTTGTTTATAAACGATAGTATTGAAAACCAAGAAAATCCAGTATTTTCTCATAAAAATGTCCAAGTCTTTAAATCCCAAAGACTAAAATGTAATATGTAAACTGTAGTGTAAATTCCTTAGAAATGTATGTTTCGACGTAAACAATTTATAAAAATATTAAGTTGATTATTTTCTCCATGTGAGATACCCTATAACCATACTGTGACTAGTTGGCCTGCTGCGACGTTCTTCAGGCGTCGGAATGTTAGACATTTGGACACCTCAGACCTGCCGGTCTAGCTGTAGCTAACAGCTCAGGTGCGGGGTTGTCAAGCCCATATAAATCTATACTCAAATATCGCGCTCTCTTACCGAGACTCTGGTTATAAAAATTCAGGACTTATAGTAGGTACTTATAGAAGTACTGTGAAAATTCATCTCACAAAAATGTATGTATTTCAATCAACTTGTTTACGTAAGATTTGTATATAAAAACTCTTGTAATCATCCATTATCATTTTTCCCATGATAATATAGTAGTGTTTAATAATTATATAATTTTATATAATTATTTTTGTCATGTTTCAAATGTCATAATAACCTTATGTTTATAAACTATTCCAGTAATAGTCTATTTTTAGTGTTCCGTCGTAATAATCATATTTTTACGAATAATAACGAAATAACTTATTCAAATGATTATAAATGTCATCTTTTAATATATATCCCACAAAAATGATGTAATAACTTGGTTATATCCATTTTTGTTAGGAAGTAATATTTCCCGGTTATAAAAACGTAGTTTTTATTAGTTTTCGTTTTTATGACGTTTATGTCAAAAATCTAGTGTTTTACACACTTTATTTATAGTCTTGTATCTTTTACACAAACATAATATGTCATAATGTTTATAATACATGGATCTAATCATTTCTCATGTCAAGATCATTTGTACACAACGTCTAGTTTTCATATTTATAACATTTTTATCCAAGATCTAACATTTTTACACATTTTATTTATAGTTTGGAAACTTTTACACAAACATAATATATCACTATGTTTATCATACATAGAACTAACCATATTTCATATCAAAAGCATTTTTACACAACAACTAGTTTTATGAACTTGTGTAAATCATCATTTATAGCATTTAAACATATGTAAACTTGGATAAAACAACATTTATAGTATATAAACTTGTATTCTCCTCCAAAAAGTTTATAAAATATGAAAATGAGGGGTATGAACTCACCCTTGAGCGTGCTTTTCTTAAAAACTAGGTTAGTCTTGAGAGATTAGCGGTAGGAACGAAGATCCAAGCCTTGGAGCTCGGAGGACCCTTGGACAATGCTATTACCCAAAGGTTTTTCACAGATGTTAGTGTGTGTAATTTGAACAAAACTTGTGTAGTAGAGTTTAAAAGCACAAGGTGAAGATGTCTTACTAATTAGACTTGCAAAAACACTTGGAAATGGATGATTGTGGTGGTGTATGGTGGTGGCGGTTTGAAGAGAGGATGAAGGAGGGAGAGAGCCGAGAGGAAGAGAGGAAAAGGAGAAGAGAGGGTTGAATGAATTGGTTCAAATGAAAGTGACTAGTTCATCTTGAAAGATTTGGCATTTGATTTTTCCTAATATAAAATTCCTAGACTTTAATTCTTTCCTAGATCTTGAATAGTGCCTAAGTGATTTTGGTGTGATGTGTTGGTGTTTCCCCATGTGTGGCTGCCGATGGGGGTGGGGTAGGAGGGGTGGGTGGGTTAGTTTTTATAAAAATAGCATCCTACTTATATAAAATGTGTGATTTTTATAAAATCGTAAGTCGTTTTAGTGAAATTTTATGAGTTTTTGACGAAACAAAGTTCTAAATAATTATTTTGTATAAAAACATTGTTAAACATTTATTTTTGATTGAATTATAACTCGTTGGATGTTGAAATACGCGTTTAAGCGCAATATTCTTCCGATTTCGCGATTTTTCGGCATTTTACCGGAAATTGAATTTGGCTTTGAAATTAAATACTAGATATTATTACGTTCCATATTATATGAATTGTTATTTCATATTTGAAGTTTAAGACACCACATTTTGTATTTTGCGTCCAAACCCTGTGTACATTTATCCGTTCACAGCGGTTTAATCGTTGTAACTTTCACATACGAACTCCGTTTTCGACGTTCTATATATCCACAGGTTCGTATTCACGAGTAGATCATTTTATGAATATTATTATTCTCAAAATAATAATTGTACGATTATCGAATTTTTACGCTACAGTAGTTCATTCGTACGTATTTTCGACGTTTAATCGATAATTGTTGTGAATTAGCATACGTAGTATTATAATATTTAATAATTCATCGCAAAAGTTATGACAAATAAGTTTTCAACATATGGATTAACGTAAAAATCACATATTTTATATAAGTAGGATGTTATTTTTATAAAAACTAACCCACCCACCCCTCCTACCCCACCCCCATCGGCAGCCACACATGGGGAAACACCAACACATCACACCAAAATCACTTAGGCACTATTCAAGATCTAGGAAAGAATTAAAGTCTAGGAATTTTATATTAGGAAAAATCAAATGCCAAATCTTTCAAGATGAACTAGTCACTTTCATTTGAACCAATTCATTCAACCCTCTCTTCTCCTTTTCCTCTCTTCCTCTCGGCTCTCTCCCTCCTTCATCCTCTCTTCAAACCGCCACCACCATACACCACCACAATCATCCATTTCCAAGTGTTTTTGCAAGTCTAATTAGTAAGACATCTTCACCTTGTGCTTTTAAACTCTACTACACAAGTTTTGTTCAAATTACACACACTAACATCTGTGAAAAACCTTTGGGTAATAGCATTGTCCAAGGGTCCTCCGAGCTCCAAGGCTTGGATCTTCGTTCCTACCGCTAATCTCTCAAGACTAACCTAGTTTTTAAGAAAAGCACGCTTCAAGGGTGAGTTCATACCCCTCATTTTCATATTTTATAAACTTTTTGGGGGAGAATACAAGTTTATATACTATAAATGTTGTTTTATCCAAGTTTACATATGTTTAAATGCTATAAATGATGATTTACACAAGTTCATAAAACTAGTTGTTGTGTAAAAATGCTTTTGATATGAAATATGGTTAGTTCTATGTATGATAAACATAGTGATATATTATGTTTGTGTACTTTGGCTTAACCCAATAAAACCTTTTTTGGATTACTGCATCTTGAACTTCTTTAAGACCTTATTGATATGTGTACTTTGGCTTAACCCAATAAAGCGTCTAGATCTTGATGCTTAATAAGTTGTTGTAACACTCCAACTAATACCATAACTGGTGTAATAATTTATAAAACCATCATGAAGTGAAAATTTCATTCTTTTACAAACTTTTCTTTTACTCATTAAGTCATCATTTAATATTTTTGGTCCCAATAAAAAAACAATTGAGTTTAAAAAATATTAAAAAACTTTGGGGTTACAAACTCATATAAAAAACAAACATAGTAAAGCAATAAGACATCTCAAAGCTAATGTCCTGTAATCATACAATATTTTTACCGAAAATTCAGCTTGACCTTTAGACTAACTGGATAAAACCCATACTGACACGACTCAATCCAAATAAGTCCTTTCTTTCTATCATCTGATGTCAATCATCCTATTCCTGAGTACATATCATTATAAAAACAAACAATATGTGAGACGAAAGTCTCGTGAACTACATGGGTTTTAGACCCAACAAGTTAAAGAAAATGTTAATAACAATATTCATCATAAATCAAAGAAATCATTACTTTCTCACCAAAACATAAATCATTGCTTTATTATCAAAAAACGTAAGTCCTTACTTTATCATCAAAACATAAGTCATTACTTTATCATCGAAACATATCTCATTACTTTATCATCAAAACTTAAGTCATTACTTTATCATAGAAACTTAAGTCATCACTTCATCATACAAACTTAAATAATTACTTTATCATAAAAACTTAGATCATTACGTTATCATAAAAACTTAGATAATTACTTTATCATAAAAACTTAGACCAATTGCTTTCATATTTCTTTTCATTTGCATCATTTTCTTACCGACGCTCCCGTAGGCCATCCCCTTCCCAAATTGGAACCTATCCATTCGTAATGTTGTGAATTGCGTAAACTTTCACCCCTTACTGGAATAGAGCACATATTTCCACAAGGTTGTGCATAAAGACAACTACTTCGTGATAGGAGGTACCATCTCAGTAGTGTCTGTTTGACCCCATTCTTGCGGGTAAGGTACATAGTTCAGACATCATCATCATCACTTTCATCTTTAGTTATTGATTTTACTTTTATTAATTTATATGATAGCGATTTGGTCTTTACTTCATACATCATTATAAACATGTAAAAACATTTCAATCATTCATCATGAATCATATACTTGTAGTTTAATCTTTAGAAATTATTTGTAAAACCATTTAACATAAAACATTTAATATATACACTTAACATAAAATCTTTAACATTAAAACTTGTTGCTAGGTACCCAGTAAAAATCCTCATGTACTCACCTCAGTAGCTAGATATGTCTAGCTATACTAATCCACTAGCTCTAGGCTTTTACTGCTTCCAAACATCCTTCAACCTTTATTGATTTAATAAGATGTTAGTACATAATACATAACTAAACACATAATATGTGTTAAATCATACATGAACTCTTTCTAAACATCATCTAATTCCATTCCAAATATTAAGTGTAATTCTTAAAGCAATAGTCATTTTGGACACTTTTACCATTTTTGTCCCAATTTGACTAATTGTGTATTTCTTGGGTTTGGCATGTAATTTAAGCAACATTATAGTTCTAACATGTTTATAAATTAATATCAATTGCTTAGATGTCAAAACATCCACTATTTTACTCTTTTATGCCATTTTGACAAAACCAAAACAATAAAGTTTCTAAAAATAGAAACAAGTTTAAACTATGGCATTTTTCTGTTTCCATAACACCAATATGTTTCTAACATTTCAAAACTTCCATTTAACCAAATTATATGTTTCTTTTCATGCCATTCTTGCATAAACTAAAATTGTCCCATAAAGGTGGAATTTACATTTCCATTCCAATTGCAAAAGTTTTGTCCAATAACTAATTCCAATCATCTATTATAATTCTTTAATTTACACTTACATACCCAATAGTTGTAAACACTCATACTTTTGTAAATTATAACTTTAAGGAATCATACTTCCAATTATCATGTTTTTGTCCGCTTTTAATTACAAGTGTCCTAAGAACATCTCATACAAATGTATTTTGACCCATTGCTATCAAATTTAAATTAGAAACACTTTTCCATAATACCGGAACACTTTACCCTTTCTAAGAACAACACTTTCTAGTTGTATTTTTTTAGTTTTAAACCATTAAGCATATTACAAACAATAATTCATAGTCACTCTTTTTTGCACAATAACAACCAACATATAAAAATTTCACCCATTTGTTCATTACATACATAAACATGGTTAAATAGCAACTCTTATCACATGATGGAATCCATCAATCCATTCCTTTCCTCTTATTCCCAAGTACCAATACTTTACAAATACTATCCATATATTGAAGGAACTACTAAACATAATCCATATGTTCAACAATTTGCATATCAAATATTATCAGATTGGATACTAATGCACTTTCAATGTTCAACTTCATCTCCCCAAAATAGAAAATTGATACCATAGTGTCAAAATTTAGAATTTCAACTTTAAACATCACGATCCTTCCATATAATACTTTACTTTTAAAGTCTATGAATACAATGCAACATACATTCAAGAATTTCAAGTCAAAACATTAAATTCATATCTTACTAGTGTTCTTGAACTCATAAGATGATTCACTCCCAACATGCATCACAAATTCCAATTTTCAAATATAAGAATTTAATTAGGGTTTATAGAAGAAATCAATTTTACCTTCTATTGCTGTCCAAATGATTAGATATGACTTATTTGGTGTTGTAACATCAGAATCCGACCATAAGGATCAAATCCCCACCACCGCCGACCACTGCCGACCGACCACAGCGAAACCTGATGGCTGATTCACGTTTTTCCGGCTAAGAACTCGACAGCAGCACCATTGCCTCTTTTCTTCCTACCCTGCTGCCCCTCTATGTCGGATTTTCTCAGCCTTGCCCTCAGTCTCTCTCTTTCTCCCTCACCCAACTTCTCTTTCTCTCCCTCGCATTAGATTTTCTCCACATTTGAAGCTAGTTGCGTTTTGGGTTTAATATGAAGGGAAAAATCGCATCATTGAAAAAAAAACAAGCACACAGTATAAAAAATCTGTATTCTGATTTAATCGGTGCAAAATACCAAAAATGCCCCCTAGGTTCCACGCTTAGAAATATTTCAGCTTTTTCTTATTATTTTTCATGCGTTTCCTATTACCATAACTTTCGTATACGATATCCAAAATTTACAAGCCTTACATTTTTAGAAAGGTGGGAATGAGCTTTACATTATCTTCTTATTGACTTAAGCCTAATTCTTTCTAGAATTTTCGTTGCAGACCCTCAAACATGAGCACTTAGCCATTTTTGCCACTTTTTGAAACCTTCATAACTTCTTCGTTATAACTCCAAATGACCCGAATCTTATCCTATATTATTTTTTCATCAAATATTACAAAAGTCTCATTGATGACTTTTTTCCCAATTCCTTTTAGATTTTTAAATATTAATTTTAAAATTTTTACAATTATTTTCTCAACTTTTGTTCCTAAATTTCTATTTTTTCCCTTATGCTTTCAAAGCAAGTTTCTAAATGATATAACACTTCATAAGGACTTAATAAGAAGTCTTAAAATCTAAATTTTCATATTTTTCCTCTTTTGACCATTTTGCCCCTTTGAATCGTACATCCAACATAAGTAAGCATTAAACTTTTTAACATCACTATACTTGTATTTATTCACAACTGCCTTGTTGAGAATTTATTGTATAGATTTGATGATGCAAACTTGTATTAGAAAGTAATTTTGTACTACTCATTGTTGATAGCCAATATTGTCTAAATAAATGTGAATATTACACTTAGACAAACTGAGTTGTTAGGCAAGAATTTATGTTGTATTGTAATTGTTGGAGCTGCTAAAGATAAAGGTTATAACAAAAGACTTCTTAGTTATCAAGAGCTAGAAAGACCAGAAGGCCTAGGTTCTATGTGAGATTAGGATTGTAGTTCTTTTGCTATATATCTGGTCAGATTAGAGCTGTGTGAAGTCAAAGTTGATATTTATGAAGTTGTAGTTGGTCAGATGGATATCTATGTGAAGTCTAAGCTGATCAAATAATGTTGAAATTGAAGCTGATGCTGATAATCCTTAAGCTGATACTAATAAGATTTCTGATGCTGATAAAATTTATTGTTTATTCAAGTTAAAGCTGTCCAAAAATTGAAGATCGTTAAAGCTAACAAATACATGTCCAACAAATGAAGCTTAAAACACCAAAAATCCTTTGTATGACTTCAAAATAGCTTGAGCATGCTCTCTACTTGACTCATTAGCTCCAGAAGTGACTAGATGGTCTGGAGTTTCCCAAACTCTAAGAACCACATGCATAAATGAACCAAACATACCATAGAACATCACTAGCTACTAGATCCAAACATAAAATGCATCAAGTTTGAAACTTTATCACTTATAGAGGTCTAAAACATGGATGAACGACTGGATCTAGTTTGGAGCTTGCTTCCTTGCACCAACACATTCTCCTTCTTCTTCAAGCAACTCTCTAAAAGCAAGAAAAGAGGCTATAATCACAAATGGAGGCTAGGTTTCGCTCTAGGGTTTCTCTGAGGGTGGGGGTTGATGAAAAAGACAACACATGAAAGTTGGTACCCTTAAACATGGCCCAAGGCCCGAGAAATTAGGGTTTGCATTTCGGCGGCATCGCCCCGTGAAACATAGCTGGTCGCGTCGCGATCAGCAGTGCTCCGCATGCGGAACTTAAACTAATCTACACACCGCGTACTCCATTCTACACACCGCGTAGGTCCAAAATCCTCAAAGTTACTTAAAACTTAACTCTTTAAAACTTTAAACTCATACATGGGAAACAGGCATTACACTTCACACATTTTAGTCGGAGTGGGTACCCGGTACCCGTTCACACCTTATTAACTTGCACGAGAGATAGAGATCAAGGACTTTAAAATTGTTTAGAGATAAAGAGGTAAATATGTTCGTTACTGAAGTGGCACGATTATGACTATGGATGGTGCTGATGGCGGTCGGTGACTAGATATTACAGAGATGATGAGATGATTGATAACTAAGGTTTTCGTGAAATCTATTTTAAACAAAAATGAGACTATTACAAGAGAAGCACACATCCCCTTCCAAGTATCCATTCTACAAAAACCGTTCGTTGATTTGACCTTAAGAACAAGAACACATCATTTATAAATGTTATTTATGTATAATTTGTATGTCTCATATTTTGTTGGACTATCACTAATTTGAGCAACATGGGCTCCTAAATTTTGGGCATGTTAGGGCCCAGCCCATCTGGTCTGTCTATTTATGGCAAGGCACCCATTGACCGTTTTTCTTCTCGGAAAGGGTAAAAACTCATATTTTTCTGCGGGCGCACACACTTCGCCTGCTGTCACTGCTCGCTCTCATTCTCCTTCAACCTTACAATCTCATCGGTCTCGTGTCAAAAGGAAGAGGTAAAAGTTCTTGCTTAATCCGTTTACTATTGATTATTGGTTGTCTTTCCTGTTAATTATTCTCGTTGTCCAATTTTAGGTTACCCTAATTTCCTTAATATTTGAGTAATCAGTTTTAGGGTTTGCCAGATTCCCAAAGTTACGTTGTTTGTTCGGCATGTTGGGTAACTTTTGTAGACGCCTTCTCCCCTTTCAGACACTTTTTCCGTAAACAATTCGCCGTCCCGTGAAAGATAAACCGCTGAGTTTGGAACTTCGTCCTCGTACTTCTTTAATGGACCAATAATTTCGGCTGTATAGCTCCAAAATGTGCTTGTGTCATGACAATGGCATGCTAAAAGGTTATAAGTACCTTACTTGAAATTGAACTTTAAGGTTAACGATACTGGAACCATTTCTCAGAATTTGGACTTGTTTTTGGTGACGAATAGAGTATGATGTAATTGTTGTTGGTTTTGCCTATTCAAAGCCGTTAGAACTTCTTTTTTTTTTCTTCCATTTTTGTCTTTCTCATACTAAAGTTGAGGGCTTGTGGAGTTCCAGTCTTTTGGGCCCAGAATTATGCACATTTATTCTCAAACACATCATCATGCTATTATCTACTTATAGTTACGAGTTTCATTATGCTTTTTTTGTATGCATAATGTGGGCATCATACAAGTAAGGTTCATTTTGTTATATGAAACTTATGAATCTCCTTTAAAACTAATTGTATGATTGATGATATATCTGTGAAATTTCTTCTGTAATTTTGCCAATTTTGCCAATTCGTGGTACAACTTTTGTTTTCATTAATTTTGCCAATTAACACAAAATTCCTAGTTGACATTTGTTTTCATTAATCCAACCATGTATTAGTTGTTCCCCTATAGTGAATTAAAACCGTATCTTATGAACAGTTCTTGGAGATTTTCAGTGTAGGTTTAATAGTCATTTTACCCTAGATCTTATACCAAATATTGAGGATTTTTATTGTGTATATCAGTCTTGTGATACAGTAGAACAATATCTTTTCATTAAAGAAAATTAAACCGGATCTTATGCTATTGTTACTAACAGTATAGTAATTAACAATCTAATAAATATTTTTTAGCAATTTACTTATAATTTAATGCATTAGGTACCCTAGATTTATTAGTTCATTAACTCTTTTATTTTAGGAATATAATTGGTAGATTACATAATAAATGTTTTAGTTTTCAGTTTAAACATAATTTAGTAGTTTGTAATTTATGACACTACTAGAATTTCTACGAGTATAATAAATGTATGAATTCTGTAATTTAATGCGCCTTTGTTTTCCATGTTCATAGAGTGGTGCAAAACTTTGTATGCGGTTTCATGGTACCTCCTTTGAAGCTGGAATTTTGAAGCTGATTCTAATAAAATCAACTCTTTCAATGACAAAATCAGACGGTGTCATTTGAGGTAATAATATCTTGAAACTAACACTTTTTTTATAGCGTGTTACTATTGTATTTCTTGAATTAATTAATAGGAATTAATATGGTGTAACATTTCAGGCATTCCCGTGTAATGGACTGCAACAGAGAAGAAGCGTTACGGGCGAAACAAATAGCCGAAAAAAAAATGGAAAACAAAGAATTCTCGGCCGCCCTAAAAATCGCGCAAAAAGCCCAACAACTTTACCCCGAACTCGAAAACATCTCCCAATTAATCTTAGTCTGTGAAGTCCACTGTTCAGCCGAAAAAAAAGCCTACGGGTCCGAAAAAGACTGGTACTCAATTCTCAAAATCGACCCTTCATCCGACGATTTATCAATCAAAAAACAATACCGAAAACTCGCCCTCGTCCTTCACCCCGATAAAAACAAATTCTCGGGATCTACGGACGCGTTTAAATTAATCGGTGAAGCGCAACGCGTCCTTTTAGACCGCGAAAAACGAATATTACATGATAGTAAACGGAGAGCTTATTCGGCGCAAAGTTGGGCTCCGAAACCGCCGAATGTCCACCAACATTCGTGGAATCCGGTTTTTCCACAAGGGCATTCGGGTAATTTTGCGGGAGGACGGTCCGGGGGTTTTCCGTTTCAGCGGCCGCAAAGTGGGGTCGGAAGTGGGATTCGGTTGACGTTTTGGACGGTTTGCCCGTTTTGTTCGGTTCGGTACCAGTTTTATCGGGACGATGTTTTGAATAAAATGATTCATTGTCAAAGTTGTAAGAAGTCGTTTACGGCTTATGAGTTGAATGTTAATGGTCCGAATCCGGCGCGCCCGCCGCCTCCGGTTCCAAAACGGAATACGATTCCGGTTCCGGTTCCGGTTCCGACTCCGGCTCCGGTTCCGGTTCCAAAACCGAAACCCACCGAGACGCAAAACGTGAACCGGAAACGGAAAAAGAAGGTGGACGAGTCGAGTGAAAGCTCCGATACCAGTAGCAGCTCGGAATCCGAGGAAGAAGAAGAAGAAGACGACGGAAACAGCACGGAGTCGGATGAAAACGCCCCTGAAAAAGTCGAAAAGAAACCCGAAAATCAAGATTTTGAAAATGTTGGAGAACAGCCCCGGAGATCTGCTCGCCCGAAAAGAAACGTATCGTATAAAGAAAATGTAAATGATAATGATCATGATGACGAGCGGGCCCCGCCTTCGGGTCCCGTGAAACCGGAATCAGATGAATTTTGGAAAGCGGATGTACGGGAACCGGTCAATGAAAGTCAAAATCAAGAATCTGAGAAAGATGATGTCGAGGACGTGGAAGTAGACTTAGAACCGGAACCGGAAGCGGAACCGGAAGTTTTCGAGTGTCCGGATCCGGAGTTTAGCGACTTTGAAAAAGACAGAACAAAAGACAGTTTTGCCCCTGGGCAGATATGGGCGGTTTATGATACCGAGGACGCGATGCCGAGATTCTATGCGTACATCCGGAAAGTTGTATCGCCGGGTTTTAACCTTCAAATCACATGGTTAAAACCGGTTCCGGAAACCGATGATGAAAGGAATTGGGTCGACGAGGAGTTACCGGTTTCTTGCGGGAACTTTAAACGCGGGAAACATGACAAGGCGGAAGATCTTCCGATGTTTTCACATTTGGTCTCGTGGGAGGAGGGTAAAAAGGGAATTTTCTACATAGTTCCGAGAAAGGGCGAGACGTGGGCCCTATTTCAAAACTGGAATATAAACTGGTGTAATGACGGGACCGGGATATATGAATACGAGTTTGTCGAGGTTTTATCGGATTATGAGGAGGGGTTTGGTTTTGAAGTTACGTATTTGGAAAAGTTGGCCGGATTCCGGTGTCTTTTCGGCCGGAAAGGGGACGGGGAATTGGTGATTCCGGAGAGCGATAAGTATAGATTCTCGCATATGGTTCCGTCTTGTAGGATGAGTGGGGAAGAACGGGAAGGTGTTCCGAAGGGGTGTTATGAGCTTGATCCGGCTGGTTTGCCGGCATCGGTGTTTGAATCGGTGGTTTTGTAATAGGGTAATCGGAATCGGAATCGGAATTGGAATCTAAATATTTTGTGTTTAGATGTTACTTTGTTGGTAATTAGATATAACCCTTGAAAACTTGTGGTTAAACCGATTTGAAATAACGCTAAAAAGGGTCTTTTGATTGTTCATATTATTTTTGCTTTTTTGATGATTTGTTATGAGCAAAGTTCACATATATAATTGGGGAAGTGATTGTACATTTGTACATAACAATTTTTTATCCACACGTAATAATTTAATTTTACATGTTGTACGTCTCTAAAAACATAAATAGTTGTGTACGGATAAAAGTTACGGTGAACAAATCACTTCCCATATAATTGATTCTAATTGTTCCTGAAAATTTACCTACGAAGTTTATATTCATACCAAGCCTTCGTAACTTTATGTTTACTTCATCATACAATAAAGACGGAATAATTGTATTTTAATAAAATGCAGCAATGTTTCATTATTATATTGTAAGTCCTTATTCTAAAACCATGGCTCTATACATGCTATCTAGGGTTCAATACGATCTCAATTCTTACTATGCTATCTAGGACCGAGCAGTCTAAGCATGGTCCAATTTCGTTTTGAATACAATCGAACCGAATAAATAAAATTCCGGTTTTGACTTCTGAAAAGCCAAACCATCGGTTTTTTTCATTTCAATTTCGGATTTTCGGATGTTTTTTATTTTAAAATTTGGGCTTTTGTATGTTGAAAGTTTTTCCACAAGTGAATTCTTTTAGTGTGGGATCCAACTATGTTTATAAAAATGATATTATTTGTACGAATAATGTCGTTATCATAGAGGGTGAATGGGTGACGTATAATATCAAATGCTTTATGGTCAATGCGTATGCTTCACAAGTAATTGTTGGGGAATTATCTCGCTTCTTTTATGAATCAAAGAAGAGATTTTTATATTATTGTTGGAGTTTAAATGTTGTTCGGAGGGGTCATAGTAGGTTAGGACAATTTTTGTCAAAAGTCCGACCACTTCCTTCCATGATTTCATCATGGAAGCGATATTGTTGACGTTCCTATAGGTGGTTTAGAGGTTTATACAGGTGAACAAACAAGGTACAAAAATATCTAAGTTGGATCACTTTTTGATATCAAAAGAGAATTTTGATATTTTTCCAAACAATTCAACTTGCGCATTGGGTAGGAGGTGGTAGGGTCATATTCCTATTATTCTTAAAATTAAATATTTGGATTATGGCTCATTTATTTTAAATTGCCTAATTCATGGATGGACTTAGATGGGTTTCATGGCGTAGTTAGAGACACTTAGCTCAAAACTTGGTTTATGGTAATGGGAACAAAATTATTAAGTTTAAAATAACCTTAAAGCTTTAAAAGCTAAGTTTAAGGAGTGGCATGAGTTGATAAGACGAGAAAAAGAATGGTTGAAGGGTGATTTGGTAAAAAAATTAGAAGATATCGACAAGACTATTGATGAGAGGTTGAATATTGATGATTACGTCCGATTCAATATTGTCAAGCAATTAAATGATATTGACAACAATAAGAGAACGCAATTGATATGTAGAGGGGCCCATGTATGATGATGGGTGTATTTCATTCGAGACCAAGTGAAAAACGTTTTTTATAAATTTTTTAGAGTGAAATTTCAGCCCCATAAATAATGGAAAGTTAAAATGTTATTTATAGAGGACACATTACACTTTTAAAGTAGGGTTTATTTAATAAAAAACCTTACATTTTCAATTTTTTTCTGTTTAAATCTAAAACTTTATTTTTTTTCAAAAAATACCTAAATTTTGAAGAAACTTTTTAATTTAGCATGTTTACCCAGTTTTACAGGTTATACATATTCTTTTTCAGAAAAGACCCCAAATTTTTTTCTTTTTTCCGAAAAAAACCCTCAATTTTCTTTTTCAGAAAACTTTTTAATTTAGGCCATTTACGATTTTATCTGCAAGTTAAACGATTTTTCAAGGATTTTTTCACAAAGAAAATTATTTTTCTTCGTTTATGTAATTGGCATATCTTTCATATAAGATGTCCAACTTCTACCAACTTTATATATCTGGAAAGGTCGTAAGTAATACTATAACTTTGTTTTACTGACTTTTGTTTGAATATGTTCAGATCTTTCGCTACTGTCTCTTAAAGATAAATATAAATATAATTAAATATAACTAAAGTTGAAAAATTAATTACATTAAATATAATTGTATTAAAATAAAACACTTCATTAATTAAGAAAATAAAATTACAAATTAACGTAAACTAAAACGACAAATTACAAATTAAAAAATACGACAAACCACAAACGTAAAAAAAAACGAAACTACGACCAATATTTTTTAAGATATCGGCTTTATATTTTAAAACCATCTCGAGTGCTTCCCCCTCGAGACCCTCCTTCGGATTCGACGACAAAAACTTTATGTCTGTTAGTCGTTGTTTTTCTTCGCGGGCTCGTTGTCGATTATGGCGCGCTCGTTGTTTGTCTTCGTAAGCCTTTTGTTTATCTTTATATGAACTCCAAACGTATGATGAATTAGGAAAAAGTCATCATTCTGAAAATTATACTATTTGAATTAATAAAAACCGAGGAAAAAAGTTTCACATCAATTAGAGTCATAATTAAAGAGATGAAGGTTTGAAAATTGCAATTTTTTTTATCTAAATAGGTTTAGACTCATGTTTATGGGATTGTAGCGAAATATCTGAACATATTCAAACAAAAGTCAGTAAAACAAAGTTGTAGTATTGCTTACGACCTTTCCAGGGATATAAAATTCGTAGAATTTGGACATCGTATATGAAAGTTATGCCAATTACAAAACGAAGAAAAATCATTTTCTTTGTGAAAAAGTCACTGAAAAACCGTATAACTTGATGATAAACTCCTGACCGGGTAAAAGGACTAAATTAAAAAGTTTTATGAAAAAAAGAATTTTGATGGTTTTTTTCGAAAAAACTAAAGAAATTAGGGTTTTTTTTTTCTGAAAAAAAGTATATATAACCTGTAAAACCGGTTAAGGGGCTAAATTAAAAGGTTTCTTCAAAATTTAGGTCTTTTTTGAAAAAAATAAAGTCTTAGGTTTAAACAGAAAAAATTGAAAATATAGAGTTTTTTATGAAATAAACCCTTTAAAGTATGTGTTGGGAATTATTGGCATTTTTAGGGATATATTCAGGAAATTTTTTACATTTTGACTCTATATTCGAAAAGTCATAATTGTTTTTTATATTCAATTAAGCCCAATATTTTGTTAAATATTTACAATTTTAATTATATAAAAAGTAAATATTCATTAAAGTCCTTACATTTTGACCATTTTTACAATTTAGAATTGAAATTTTTGTTTTTATTCAATTAAGTCCTTACATATTAACCTTTATATTTTGATCCTATACATCATCAGTTGTAAAAATATAAAAACGACATAACCAACAAACATTTAACAAAATGTTGGGATTAATTGAATATAAAAAAACAATTAGGGTTTAAACAAATATAAATAAAAAGACTTTCATGAATGTATCCCTTTTCTTTATGTATATACTTAAAGTTCCACAGATAATGTGCTGTTGGTTAGAAGTGCTTGGCTATGCCTCTGCTCATCAGATGTATAAATGTCAACATGTTATTACTAGTAACTATGGAAGGTATAATACTACTCTTGAACTATGGATTCATCCATGGTCTTGCTAAGGATCATACTTGCTTATTTGTGAAAAAAAACATAAGAACACTTATTGTTTGGAGCACATTATCAAGATGTTCACTTGCATTGTATTAGAAAATCTTATAAGGGTAGGAACATTGAGTTTAAAAATCATCCCACAGTTTAATATTTTTGATCGATACAATTTCTATTGTAATAGTCTCCCAAACCATAACACTTATGCTGTATTAATTTCCTTCCTTAGTCATATCTCATCAGTATTCCTAGATTGAGGTATTTTAGAAAAAAATCTTTCCCATGAAAGGGCTTGCCGTTTTTCTTTTGATGCCTCTTTTGGCAGCAGTTGTGTTAGATGGTTTGTCCATGTCAAATTCTTCATTCTTTAGCATGCCAGGTAATTCTAGGAAAAAAACTTTCATGATCTTCATGTTAAAGTCCAAAATGAACTGATATTAAGAGCTAGTCAGGGAGTTGAGGACAAGGTCCATAGGCAACTCCGATTGACCGGAAAACACAACCTCCACACATGTATCCCTTTATCTTGAAGATGTGTATATTTATGCTTTCTCTCTCGTGCTGCCTGCATCCCATTAGAGCTTTCATGACCTCAAATAATTTTTGTCTACCTTGAAACATGTTCTTAAGCTGGTTAATCATGTCATATATACCAATAATTCTCAAGCTATTTTGAAGCTCGGGAATCATGGAGCTTAACATAAGGCATACCACCTCATTTGATCCATTTCGACGTCTCTCATGATTGTCTGTGATAGCTCTGGTAGAACTAGTTGGAAGTTTCTACATAGTTCCGATGTTTTCACATTTGGTCTTATGGGAGGAGGGTAAAACGGGAATTTTCTACATAGTTCCGAGAAAGGGTGATACGTGGACCCTATTTAAAAATTGGAATATAAACTGGTCTAATGATGGGATCGGGAAGTATGAATACAGTTTGTCGAGGTTTTATCGGATTATGAGGATTGCGTTGGTTTTAAAGCTTCGTATTTGGAAAAGTTGGCCGAATTGGTATCTTTTTGGCCAGAAAGAGGGGGAAATGGTGATTCCGGAGGGTGATAAGTATATATTCTCGCATATGGTTCCGTCTTGTAGGATGAGTAGGGAAGAATGGGAAGGCGTTCCCAAGGGGTGTTATGAGCTTGCTTCGGCTGGTCTGCCGACATCGTCATTTGAATCGGTGGTTTTGTAAAAGGTTAAACGGAATGGGAATCAGAATTGGAATCTAAATATTTTTTGTTTAGATGTTAGGTTGTTGGTAATCAGGTATATAATCGTTTGGACCCTTGGAGACTTGTGGTTAAACCGATTTGAAATAATGCTAAAAGGGTCTTTTGATTGATTATATTGTTTTGCTTTTTTGACGATGTTAGTAGGGATGTGAAGAAAAATCGAAACCGAAAGAATTAAAAAAACCAAGGCATATGATTTGTTATGATTTATTATCACAACTAGGTTATAAACTTGTGTACTATATGGTTGAGATGTGAAGATAAACTATATAATAAAAAGTTGTTTAATTCTAAATTTGCAAACAATTTTTATATATAATAATGGATAGATGTTGGTAAGTGTTTAATTTTAAATTTGAAAACAATCTTTATATATAACTAGCTGGAGCCCGTGCTCCGCACGGGTTTGGGAGTGCTGGAACACGAGTCTGGATGCGTTGGTGCGTGGTTGTTATGGGCAGAAATAATAGTTGAAGTTCGTTACCATTATGTGCCAAGTATGTAGCTATCGCGTACTTGCAAAATAATTTAGTAATTTTTTTAAATCACAATTAGTTAATTCAAAAAGAAAAGAATACACAATGCTATAAACAGACAAATAACCGAAAGTATGTTGCTATTATTTGTAATCAACCCTAAAGAAATAAATGTGCTCTGATTGATACTGAAAGTAGGCTGCTATTATTCATAAAACGTCAAGTATGTTTCTATAAAGGAATGTACCATATAAAGGAATGTACCATAAAAAGTACTTCCATCAATCTTCCTAACTTCAGCTGGTTAGATAGATTAATTTAACTTGATAAGCAAAGAAAAAAATACTAAAAAAAGATTCTTAATAAAAGTAAAATATCGAACTCACAAGTTGTAGATGATACAACATGGCTTCTTTTTTGACCACTTTTAACTCCCAGAAAACTATGAAGCAAATAATAGCAGCAAAATATCCATTGGGTCAATACAAAGCCATGGGTGTCCCTCTTGACACTCGTAGCATGAAATATTGAGTGTTTACAGTTATTATACAAATG